>JAOPSE010000007.1:154768969-155415219 GCA_029449295.1 Zea luxurians | reverse complement strand
GATACCTAACCACATGACATATGTATCACTTAACCCTTGCATATGTCAACCATTCCTACAGATCCTCCTAAACGTGAACCGGTCCACGCCACCCGAGAGCACAGTACTCCACCATCAAGCCTCTTGCCAGGGGGTACACGCTACTCTCGCCATCTCTCCACTCCCAGTGTGCGGTTGTCTTTTTATGTAATGGAATAGCTGGGGTCAAGCTTACGGAAGCATGTGGCTAGTTGCAAAGTCTCACCTCATCAGGCCTACATCGAACGGTCCTTAATCGACACAGGCGGAGCACTACATCGACTCATTTCACGATGCAAGCCACCCGCCCGGTCTCATATTAATTAACTAACTCAAGTTCATTCACACATAACAATAACCAGTAATCAAAATAAGTTTTAGAATATTATCGCATTAAGCAGGGCTAAGCAGCACTAGTTTTTCATAAAACAGGTATCAAGGAATGATTATTCGAATTCTCAAGGATGGTAATGCAGCAATTTGGTTAATCACGCAACTCCTATCACCTAATGCATCATCAAAGGTGATAAAAATTTTATAAACAACAAGGAAGGTGGCAAATGCACCGGAGCCTGCCTTTGTTGCGCTGAAGAGCAAACGAATAAGAAATAGAAAGGCCACAAGTCTTCAGGGCGATGACCAGCCTCCAAGAAATTGCTTCACCAAGCGATTGATCCACCGATAACGTAATCTACACGTAAAGTCAAGATGCATGCTATGATCATGATGTGATGATGAGATGAACACATAAGCATGATAAAGAATCTAAAATGATAAAATTTGAGTATAGCTCCCCAAAATGGTACAGATTCACTCTGACTATCTAACCAGGCCCTAGCTACTCTGCTAACGGGTGAAGTCGGATCCGAGGCAATATAAAACACTCACCAAGGATCAACCAAGGTTAATGCTCCATGGACATCACTTATACCATATAAACAACTAAAATAACTTATCCATTTTTCTTAATTACCTAAGTATTTAAAGAAAAGGCATTTTTAAAAGGCTTCAATTAGTTATCTAACTGAACATACTCCAAATTAAATCAAACTTTTTTCTGTGAGCTACTTAAGTCTGAATAGTACCCATAAAAATTTTCAAAATTTTAAGAGATATATAATTATTACAGGAAATTAAATAAGCATTAATAACCTACCTTTAAATAAAAACAGCACGTAAAAGTTGTAGTTTTTACCTATCCAAGATTGTTATTAGAAAGTATTCCTTTTTGTGGATCCTACAAATTTAATTTCGCATTTTTATGTTTTTTCTAGAATTTTTCTACAGCGTTTGTAATTTCTAGAGAAATTCTGAAATCAAAAAGAAAAAGCAATGCTCGTTTGCATATATCCCTCTGATCTTCACTCTCCTTCAACCACGCCCCCTTCATCCCCAATCTCACGCTCAGCCACCCCGCACAGAACACAGCCATGGCCTCCACGGCACCGGCCAACTAGCCCCGGACCCCATCCGAGTGCATGGCGAGCCTCCCCATCCAACCCCAAACACCCTCCCCACCACAATTTCGGGCATTAGAGCCCCAACCAGTATCCTCCACAGGTGACGACGGTTGAACGCGAATAGGACGGTGGAATTCAGCAGCAAGGATACTCGGCAATGGAGTGGAAGGAAGATGCATCGCGGGGTGAAGCACCAATACCGGGACAGCGACTCCTGCTGAACAACGGAGCTCCAAGAGGCGAGACCGTGGCGTGGACAAGAACGGAGAAGACGACGCTGCAAAGCAGAAGGAGACGACGGCGTCGGAGTTGCAGGGAACGACGGCGCGGTGGTGCAGTAGAGGACTACGGCGACCACGGCGTGGAGGAGACCGTCAGCCGGGCGTCGACGAGCGCACAGAGGGAGGACGCCGAGATGGGAGGGCGCGCGGCCAGCGACCCAGGTGTCCGTGACCGGCGAGCTCTGTCGAGGGCGCGGCGCGGCAGTAGACGGCGAGGACGAGCAATGTGTTGACGAGCAGGAACAGTGCTGAGGAGAGGCACGCCTGAGCAAGGAGAGTCCGGCGCGGCGTACGGCGTGGAGGCGGGCGCGCCGTAGCAGGGAGGGGCTTGCCGGGCTAGAATGGCGAGGAGGAGCCACGGCGGCAGGCAAGCGTCCGGACTCGGCACCGGGGAGCCGAGCGCAGGGAGCAAGGCTCAGGACGGCGTCGAGGTCCGAGCAGGGAGAGGCGCTGGGGAAGAGAAGCTGAGTGCGTGGGCTGAGGACGCCGGTGAGGTTAGAACGCGAGGGACGCTGGGAACTTCCAGAGCCGAGCTCGTGTAGGCGTGGATGAAAGACACGTACTGGAGAATCCAGAGAGCGCCCAGATGAGATGGACGTACGTGGGGTTTAGGGATAAGCTAGAGACGGCTGGAGATATCACAGGGTGTTTGGTTTGAGGAATAAGTTAGTCCATCATTTTTTTACTCGTTACTTTTTTTTTGTTTGGTTTGTGGAATGAAATGAGTTGATCTATCACCACCTTATTCTTTATAGTTAGTTAATTAGTACTATCATGAGAAATGAGATCATCCCATCAAATTTGAGGAATGGACTCATGAAGCACCATCTCATCTTGGATAGAGTAATTCCTCAAACCAAACACCCCTTAGAGCAACTCCAAGAGCATCTGTATCTTACCTCTAATACCTTTTTAGAGAGAGAAAAAAGAAAAAAAGCAAGTCCAACAACTCCCCTAAACCTTCCCTAACTATTCGCAGACGCTAATCCAGGACCCGTCGTCCCGCATATTTTCATGATTCGCCACCTCCCCAAATCGGTCCCAGCATTCTTTCCCACGTGATGTTTCTAGAATACTCTAGGCATTTCATCTCAGCAGCAGCAGTGGCAGGGCAGATCATCTTGGTGATGTTTGTTTCTGGTGAATGGTTGACGTCCCAGCGAGTTGGTTTATCTTCCTGTTACTAGCATGTTCTGTGAGTCTGTAAGACAGATTGTGGCTGAGATAGTGAAATTGTGTTCATTAAGCTCCTTGCATCGTCGGCCTAGATATCGGTCACCATTTCTAGTCATCAACTTGTTCAGCTGTTCTTTCTTTAACCATTTTTTCCCGTACCAGTGTCTGCAGTTCAAGCTATTCAACTGCAGGCGCAAACAGAACTAAATGGAGGTATATTTTTTTTATTTGGCCTAGTTTTCAGTTTTTCATTATTTATTTAAGTGAACTGTTGGAGTATACATGATAATTCACCTCAAAAAAATTTTAATGTGTCCCCAATAATCATCTTTTGGGGAAAACTTTTTAGCAACCATTTGGAGTTGCTCTTAGAGATTGAAGAAAGAGGGGGCGGTGGATGGGTAAAGGGAAAATAGATATTTTCTTTTTTTTATTTTCCCAAAAATACTCACTGATTAACGGCTGCTCCTCTACTATTTGAATTTAAACATAATAAATATTTCTAGTTTTGATTTTCGGATGATGACACATTTGACTAGAATTTATAACAACAGTTTTGAATAATTAGTATTTGCCTCAATTTTGGATTTAAGTTCTTATCAGATACTTGCCGACCCGAATTAATGTGACTCGAGCCGCAAAAACCTAATTTTGATTCTTAAAATTATTTTTATCTCACGTTGGCAATTATTTAGTGACTAGTCATGCATTATCAGGCCAAACAGCCCATTTGGTACCAAAGTACCCATCTTACACTAAGGAATAAAATAGAGTTTCCTCTAATTTTGATTTTTACTTGAGAGTGCCGAATCTAAATCTTAAGTCGAGTTTTAACAAAATCCAAAACACAACTTCACCCCAAACCATGCATAGGCAAAACAAATTGCATTATTTTAAGGTGAATGCAACACATGACTAACCTTTTCAGAATAATCACATGTGATGATAATGCTCAAAATGATGTTATGCTTCAATTTTAGTGGCGCTTAACACCTAGGGTGTTACATAACACCTATGAATTTTTGACGAAAAAATGGCCTCCACAAGAAATCCAAGAATGTGATCTATGGCAAGGAAACATATGTGGGGTGAGGTATAGGATCCTCTGGTCGATGATCAATGGCCATACAACCCCCATTTTTGTCGAAAATAGCCAAGAACGACATTTTCAATAATACCGAAGGCTAATACCTATGGATTTTTTATGAAGAAATGGTCTCGACCAGAAATCCAAGAATGTGATCTATGGTAAGAAAACATATGTGGGGTGAGGTATAGGAGCCTCTGGTCAATGATCAATGGCCATACAACCCCCATTTTGTCTAAAATAGCCATTAACGACCATTTTCATTAATACCGAAGGCTAACACCTACGGATTTTTGACAAAGAAATGGTCTCCACCAGAAATCGAAGAATGTGATCTATGGCAAGGAAACATATGTGGGGTGAGGTATAGAAGCTTTGGTCGATGATCAACGGCCATACAACCCCCGTTTTTATCGAAAACATCCATGAACGACAATTTTCAATAATACCGAAGGCTAACACCTATACATTTTTTACGAAGAAATGGTCTCCACCAAAAATCCAAGAATGTGATCTATGGCAAGGAAACATATGTGGGGTTAGGTATAGGAGCCTCTGGTCGATGATCAATGGCCATACAACCCCCATTTTTGTCGAAAATTGCCATGAACGACCATTTTCAATAATACCGAAGGCTAACACCTATAGATTTTTTACGAAGAAATGGTCTCCACCAGAAATCCAAGAATGTGATCTATTGCAAGGAAACATATGTGGGGTGAGTTATAGGAGCCTCTGGTCAATGATCAATGGCCATACAACCCCTATTTTGATCGAAAATAGCCAAAAACGATCATTTTCAATAATACCGAAGGCTAACACCTATGGATTTTTGAAGAAGAAATGGTCTCCACCAGAAATCCAAGAATATGATCTATGGAAAGGAAAAGATATGTGGGGTGAGGTATAGGAGCCTCTGACCGACGATCAATGGCCACACAACCCCATTTTTATCAAAAATAGCCATGAACGGCAATTTTCAATAATACCGAAGGCAAACACCTATGAATTTTTACGAATAAATGGTCTCCACCAGAAATCCAAGAATGTGATCTTTATCAAGGAAACATATGTGGGGTGAGTTATAGGAGCTTCTGGTCGATGATCAATGGCCATACAACCCCCATTTTTGTCGAAAATAGCCATAAACGACCATTTTAATTAATACCAAAGGCTAACACCTATGGATTTTTGACGAATAAATGGCCTCAACCAGAAATCCAAGAATGTGATCTATGGCAAGGAAACATATGTGGGGTGAGGTATAGGAGCCTCTGGTCGATGATCAATGGCCATACAACCCCGATTTTTGTCGACAATAGCCATGAACGAACATTTTCAATAATATCGAAGGCTAAAGCCTATGGATTTTTGACAAAGAAATGGTCTCCACCAGAAATCCAAGAATGTGATCTATGGCAAGAAAACATATGTGGAGTGAGTTATAGGAGCCTCTGGTCGATGATCAATGGCCATACAACCCCCATTTTTGTCAAAAATAGCCAAGAACGATCATTTTCAATAATACCGAAGGCTAACACCTATGGATTTTTCACAAAGAAATGGTCTCCACCAGAAATCCAAGAATGTGATCTATGGCAAGAAAACATATGTGTGGTTAGGCATAGGAGCCTCTAGTCGATGATCAATGGCCATATAACCCCTATTTTTGTTGAAAATAGCCATGAAGGACCATTTTCAATAATACCGAAGGCTAACTCCTATGGATTTTTGACGAAGAAATGGTCTCCACTAGAAATCCAAGAATGTGATCTCTGGTAAGGAAACATATGTGGGGTGAGATATAGGAGCCTTTGGTCGATGATCAATGGCATACAACCCCCATTTTTGTTGAAAATAGCCATGAACGACCATTTTCAATAATACAGAAGGCTAACACCTATGGATTTTTAACGAAGAAATGGCCTCTACCAGAAATCCAAGAATGTGATCTATGGCAAGGAAATATATGTGTGGTGAGGTATAAAAGCCTCTGGTCGATGATCAATATCCATACAACCCCCATTTTTGTCGAAAATAACCAAGAACGACCATTTTCAATAATACTGAAGGCTAACACCTATGGATTTTCAACGAAGAAATGGTCTCGACTAGAAATCCAAGAATGAGAACTATGGCAAGGAAACAAATGTGGGGTGAGGTATAGGAGCCTCTGGTCGATGATCAATGGCCATACAACCTCTATTTTTGTCGAAAATAGCCATGAACGATCATTTTCAATAATACCAAAGGCTAACACCTATGGATTTTTGACGAAGAAAATGGTTTCCACCAGAAATCCAAGAATGTGATCTTTATCAAGGAAACATATGTGGGGTGAGTGATAGGAGCTTTTGGTCGATGATCAATGGCCATACAACCCCCATTTTTGTCGAAAATAGCCAAGAACGGCCATTTTCAATAATACCACGAAGGCTAACACCTATGGATTTTTGACGAAGAAATGGTCTCCACCAGAAATCCAAGAATGAGATCAATGGCAAGAAAACATATGTGGGGTGAGGTACAGGAGTCTCTGGTCAATGATCAATGGCCATGCAACCCCCATTTTTGTCGACAATAGCCACGAACGAACATTTTCAATTATATCGAAGCCTAAAACCTATGGATTTTTGACAAAGAAATGGTCTCCACCAGAAATCCAAGAATGTGATCTATGTCAAAGAAACATATGTGTGGTCAGGTATAGGAGCCTCTGGTCGATGATCAATGGCCATACAACCCCCATTTTTGTTGAAATAGCCATGAAGGACCATTTTCAATAATACCGAAGGCTAACACTTATGGATTTTTGACGAAGAAATGGTCTTCACCAGAAATCCAAGAATGTGATCTCTGGTAAGGAAACATATGTGGGCTGAGATATAGGAGCCTCTGGTCGATGATCAATGGCATACAACCCCCATTTTTGTTAGCCATGAACGACCATTTTCAATAATACAGAAGGCTAACAACTATGGATTTTTTACGAAGAAATGGTCTCGACTAGAAATCCATGAATGAGAACTATGGCAAGGAAACAAATGTGGGGTGAGGTATAGGAGCCTCTGGTCAATGATCAATGGCCATACAACCCCCATTTTTGTTGAAAATAGCCATAAATGACCATTTTCAATAATACCGAAGGCTAACACATATGGATTTTTGACGAAGAAATGATCTCCACAAGAAATCCAAGAATGTGATTTATGGCAAGGAAACATATGTGGGGTGAGGTATAGGAGTCTCTAGTCTATGATCAATGGCCATACAATCCCCATTTTGTCGAAAATAGACAAGAACGACCATTTTCAATAATACCGAAGGCTAACACCTATGGATTTTTGACGAAGAAATGGTCTCGACCAGAAATACATGAATTTGATCTATGGCAAGGAAACATATGTGGGGTGAGGTATAAGAGCCCATGGTCGATGATCAATGGCCATATAACTCCCATTTTTATCGAAAATAGCAATGAACGACCATTTTCATTAATACCGAAGGCTAACACCTATGGATTTTTGACGAAGAAATGGTCTCCACCAAAAATCCAAGAATGTGATCTGCAAGGAAACATATGCCGGGTGAGGTATAGTAGCCTCTAGTCAATGATCACTGGCCATACAACCCCCATTTTTGTCGAAAATAGCCAAGAACGACCATTTTCAATAATACCGGAGGCTAACAAATATGGATTTTTGACGAAGAAATGGTCTCGACCAGAAATCCATGAATTCGATCTATGGCAAGGAAACATATGTGGGGTTAGGTATAGGAGCCTCTGGTTGATGATCAATTGCCATACAACTTCCATTTTTGTCGAAAATAGCCAAGAACGACCATTTTCAATAATACCGAAGGCTAACACCTATGGAGTTTTTACGAAGAAATGGTCTCGACCAGAAATCCATGAATTTGATCTATAGCAAGGAAACATATGTGGGGTGAGGTATAGGAACCTCTAGTCGATGATCAATGGCCATGCAACCCCCATTTTTGTCGAAAATAGCCATGAACGACCATTTTCATTAATATCGAAGGCTAACACCTATGGATTTTTTACGAAGAAATGGTCTCCTCCAGAAATCCTAGGATGTGATATATGGCAAGGAAACATATGTGGGGTGAGTTATAGGAGCCTCTGGTCGATGATCAATGGCCATACAACCCCCATTTTTGTCAAAAATAGGCAAGAACGATCATTTTCAATAATACCGAAGCCAAACACCTATGGATTTTTTACGAAGAAATGGTCTCCACCAGAAATCCAAGAATGTGATCTTTAGCAATGAAACATATATGGGGTGAGTTATAGGAGCCTTTGGTCGATGATCAATGGCCATATAACCCCCATTTTTGTCGAAAATAGCCAAGAACGACCATTTTCAATAATATCCCGAAGGCTAACACCTATGGATTTTTTATGAAGAAATGGTCTCCACCACAAATCCAAGAATATGATCTATGGCAAGGAAACATATGTGGGGTGAGGTATAGGAGCCTCTGGTCGATGATCAATGGCCATGCAACCCCCATTTTTGTCAACAATAGCCATGAACGAACATTTTCAATTATATCGAAGTCTAAAACCTATGGATTTTTGACAAAGAAATGGTCTCCACCAGAAATCCAATAATGTGATCTATGGCAAGGAAACATATGTGTGGTTAGGTATAGGAGCCTCTGGTCGATGATCAATGGCCATACAACCCCCATTTTTGTTGAAATAGCCATGAAGGACCATTTTCAATAATACCGAAGGCTAACACTTATGGATTTTTGACGAAGAAATGGTCTCCACCAGAAATCCAAGAATGTGATCTCTGGCAAGGAAACATATGTGGGGTGAGATATAGGAGCCTCTGGTCGATGATCAATGGCATACAACCCCCATTTTTGTTAGCCATGAACGACCATTTTCAATAATACAGAAAGCTAACACCTATGGATTTTTGACGAAGAAATGGTCTCCACCAGAAATCCAAGAATGTGATCTATGGCAAGGAAACATATGTGGGGTGAGGTATAGGAGCCTTTGGTCGATGATCAATGGCCATACAACCCCCATTTTTGTCGAAAATAGCCAAGAACGACCATTTTCATTAATACCGAAGGCTAACACCTATGGATTTTTTACGAAGAAATGGTCTCGACTAGAAATCCAAGAATGAGAACTATGGCAAGGAAAAAAATGTGGGGTGAGGTATAGGAGCCTCTGGTCAATGATCAATGGCCATACAACCCACATTTTTGTCGAAAATAGCCATGAATGATCATTTTCAATAATACCGACGGCTAACATATATAGATTTTTGACGAAGAAATGATCTCCACCAGAAATCCAAGAATGTGATCTATGGCAAGGAAACATATGTGGGGTGAGGTATAGGAGTCTCTAGTCGATGATGAATGGCCATACAATCCCCATTTTGTTGAAAATGGCCAAGAACGACCATTTTCAATAATACCGAAGGCTAACACCTATGGATTTTTGACGAAGAAATGGTCTCGACCAGAAATCCATGAATTTGATCTATGACAAGGAAACATATGTGGGGTGAGGTATAAGAGCCCATGGTCGATGATCAATGGCCATACAACCTCCATTTTTATCAAAAATAGCCATGAACGACCATTTTCATTAATACCGAAGGCTAACACCTATGGATTTTTGACGAAGAAATGGTCTCCACCAAAAATCCAAGAATGTGATATATGGCAAGGAAACATATGTGGGGTGAGGTATAATACCCTCTGGTCATTGATCACTGGCCATACAACCCCCATTTTTGTCGAAAATAGCCAAGAACGACCATTTTCAATAATACCGGAGGCTAACAAATATGGATTTTTGACGAAGAAATGGTCTCGACCAGAAATCCATGAATTCGATCTATGGCAAGGGAACATATGTGGGGTTAGGTATAGAAGCCTCTAGTCGATGATCAATTGCCATACAACTTCCATTTTTGTCGAAAATAGCCAAGAACGACCATTTTCCATAATACCGAAGGCTAACACCTATGGAGTTTTTATGAAGAAATGGTCTCGACCAGAAATCCATGAATTTGATCTATGGAAAGGAAACATATGTGGGGTGAGGTATAGGAGCCTCTAGTAGATGATCAATGGCCATGCAACCCCTATTTTTGTCGAAAATAGCCATGAACGACCATTTTCATTAATACCAAAGGCTAACACCTATGGATTTTTTACGAAGAAATGGTCTCCATCAGAAATCCAAGAATGTGGTCTATGGCAAGGAAACATATGTGGGGTGAGTTATAGGAGCCTCTGGTCGATGATCAATGGCCATACAACCCCCATTTTTGTCGAAAATAGCCAAGAACGATCATTTTCAATAATATCGAAGGCTAACACCTATGGATTTTTTTACGAAGAAATGGTCTCCACCAGAAATCCAAGAATGTGATCTTTAGCAATGAAACATATATGGGGTGAGTTATAGGAGCCTCTGGTCGATGATCAATGGCCATATAACCCCCATTTTTGTCGAAAATAGCCAAGAACGATCATTTTCAATAATATCCCGAAGGCTAACACCTATGGATTTTTTACGAAGAAATGGTCTCCACCACAAATCCAAGAATGTGATCTATAGCAAGGAAACATATGTGGGGTGAGGTATAGGAGCCTCTGGTCAATGATCAATGGCCATACAACCCCCATTTTTGTTGAAAATAGACATGAACGGTCATTTTCAATAATATCGAAGGCTAAAACCTATGGATTTTTGACGAATAAATGGCCTCCACTAGAAATCCAAGAATGTGATTTATGGCAAGAAAGCATATGTGGGGTGAGTTATCGGAGCCTCTGGTCGATGATCAATGGCCATACAACCCCCATTTTTGTCGAAAATAGCCAAGAACGACCATTTTCAATAATACCGAAGGCTAACACCTATGGATTTTTGACGAAGAAATGGTCTCGACCAGAAATCCATGAATTTGATCTTTGGCAAGGAAGCATATGTGGGGTGAGGTATAGGAGCCTCTGGTCGATGATCAATGGTCATACATCTCCCATTTTTGTCGAAAATGGCCAAGAACGACCATTTTCAATAATAACGAAGGCTAACACCTATGGATTTTTGACGAAGAAATGGTCTCGACCAGAAATCCATGAATTTGATCTATGGCAAGGAAACATATGTGGGGTGAGGTATAGGAGCCTCTGGTCGATGATCAATGGCCATACAACCCCCATTTTTGTCGAAAATAGCCATGAACGACCATTTTAATTAATACCAAAGGCGTTACCTATGGATTTTTGACGAATAAATGGCCTCCACCAGAAATCCAAGAATGTGGTATATGGCAAGCAAACATATGTGGGGTGAGTTACAGGAGCCTATGGTCGATGATCAATGGCCATACGAGCCCCATTTTGTCGAAAATAGCCAAGAACGATCATTTTCTATAATACCGAAGGCTAACACCTACGGATTTTTGACGAAGAAATGGTCTCCACCAGAAATGCAAGAATGCGATCTATGGAAAGGAAACATATGTGGGGTGAGGTATAGGAGCCTCTGGTCGATGATCAATGGCCATACAACCCCCATTTTTGTCGAAAATAGCCATGAACGACCATTTTCAATAATACCGAAGGCTAACACTTACGGATTTACCAAAAATCCAAGAATGTGATCTTTGGCAAGGAAACATATGTGGGGTGAGTTATAGGAGCCTCTGGTCGATGATCAAAGGCCATACAACTCCCATTTTTGTCGAAAATAGCCAAGAACGACCATTTTCAATAATACCGCGATGGCTAACACCTATGGATTTTTTACGAAGAAATGGTCTCCACCAGAAATCCAAGAATGTGATCTATGGCAAGAAAACATATGTGGAGTGAGGTATAGGAGCCTATGGTCGATGATCAATGGTCGTATAACCCCCATTTTTATCGAAAATAGCCATTAACGACCATTTTCAATAACATCGAAGGCTAAAACCTATGGATTTTTGACAAAGAAATAGTCTCCACCAGAAATCCAAGAATGTGATATAAGGAAGGGAAACATATGTGGGGTGAATTATAGGAGCCTTTGGTCAATGATTTATGGCTATACAACCCCCATTTTTGTCGAAAATAGGCAAGAACGACAATTTTCAATAATACCGGAGGCTAACCCCTATGGATTTTTCACGAAGAAATAGTCTCCACCAGAAATCTAAGAATGTGATCTATGGCAAGGAAACATATGTGTGGTTAGGTATAGGAGCCTCTGGTCGATGATCAATGGCCATATAACCCCCATTTTTGTTGAAAATAGCCATGAAGGCCCATTTTCAATAATACCGAAGGCTAACACCTATGGATTTTTTTACGAAGAAATGGTCTCCACCAGAAATCCAAGAATGTGATCTCTGGCAAGGAAACATATGTGGGGTGAGTTATAGGAGCCTCTGGTCGATGATCAATGGCATACAACCCCCATTTTTGTTGAAAATAACCATGAACGACCATTTTCAGTAATCAGTGTTGGTCACTTGCTTTCAACTCCTTCGGGGGATCAAAAGCAGGGCAACACAAGTTAGAAGATTGGATACTCCTTTCTTCAATTATACCTTGGGGGGATAATCAAGGGAAGAAGGTATAAAATGTAAATACACATTAATAAGCACAAAGATAATTAAAGAGCAAATAACATTACTCCATGCTGCCTTGGCATTTGTTATTTCGTCCTTTCTTACAAAATACATGATTACAAGCATACCTTCGGACTAGCTCAGAAATGGCCATGATGGTACTTTGGGAGTGGATACAGATGAAGCTATGTAGCCCGAAAAGTGAAAATTATGCGTGGCACTGTTCCTCTATTTATAGGGGAGTGATACAACCTCTCGTGGAATTACATATATGTCCTTGAGGTTTACAAATATGGTTCGCAAATATCATAAGGGTGACACTGTCTTTTCCTTTCATCACTTTAGAGAGAGCTTCGGTTTTGCCATGCTTCGTATTTTGTCCATTCGCTTCTTGTCAGTTATGTTCCGAAGCATGTTCCCGTGCCTTTGACTAGTCCTTCCAAAGATACTTCGGAAGAAGGTACCTGTAATAATTAGATACATTCCAGAAAACAACCAACCATTATTTTGGTGTTTTTGAGGACCTTCGCAGGAAGAAGGCCCCCAACAGAAACAAATTTATTAAAACAAGTTGGCATGCTCATCGAGATAACCTAAAAATTACCGTGTTAATAATGGGAAAAGATGAGATCTAAAGTGTTAGATTTACCTGTCTAAATTAAATGAAGAGACTAAGCTAGATACAATTTGTTTAAGTTGTGTGTTAATACAAAATAAATTGTTTTCTAACACAATATTTTGACAGAATTAGAAAAACTATACTAAGTGTTTTTGGTATGACTCTAATAATTAAGGAGATTCAAGCTACGAAAAATATAATTCATCCATATGTTGTCTTATAGGAATGAATAAAATCAACTAGTAGGAAAAACACGAGTTTTCATTTAACTAATACTAGTAAAAAGGATTAGTTTGGAGACTAATTTTAACATAAAGTTAGCGTAATTAATCTTGTTTCTATAACTTTTCCATGGAGAGAACGAATTGTACCATGTTCTAGCATTTCACCAGTTTCTAAGGGGGATCCATTGAATATTTCATCGACACGTCGATTGATTCTCCAAGATTTGGATACCTTAAATCATTAAGCACATCAAATTGCAATAATTAACCAATTAGCATATCAAATTTGCTACCTAGATAATAGCCCTAGTGAAAATAAATAAAACCATTGTGTATAAATATAATTTCTAATTAAGCTGTAAGGTTAAAAGATTAAAATCTATAATATAAAAAATTTGTAGAAAGACAATATTTTTGGAGGAATTAATGAAAATAATTTTGATGTTATCTATATTTTCTGCGGCGGAACCTCTCAAGATATTAGGCCCACCAGCACCTGTCCTCGTCCCAGGGACCTTAGACAGCCATGCAAGTGCACCCAACAGCTTGATAGGACCTAGATCTTGCACCGTCTTCAACCTCTCCCGAGAACGAATTACCCAACTCGCAAACATTACAACATAATCGGAGCAAATGCGGAAAGCATTACAATAACTTAATTCACATTTATATATTAAAGTAACAAGATGGAGAGTATTTTTTACAATATAAGTGTTTGAGTGCTTCTACTTATTATATCTTTGGAAGGTCAGTTCCTTCCATAACTGCTACTTATGGTTCATCCTCCTGTTTTGGAACCACCTTGGTGCAGAAACAACAGAACTCCGTAGGCTCTTCACCTACAACAACATGGGTTCGAAAACCCTGAGTACGAAGGGTACTTTCGCAAGTCTTACCCTACTAATTAAAAAGACTCTCAAGGATATGCTGGCTGATTAGGAATCAAGGTAAGACTTATCAAGAATCAAGGGCTCATTTTGCATAAAAGCTTACTAAAATTGGTCCTTACGCTTCCGTTTTATTTGCCAAGTTAAGTAATTTCCTGAATCTAGATTTGCCTAATCTAGAGCAATCACTTGGCCTACTCTAGCCTTCTTTTATTACTTCCCTTCAAAGCATCTTTAACTTCTTAATCTACGAGAATAAGTTGTAGGGTAGAGTCTCCTTAACCGAGGAGTACCAACAATTCGAACCGATTGAACCCAGCTGGGGATCCCTAACCACACGACATATGTAGCACTTAACCCTTGCATATGTCAACCCGCACCCGGGTTTCTCAAGACCAGAATAGGTTCACGCCAATCGACAGCACAGTTACTCCATCGTCTAGCCTCTTGCCACGGAGCGTACACGCTACTCTCGCCATCTCTCCACTCCCATTGCGTGGTAGCCTTTCTGGTATTGGTCCAGCCGAGATTGGGCTTACCCTGTCCCATACCAGGGTATGTGGATAGTTGCAAATTCTCTACCAACGGGCCTACTTCGGACGGTCCTTAATCGACATAGACGGAGACACTACACCGAGACTCCTTTCTCGTGCAAGTCAACCGACCGGTCTCAATTTATTCCACCTTTTCCCATTTTTGGTACCCGACAGGGGTACTCTTTTTCAATGATGAACCCATCAGTGCTCTAATGAATCCATAACCATAAATTTGTTTTGATTTTTCACTAAAAAGCCCACATTAGTGTTACACATCATCCTTTTTGAAAACAAATGATTTTTAAGTTTCTAAGCAGGGATAAGCATTATCTGTTCTCTTTATAAAACAGGTATCAAGGAATAGTAAACAAACTCCAAGGAATGGCAATGCATCAATTGTATATCACTCAATTCCTATCACCTAATGCATCATATCAAGTGAGAAAAGCTTTTTAAAACACAAGAAAAGGGGTAAATGCACCGGGGCTTGCCTTGTGTTGCAAGGAGTGCTGTTTCTTCACCGCAGATGTCAAAGTAGAGATTGTTCTCTACAGGAGGCTCTTCTGTTTGAGGGACAACTTCCTCTTCCACTATATAGTCCCCTTCGTGCTCTACACGCAATACAATGCATGGATGCTTATGTAATGCCATGAATATGGAGTTTGTAACAGAGGAAATAGGAAATCCTATCTTGAGTACAACTCTCCCTCATGGTGCTTATCAACCATAAGAGCTATCTGACTATAAACTCTTCTAAGACTAGCTTAACTAATCCTCTTAAACAAGCAAGTTGTAGCAAACTTTAATATTCCTATTTTTGCTTTAGAATCAAATTCTATTCTCATTTTATATTAAAAAGGGCTATTTCTTTGGGCTACAACTTGTTCTCTGATCAAACAGTGTCCAACCAAGATCAAACTTCACCCAAGGGCTCTAATAAACATATCAAGTCTACCCACGAGTTTTTATGATTTTTAGAATTTCCAATTTATCCCTAAAATTCTAATAGGTTTGACATAAGCATTTTTAAAGGCTAGATAATTTATTGGCTATAATAAAAATCCTAAAATTATTTTTATCAAATACTACTGGAATTTAGAAGCCTAGTAAAATTGGTTTCACTATTTTACCATTTTTCTACCATTTGTATTGGATTTTGCAAGCTATCAGCAAAAAGAAAAGAATAAAACATGAACAGGACTGGGCTTAATCCAGCCCGAGCCGGCCCACGAACGGCAGAAGCACGCGCGCGTCCGCGCCCGCGCTGGCGACTTTGCGCAAAGACCCCTGGCCATTCAAATAACCAGGTATGGGCCCACGACACTATTCCCTGTGTCACTGACTTTTCCTCTAAACCCCCTCCCATTCTATTCCTTCACAGGCTTGCGTCCCCAACGGCGCTCTAGTCGAGCACCTGGCCGGAGTCGTGCGTACTCATCGCCGGCGACCCTCCCAGGCGGTAGCAAGCACACAGGACCTATCTCTGACGCTACCAGAGCACATCCCCTCAGCCAATTTGGCTAGCCTGTCTCTAACCCGAGCTTGCCCGCGACGACGGTGGAGCCAGAGCTCCGGTGTGCTTGCTCCAAGCGACTCAACGCGGTAGAGTTCAATTAATTGCTTTGGGAAGCATCAGTGGCTCACCAGAATGCTAGAACGACGGTCGGGAAAGCGGGTGAATAGGTGGAGCAGCGGGTCGACGTGGAGGCGGTCTGCGGCGATGTTCCTAGGTGGCGACGAGCTGTTCCAGCTAACCTACAACAGTAGAGTTCGAATGGGGAGCTCGGTGAGCTTCACTGGCACCAGAGGGTGCTAAAACAGGAACCAGAGAGACGTGAACTGACCGGAGGAGGTCTGGCCATGGCGGAGCTCAACTCGGCGGCGCTGGTGACTTGTTTCGGGAAACTCCGGTGACTGGGGGCTGTAGCAGATGAACTGGAGCAGTGTGGGGTGGGCTGAGCGCGTAATGGAGGGGCGAAGCAGAGGGGGTACTCAATTTAAAGGGACCGGTCATGGTGTGATCCAATTTTGGATCAGACCGGCACGGCGGCGCTCTGATCTTTCACTAGGACTCGGTTGTCGTGGCACACGGTGGCATAATAGCTCGGGAACGCTATTTACTGCTTGCCACGGTCACAGGTACGTGGTGAAATGGTCCTTGGCGTGGCGCAACCGAGGTCAACGACGACCTCTACAGCGACGGCTGCTCGGCCACGTCGTAGGGCAAATGAACATGGCCAATGAGCCTGTGCCAGAGACCTCATTCACCTCCACTTTGATCTTTTACCCTTCCATCGTTTATCCACCCCGAGCACAGCACGAATCTTACTGGTGAACTCAGATCACGGCGTGAGATCATTGGTGGCAAGGTTCTCTGCACCTGAGATCTTATTCAGTCTACTGTTCACGCCTGAATACCCTTCCAAAGCTGTCTGACAGACCAAATTTGAGACATTGTTACTCCCTGTTCCAAGCAGCAACATACCAGGTTGGCTTTAGCAAAGTTGTACTCCTACTGTCCTACATACAGTCTTCAACTTTGTCATAGTGACCATGGTCTTAACCTCACTGGATCAACCACAATTTAGCTCCAAAGTTGATCAAATGTCACTGACAGTCCAACTTCAGATCACCCCTTGACTGACAGCCCAACTTTGGGGCATTTTACACTAGGTTCCATATAGTTTTAGGGCTAGGTCCCTTACACAAATTTGTACTACTATAGTAGCCCTTCAACTTTGCTAAGGTGACCTATTACAAAGCACTTATGGATTAAGAGCTACAAGGGTCCAAACATGGCTCAATGTCACTTTTTGCTTAGGGTTTCCAATACTTGAGCACTTGTGCACCTTTGCCCTTTTCTCCAATTTGCTCCACAATACTTGGAAATCTCCAAATGGGAAAAGTGTTAGGCTCTCAAAACTCTACCACTTTGTCATAGGCACTTTTTGCAAAAAGTGGTTAAAATTCAAAATCCTTTCTAGGGCACTATTTAGGGTTTTGGAGCTCTTAATCACCTTTAATACACTTTCTCCCTTTCTAACCCTTACCCTTTGAGCACAACCACCTACCTTAACAAGATTACTCATTTGTTATTAACACATGGAGTCAACATGCTACTAGCTCATGGAGTGTCTCTCTCTCCTACTAGCTTAAGCACACACTTTACTAGGTCCTATACCCAAGCAACATTACATCACACATTCTTTTGAGATTTTACCTAGTGGATGCATTCTAAGTGTATCACAAGCAATATAATGCCAATGCATATGATGCCATGTCAATGTTTTAGTTCTCGTAACACCAGGGGTGTTACATCCTCTCCCCCTAAAAAGAATCTCGTCCCAAGATTAAAAGTCCCTAGCTAAGTAATGGAAAAGGAAATGTGTCACAACTTTATTTCCTATTTTCTCTTACAAGGCAGGGGTGGGTGTGTGTCTCTATCATCTTACATCAACTACAAGCTATATACAACCTAAGGCTTACAAGAAACTAAAAACTCGAGAAAATGCTCCTTTAGATACTCTTCTGACTCCCATGTGGCTTCATCTTCGGTGTGCTGGTGCCATTGTACCTTATAAAACTTGATTGTTCTCTTTCGGGTAACTCGATCTTTCTGGTCCAAAATTCGTATTGGATATTCCGAATAGGTTAAGTCTAGTTCCAGGTTAACGTCTGATACGTCCATGGTTCGATCAGGTACTTGAGGCATTTTTTTAACCGAGACACATGAAACACATTGTGCACCGCAGACAAAGATTCTGGCAACTGAAGCTTGTACGCCACTTGCCCGCATCATTCAAGAACAGGAAATGGACCAATATATCGGGGTGCTAACTTCCTTTTGACCCCGAAACGAGTAACTCCTTTCATAGGGGATACCTTCAAATAGACGTAATCCCCAACTTTAAGCACCAAGGGTTGTCGTCTTTGATCAGCATAACTTTTCTGGCTAGACTGTGCTACCTTTAAATTACGCTGGATACATTGAACATTGAAGCGTCCCGATCCTTTGGGACTCAAATGTGATACAATTACTAGTCCCAGGAGGCTAGTAACCACATTCATTTCATCAGATAGATCAGAGTCTTACACAGAAATATTTATTACAATACCAAAAGTAAGCTCTAGGGAGCTTGGATAACAGTGGAGCGAAAACCAGCCCGAGCCACAGGCAGACTGGGTGCAGATGCAGCCCCCTTCTAGTCGAACATCGCAGAAAAGAAGTCTTCAGCCACTGAAAAACATATGAGGAGCTGGGTGAATACTTACGTATTCCGCAAGCCCATCCTAACCCGTAAGGAGAGATGGACCTATATGGTACATGCTTGGTATAGTGGAGTTTGCAAGTCACTCATTATTCTTTTCTCAGAAAAAAGTATCATCTTGGAATAGTCCCAGAAGAGAGAGAGGGAAGCACATTTTAACTCAACCACCACTGAGCTTCCTGCTCCCGTGGCATCATATTCTTTTCCAAAATATTTCCACACACACACACACATGTTCCCATCCCTCTTATTTTGAAAACACTAATTGTCATACCACACCAGACTCGTCCATACCAGTGGACACGGACTATTCGAATAGGTTTTAAACTCTGCGCAGAGGTGTACACTTTACCCACTAGTCCGGTTCTGCGATCTCACTACCATGAGATCCGACACCGAAACTCTTTCCTTCCTTGCACGACTTTACCTTATCGGTTAATCCGAAAGGAACAAGGCCACCACCATGCCCAAACCAGGACACACTTTCCCCCTCCTTGTCCTCCCGGTGCTCCCCAGCCATCTTAACCCTGGGGTGCGGACCGTGCAAGTTCAGATCAAGCGACTGCCCATACAGTCTCGAGTGGTTGTACTAGTCATGAGTACAGGTAGTGAAGGATGACAAACCGGTCCTTATACGAAAGGGACAATCCTTCACGCTCACACCTAACCCGGCTGAGCCAACACCTTAAGGCCCTTCCCCAAACCGGGGAAGTCCCTGATCATCCCCCTCAAAGGTGATAAGGGTTATAACCCTTCATCATACACATTTTGAAAAGCATTTTCCTTTTGAAAACATGACCCCAAATCCACTTTTCTTTCATAGACAAAAAGTATATTCTTTAATGCAGGCTGACTCTCAACTCACAATGCATAATAACCATCCCGTAATCCAGGCTTAGGCGGTGGTAGAAAGAATAGGTAATTTATGCATCAAGGGTAAGATGAACTTGCCTTCGTCGAAGTTCTCGTGGCACGAAAGTTCTATCTCCGGGAGGTCGGGCTCCTGCCCTTCTTCTGGGGCTACGGGTTCCGGATCGACGGTCCCCGCTTCTTCTAGCAAAACAGGCAATAAACAATACATCAAACAGTGGTTACTAAGTGGAGTGTGTCAAGTTCCTAACATTATCATTTTATGTGACTTAGAAAGTGTTTGGATTATTTTTGGTACATAAAATATCAATATATAAATATAAAACTAAATGGGAAAAAGAAGAAAAGGAAAAGGAAAAAGAAAAAGGATTCTCGGCTCTGGTGGGCCGGGGGGGAATTCCGGCCCAGCCGAGCGCGGGCGCGCGCGCGGGTGAGCTGGCCCAGCACGGCCCATGGGCGAGAGACAGCACGGCACGCGAGGAGACGGCGCCGTGGTCATGGGCCCACGCGCCAGAGAGAGCGGGAGGGGAGACGGCGTCAGCGGCTGACGGGGGAGGGGTGAACCGGCCGACCCGCGGGGAAAATCCGGCCGCCGGCGGGTTCAACGGTGACTCTCCGCCGGTGGCCCGGTTCCTGGGGATCGGGCAGGTGCCAAAGCACAAGGAGAGGCTGGCGAGCTTAAGGGTGGGTCCAATTTTGCTAGAAGTGACTGGGAGGGAGCTGGCCGCGGTGGGGTGGCGGAGCTCCGCGGCGGGAGTCATCGCCAGTGAGGCTCTGGTGGCGATCGGGGGCAGGGGAGCGGTGCTCCGAATTTGCGGTGATGTGGTGAAGCTGCCGAGCCTAGTGAATTGCTCACCGAACAACCAGAGAGGGGGAGAGGAGCTCACCGGAGAGGAGGGAGGGGCGGCGGTGCTGGCGCGATTAAGCTCGGGGAGGGGGAGAAGAGTGGCCGAGGCCGGTGCAGGGCGTGGAGAAGCTCGGGGCGGCCCTTTTATAGGCGCCCGAGGGGAGGGGAGCGACGGTGTTAGGCGGGCGCCGGTGAGGTTCACAGTGGCGGCGGTAATGGCGAACAGCGGTGACGACGGGACCTCGCGGGGCAGACGGTGGCGTGCGGGTACATGGTTACAGCGGCGGAGGACGGGGCGGTGCCCAACTTCACTGTGCGGGTGAGTAAAGGCGGAAGGAGAGGGGAGGACGGCGGCCGGCGGTGATCGCGCTGAAGCTGCGCGCGGGCGAGGGAGACGGGTGGCTGACTGGCGGGGCCTGGTTGTTAGCCGGCGCGTGGGCGCGAGCGAGAGAGCGCGCGCGGGCTGGCAAGCGGGGCCTGGCTGTCAGCGAGAGAGAACGCGAGCGCGGGGGCGGGCTGGCGCGTGCGAGGGAGCAGGCCGAAGGTGGGCCGAGAGGGGAGGGAGAGCGCGCGCGGGGGGAGAGGGAGGCCGTGGGTATGGGCCGGGAATCGGCCCATCCGGGGGGGGAGAAGGTTTTCTCTTTTTCTTTTCTTTCTCTATTTTCTTTTCCTTTAAGCAAGTAAATACTCATAAAAAAAGGTTTTCTAGGAGTATAACAAAATGCTAGGTGAGGCTACACATGTGATGTGCTTCTAGCAAACATGGTTGATGCATATGAGGAATAGAATGCTCAAAAGGCTTAAAATAAATAAAGGGGGGTTTAAGGGGTTTTAGGGTTTTCAAAACCTGGAGCCAAAACTGGGGCGTTACGGACCCACCACACTTAAAGGAATCTCGCCCTCGAGATTCAGGCTGGGTTGGAAAAAAGGTAAGGATATTCCTTCCTCAAAAAGTCCTCACTTTCCCAGGCTGCCTCTTCTTCACCATCTCTGCTCCACTGGACTTTACAGAGCCTAACTTCTGAGTTCCGGGTCTTCCGAACAGTTGTGTCAAGAATCTTCACTGGTTTCTCTCGGTATTGCAGATCCTCCTGAATCTGTACTGACTCTCCTACGATATGGCTCTCTGGCACTTTCAAGAATTTCCTGAGCTGGGAGACATGAAACACATTGTGGATATCTGACATTGATTCTGGCAACTGGAGGCGGTAAGCTGCTGGTCCTACTCTGCCAATAATAGGGTAGGGGCCGACATATCGCGGAGCCAGTTTCCCTTTTGCTTGAAATCTTCTGACTCCATGCATTGGGGAGACCTTGAGATAGACGAAATCTCCTTCCTGGAAACTGAGTTCCCTTCTCCTATTGTCGGCATAACTCTTCTGCCGACTCTGGGCTTCGAGTAGTCTCTTGTGGATCATAGCAACTTTCTCTTCTGCCTCCTTGATGAAGGCAGGTCCTTCCAAGGCCTTTTCTCCTACATTAGACCACATCAGCGGGGTTTGGCATCTTCTCCCATATAGAGCTTCGAAGGGTGACATCTTGATGCTAGCTTGGTAACTGTTGTTGTAGGAGAATTCTGCATACGGCAAACTGGATTCCCAATTTCTGCCAAAGGTCAGAGCACAGGCTCTCAACAGGTCTTCAAGGACCTTGTTGACTCTTTCTGTTTGTCCATCTGACTGAGGGTGGTAGGCAGTGCTGAAGTCTAACTTGGTGCCCATAGCTTGCTGTAGACTCATCCAGAACTTTGAGGTAAACTGCGTTCCCCTGTCTGATACGATTCTTCGAGGAATGCCATGCAGTCTGACTATTTCTTTAAGGTATAACTGAGCAAGTGTGGCTCCTCCGTAGGTAGTCTTTACTAGAATAAAGTGAGCCACCTTGGAGAATCGGTCAATTATGACCCAGATGGAGTCATTCCCTTTTGGGGATCGGGGTAGTCCGACCACAAAATCCATGCCTATTTCTTCCCATTTCCATTCGGGCACTGGAAGAGGTTGCAACAGTACTGCAGGTTTCTGATGTTCTGCCTTGGTTCGCTGGCAGGTGTCACATTGGGCTCCATGCTGAGCTATGTCCTTTTTCATTCCTTTCCACCAGTATCTGGTTTTGAGGTCTAGGTACATCTTGGTAGATCCTGGATGAATGGAGTAAGCCGAACTGTGGGCTTCATTCAGCAGAGTTTCTCGGGTTTCCCCCTTTGGTATGCACAAGCGATTTTTGAACCAGAGTGCTCCTTTTTCATCTGTTCTAAAGTCTGAGGGCTGCTCCTTGCTGGCTCTTTCTACAAGCCTTATCACTTCTGCATCTAGCAGCTGAGCTTTGCAGATGCAGTCTTCTAACAAGGGTTGGACTTCCAAGCTGCTACTTTCTCCTAAGCATGCATTAAGCTGAGCGGATTCTTGCTTCCAATCTTCAAGAAAACCTGTTGCCTTTATCCCGAAAGGCTTCCTGCTGAGGGCATCGGCCACTACATTTGCTTTTCCCGGATGATAATGCACTTCGAGGTTGTAGTCTTTGATCAGCTCTAACCATCTTCGCTGACAGAGGTTGAGATCTGGCTGAGTGAAGATGTACTTCAGACTTTTGTGGTCCGTGAATACATCGCACTTGTTTCCGATTAGGTAGTGCCTCCATATTTTCAGGGCAGGCACTATGGCTGCTAGCTCCAAATCATGTGTCGGGTAATTTTGCTCATGTGGCTTGAGTAGCCGGGATGCATATGCAATAACTTTCTCATTCTGCATAAGTACACATCCTAAGCCTTGCCTTGATGCATCACAGAAAATTACAAAGCCCTGGTGGATATCTGGTAATGCCAATACAGGCGAGGTTGTAAGCTTTTTCTTTATCTCCTGGAAACTTTCTTCACATTTTGGGGTCCAAACGAATTTATTATCTTTCTTGAGAAGCTCTGACATTGGCTTGGCAATGCTGGAAAACCCCTTGATGAAGCGACGGTAATATCCCGCCATACCCAGAAAGCTTTGGATTTCACTGACGTTGGTAGGTTGCTTCCATTTGGATACTGCTTCCACCTTAGAGGGATCCACTTCTATTCCTTTGGCTGTTAAGATGTGCCCGAGGAAGGCAATCTTTTCCAGCCAAAATTCACATTTACTTAGCTTGGCATAGAGTTGATGTGCTCTGAGCCTTCCAAGGACGACTCAGAGATGATGCTTGTGCTCTTCTGTTAGAAATATGCCCTAGAGATAATCATAGAGATGAGCATATTTCTTTGTATCCATGATATATATATTGCTTAATTGAATATCCATGGAAGGCACCTTGTATTGATTAGCAATTATGTGAATTGTTTGTGAGATTCTTTACTTATATGGTTATTCTAAATGATGTCCCTAGTCAGAGTCGATGACTAGCACATGTATTAGTTGATGACTACATTTCACAAGTCATGAACATGGAGATGTTAAACTAATAATGTGGGCGCATGTATGACATGAGGCTGGACCGACCCAACGTGAGATATTGTAATATAGTTCTCTTCTTGCAACATGAATACTGTATCCTTAGACCTGAGATTGTCGCATGTTCTCAAGATGTGAATTGACTTACTTAGGGACTATCAAACGCTATCTCGTAACTGGGTAGTTATAAAGGTAGTTTTGGGTTTGTCAGGAAGCATGTTGTGAGGCATGGTCAGTCAAGATGGAATTTGTCCCTCTCTTTGTGAGAGAGATATCTCTGGGCCCCTCGAGTGATTGGATCAAGAAATGCATGGCCGTGCTAGGGTTAAGAGTTAACCATTGAAAGGATTCCAATTCACAGTATCGAGAAAGAGAGGTCAGCTTAGAGCTAGACCAAATATCGTGAGACAAAGGGAACAACATGTACGTAATGTCGCAATGGTTCGTCTGATATGATCTTTGCGTACACATAGGAGTTGACATGTCTTGCTAGAGGCCGCTGTCAATTATTGGGCCAAGTAAGAGTACTCGGGCTATGTCTATTTGTACGTGAACCTATAGGGTCACACACTTAAGGGGAAGGAAGCCTAATTCGGATTAGATCCGAAATTAGACTGGGCTTTAGGGTTAATGATGGGCCTCGGCGTCAGAAGCCCACCATAACGCCTATATAATGAGGGGCGGGGGCGCGGTTAAAGGATAACCTAATTCGCCGCCTGCAAACCAGCAGCCGCCGCTCGCCTCTCGCCCTCGCCAAGCCGCCGTCGCGAACCTAGCAGTTCGGTACGCGGCGCTTCCTCCCTGTACGTGTGGATACCTCGGAGGTGCTGCATCTGGAGCACTTGGACGAACCGTGCGAGGACGTGAAGGACGCCGGCAACTGCACGGCACTGCTCGACGCGTTCGTCTACATCGAGACGTCTTCCGCTGCTCTGCGCGTCTAGTGGTAATTCCATGACCTATAACCGCAGTAGTTCTTGGTATTATGGGGTTGAAAATTTTGTTTTGCGCTAGTGTAGCCTCCCCGTAATCCTACATCTTCTTGGTCCTTTGAGTAGACTAGAATGTCGTCAATAAAGACTACGACAAACTTATCCAACTCCTTCATGAATATCTTGTTCATGAGGTTCATGAAGAAAGCAGGTGCGTTGGTCAGGCCGAACGGCATTACTGTGAACTCATACTGGCCATACCGGGTAACAAAAGCAGTCTTCTGAATATCTTCTTCCTTGACTCTCAGTTGATGGTATCCTGATCTCAGGTCAATCTTTGAGAAATATTGGGCTCCTTGGAGTTGATCGAAGAGGTCGTCGATCCGAGGCAATGGATACTTGTTCTTGATTGTGACTTCATTTAAAGACCTGTAGTCAATACACATCCTCATGCTTCCATCTTTCTTGGTGACAAATAAGACTAGGGCTCCCCAAGGTGATGAGCTTGGACGGATGAAGCCTCTCTGCAGAAGCTCTGCAATTTGCGTCTTTAGTTCTGCCAATTCTGTGGGTGCCATGTGGTACGGTCTTTTTGCAATTGGTGCCGTTCCTGGAAAAAGGTCAATATAGAACTCCACTTCTCTTTCTGGAGGCATTCCTGGTAACTCTTCTGGAAACACATCCATGAATTCTTCAACCACAGATATGCTTTCTGCTGAGAAGCTAAATACCATTGGGTCTTGAGTTGCCGGTTGGGCTTGACAAGAAACTGACTTCCCTTGGTGATAGGTGAGAAGAACCGTCTTATTTGCGCATCCTATGATGCCATTGTGCCGGGATAACCAATCCATTCCCAGGATTACATCAATTCCCTGTGAAGGTATTACTGCTAGGTCTGCCAGGAACACTACCCCACTTAAAAGAATTCTGACCTGGGAACACTTGAGGTGGCATAGAAGGTCTGACCCTGGGGTTCGGGTGATCAGGGGAACTTCTAACGGTGCAGTTGGAATGCCATGCTTTTCCACAAAATTAGTGGCTATGAAAGAATGAGATGCTCCAGAATCAAAAAGTACTGCGGCAGGGGCAAATTCTACCAAAAACTCACCGAGTACTACTCCAGGTGCCTGCTGAGCTTGCTGGGTGTCGATGTGGTTCACTCGGGCCCGGTTGTGGAACTGCTGCTTGCTCACCTGGCTGTTGGAGGAAGGTGCCTTGGATGCTGGCGCTGGAACGTTCTTGGGGCCATTCACCGAGTTGGAGAAGGCTGATGCCGCAGGCTTCAGCTGCGGGCAGTTGTTCTTGAAGTGGCTGGGATCACCACAGTGCCAACAAGCATTGGCTGGAGGTTGGTTGCTTGCTACTGACTGAGTGCAGAAAGAATTCTGGCTTGGCTGGTTGAAACGTGATGGAGCAGACCCTGCTGGCTTGTTGAAGTTCTGCCCCTTGGGTGGGAACCCAAAGGATCGAGTCTTCTGGTGCCTTTCTTGCTGTTGAGATCGGAGAAATTGAAATTTCCTCTTGAGGTGGCCTCTTTCTTCTTCTCGGGCTCTTTCCACTTGGATGGATTTGTTTGAGAGGTGAGAGAAGCTGTGAAAGTCTTGGCTGGCAAGAATAGTCTTGAGTTCTGGTCTTAACCCTTTGAGGAAACGGGCCATCTTCTTGACCTCTGTATTCACATCTTCTGGTGCATAACGGGCTAACTCGGTGAACTTGTGGATGTACTCACTGACAGTTCGCCCTCCTTGAGTTAGTTCACGGAATTCCTCTTCCTTGAGCTGGACGATCCCCGTGGGCACATGATGCTCGCGGAAAGCAGCATCAAACTCTGCCCAAGTGGTATTTCCCACAGCAGCACTGAAGGTATCCCACCAGGATAGGGCCATCCCAGAGAGTTGGTGGGCAGCCAGCTGAACACGTTGATCTTCAGGGCATCCGGTTGCTTCCAGCTTTCTCTTGACAGTGCACAGCCAATCATCAGCATCGAGCGGGTTGCTTGATCCCGCGAACGTGGGAGGCTTGAGCCTTAAGAATTCTCCCATCCTGTCCTGAGGTCTTCCTCCATTCGGACACTGATTATCCAGGCTTCTGGTGAGGACTTCAATGAGTCGGGTCTGGTTGGCTAGCACTTGGGCCAAGTCTAGTGGCATTATCGGAGGTGCAGGAAGGTGAGTCTCACTCTCCTCCCCCTGCCTTCTCCTTCATTGCCTAGGGGAATCCTTGCCCCGTTCCCTGAGGCTGTAGGCGTCGTCCTATCCGAGGCCATCTGCCAGAGGAAAAAGGGATCACTACTATGCATATGTTATTTTTTTGAACAACCATTTTATTTTATTCATCCAACAAGTTCATTACAAGCATGATAGAAAGCACGGACTACACTACGCCTGTGCGTCACCTGCTAGAACGTCCCCAAACTCTTTAAGGATCTCATCGAGGCTAGCTAAAGACACCTCCTCGACATCGGAGAGGTTATCTAGTCCTAGGGCGGCCAACGGTGATGGAGGTTCTTCCTCCTCTTTCTTCTCCTCGACGGTCTGGCATCCTTGGTTCTTGAAGTGCTTCCGAATCTTTTTGACGGGGGCGAAGCGCTTCAGCTTCCTGGCATAGTCCTTCTTCAGGCTCCTGTATGCTTCACGGGTGTTGGCTTCCTCGCCTTCCGCTTCCTCAAGGCTGTTCTGAAGAGCGGCCTTTTCTTTTTCAGCTCCTTGATCTGAAGTTCCAGGTTTTCTACCCGGGAGGTTAGGCGGGTGCAGTGGGAGAAAAGGTCATCGAAATGGGTGTCAAGGGTGTGAAGGTATCCGGCCATGTAGATTACAGTGGGGTCATCCTCATTATGCTCTCTCCCTGACAGGGCTTGGAGTCTTTTCCTCCAAGTGGGGCTATTTTTGTTGGTGGGTGGTGTAAGGAAAATGGACCCCGGGCCATTTGGCTAAGTAAGTTTTGGTGTTTGATGATTGACACAATCTGTGGACTAATGTGTTTGCTAGTGTTTTATAATTGTAGTCCACAGGATGCGGTGACGATTGGACCTAGGCAATGAGGATGCAACACCTCAAAAGAAGACATAAAAAGATGCATAGAAGTCCAAAACTCAAGAACAAAAGAAGCCCAAAGGAATCAACGAAGAAATCCGAGAAGCGGGCTGTCAGCCAGCGCCTGGTGGCGCAGCGGACAGTGAACAGCACATGTCCGGTGTGCACCGGACTGTCCGGTGGGACAACCGGACAGTCTACGCAGAGAGGCCGCAGATAGGCGCTCTCTGGCTGTGGCACCGGACTGTCCGGTGTGCACCGGACTGCCCGGTGTGCCACGGGCAGACGGCAACGGTCGGATCCAACGGTCGACTGCCACAGGCGCCAACGGTCGGCTGACGTGGCGTGCACCGGACATCTACTGTGCAGTGTCCGGTGGTGCACCGGACTGTCCGGTGCACCCGACGACAGAAAGCTGCTGCTTTCTGTCCAACGGCTAGTTGGGGGTGTGGAGGCTATAAATACCACCCCAACCGGCCATTCTCAAGTGTGTGAGCCCAAGCAACATACCAAGGCATATAGTGCACATTTCCAAGAGCTCAAACACCCAAGTGCTTAATAGAATCACTCGGTGATTAGCGTAGGTGCTTTGCGAAGTGCTTAAGTTAGTTAGACCGCTCTAGCGCTTGCTCTAGGTGAACCCTAGTTAGTTGAGTGAGTTTAGACAAACCACACAACCCCTCGGCTCTTGCGTGAGTCGTTGTAATTGTATCGAGTGGGGCGAGAGTCTTGCGAGACCGTGACAACCGCGTTTGTGTCACGGCCGCCACCGTGTACCGGAGGGAACGAGGCCCGCGGCGTTTCGGCCGGAAGCTCGATAGTGGAGACGGCGGGGAGCGTCCGAGAGGAACCGGAAGCGGAGCACCACTTGCGTGTGGAGAAGGCCCGCGGCTCTCTACGGAGTTACTCGACCGAAGGTGCTTGGCCCTCGCGTGGGCTTCCCTTTGCGTAGGGGCACCAACGAGGATTAGTCGGAACCTTGCGTGGTTCCGGATACCTCGGTAAAAATACCGGCGTCATCCACGAGAGTTTGCATCTCTACTTTGCTCTTTAAGATTCCGCATTTATATTAAGCATTTAAGTTTCAATCTAGTATTCATACTTATATAGAGTAGATTGAAACTTAGCCTTTGCGGTAGAGATAGCAACACTTAGACAAAACCTAGTTTGCACATTCTAGTTGTTTAATTGCATAGGTTTTGCTCTAGGATTTAATTGTGGCCTAGTTTAGAGAAAGTTTTAGAAGTCCTAATTCACCCCCCCCCCCCTCTTAGGAGTCACCCGTTCCCTACAAGTGGTATCAGAGCCTGGTTTGGCTCATTTGAAACGTTTTTAGCTTCACCGCTAAAAGAGCCGACGCTTTTTAGAGGAAGGGATGGATACCCATAGGCCACCTCACTTTGACGGCACTAACTTCCCCTATTATAGTGCTAGAATGGCTTGTTACCTAGAGGCCGTTGATTTAGGTGTTTGGAGAGTCACTCGTGATGGGATGAAACCCCTCAAGAATCCCGAGAAACCCACCACGAGTGAGGAAAAAGAAATTCATTTAAATGCTAGAGCCAAAAATTGCTTATATGAATCTCTTAGCATGGATATTTTTAATCAAGTATTTACATTGAAAACTGCTAATGAGATTTGGCTAAAATTGCATGAGCTCCATGACGGCACAACTAATGTCCGTGAGCAAAAACATTGCCTAGTCTTAAATGAGTACAATTCTTTTGCTATGAAAGATGATGAGCTTGTTAGAGATATGTATTCTCGTTTGAATCTAATTATCAATGAGCTCAACTCTATTGGCATTAATAAGCTAGGTAATGCGGACATTGTGAGGAAGATTATCTCCCTTCTACCTCAACGAAGATATGGGAGCATCATCACCATCCTTCACAACATGGAGGACTTGAGCAACATGACCCCGACCATTGTGATTGGAAAAATCGCGGCTTTTGAGATGTCGCGAAAAATGTGTCGGGGAGATGAGCCAACTTCCTCAAGGCCATATGCTTTTGCATGTGATGAGAGGAAGGGTAAAAAGAAGGCTTCTACTCCAAGTTCCTCAAGTGAAGAAGAGGAAGAAGAAGAAAGTGATGATGATGAAGATAATCAACCATGCACATCATCCTCCGAGGACGAAGAAACAATCCGACGCGTCGGAAAGGTAATGGGGATGATCCGCAAGATTAATCTAATGGGTGTGCCCCTGCAGGTCGAAGATATTCTCTTTAACATTGACAGGAAAAAGCAAAGAAAGAGAGGATGCTTCGCATGTGGGGAGAAGGGCCACTTCAGGGACAGCTGTCCAACTATGGCCAAACCCAAAAAGGAGAGGAGCAAAGGCAAGGCGCTAACAAGTGTTAGAACTTGGGATGACTCTTCAAGTGAAGATGAAACTCCAAGGACGCGCAGCCACCGGTCCTCATCACGCTCATCACGGTCATCACACAAATGCCTTATGGCAAGAGGTAACAAAAGCATTCCATCCTCTAGTGATGAAAGTAGTAGTGATGATGAAGGTGAGGGAAAGCCCTCCGTAGATGAGCTTGCGGAAGCCGTTGAATTTTTCCAGGATGTCTGCACTAAGCAAAAAGCTCAACTTAAAACTTTGAAAAATAAGTTGATTAGCTCCCAAAATGATTACAAAGGGTTGCTAGAAAAATTTGAAACTTTTGCAAACTTAAATAGTGAGCTGTCAACTAAAATTGAGCTATTAGAGTCTAGTGCTCCATCCACTGCTACCGATGATGGCCTTTTTAAAAAGAATGAAAAACTTAAGGCTACGTTAGCTAGCTCCCAAAATACTATTGAAAATTTGCTAGAGAAAATGGAAATTCTTAGCATACACAATGATGAGCTAACTACTAAGCTAGAAAACATTGGTAGCACCCCAGTAGCATCTTTAGTTGAAATTTTTGAAATTATTAAAAAGGATGCTTCTACTTCTTGCTTTGATTTAATTAATGATTCTAACCCCTGCAACCAAGTTTTTGTTGAGAATATTGTTGTAGAAACATGTTCGGATGAGGTTGCAAAGGAAAATGAACAATTAAGGCAAGAAGTGGCTCGTCTTGGCAAGGCTTTGTATGAAAAGAAAGGCAAAGCCAAACAAATCCAACCTCCACAGGATAACACCACTGCGGGAGTGAACAAGCCTATGGAGGGAGAAACTGTGATTTGTAGGTTATGCCACAAGGAAGGGCACAAGTCTTTCCAATGCAAGACGATGACTGGGGATAAGCAAAGGCAAAAGCTCAAGCAAAAGCCATCAAGCAAAATCTCCAACACCTACATCAAAAAGGTGGACAAAAAGGCTGCTACACCATATTTGATCAAGAAGAAAAAGAATGGAAAGGTGATAGCAATCAAGGCCAACAAGCAAGCCAACAAAGGAAAGAGGGCCAAACGCATCTGGGTGCCAAAGGAAATAATTTCAACCATGAAAAGCACCAAGAAGGTTTGGATCCCGAAAGGGAAGTGAGTGGACCGAAAACTTCGGGAAATTTGGAGACTTGGCAAAATTGGGATGTATATCATGGGATACATCATATTGGATCAAGTTTATTGCCAAGTAGGTTAGTAAAAATTTTGGACCCAAATTTCCCACCCATGACTAAGGTAACTAGATTTATTGTATCTCTTGTTTTTAGATATGCGTATCTATTTACCTTGTATCTAGTTTACCTTTCTTGCCTAGTACTACATTTGTTATTTACCTTTTTAAATTATGCATACTAGGTGAATCATATGGTAGGATTGCTTGTTTTTAAATTCATATACTTAAGCAAACCTACATGGCTTAAAATGTTTATTTAAGCACGGCACATAGCTTTTATATCACTCCATAGTAAATGATGCATCAATTGAAAATTTTGATCTCTTCAAGTTGTATCATTTAATGTATATGTGCCAAAGCACGGATTATAGATAGTTTGCCCCTCTTGATATCAAATCAAAGTGCATGTCTCCTACAAGTATTCAAAACTTGTATGCACACTTTTAGGGGGAGATTACTCTATAATCTAAGACTTTGAGACTAACACCTTTTCAAGTCTATTTCGTGTGATAGTCTCATTGTAAGAAAAATGAAGTCCCCGGAGAAAGACAACAATCTTCCACTGCAAAATCTCCAAGAACTCTCAAGTATCATTTACATGTCTTCTCCAATATTTGATTAGACTAAATTTTCATATCATATACTTCCTTGTTGCCAAATGCATAAGTGGTTCAATCATATTTTGTTACCTATGCATAAGGGAAGATAGTCTATTCAAATCATGTCTTGCACCTCTCTATTTTTCACATGCTTTTTCCTAAGTAGAAGATCTCTGTCAGGGGGAGTATTTCTTCGTCTCTAAAAAGGAGGAGAAATTTCTTTCTAAAAGAGAACACTCATTTAGGGGGAGTTTTCATATGTTTCTGTTCTACAAGAGTCTCAATTCTTGTTGAGGGCAAGCTTTTATTTACTTCCTACATGCTTTTAATGTCTTCCTTTTCGGTGGTTGATGCCAAAGGGGGAGAAGTTTAGGGACCAAAGCAATGGAAACCATATCAAACACCAAACACCACTAATTTAAAATTTTATATCTCCAAATGATTTTTCAAGTGGTTTTGGTTATTTGGTCCAAAAATAGGAAGTAAGTGAATTATGGAGTTAGGGGGAGGCTTAAGTCCATAATATCACATTGTGGGGGCAATCATGCATCCTAGCAAGTAGATTGCATATTTTCATTCAAATACTTGTATTATTTGCTTGCTTTGGTTGTGTTGTCATCAATCACCAAAAAGGGGGAGATTGTAAGGAAAATGGACCCCGGGCCATTTGGCTAAGTAAGTTTTGGTGTTTGATGATTGACACAATCTGTGGACTAATGTGTTTGCTAGTGTTTTATAATTGTAGTCCACAGGATGCGGTGACGATTGGACCTAGGCAATGAGGATGCAACACCTCAAAAGAAGACATAAAAAGATGCATAGAAATCCAAAACTCAAGAACAAAAGAAGCCCAAAGGAATCAACGAAGAAATCCGAGAAGCGGGCTGTCAGCCAGCGCCTGGTGGCGCACCGGACAGTGAACAGCACCTGTCCGGTGTGCACCGGACTGTCCGGTGGGACAACCGGACAGTCTACGCAGAGAGGCCGCAGATAGGCGCTCTCTGGCTGTGGCACCGGACTGTCCGGTGTGCACCGGACTGTCCGGTGTGCCACGGGCAGACGGCAACGGTCGGATCCAATGGTCGACTGCCACAGGCGCCAACGGTCGGCTGACGTGGCGTGCACCGGACATCTACTGTGCAGTGTCCGGTGGTGCACCGGACTGTCCGGTGCACCCGACGACAGAAAGCTGCTGCTTTCTGTCCAACGGCTAGTTGGGGGTGTGGAGGCTATAAATACCACCCCAACCGGCCATTCTCAAGTGTGTGAGCCCAAGCAACATACCAAGGCATATAGTGCACATTTCCAAGAGCTCAAACACCCAAGTGCTTAATAGAATCACTCGGTGATTAGCGTAGGTGCTTTGCGAAGTGCTTAAGTTAGTTAGACCGCTCTAGCGCTTGCTCTAGGTGAACCCTAGTTAGTTGAGTGAGTTTAGACAAACCACACAACCCCTCGGCTCTTGCGTGAGTCGTTGTAATTGTATCGAGTGGGGCGAGAGTCTTGCGAGACCGTGACAACCGCGTTTGTGTCACGGCCGCCACCGTGTACCGGAGGGAACGAGGCCCACGGCGTTTCGGCCGGAAGCTCGATAGTGGAGACGGCGGGGAGCGTCCGAGAGGAACCGGAAGCGGAGCACCACTTGCGTGTGGAGAAGGCCCGCGGCTCTCTACGGAGTTACTCGACCGAAGGTGCTTGGCCCTCGCGTGGGCTTCCCTTTGCGTAGGGGCACCAACGAGGATTAGTCGGAACCTTGCGTGGTTCCGGATACCTCGGTAAAAATACCGGCGTCATCCACGAGAGTTTGCATCTCTACTTTGCTCTTTAAGATTCCGCATTTATATTAAGCATTTAAGTTTCAATCTAGTATTCATACTTATATAGAGTAGATTGAAACTTAGCCTTTGCGGTAGAGATAGCAACACTTAGACAAAACCTAGTTTGCACATTCTAGTTGTTTAATTGCATAGGTTTTGCTCTAGGATTTAATTGTGGCCTAGTTTAGAGAAAGTTTTAGAAGTCCTAATTCACCCCCCCCCCCCTCTTAGGCGTCACCCGTTCCCTACAGGTGGGAAGTAGCAGAGGGGTGTCTCGGTAATTTCTTTGTCATAGTTTTGGCATAGCTGGCGGAGAGCTTTTAGGGCAGCGTTTTGGCAAGTGTCTGGGAAGCGGTTGCCAATGGTAGTGATCTGGAAAGGTGGGTGGTTTGGATAGCTTCGGCTTTCCCCGAGGTAGATTACCATGGAGCACTTCTCAACTCCATTTTCCTGGTACTCCTTCCAGGCATACTCCGGCTTCTTGCAGACTCCCAGGTGAAGCGCACAACCTCGAAGAAGGTAAGGGAACCCTTCTACCTCCGAGCAATAGGACGTTTTTAGGACAAACGCCCCCTCCATCTGGTAGCCAAGAGAAGAAGAGTTTGTTAAAATTTTGGGGAAAAGAAGGAGAGACTCTTTAAAAGTTAAATTTTTTTTGAGAAAAGCTTTTAAGGACAGGGCTACGATCTACGACCAGTCCTATGCCTATGATACCACCTGAAGCGTCCCGATCCTTTGGGACTCAAATGTGATACAATTACTAGTCCCAGGAGGCTAGTAACCACATTCATTTCATCAGATAGATCAGAGTCTTACACAGAAATATTTATTACAATACCAAAAGTAAGCTCTAGGGAGCTTGGATAACAGCGGAGCGAAAACCAGCCCGAGCCACAGACAGACTGGGTGCAGATGCAGCCCCCTTCTAGTCGAACATCGCAGAAAAGAAGTCTTCAGCCACTGAAAAACATATGAGGAGCTGGGTGAATACTTACGTATTCCGCAAGCCCATCCTAACCCGTAAGGAGAGATGGACCTATATGGTACATGCTTGGTATAGTGGAGTTTGCAAGTCACTCATTATTCTTTTCTCAGAAAAAAGTATCATCTTGGAATAGTCCCAGAAGAGAGAGAGGGAAGCACATTTTAACTCAACCACCACTAAGCTTCCTGCTCCCGTGGCATCATATTCTTTTCCAAAATATTTCCACACACACACACACACACATGTTCCCATCCCTCTTATTTTGAAAACACTAATTGTCATACCACACCAGACTCGTCCATACCAGTGGACACAGACTATTCGAATAAGTTTTAAACTCTGCGCAGAGGTGTACACTTTACCCACTAGTCCGGTTCTGCGATCTCACTGCCATGAGATCCGACACCGAAATTCTTTCCTTCCTTGCACGACTTTACCTTATCGGTTAATCCGAAAGGAACAAGGCCACCACCATGCCCAAACCAGGACACACTTTCCCCCTCCTTGTCCTCCCGGTGCTCCCCAGCCATCTTAAACCTGGGGTGTGGACCGTGCAAGTTCAGATCAAGCGACTGCCCATACAGTCTCGAGTGGTTGTACTAGTCATGAGTACAGGTAGTGAAGGATGACAAACCGATCCTTATACGAAAGGGACAATCCTTCACGCTCACACCTAACCCGGCTGAGCCAACACCTTAAGGCCCTTCCCCAAACCGGGGAAGTCCCTGATCATCCCCCTCAAAGGTGATAAGGGTTATAACCCTTCATCATACACATTTTGAAAAGCATTTTCCTTTTGAAAACATGACCCCAAATCCACTTTTCTTTCATAGACAAAAAGTATATTCTTTAATGCAGGCTGACTCTCAACTCACAATGCATAATAACCATCCCGTAATCCGGGCTTAGGCGGTGGTAGAAAGAATAGGTAATTTATGCATCAAGGGTAAGATGAACTTGCCTTCGTCGAAGTTCTCGTGGCACGAAAGTTCTATCTCCGGGAGGTCGGGCTCCTGCCCTTCTTCCGGGGCTACGGGTTCCGGATCGACGGTCCCCGCTTCTTCTAGCAAAACATGCAATAAACAATACATCAAACAGTGGTTACTGAGTGGAGTGTGTCAAGTTCCTAACATTATCATTTTATGTGACTTAGAAAGTGTTTGGATTATTTTTGGTACATAAAATATCAATATATAAATATAAAACTAAATGGGAAAAAGAAGAAAAGGAAAAGGAAAAAGAAAAAGGATTCTCGGCTCTGGTGGGCCGGGGGGAATTCCGGCCCAGCCGAGCGCGGGCGCGCGCGCGGGGGCGGGCGAGCCGGCCCAGCACGGCCCATGGGCGAGAGACGGCGTGGCGCGCGAGGAGACGGCGCCGTGGTCACGGGCCCACGCGCCAGAGACAGCGGGAGGGGAGACGGCGTCAGCGGCTGACGGGGGAGGGGTGAACCGGCCGACCCGCGGGGAAAACCGCCCGCCGGCGGGTTCAACGGCGACTCTCCGCCGGTGGCCCGGTTCCTGGGGATCGGGCAGGTGCCAAAGCACAAGGAGAGGCTAGCGAGCTTAAGGGTGGGTCCAATTTTGCTAGAAGTGACTGGGAGGGAGCTGGCCGCGGTGGGGTGGCGGAGCTCCGTGGCGGGAGTCGTCGCCGGTGAGGCTCTGGTGGTGATCGGGGGCAGGGCAGCGGTGCTCCGAATTTGCGGTGATGTGGTGAAGCTGCCGAGCCTAGTGAATTGCTCACCGAACAACCAGAGAGGGGGAGAGGAGCTCACCGGAGAGGAGGGAGGGGCGGCGGTGCTGGCGCGATTAAGCTCGGGGAGGGGGAGAAGAGTGGCCGAGGCCGGTGCAGGGCGTGGAGGAGCTCGGGGCAGCCCTTTTATAGGCGCCCGAGGGGAGGGGAGCGACGGTGTTAGGCGGGCGCCGGTGAGGTTCACAGTGGTGGCGGTAATGGCGAACAGCGGCGACGACGGGACTTCGCGGGGCAGACGGTGGCGTGCGGGTACATGGTCACAGCGGCGGAGGACGGAGCGGTGCCCAACTTCACTGTGCGGGTGAGTAAAGGCGGAAGGAGAGGGGAGGACGGCGGCCGGCGGTGATCGCGCTGAAGCTGCGCGCGGGCGAGGGAGACGGGTGGCTGACTGGCGGGGCCTGGTTGTCAGCCGGCGCGCGGGCGCGAGCGAGAGAGCGCACGTGGGCTGGCAAGCGGGGCCAGGCTGTCAGCGAGAGAGAACGCGAGCGCGGGGGCGGGCTGGCGCGCGCGAGGGAGCAGGCCGGAGGTGGGCTGAGAGGGGAGAGAGAGCGCGCGCGGGGAGAGGAAGGCCGTGGGTATGGGCCAGGAATCGGCCCATCCGGGGGGGGGAGAAGGTTTTCTCTTTTTCTTTTCTTTCTCTATTTTCTTTTCCTTTAAGCAAGTAAATATTCATAAAAAAGGTTTTCTAGGAGTATAACAAAATGCTAGGTGAGGCTACACATGTGATGTGCTTCTAGCAAACATGGTTGATGCATATGAGGAATAGAATGCTCAAAAGGCTTAAAATAAATAAGGGGGGGGTTTAAGGGGTTTTAGGGTTTTCAAAACCTGGAGCCAAAACCGGGGCGTTACAAACCTTTTCCTCAGCCTCCTTCACTAAATCTGGTCCAAAGAACCACCTCTCTCCTGGTTCAGACCAATTCAAGGGTGTTCTACACCTTCAACCATACAATGCTTCAAACGGTGCCATTTTGATGCTTTTCTGGTAGCTATTGTTGTAAGAGAACTCGGCAAGGGGCAAACAACTATCCCATTTTTCCGGAAATTCTAAAATGCAAGCTCTCAACATATCTTCAAGTATTTGATTAACCCTCTCGGTTTGCCCACTTGTCTAAGGATGGTAGGCCAAACAATGGATTAACTTGGTACCCAGGGATCTGTGTAATTCTTCCCAAAACCTGGATACGAATTGTGGTCCTCTATCTGATATGATGGTTCTTGGTGTACCATGAAGACTCAAAATGCGGGCAATATACAATTCTGCGTAAGTAGAGGCTGAATACGTAACCTTTACAGGTAAAAAGTGTGCGGATTTGGTGAGACGATCAACAACCACCCAAATAGAATCGTACCCTTTTGAAGTTTTGGGTAAACCAGTAATAAAATCCATACTTATACCATCCCATTTCCAAGCTGGGATGGACAACGGCTGTAAAAGGCCAGTAGTCTTCATGTGCATAGCTTTTACCCGTTGACAAGTATCTCACTTTGCCACGTAGCGAGCAATCTCTATCTTTATTTTGGTCCACCAATAGTGTTGCTTTAAGTCTTGGTACATTTTAGTACTTCCCGGGTGAATAGAATACCGAGAGAGATGGACTTCATCTAAGATCTGTTGGCGGAGCTCAGTGTCCTTAGGTACCACTATTCGATCCTTAAACCACAGAACTCCTTGGTCATCTTATTTGAAACAGGTTGCTTTACCAGCTTCCAATTTCTCTCGGATATGTTTCATGCCCTTATCCGTCTTCTGAGCATCAATGATTTTCTGTGGAAGAATAGATTCAAGCTCTAGATGTGACATAGTTCCTTGTTGAGCTATCCCCAGATTCAGCCTTTCCATTTCTTGGCATAGGGTAGTGTTGAACAGTCTTGCAGTAACGCAGTGACAAGATGCTTTGCGACTTAGAGCATCGGCCACTACATTAGCCTTTCCGGGGTGATAATGAACCTCCAAATCATAATCCTTGATTAGCTCGAGCCATCTTCTCTGCCTCATATTCAATTCTGACCGGGTAAAAATATACTTCAAGCTCTTATGGTCAGTATAAACATGGCACACGTTACCCAGCAGATAGTGATGCCAGATTTTAAGGGCATGAACCACCGCTGCCAACTCCAAATCATGAGTCGGGTAGTGTTCCTCACGACGTCTCAACTGCCTGGAAGCGTAAGCTATCACCCGACCCTCTTGCATTAATACGCACCCGACCAATGCTCGATGCGTCACAATACACATCAAACGGCTTCTCAATATCTAGTTGAGCCAACACTGGTGCAGTGGTCAACAATTTCTTTAACTGCTCGAAAGCTTCATTACACTTGGGAGACCATTTGAACTTGACATCATTCTTTAACAACTCCGTAATTGGTTTTACTAACTTGGAGAAGTCCGGAATAAACCTGCAGTAATAACCAGCTAGTCCAAGGAAACTTCTAACTTCGTGTACTGTTGTAGGAGATTTCCATTTAAGAATAGCTTTAACTTTGCTGGAATCAACCGCAATTCCCTCGGCTGATAAAACATGTCCCAGAAATTGGATTTCCTCCAGCCAGAACGCGCACTTGTTAAACTTAGCATAGAGTTGATGTTCCCTTAAGTGCATTAGTACAATCCGCAGATGCTCCGCATGCTCCTCCTTGGTTTTGGAATATATCAGGATATCATCGATGAATACCACTACAAACTTTTCTAGCTCCGGCATAAATACCGAGTTCATGAGGTAGGTGAAATGAGCTGGAGCGTTAGTCAACCCAAAGGACATAACCAAATACTCGAATAATCCGTACTGAGTAGTAAAAGCGGTCTTGGGTATATCCTCTGGACGAATTCTTATTTGATGATAGCCCAATCTAAGGTCAATTTTGGAAAATACCCAGGCTCCAGTAAGCTGATCAAACAGGAGATCAATCCGGGGCAGGGGATACTTGTTCTTAACAGTAACTTCATTGAGGGGCCGATAATCTACGCACATCCGTAGAGTCTGATCCTTCTTCTTTACAAAGATAGCTGGACAGCCCCATGGTGAAGAACTTGGTCTGATAAACCCCTTGTCCATCAAGTCTTGTAGTTGGGTCTTCAGTTCTGCTAGCTCATTGGGAGGCATGCGATAAGACCTTCTTGAGATGGGAGCAGCTCCAGGCTTCAATTCAATTACGAACTCCACATCCCTCTCAGGAGGTAATCCGGGCAGATCCTCAAGAAACACATCCGGAAACTCACACACTACTGGAATGTCTTGTAATTCCTGTACCACCACTTCAAAAGCTCTTCCGACTGTCTTGGCCAGAGCAGGGATATGAATCAACAACCTGACTTCTCCATGGTCATTGTATAGCTGAATGGTCCGCTGACTAGCATTAATGATAGCCCTATTTTGGGCTAACCAATTCATGCCCAAAATAACATCTATGTCCTGCCCTTTTATAACTATCATGTTGGTGGGGAAATCATGCTCTGCTAGCTTTACCGGTACTTGGAAGATTATTTCCCTAGTAAAAATTTGACCGCCGGGGGACTGGATAATAATGCCCCTTTTTGATTCACTAGTGGGTATGCAATGCTTCTCAACGAAAGCCTTACTAATGAAGGTATGCGATGCTCCCGAATCAAAAAGAATTACTGCAGGGTGATTCGCGACAGCGAACGTACCCATCAGTACAGGCTCTCCCTCCGGGGTTGTGGCCACTTGCGTGCAGTAAACCTGTCCTGTCCTCTTTTCACCTTTGCCCGCTTGATTGTTTGCTGGAGCATTCTTGCCCTGACCTTGACTTGTATTTCCTGTTATCCTTTGGAAGTTCTACCAATTTTGCTTGGGGTAGGGGCAATTCTTGATGAAGTGACCAGACTTCCCATAATTGAAACAAGTATTTGCTTGATTTGGTGGGGCGGGAAGGTGAATGCCAGGGGCACCCGGCTGAGTAATTTGGGTGGGAGCAGCAGCTGGACGGATGAAAACAGGCTACCTAAGTGGATATGAGGGTGGGAGAGGAAAAGCATGAGTTGGGCTAAAGGGACGAATGACCAATCTTGTTCGCTTCTTGCATCCCCGGGAGGATCCTTCTCCACCTTCACGTCCAAATCTCTTCGTCTTTCCCTGTCCTGGATTCTTCGCCTCCACTAATATTGCTGTACTCACAGCTTTGTTGAAGGTAAGGTCTAAACATGCAACCATTTTTCTTTATAATCTGTCACTTAAGCCCCTCATAAAGCAATTCTTTTTCTTCAGATCTGTGTTGACTTGATCTATGGCGTATTGGGATAAGTGATTAAATTTTGCAAGGTATTGCATCACTGTGTCATTACCTTGCTTCAGCTGAACAAATTCCTCAAACTTCATCTGAAGAACTCCGACTGGAATATAATGTTCTCTGAAGGCCAGTTTGAACTCGGCCCAGGTGACCAAATGATCTTCAGGTTGTGTGGCCATAAAATTTGCCCACCATGTACTTGCTGGACCTCGCAGCTGCTGGGCGGCAAAAAGGGGCTTCTGGGTTTCAGTGCATTGGATTAGACCAAACTTTTGCTCCATTACGCGAAGCCATTCATCCGCCTCCAAAGGCTCTTCTGCTTTAATGAAGATAGGAGGACGAGTCTCGAAGACCTCCGCATAAGTGGTGTCTCGGGGTATATGATTCTGTCCCCGACCTCCGTGCTGATTGTTCTGATTTCCTGCCAACTCATGAAGAAACCTTGCGTTATCTGCTGTTGCATTCAGCAATGCAGCAATGGCTTCTGCCAAGGTTGCAGGCACTGGTGGTGGAATTGGGGCCTCCTCCCCACCACCCCGAGAGGTTCCTGCATCATCTTGCCCACGGGTCCTCATTGGCATCTGAAGAAAAATACACTTTATTATTACATCATAAAGTTACAAGCCTTTGTTACATTATTCCAAGCTCTTATTTATTACACATACTTAGTCCATAGCAAGCTCACTAAGCCTGATCAAAAAAAAAGAAAAACAACCTACTACAATACTATTCTAGTCTTAGATGGCGTTCACTGCACTGAATCCACCCCAGGATTCAGGAGGACGGTCTTCCACAATATTCATTGGAGGAGGGGCTCCAAAGATGTTCAGGCCTTCCTTAGGTCCTTCCCCACCACCGACTTGCGTGACTTCAGCACCCATCTCAGCAACTTCTGGTGGTACGTGTGGGTTCATTTGGTCATACAACATATGAACCTCCTCATGTAGGATGTTGTTGTACACCGGCAAATTTTCCAGAGTCGCACTCAACTCGTCCACACGGGCTCGAGCGGTTGCCTCCCGATGCCAGGCTCTAGATCAAGACTCAATGGTCCATTCTACAACTTCAGCCCTTTCCTCCAGCTCCCGCTGCAAACGCTCCACTTCTCCTGACAACTCAGCAATGCGGCGACCAGCACTTGCTCTCTCCCGACCGCTTTGTCGAAGCTCAGCGGTTAACCGTGCCACTTTTGCTTCAAGGTCTCCTATGGGATCGTTGCTCCCACTACTGCTTCCTTCATGGCGTGGAGCCAGCTGATGGCATGGTACACCATGTGGTCCAGTGGCCTTCCTTAGCGTGGTCTTGGTACGTGCCATCCCACTACAACTAGGGGAAGAGATACTCAGTATTAAGTAAACATGATGCATGCTTCGTCCTACTATTATAGGAATCAACTACTTATTGATCCCATACCTCCTTAATATATATCCTACTATTATGCACTCTGACACCCAACTTTCTAAAATGTAAGTTGCTATAAGAATAGATCAAGGTAAGAATGAAAGAATATTTTGAGGTAAGTATTTAAAGCATTTTGAAGTACTGGGTAATGTCCCTAGAGATGGGCATTCGCTCTGATACCAGCTGCGGCAGAACCTCCCAAGATATTAGACCCACTTGCACCTGTCCTCGTCCCAGGGACCTTAGACAGCCATGCAGGTGCACCCAACAGCTTGATAGGACCTAGATCTTGCACCGTCTTCAACCTCTCCCGAGAACGAATTACCCAACTCGTAGACATTACAACATAATCGGAGTAAATGCGGAAAGAGTTATAATAACTTAATTCACATTCATATATTAAAGTAACAAGATAGAGAGTATTTATTACAATATAAGTGTTCGAGTGCTTCTACTTATTACATCTTTGGAAGGTCAGCTCCTTCCATAACTGCTACTTATGGTTCATCTTTCTGTTTTGGAACCACCTTGGTGTAGAAACAACAGAACTCCGTAGGCTCTTCACCTACAACAACATGGGTTCGAAAATCCTGAGTACAAAGGGTACTTTCGCAAGTCTTACCCGACTAATTAAAAAGACTCTCAAGGATATGCTGGCTGATTAGGAATCAAGGTAAGGCTTATCAAGAATCAAGGACTCATTTTGCATAAAAGCTTACTAAAATTGGTCCTTACGCTTCCGTTTTATTTGCCAAGTTAAGTAATTTCCTGAATCTAGATTTGCCTAATCTAGAGCAATCACTTGGCCTACTCTAGCCTTCTTTTATTACTTCCCTTCAAAGCATCTTTAACTTCTTAATCTACGAGAATAAGTCGTAGGGTAGAGTCTCCTTAACCGAGGAGTACCGATGATTCGAACCGATAGAACCCAGCTGGGGATCCCTAACCACACGACATATGTAGCACTTAACCCTTGCATATGTCAACCCGCACCCGGGTTTCTCAAGACCAGAACGGGTTCACGCCAACCGAGAGCACAGTTACTGTAACACCCCAGGTGTTTATTTCTCGTCGACATCGAATATGGACTTAAGTGTGGGATGTCGGTGAAAATAACGATCTCTATATCGTATTAACCTCCATTTATCCAGACTCTTAAAAAGATTTTGAGGAGTTTGGAATTGTTTAGTCATATGGAATGGCGAGTTTTTGTGCCACTTGAATCGCTTGATTGAGGGAATGCGAATTTGGACAGTGTCTAAATTTTTGAAATCTGGACCCCGCGCGTTATCTGAGAAATCGTGCGCGAGGTGGATAATTGAGTTTTGGTTCCCAGCAAGTTGTGCAAGGCAGAGAATTAAGTAATCGGGTCGTTAGTGAATGAAGTTTGTCTGGTTTGAATCGAATCAAACGCAGATTAAGAGATCGAAGCCGATGTCGTTTGATTCAGTCCGTTTGCATCTCGCCTGGATCCAAATGTTCGGGTATAAGTAATTGGTAAATATTTATCTAATTCTGAGAATATTCACCTAATCAAACATTGTCTAAATATTGTACCCGATATCATTTTGGTTCGATCCAATTAAACCTCGCTTAAACCTTAACCTTCTAGACCCGGGATATTTTCATATGCATTCTGGTGTTTAAAAAAAGAAGAGGAAAGAAAATATCTCTCTTTGGAAAAAAAAATCCCCCCCCCCCCCCCCCCCCCCCGCCTAAGCTTTCAGCCTTATCTGCTTCCTTATCCAATTGCTCGACGCACAGCCAGGGAATGAGCTTTTCTCTTCTACCGCGCGCACAGGCCTCCTGCTCATCTTCTCCCTGCCTCGGCGCCCTTCCTCGCCTCTCCCCAACTGCCAGCTTGGTCTCCGGCTCCTCATCGCCATCAAGCCCAAGCGCCTCCTTCATGCTTCTCGTTCTTGGGGATCGTCGCTGCCAAGACGTTGTCTCCTCGCTGGCTAACCGTGCCTCCCTGGTGGCCGCCGGTCTCCAGTTCCTCCCCACGCCGGTGATGGCCACCGTCAATCCTCCTTGTCGGTCGTCTCGAGCTCGCCCCTGCATTCGGAACTTGCCTCCCTGCTCTAGCTCGCCAGTGCCGTGCATCTCCTCCCCGTCCGTCCGGCTGCTGGAAGGCCACGGCGCCAGGCCACGCCTCCTCGCGCCCTGGCATCAGCTCGCGAGTTCCCCAATGTTGTGCGCCATTCCTAGTTTGCTCCTCATCATGGGCGCCGCCGCGAGTTTCCTCGCCCCAGCTCACGCCGTCGAGCTCGCTTACGTGCGCTCGGCTTCGGTCCTCTGCGCTTGTTCGTTCTGCTGCTGGGAACTTCGACATCGGATCCCGCCGGCGGTCTCCAACTATCGTCGCCCCTGCATCGCTTCTGCTTGCCTCCTCGTCGGGCTTATCGTGGCTGACGCTGCCTTGGGTTCGCTGATACGATGTGTGTGCTATGTGAGATGTTTGAGGATGGAGCCATGGCGGAGGTTGGATGGAGAAGCAGAGCCCAGCATGTCGCTCGCTAGATGCTCGACTTAATGCCCAGCCAGAAGTTGAAGCATCGTTCGACCCCGCGTTCGACCCCAGCACCTCACCCTGTGGCCTCGCCGTCTTAGACTTCTACAGCAACGTCGCCGATCCCTCCTTGGTGCTTGTCATCGATCCGTCACCTCGCCTCGAAGCCGGCCCCTACGTGATGTCTCTGACTTGTGTTCGCGCCAAAATCCAAGAAGGTTAAGCGTAGAAGGAAGCAAATTAGAACGCCGTCGATGCGAGGAGACAAATCCCAGACGTTTGGATGAAGGAGAAAGCGAAGGCGTGCAACGCTTGCCAGGTGTTCGGTGTTATGCGCGGACCGGATAGCGTCGTCGATTTCGTGGTTTCAAGTCGGATTTACTTTTGGTGAGCTATTTTGCTATCCCTGTTAGTTAATTTGAGTGGTGAATTAAATAGATAGTGGTCAATGATTCTCTTGTTTGTCGCGTAGATGCGCTGTGAAATGCCCCGTTTCATACCGAGATGTGATTATGTTCTTGATTGTAAAGTAGTCGTGTCGTGAGGTGAAGTATAGGTTGCGGTATAATTCATGTGAAGAATGTATTGGTAGACATATCTATGTTGTGTGGTCAAATTAGTGATAAGAAGGGTATGTCTAGTGTTTCCAATGTCTAGCTGATAGATGTGTCAGTATTGCTTGTGAGGAATTGTGTTTGTTTGACAAAGCCGATGTCCTGTTTTATGATCATTACATTATGTCTAGTGATCGTTAAATGTCTAGAATAGATGTTGGATTGATGCCCCGAGTGTTAAAAATAAACAATATTGACAAGCCGATTTTTATTAAAATTTGACAAACCCCATGGTAGAAGTTGTATAAGTACTTTAGGTAGCTAGATTGTTGAGAATGTAGTTTCGCTTGGCTCTATGTTTTTTTTGATGATGTCTTATCCGAGTGTGCTACTTTGCTTAGTTGGCGTGCTATTCAGGTTAGATTAGAATCTGGAGTTAGAAAGTTAATTAATAATTCTATCCATAATTTGAGTTTAGGTGTCCCTAAATAGTGAGCCTAAGTTCCGTTCGCCTTTTGGTGTGTTCTCTAGTTAAGGAAGATATAAGACTTGTGCGCAGTTTATTATTTCACGATGTTTGAGCTAGCACCAAATAGGTAGGAGAAGCACGAATGTTATACTTAATCTTATATCGATATCTAGGGTTTGCTTATGATTGATTCTCATGCCTTGTTAGTTAAGTGTTTAATCCTCTACTATGTAACATTACTTAGTATTGTGCTAGTTCTTATGTTCATACATGCGCATTATGCATCTCATTAGGTATGCTAGTGATCACGTGATGCGGAGGTCAAGAGCCGAGTTGATCTCAAGGTGATGCTAATGGACGAACTTAAGGATGGATGACCTGATCAAATGCCAGGATGAAGATGATCGCTAAGTGATCGTCGTCTAACAAACACTAACCTAGTGTTTTATTCTAGGCAAGCCCCAGTGCATTTGCCCCTTCCTTGTATTTTTAAAAGACTTTTATACACTTTAAGTCTAGTGAAATGTGCATTAAGTTCATAGGAGTTGCTTGGAAACCAATTGATGTATTGACTACCTTGAAATCCATTCCTTTATAGATACTTCTGTTGAAGTATCAAATATGATGATTTACAAAATTGCTTAGCCCTGCTTAGATCTTGTGGATAGAGATTGTCCTTAATGCTCGAGGAAGGAAGACTTCTACCTACAAGAATATTTTCACCAAAAACATGGTGGGATCTTATTACAAGGTTCCCTTGATATTCTATTCCTCCTAAGGTACACAAATAAATCCTAAAGATGGAAGTACTTAAATCGAGACTTGGGCTAGGAATAGGTGATGTTCCGCCCAGGTTGATTAAGGATTATAGCGAATGTAGGCTTGATGATCGAGGACTATTTTAACTAGCCACATGCCCTGGTATGGGACAGGGTAAGCCTAATCTCGGCTGGACCAATACCAGAAAGGCTACCACGCAATGGGAGTGGAGAGATGGCGAGAGTAGCGTGTACCCTCCGTGGCAAGAGGCTGGACGGTGGAGTAACTGTGCTCTCGGTTGGTGTGAACCCGTTCTGGTCTTGAGAAACCTGGGTGCGGGTTGGCATATGCAAGGGTTAAGTGCTACATATGTCGTGTGGTTAGGGATCCCCAGCTGGGTAAATCGATTCGAATCGTCGTTATATCCTCGGATAATGGAGACTTGATCACTGCCCTGCAATCTAAGTCAGGATGAAATCATAATGAATAAAAATATTGTTGTATTGACTAATGTGATGATGAAATCAGACTAGATGCAAACAAGGTCTATTAATATTTAATCTGGCATTAAAATGTTGAAAGTAAGGACTCATTTTTAGTAAGCTTTTCTGCAAAATATCTAAGTTGATTCTTGCTAAAAGCCTCTCCTTGATTCCCAAATCCAGCATATCCTTGAGAGTCTTTTTCTTTAGTCGGGTAAGACTTGCGAAAGTACACTTCGTACTCAGGGTTCCTTGAACCCATGTTGTTGCAGGTACTAGGTGTGTGCTGTTATGGATGGTGCTAAGTGCCGGTGGGCTCGGCCTTCTTATATGTATAAGTAACCCTTCTAAATTCTTTATGAGGATTGTCATATAAGCTAGCATATATTTTAAACTTTAAATTGTTTTATGTTTCAAGGTATAACTTAGATTCTTTCAAAGTTAAACTACTTTGGAATCACACTTGTAATCACTCCGATATTGTAACTTGTAAACTCTTTGTAATAAGAATTCCACTGTAAAAATGTTGGTGTGTGATTTGTGTTTACTTAATCCTGCGATCTTGGCTATCAGTGGTTTATCCGGGGTCCTTGAGACACTCGGATGGATCCTGTTAAGTTATCCGGTGCACATGCATAGCCGCCTGAGGTCTTTGAGACGAAGACAGGTGCATGTGGGCCCAATAACTTGGGAGGTTCTGCCACAGTTACTCCACCGTCCAGCTTCTTGCCACGGAGGGTACACGCTACTCTCGCCATCTCTCCACTCCCATTGCGTGGTAGCCTTTCTGGTATTGGTCCAGCTGAGATTGGGCTTACCCTGTCCCATACCAGGGTATGTGGATAGTTGCAAATTCTCTACCAACGGGCCTACTTCGGACGGTCCTTAATCGACACAGATGGAGACACTACACCGAGACTCCTTTCTCGTGCAAGTCAACCGTCCGGTCTCAATTTATTCCACTTTTTCCCATTTTTGGTACCCGACAAGGGTACTCTTTTCCAATGATGAACCCATCAGTGCTCTGATGAATCCATCACCATAAATTTGTTTTGATTTTTCACTAAAAAGCCCACATCAGTGTTACACATCATCCTTTTTAAAAACAAATGATTTTTAAGTTTCTAAGCAGGGCCAAGCATTATCTGTTCTCTTTATAAAACAGGTATCAAGGAATAGTAAACAAACTCCAAGGAATGGCAATGCATCAATTGTATATCACTCAACTCCTATCACCTAATGCATCATATCAAGTGAGAAAAGCTTTTTAAAACATAAGAAAAGGGGTAAATGCACCGGGGCTTGCCTTGTGTTGCAGGGAGTGCTGTTTCTTCACCGCATATGTCAAAGTAGAGATTTTTCTCTACAGGAGGCTCTTCTGTTTGAGGGACAGCTTCCTCTTCCACTATATAGTCCCCTTCGTGCTCTACACGCAATACAATGCATGGATTCTTATGTTATGCCATGAATATGGAGTTTGTAACAGAGGAAATAGGAAATCCTATCTTGAGTACAACTCTCCCTCATGGTGCTTATCAACCATAAGAGCTATCTGACTATAAACTCTTCTAAGACTAGCTTAACTAATCCTCTTAAACAAGCAAGTTGTAGCAAACTTTAATATTCCTATTTTTGCTTTAGAATCAAATTCTATTCTCATCTTATATTAAAAAGGGCTATTTCTTTGGGCTACAACTGGTTCTCTGATCAAACAGTGTCCAACCAAGTTCAAACTTCACCCAAGGGCTCTAATAAACATATCAAGTCTACCCAAGAGTTTTCATGATTTTTGGAATTTCCAATTTATCCCTAAAATTCTAATAGGTTTGACATAAGCATTTTTAAAGGCTAGATAATTTATTGGCTATAATAAAAGTCCTAAAATTATTTTTATCAAATACTACTAGAATTTAGAAGCCTAGTAAAATTGTTTTCACTATTTTACCATTTTTCTACCATTTGTATTGGATTTTGCAAGCTATCAGCAAAAAGAAAAGAATAAAACATGAACAGGACTAGGCTCAATCCAGCCCGAGCCGGCCCACGAACGGCAGAAGCGCGCACGCGTCCGCGCCCGCGCTGGCGACTTTGCTCAAAGACCCCTGGCCATTCAAATAACCAGGTATGGGCCCACGACACTATTTCCTGTGTCACTGACTTTTACTCTTAACCCCCTCCCTTTCTATTCCTTCACAGGCTTGGGTCCCCGACGGCGCTCCGGTCGAGCACCTGGCTGGAGTCATGCGTACTCGTCGCCGGCGACCCTCCCAGGCGGTAGCAAGCACACAGGACCTATCTCTGAGGCTACCAGAGCAATCCCCTTAGCCAATTTGGCTAGCTGTCTCTAACCCGAGCTTGCCCACGACTACGGCGGAGCCAGAGCTCTGGCGTGCTTGCTCCAAGCGACTCAACACGGTAGAGTTCAATTAATTGCTTTGGGAAGCGTCAGTGGCTCACTAGAATGCTAGAACGACGGTCGGGAAAGCGGGTGAATAGGTGGAGCAGCGGGTCGACGCGGAGGCGGTGTTCCCGGGTGGCGACGAGCTGTTCCGGCTAACCTACAACGGTAGAGTTCGATTGGGGAGCTCGGTGAGCTTCACTGGCACCAGAGGGTGCTAAAACAGGGACCAGAGAGACGTGAACTGACCGGAGGAGGTCTGGCCATGGTGGAGCTCAACTCGGCGGCGCTGGTGACCGGTTTCGGGAAACTCCGGTGACTGGGGGCTATAGCAGATTAACTGGAGCAGTGTGGGGTGGGCTGAGCGCGTAACGGAGGGGCGAAGAAGAGGGGGTACTCAATTTAAAGGGACCAGTCACGGTGTGATCCAATTTTGGATCAGACCGGCATGGCGGCGCTCTAATCTTTAAGTGGGACTCGATTGTCGTGGCACACGGTGGCATAACAGCTCGGGAACGCTATTTACTGCTTTCCACGGTCTCGGGTACGTGGTGAAACGGTCCCTGGCGTGGCGCAACCGAGGTCAATAGCGACCTCTACAACGATGGCCGCTCGGCCACGTCGCAGGGCAAATGAACATGGCCGATGAGCCTGTGCCAGAGACCCCATTCACCTCCCCTTTGATCTTTTACCCTTCCATCGTTTATCCACCCCGAGCACAACACGAATCTTACTGGCGAACTCGGATCACGGCGCGAGATCGTCGGCGGCAAGGTTCTCTGCACCTGAGATCTTATCCAGTCTACTGTTCATTCCTGAATACCCTTCCAAAGCTGCCTGACAGACCAAGTTTGAGACATTGTTACTCCCTGTTCCAAGCAGCAACATACCAGGTCGACTTTAGCAAAGTTGCACTCCTACATACAGTCTTCAACTTTGTCATAGTGACCATGGTCTTAACCTCACTGGATCAACCACAATTTAGCTCCAAAGTTGATCAAATGTCACTGACAGTCCAACTTCAGATCACCCCTTGACTGACAGCCCAACTTTGGGGCATTTTACACTAGGTTCCATATAGTTTTAGGGCTAGGTCCCTTACACAAATTTGTACTACTATAGTAGCCCTTCAACTTTGCTAAGGTGACCTATTACAAAGCACTTATGGATTAAGAGCTACAAGGGTCCAAACATGGCTCAATGTCACTTTTTTCTTAGGGTTTCCAATACTTGAGCACTTGTGCACCTTTGCCCTTTTCTCCAATTTGCTCCACAATACATGGAAATATCCAAATGGGAAAAGTGTTAGGCTCTCAAAACTCTACCACTTTGCCATAGGCACTTTTTGCAAAAAGTGGTTAGAATTCAAAATCCTTTCTAGGGTACTATTTAGGGTTTTGGAGCTCTTAATCACCTTTAATACACTTTCACCCTTTCTAACCCTTACCCTTTGAGCACAACCACCTACCTTAACAAGATTACTCATTTGTTATTAACACATGGAGTCAACATGCTACTAGCTCATGGAGTGTCTCTCTCTCTCCTACTAGCTTAAGCACACACTTTACTAGGTCCTATACCCAAGCAACATCACATCACACATTCTTTTGAGATTTTACCTAGTGGATGCATTCTAAGTGTATCACAAGCAATATAATACCAATGCATATGATGCCATGTCAATGTTTTAGTTCTCGTAACACCAGGGGTGTTACATTTCACTCATTTTGGATTTTATCTGAAGTCAAATACATCTATAATATAAATTAAATACACTAACAAAAAATATGATATGAAATTAATGAAACTAATATATGTTGATGCCTTTTTCTAAAGAATTGATCGTTGCTATAAAATAACTTTAAAAAATTCAAAAGTGAAACTATATTTGGAATGGTTGAAATATGTGAAAACACTATGTCAAAATAAATCACACTACATAAGTTGTTGTTGCTAGAATCTAGCATACAAATTAAAAATAACAATGGTATTTGTACCATATACATCAATATGGAAAATCATATTTATTTTTCTAAAATGGCTTCATGCGTCAACATATTATTTATTGAAAACATGTTGTAAAGGTAACAAAATAAAAATAAGCATGAAAATACTCACAAAAGATTAAATTGAAGCAAAGCCCAAATTTCGAAATAAAAACTTGCTTCCCATGCTATTTATGTGGGCCACATGGGTAGTTCTCTAAGCGATAGATATGCAAGACCCTTCTTCAATGATGGCATTGATTGTGTCGTCTATAATGACAAAGTCTCCGTCAATGAATTTTCTTTAAATATACAAAATATAAGAAGGTGGTAAACCACAAGAATTCAAATCGAGTTGGAGTCATCCTCTTACATATTCAACATGCCCCAAACAGCACCCTGTGGTGCACCTTCTACACAATTCTAGATCCGTCTAGATTTTTTTTTCGCCTTCGTGTGATTACCTCAACCATGGATACTACTCCCTCCATCCCAAAAAACATGTCATTCTAAGGTTTGAAATTTGTCCAAAAACAGTCATCCTGGAGATTGATGCCACATGCACCATTAATTGCCTGATTTACTTACCAAAAATATGTGGATTCATGCCTTAGTTGATCATTTTACATGCAGAAGTTCCTAAAAGAGAGGGGGCAGCATGGTCATTTTAACCCAATACTAATTTGTCTCAAAAATTATAGGATGACTTGTTTTTTGGGACGGAGGGAGTAGTACATCATTATAAATAGGCTATGTCAACATCAATAACTAACACAACAAAACAATGACAAAACCTCTAGTCAAAGCATTTGTTTCATCGCGTCCATGATATTCCTGCTATGACTGTAGAATGGAACAGAGGAGAGACAAGGAGCAACAACAGAAGGGGACATGACACTTCCCTAGGTAATAGACTATCCATTAGAGACGCGGTTGATGAAGCTAAAGTAGACAAGATGAAGGGTGAAAGTGCAAGATTTTAAATCATGTCGCAATTATCTGTTTCAATTCTGCTACGATTGTGAGGGGATGTTAAAAATATTGGTGTCAGTGATTATAGATAGACGAAGTCGTATATAAACTCTAGAGCTAGATATAGAGTGTAAGTCCTAAAAAATAGAGTCTTAGAGATAGAAAAGGTCTAAACACCCTCATATGTTGCTATGTATATATATGAGGCGTGAGGGTCGAGACAATTAAAAAGAGAAATAAAAAATTTACAAATATTTTTCTACATACGTCCTAGGTTTCTGTCGTGTCATTTGGTCAAATCTCAAATCCCATCCACAACCACTGGTATGCTATGAGATGTGATACTACTGATTGCTGGACATTGTGCTTTATGGATAAAGGAAGGTTTATTATTTTTTTGATCAATCCATCGAGTTGATACAAAAAATCTTAAAACATTCCTTACCTTTTCATATCATGGATTCACATAGTCCCAAACATCAATAAAGATGTTGTATTTGTTATCAAAATAAGTAAATCTGTAGATCATACTTGCTATAATAATTTTATTGGCCACAACTCGATGGGCACAGAAAACAAGAGAAGCACAAGAATCGTGAATGATTGAAGAACAAGAATGCCATATCACTAAGATATATGCATAGATTATTTTACCAAGTAGAAATTCCATGCAGAAATTAAATTTACTACACAAATCCCAAATCTGAGGGCAGTTTATTTGTGCACACTAGACAAATGATCAAAATACAAGGCCTGATCCTCTAAGTTTCTCTTGCACAATGCTATCCAATTTTGTGCCCATCTCTTCAGTAATGTGATTCACCCAATCCCCCACCTTTCCTTTAATTCCTAAAGTATGCTGATCTTTTGACAAGAAGATTTCCCCTTTGAACAACTTGGGTTTGACTAGCGTTCAAGCCACAAAGCGTGTCGAAGCTGCATAGCCCGACCAACTCCTCAGGAACCCTGTCGTGTTCTTCTTCCCCGGTGAATGGGGTGTTAGAGTTAACAGGATCTCTAGGAGTATCACAGTGGGGTAATCTGTGTTCTATTGAGTGATTTCGGGTTCCTAACTACTAGATCAAAACAATATTAGATTGTTACCGTCAGTAGGAAGCGCAGACGTGTTGGAGGGCGTAGATCCGTCCGCCATCAAGTTCGTCGGTGAAGATCGGTGCAGCGAGGTTGGCGACGGTGAAGAACGGCGGGGTCTTCCCATCACTGGCTGCGCACCCTCTCAGATCGGTGTTAGGGTTTATCGGTGGGGAGTACGGCTCTAGCAAACTGCATCATCTGAGCCGCCGGCCCCCACCCTTTTATTTATAGCACAGTGTGACAGGGGCCCACCAACCATGTAGGGTTGGGCGCCCCCGATCAGGGCGCAATCAAAGGCCCAAGATGACCGTTGGGCCCATCTTGGTGGAGATCAATCCAACATTCTCCCCCTTGATCTCATCATTTACTTTAAACTTTAAATTTTAACTTTAACACTTTTTACTTTACTCGTTCCATCACAGATAAGTGCATAGAGCATGTTTCATCGTCACAGTCAATCGCCGATAGATTTGACAGCTACAATACACATCTCTGATCTGAAACAATTACTTTAACTTTGGTCCCTATTTATAGTCCAGGAATCATAGGCTTTCCCTTAAACCCATGCCGGCTACATGTTCTCTGAACACCTTGGGTGGTAAGCCTTTTGTAAGCGGATTCACGAGCATCTTTTCAGTTCTTATATGCTCAAGACTTATTATTTGATCCCGGACTTTATCCTTCACAACGTAGTACTTTTATGTCAATGTGTTTGGCAGCACCACTTGACCTATTGTTGTGAACATACTGTACCGCTGGAGCATTATCGCAGTATAACTTTAGTGGTTTATGTATGCTGTCGACCACCTTTAAACCGGGTATGAACTTCTTTAACCAGTTCACCTGCCCCGAGGCCTCAAAACACGCTACAAACTTGGCATGCTCTGTGGACGATGTAGTGACGGTTTGTTTTGAACTTTTCCATGAAATAGCTCCACCTGCGAGAGTGAACACATATCTCGATGTGGATTTTCTATCATCTCCTGCATAATCAGAATCTGTGTACCCCACTATTTGGAGTGAATCTGTTCTTCTATACGTCATCATGAGGCCTTTCGTGCCTTGCAAGTATCGCAAGACTTTCTTTACCAATTTCCAGTGCTCAATCCCTGGATTACTTTGAAATCTGCCAAGCAACCCGGTAACAAAAGCTAAGTCAGGGCGCGTACACACTTGAGCATACTGCAGGCTTCTGACAGCAGAAGCATATGGAACCACTTTCATTTGATCGAGCTCGTACTGGTTCCTGGGGCATTGAAAATTGTCACACCCGAATTTAAGGGCAAACCCAGGTGCGTCTCAAATGTGTGCTAGGATCAAGTCTCACACATATGATGACTCATGGTACAGAATTCAATGTCACATCTTTATTATATAATAGAAGTTCTGTACAAAATAACTAAAATATATTACACCATATGACGACGATGATCCTCCACAATCCCTAGTTGACTGGGAGACGATGACCTAGATCTCTCCGAACTCATCTTCATCAAATCTTCCTCCTCGCTTGGAATGCACCTGTTCTTAACCTGGGGAGTTTAGCAAGGGTGAGCTCCCATACGGTCATCGCTCAACAAGTTGTGAGGAGACAGTGTAGTGTAAGGCTTACCAAGGAGAATGGTTAAGGCTGAGCATTGCTTTTAATTTTGTTGGTCAAAATTTTATTAGCAATTACTAAGTATAAGTATATACCAACCCAATTAAATAATTGATCATAATGAATAGTAAATCCCACAATGCAATGCATGACAGGTTAAATTTAGTTCCATAATTTAATCATGCGAGAGTCCTGAGCCGCTCATGACCGTGAGCACGGCTGATATACCAGTTTTACACTCTGCAGAGGTTGCGCATCTTTACCCACAAGTCGTATTACCCATTTGCCAAGGGATCACGACTTCCCATTCATCTCTACCGAGGAGACGAGGCCAGGTACCACTACGAGGCCTTTACAAAGTTCCACTAGTATGAGAAAACCCGCTACGGATTCAGGCAGAGGGGGCATAGGCCTTGTTCCACGGTCTGTAACCCCATCGCAGTAATTACAGCCAGCACTATGCTTGCGCAACTCCTCCCCGCTTGCCCCTTTCGGGTAAGGCCTCACACACTAGCTTCCCTAATTAATTAGCCAAGACCAGAGCCATATAGTCTTGTGGTAGCACTGTTTTCTCAGGTTAAGCTCCATGTTCCAATTAACAAAATGATCTTATCATGAACAATAAAGAATCCATTGACAATAATAATAGAGCATGATCATAATTCATATATAGAATTAATACCCAAAACCAGATAGAGCATAGCAGGTCTACCTAATAATTCATTTGTATGCAAGATGTAGGGTCAACAAAACTAGGTAACCTATTAGGTCCCATCAATTTAACCTAACAGTGCAAGCATTGGTGAGAACATAACAACTAACATTATTAGGTCAAAGAATGTGATCAAGGACACAACTTGCCTTTTTAGTGCAACTCCAGGTACTTCTCCAATTTGGTCAATTTGGTCTTCAGGTTCCGCGTCACCTCGCTTCTACCCGTAGCAATATATACAATCAAGCAAATAATGGATATGGTAACATTACACCAAAGATGGAAACAAACCACACATTAGTATTCTACGCGTTGCTACGAGATCGTAGGTTCGAGAACCACTAAATTCGTAGTTATGGTTGAAAAGATATAGTTTTCGGAAGATCTACGCGATTAAATATGAAAATTATGTTTTATTTTGATTGTTATAAATCATATGAGCAAGATATTCTAAATAAATAGATAATTCATCTTTAATCCAAGTTATAACTTGATTAGAGTTCATATTTTAGTCAGATTATAATTATAGATAAATTAACTTGGATTAAAAAGATTAATCTACTAAACATAGGTTAAACAAATATATATTTATAAAAATATGTAATATGATACAATTAATGTTGTTACTGCGTAGGCAATATTATTATGAAGTTAATGCAACTTGAACTGATTAAATCGGAGTTAAAACAAAAAAGATATGGATTATCTAAGTTTTTAGATATTTTAGTATTAATTTTACACTTAGAAATGATTTCCAGAGATTTTCCTATGATTTCCCGGTTTATTTTATATAGATTTTCTTAAGAAGGACGACGGCTTCTATTACCTTAGTCTTTAGGGTCTTTTCTGTGAAAATCTGGACCTATACATAACACTTTCTGAGTGTGGGTGGACGACGGGTTAATTGGTAAGGTCTTCAGGGTCTCTTTAGTAAAAGAGGCACAACTGGCTCAACACGTGTGTAAGTGCAATCAACCCTAATTGAGGGTTTTGGTGATTAATGACAAAACAAACTGAGATTCTAACAAGTTTGCTCGTAGTATGTACACAGTATTTCTACAGATATGAGAAGCACAGATCTTACGAGCATAAAAGTATAAAGCACAGCGGATTTAAAATTCCACATCAAATGGCGTGCTCCAAGTGCATAGAAACAACGGCAGTGCTAAATTTATAATTCTTGAGTCATAGGAATCGTCGTACAATTAAGAGGGATCCGCGATGGTTAAGTAAGTTGTGCAATGAGCCAAGTTCAAAATCTTTTGAAAACATCTTGGAGATCATTTTATTCCCAGATCATGAATGCCCTTGAGAAAAACAAATTTTACTCCCCACAAAGACTCCCCTTTTGTTCTCTTCAAAATACTCAAAATTTGGTTTCAGCCCACAATACCGGTTCAACCGGTCCTGAAACCGGTTCAACCGGTTTCGGTACTGTTCACCTGCCACCTCTGCTCTGACCTGTCTGACAGTCAGAGCTGTCAGAAAAGTCGCAGCAGATATTTTTCTAAAATCGGTTGAGCCGAATTTTTTCCTTACTCAGCCGGTTTTGAAACCGGTTGAGTCTCCAGCTGAGTAGCTCAGTGGACCGGGATCCCCCTGGTAGAAACCGGTTCAACCGGTCTGAAAACCGGTTCAACCGGTTTTTGCTCCTTTTCTCCCAACGGCTGCCAGCTTTTGGGGGATCCTTTATATACCCCCTCACACTCTCTCTCTAATTTACTTCTGCCTCTCCCACGAATTCTTGGCTGACCAACCTTCAAACAAGCGCATTCATTTCACCTTTCACACCCGCAATCGCATCTCCTTCAATCATTTGAAGGACCCTTGGTGTGAGGTGAACTCGATCGAACTCGCTGTCAATTTCATCTCAATTCTCCCATCCTCTTTGTTCTTGAGCTCGTTGCAAACTTAACCGTGTGCGGATTTGTTACTCTTGGAACCTCGTGTTCCTTGATGGTTAGAGGTTACTTGGGAGTCTCCAAATTTGTGGACGACCCCAAGAAGTTTGTATCACCCGCTCTTTGAGCTGATTTGAGAAGAGATTGCCTTGACCTTTGTGGTCGGCTTGTGGAGGATTAGGATTGGAAAAGACCCGGCCCTTTGTGGGTTCCTCAACGAGGAGTAGGACACCTTTGTGGTGGTTGCCGAACCTCGGGTTATATCGCGTGTTCTTGTGTGTTCTTGTTGAGCGCTTTATATTCGGTGGTTGGTTCATATTATTCATTCGAGTAGATTTTGTGTAGAGCAAGTCTTTAGCTATATTCTTCACTACTTCGCATTTGTTCAATAGATTATCTAATTTAAGTTGAGCAGGTTCAAACTTGTTCAGTTGTAATTAAAATCGACTGAACCGGTTTGCACCAGTACAACTTTAATTTAACCTATCTCGAAGTTTTTAGTGAAAATTTTCAGGTGTAGCCTATTCACCCCCCCTCTAGGCTACTTTCAATTGGTATCAGAGCTACGTACCTCGTTTTACGCTTAACCGCGTGAGGAAACGATCATGTCTACACAACGGGGCCATGTGGATCCTCTCCTCGAGGAAATCCCCGTCACATCTTCCGGTGAGGAAGTGGACCCCAAGGTCCTCGACCTCGCCATGAAGATTGCCGAGAGAATGTTCCTCAAAATGAAAGAGGAAGATGCTAAGAAAAAGGCCGAAGAAGAAGAATCAAGAAGAAAGGCCGAAGAAGATAAAGGTAAGGGAACATTTGATTATAATGACGATCTAGTGGATCTTTTGGTGTCTAAGGTATTGAGCAAGGTAAGTCTCAACACCGAAGGATCATCTACCAAAAGCAAAGGTAATGAATTTAGCAAAGTTCAATTCGATTACTCTAGAAATTATATTCCCAACTTCTCTTCCGCCCCACTTGGAAAGTTACCAACTCTTAGTGAGTTGAACTATGATGAGTGGGCCGACAAGATGAAGTCGCATTTAATCGGTGTGCATCCTAGTCTTTGGGAGATTGTTAATGTAGGTATGTATAAGCCCGCCCAAGGAGAAGAGATGACTCCGGAAATGATGCAAGAGGTTCATCGAAATGCTCAAGCAGTGAGCATAATTAAAGGAAGTCTTTGTCCGGAAGAATACCGGAAAGTTCAAGGAAGAGAAGATGCCCGTGACATTTGGAATATTCTTAAAATGTCACATGAAGGAGATCCCAAAGCTAAAAGACATAGAGTTGAAGCTTTGGAAAGTGAGCTTGCAAGATATGATTGGACAAAGGGTGAGTCGCTTCAATCACTCTTTGATCGGTTGATGGTGTTGGTCAACAAAATAAGAGTTCTTGGGAGTGAAGATTGGAGTGACTCCAAGGTCACAAGATTGTTCATGAGAGCTTATAAAGAAAAGGATAAGAGTCTTGCAAGGATGATAAGGGATCGTGATGACTATGAGGATATGACGCCTCATCAATTATTTGCAAAAATTCAACAACACGAGTCCGAAGAAGCCCCCATCAAGACAAGAGACTCTCATGCCTTGATCACAAATGAACAAGACAACCCCAAGAAGAACAAAGACCACAAAGCAAAGAAAGTGGTCGAGACCTCAAGTGATGAAGATAGCTCAAGTGATGAAGACACAGCTATGTTCATCAAAACATTCAAGAAATTTGTAAGGAAGAATGACAAGTTCCAAAGGAAAGGAAAGAAGAGGGCATGCTATGAATGTGGCCAAACCGGTCATTTCATAGCGGAGTGTCCTAACAAGAAGGAACAAGAAGCCAAGAAGGAATACAAGAAGGACAAGTTTAAAAAGGGAGGCAAGACCAAGGGATACTTCAAGAAGAAGAAGTATGGTCAAGCCCATATTGGTGAAGAATGGAACTCCGATGAAGAGAGTTCTAGCTCCGAGGAAGAGGAAGTGGTGGCAAATGTGGCCATCCAATCTACATCAAGCGCACAACTCTTCACCAACCTACAAGACGACTCCTACACTCCAACTTGCCTCATGGCAAAGGGAGATAAGGTAACCTTATTTAGTAATGATTTTTCAAATGATGATGATGATGATCAAATTGCCATGAAAAATAAAATGATTAAAGAATTTGGCTTGAATGGATACAATGTTATCACCAAATTAATGGAAAAGCTAGATAAAAGAAAAGCAACTCTTGATGCTCAAGAAGACTTGCTTATCCTTGAAAAGGAAAGAAACCTAGAGCTTCAAGAGTTGATTCACAATAAAGATGAAATGCTAGATGTCTTGACTAAGGAAGTCTCTTTAGTCAAGATAACTATAGAGAATAAAGATAAAGAAGTAATTAACATGAAAACCTCTATAGCTAATCTTGCAAATGAAAAGAATGCACTTGAATCAAGCATGTTAAGCTTGAATGTTCAAAATCAAGAACTTCAAGTGCAACTTGAAAATTGCAAGAACATCAATGTCTCATCTTTAGTACTTGAATCTAAGTCTAGCTCAAATGATAATTCTTGCAAACATTGTGCCAAATATCATGCTTCTTGTTGTCTAACTAACCATGCAAGGAAGAATAGCCCACAGGTGAAGGTCAAAGAAATTTTGAAAAGATGCTCTAGCAATGATGGGTTAAAGAAAGTTGAACCCAAGTACAAGTCCCTTAAGCCCAACAATGGAGGAAGGGGGCTTGGGTTCAACTCATCCAAGGAAAACCCTAGCACAGTGCATAAGGGGTGGAGATCCCCCAAGTTCATAGAGGGAACCACCCTATATGATGCCTTGGGGAGGATTCACTCCTCAAATGACAAGTCACCTCAGGTAAAGGTTAACTTGAGTTCCACAAAGAGTAAGATGAAGGAAGTGGGATCCTTAAGTGGACAAAAATCTAATGCTCCCATTTCCCACTCATATCTTTGTGATTATATGTTGACTTGGGATTTAGGGAAATTGGTTGTGAAATATGTGGGTGCCTACACTAAACGAAAAGTCATGAAAAGAAGTGTGTGGGTACCCAAGGCTATAACTAACACTATAGGACCCAATTCAATTTGGGTACCTAAAAGCATAGCCTAAACTTGTTTTGCAGGTCTACTCCTCTGGTGGGTCAAGTTGGGTGCTTGACAGTGGATGTACAAATCACATGACCGGGGAGAAAGACATGTTTCATACATTGCAACTAACTCAAGAAGCACAAGAGATTGTGTTTGGAGATAGTGGCAAGAGTAAGGTGATTGGTATTGATAAAATTCCTATCTCTGACCAACAATCACTTTCAAATGTTTTATTGGTAGATTCTTTAAGCTATAATTTGTTGTCTGTTTCACAACTTTGTGGAATGGGTTATAATTGTCTATTTTCTGATGTGGATGTGAAGATCCTTAGAAGGGAGGACTCCTCAGTTGCCTTTACTGATCGCTTGAAGGGCAAGCTTTATCTTGTTGATTTCACAACAAGTAAAGTGACGCCTGAGACTTGTTTAGTGGCAAAGTCCGACAAGGGTTGGCTTTGGCATCGCCGGCTAGCCCATGTCGGTATGAGGAATTTGGCCAAACTTCAAAAGGATAATCACATCATTGGACTAACAAATGTTGTATTTGAGAAAGATAGGGTTTGTGGCGCATGCCAAGCAGGAAAGCAACATGGAGTCCCACATCAATCAAAGAATGTGGTCACAACAAAGAGGCCATTGGAGCTTCTTCACATGGACCTCTTCGGACCTGTGGCTTACATTAGCATTGGTGGTAGTAAGTATGGTTTAGTCATTGTTGATGATTTTTCTCGATTCACCTGGGTTTTCTTTTTGAGTGATAAAGGTGAAACTCAAGAAATATTGAAGAAATTCATGAGGAGAGCTCAAAATGAATTTGAGCTCAAAATCAAGAAAGTGAGAAGTGATAATGGGACGGAATTCAAGAACACAGGTGTCGAAGAATTCTTAGGAGAAGAGGGAATCAAACATGAGTTCTCGGTGCCTTACACTCCACAACAAAATGGTGTTGTGGAAAGAAAGAACCGAACTCTAATTGAAGCTGCAAGAACCATGTTGGATGAGTACAAGACACCTGACAACTTTTGGGCAGAGGCGGTTAACACCGCCTGTCATGCAATCAACCGTCTCTATCTTCATAAGATCTACAAAAAGACTGCTTATGAGCTTCTCACTGGTAACAAACCTAAAGTTGATTATTTTAGAGTATTTGGTTGTAAATGTTTTATTCTTAACAAGAAAGTCAAGAGCTCAAAGTTTGCTCCTAAAGTGGACGAGGGCTTCTTGCTTGGTTATGCATCAAATGCGCATGGATATCGGGTTTTCAACAATACCACCGGTCTTGTTGAAATAGCGATAGACATGACATTTGATGAGTCTAATGGCTCGCAAGGGCATGTTTCTAATGACACTGCAGGAAATGAAGAACTACCTTGTGAGGCCATAAAGAAACTTGCAATAGGTGAGGTGAGACCTCAAGAAAAGGATGATGAGGAAGGAACCTTATGGATGACCAATGAGGTTGTTGATGTGGGTGCAAGGGTGGTGAGTGACAAAGTCTCCACCCAAGCAAACCCATCAACCTCAAGTCATCCAAGCCATGAAGAGAATCATCAAAGAATGCCAACTGTGGTAGAAGGTGAACACGAAAGTGTTGATGGTGAAGTGCCTCTTGATCAAGTGAATGATGAGGAGGAGCAAATACAAAGACAACCATCAGTGCCTCATCCTAGAGTCCATCATACAATTCAAAGGGATCATCCGGTGGACAACATCCTGGGTAGCATCAGGAGAGGGGTAACAACTCGATCTCGTTTAGCTAATTTTTGTGAATTTTACTCGTTTGTTTCCTCTCTTGAGCCGCTTAAGGTTGAAGAAGCATTGGGTGATCCGGATTGGATAATTGCCATGCAAGAGGAGTTGAACAACTTCACCCGAAATGAAGTCTGGTCATTAGTCCAAAGACCCAAACAAAATGTGATTGGGACTAAATGGGTCTTTAGGAACAAACAAGATGAACATGGCGTGGTTACAAGAAACAAAGCACGGTTGGTTGCCCAAGGCTACACTCAAGTGGAAGGACTTGACTTTGGTGAAACATATGCGCCGGTAGCAAAGTTAGAATCAATTAGAATATTAATTGCCTATGCTACTAACCATGATTTCAAGCTATATCAAATGGATGTCAAGAGCGCATTTCTAAATGGACCACTACAAGAGAGAGTATATGTGGAGCAACCACCGGGTTTTGAAGATCCAAAGAAGCCAAATCATGTTTATCTACTTCACAAGGCACTCTACGGGCTTAAACAAGTCCCTAGAGCTTGGTATGACTGTCTTAAGGATTTTTTAATTAAGAATGGGTTTACAATAGGAAAAGCTGACTCTACTTTATTTACTCGAAAAGTTGATAATGAATTATTTGTGTGCCAAATATATGTTGATGACATTATATTTGGTAGTACTAATGAAAAATTTTGTGAAGAGTTTAGCAAAGTAATGACGAACAGGTTTGAGATGTCTATGATGGGCGAGCTTAAATACTTCCTGGGATTTCAAGTCAAACAGCTCAAGGAAGGTACTTTTCTATGCCAAACCAAATATACACAAGATATGCTCAAGAAGTTTGGCATGGAAAAAGCAAAACACGCCAAGACTCCAATGTCATCAAATGGACATCTCGACCTAAATGAGGAAGGTAAACCTGTAGATCAAAAATTATATAGATCAATGATAGGATCACTGCTTTACTTATGTGCATCTAGACCTGATATAATGTTAAGTGTTTGCATGTGTGCACGTTTTCAAGCAAACCCTAAAGATTGCCATCTTGTAGCCGTTAAGAGAATTCTAAGATACTTAGTCCACACCCAAAACCTAGGATTATGGTATCCCAAAGGCTCCCTTTTCGATTTGCTTGGCTACTCTGACTCAGATTATGTCGGTTGCAAAGTAGATCGAAAAAGCACTACTGGGACTTGCCAATTCCTTGGGCGGTCCTTAGTGTCATGGAGTTCCAAGAAACAAAATTGTGTTGCACTTTCCACTGCAGAAGCTGAGTACATAGCAGCTGGGGCATGTTGTGCACAGTTGTTATGGATGAAGCAAACCCTTAGAGATTTTGGTTGTGAGTTTAACAAAATTCCACTTTTGTGTGACAATGAGAGTGCCATAAAACTTGCAAACAATCCGGTGCAACACTCTAGAACTAAACATATTGACATCAGACACCATTTCTTGAGAGACCACGAAGCCAAAGGAGATATCGAACTGTTTCATGTGAGCACAGAAAACCAACTAGCCGATATCTTCACTAAACCCATTGATGAGACTAGGTTTTGTTTTCTTAGGAGTGAGCTAAATATCTTGGATTCTCGAAACGTGACTTAATAACTAAAATTTTGATCAAATTTGATGGATGAAAATTGATTGTTTGAGCAATATGAAATGAGAAATAACAATTTTATCATTAAAATATCTCATGTCATATTTGCTGAGTGCTATTATAGCCCTTCCGGGCAATATCTGGAAACTGGTTGAGTAAACCGGCTGAGTAGGCCACTCAACCGGTTTTCCCCTGGTGGAAACCGGTTGAACCGGTATAAAAACCGGTTGAACCAGTTTTGGCCTTCGCGCCGTCAGTCTGCGCGCAGTCTGCGCTATCAGTTTTGCAGTCTGTGCTGTCAGACTGCCAGAATTTTCGCGCAGTCAACACCGTTTTCTGCGCGCTTTTACTGCGCAGTTTGACCAGAAACCGGTTGAACCGGTTTTTGAACCGGTTGAACCGGTTTTCTGTTTTCTGGCGGCCGACTTTCCCCCCTTTTTATTTCTCTCCCTCTCTCCTCTTCCCTTCTCAGTCTCATTTTCCAGCCGCCGCCGCCAACTCTTCCTCTCTCTCTTCTTCACACTCCATTCCAAAAACTCACTTGTGCCTTCTCACCTTTGGAAGAGTTGTTGGAGATCCGTTCATCCCGGCGTTCTCCATCATCCTCCTCCATCTCATTGGGATTTCTTGACCCAATCTCCGGATCGATGTATTGCCCTATTTCATTTCCTTGTACTCGATTCTACGCGTTCTTGATTATCTAATGTATCATTCGTTGGGTACATTTTAGTTTAAGTGATTGCAACACTTAGATTATCTTCATTTGTCACAAACATTGTTAGAGTTTAGCAATTTGATATTGTTCGTTGTAGTTGAACCGCTCATATGAACGATTGAAGTGCATGCTCAATATCTTATGCGGTTCTACTCAAACGTGTTTGATCCTTGCTCATCATAGGTTCTATTTCTTTTAGAATGGTGCGACGAAGGAACCCGTCCGTGGTTGAATCCGACTCCTCGGATGACCAGGAAATCCATGGAGATACTCCCCCACGCTCTCGATCCAAGCGAGGGCGCGGATGCGGCAATGTCATGCAAGGTGCTGAGGCCTCCGGGTCTCAAAGTGCTCGCGGTCGGACAACCCGGAATCCTTCCGGTCGGTCCCGACCCGCGACGAATCCGCAGGCGTGGGAGGCCACAAGTGATGATGAAGGTGGGAAGGATGATGAAGTTGATCTTCCCCCGGCCCACGCTCCTGTGATTCGTGGCTTGGTCCTCCACCGGGCAGAGGCTCGGCGTGCTGGCAATGAGCCAGTCACTGATTTCACTGCCAGTGGAGGCTCTGCTCTCCTCCAGGATCTTTGTTTCCAAAATCCTGCATTGCGCATTCGCGATGCCAGGATTGATGGAAACCGCTTTTGGACACTTCATCACGTGGACTTTTATAATTCCGTCATTCTCCCCAAGAAGCATCAACCTATCCTGCATCAACGTTATATCAGCTGGGAAGGTTGTGAAGCCATTGGGGACCCAGAGATGACACAGGCACTGAGGGCCTGTGAAAGGAAACAGATGAAGAGTATCATGACATTCCAATATGATTGGAATGATGAAGTTATTGCTCAATTCTATTCAACTTTGTGGATAAAGCAAGCTGACAAGGAGAATCATTACAACTACCCTTATCTGAACTTCTACATTGAAGGTAGTTGGTATAAGGTGAGCTATCGTCGATTTGCTCACATTCTTGGCTTTTCTGACAATGATATCTCTAGCGACAAGATCAAGATACATGATTTCCAGCAGCCTACTAGAGATGAAGCCAAGGATCTTCATCTTTCTGAGTCTGGGAAGTATTGGGAGTCGACAAACATTCATAAGTATTATCGCTATATCAACTCCCTCTGCAGGATGACCCTCATTCCAAAAGGGGGTAATCAGATGAACATTCTTGGGGAGAGCAAGGTCCTGCTCTCTTTCATGAAACCCAGCAGCTCAGAAAGCATAAATATCTTTGACATGATTTGGCAGGAAATCATTCATGCCGCCTGCTTTCCTTTGAAGGGGTGTCTTCATGCTCCGTTTATCATGAAGATGATTGAGGTTGTGACCCAGTTCAGATTTGACAAAGGTACCAGACATCAGTCATATACCCCTTTCTGGATTGATCCAAACAATCCAGCAGGGCGCCTCAGGAAAGCTCCCTCCAGTTCTCGTGCTCATACATCTGCGGGTCCATCTGCTGGTGCTGGTGCTGGTGCTGCTGCTGCTGCTGGTGCCTCGCGCCCTTCCCCTGGCCGCGGATCTCCTACACCACGTGGTCGTGGTCGTGGTCGTGGTCGAGGTCGTGGCTGTGGGATGGGTGCCCGCTTGGCCCATGGGTTTGCGGCATTCTTCTCCATGTGCCGAAACATTGCTGCGGATGTCCATGAGGTGGCTCGACGTCAGCGGGAGACTGACGACAACCTACGTCGTCAAGCTTCCGCTTTGGGTACTCCCTTCGCCCCCCGCTCTCCTAATGTACCTCTCCACCCTCCTCCTCCAGAGGTCAACGAGTGGTACCAGCAGGCATATGGGGTGCCTTTTACGACAGCTGATGACGTCGAAGAAGAAGAAGAAGCTTATTATGATGATCGTGAGCAGTTTGTCCCGCCTCCGTATCACGGGGATCCGGGCCAATCGTCCTCTTACCCTCCGCCCCAGGATCCTTCTGGCAGTGCTCCTCCTCCGGCCCAGTCTGGAGAGGAACACTTTGCCTCTGACCTAGCGCACCACCTCTTTGCTCCTCATCATCCTCCTCCCCACTGGTGATCATTGGATTGGCGTCTCTCTCCCTCTCTTTTTGGTTCTTGTTGCCAAAAAGGGGGAGAAGGTTTATTATGCAGTACCCCTTTATTTTTGTAATGAACAATCGGTCTGTAATAACTATTTGGTCTCTCGTATGATGCATGCATGGCTATAAAGCCATAAACACTTTTATGATGTGATGAGATGAGTTCTCATTATTGTAATAGCAGTAGAATTTTTCATATCATATGCTATGCAATAATGAGCTTGAATGTGTAATTTTTACTCTTTCTATCCAAGTATGTTTCATACCTTATTGTTTTGTGTATGGCGTTGACTGTTCTCTCTCTCTAAATATGTTGCAAATTGACATATCAAGTCAATGTTAATATCACAAAACTTATGCACATATTTAGGGGGAGCTACACATACACAAAAGATTTTATCTCGCAAGTACTTGTAACTTTTAATTCTTATTTCTATTCTAATTTGTTTTGGCATCAATCACCAAAAAGGGGGAGATTGTAAGTGCAATCAACCCTAATTGAGGGTTTTGGTGATTAATGACAAAACAAACTGAGATTCTAACAAGTTTGCTCGTAGTATGTACACAGTATTTCTACAGATATGAGAAGCACAGATCTTACGAGCATAAAAGTATAAAGCACAGCGGATTTAAAATTCCACATCAAATGGCGTGCTCCAAGTGCATAGAAACAACGGCGGTGCTAAATTTATAATTCTTGAGTCATAGGAATCGCCATACAATTAAGAGGGATCCGCGATGGTTAAGTAAGTTGTGCAATGAGCCAAGTTCAAAATCTTTTGAAAACATCTTGGAGATCATTTTCCCAGATCATGAATGCCCTTGAGAAAAACAAATTTTACTCCCCACAAAGACTCCCCTTTTGTTCTCTTCAAAATACTCAAAATTTGGTTTCAGCCCACAATACCGGTTCAACCGGTCCTGAAACCGGTTCAACCGGTTTCGGTACTGTTCACCTGCCACCTCTGCTCTAACCTGTCTGACAGTCAGAGCTGTCAGAAAAGTCGCAGCAGATATTTTTCTAAAACCGGTTGAGCCGAATTTTTTCCTTACTCAGCCGGTTTTGAAACCGGTCGAGTCTCCGGCTGAGTAGCTCAGTGGACCGGGATCCCCCTGGTAGAAACCGGTTCAACCGGTTTTTGCTCCTTTTCTCCCAACGGCTGCCAGCTTTTGGGGGATCCTTTATATACCCCCTCACACTCTCTCTCTCATTTACTTCTGCCTCTCCCACGAATTCTTGGCTGACCAACCTTCAAACAAGCGCATTCATTTCACCTTTCACACCCGCAATCGCATCTCCTTCAATCATTTGAAGGACCCTTGGTGTGAGGTGAACTCGATCGAACTCGCTGTCAATTTCATCTCGATTCTCCCATCCTCTTTGTTCTTGAGCTCGTTGCAAACTTAACCGTGTGCGGATTTGTTACTCTTGGAACTTCGTGTTCCTTGACGGTTAGAGGTTACTTGGGAGTCTCCAAATTTGTGGACGACCCCAAGAAGTTTGTATCACCCGCTCTTTGAGCTGATTTGAGAAGAGATTGCCTTGACCTTTGTGGTCGGCTTGTGGAGGATTAGGGTTGGAAAAGACCCGGCCCTTTGTGGGTTCCTCAACGAGGAGTAGGACACCTTTGTGGTGGTTGCCGAACCTCGGGTTATATCGCGTGTTCTTGTGTGTTCTTGTTGAGCGCTTTATATTCGGTGGTTGGTTCATATTATTCATTCGAGTAGATTTTGTGTAGAGCAAGTCTTTAGCTATATTCTTCACTACTTCGCATTTGTTCAATAGATTATCTAATTTAAGTTGAGCAGGTTCAAACTTGTTCAGTTGTAATTAAAATCGACTGAACCGGTTTGCACCAGTACAACTTTAATTTAACCTATCTCGAAGTTTTTAGTGAAAATTTTCAGGTGTAGCCTATTCACCCCCCCTCTAGGCTACTTTCAACGTGCGCACGCCCGGCCGTCGGATCCAAGATCAATGGTCCTGACTAAACCACGAAGCGGTAAGCGCCCGATCTAATCGTGGCCACTGATTCCGCATCTAACGGCCACGCTCCACCTCCTTCACTCCGATGGCGCTGCACGGTGGCGCGGTCTCCTCTGCGGCGGCACACACGCCGGTGAGCCGTCTACTTCCGGCTTTGGCGCTCCAATTCTCACTCCGCCTAGCCCTACGTAGAGGAGGTTCTTACCTGCGATTTGCAACGCGATGACGCTTGCCCATGGTACAGGGCTGCTCCGCCGTGGTGACCAAGCCCCGGCGAGCAATTGCCCCTGCCCCCGTCGACAAACCCGCCCGGTGAGGCTTCCACCACGCGCGGTGTGATCAAGCGTGTCTTCTCGACCCGTCTGCGAAGGCCTGACGGTGGCGTGCGCCCGAGTCCGTGGCACGACGCGGTTCCACGACGGGGACAAAGTCCGACGAGCGATTGGCGTAGTTCCAGGGCTCCCTCATGCTTGCAGATGCCTCAACCAAGTTGCCCACAACCTAGCGCACACCCTCGATCTCCCCCGGCTTCCTGAACAGCAGCGCAGACACGGAACGACTGCAGCGGCGTCGAGCTCTCTCTCCCTGCTCTCCTCACGGCATTGGCGTTCTCGACCACGACGGCTTTGTTGGATGGCTCGGAAAAGGGCGGGGCTTGGCCTTTATACTCCCAAGGTCGGGTCCTAACAAACTTGCATCAGGATCCCAACAAACTCGGCTGGATTCGCTCGGGTGGTTACCGGCGTCCGGTGCCGTTCATCACGGGCAGGTAGAGAAGGAGCTGACGATTAGGGACCCACCGGTCAGTGACTCGTGCGCGTGAGGTAAGCAGCTGACGTGCAGGCCCGCGCGACAGTGAAACGATGGAGAGCAGGCGCGCGGATGAGACTGGCAGGGGGCCCCCGCCTGTCGGCGCCCACCACTGCTACCGGCTTGGGCCGGTGGTTAGCTGGGCCGAGGAGAAGAGTTTCGGCCCAATGCGCAGGTTTGTGTCTTTCTCCTTTTTTTGTTATTTCTTTTCTACTTTCTTTTTCAACTTGAATCCAAATTCAAATTCAAATATGACTTGGATCTCAAATTCCAAGCCAAATGCAACACAACAACAGAATCCAGCATGTATGCAAAGTTTATATACATACCTTTTATATTATTTAATTGATTACTTTACTTAGGTTAATGCTTCACATATTTTATTTATTTTGAGAAAATATCATTTTGGATGTTTATCCTTATTAGAGATATATTAAAAAAAATTAATACTAATTACTTATTTACTGTAGAAGAAGGTAGTATATAATCAATAGTTACTTTATTTCAATTTTTAAAAGTATTATATAGCTCATGAGAGGAGCACACCACTTTATTATCTTGTTATTATTTATTTGTTTCTAAGTCTTCAAGTTAAATCCTAGTTTCAAATTTTAACTCAATTCTTTTGGAGATATTTTTATAAATCCAAAAATAGGATTTTGGGTTTTACAAAAATCCCCATATCTGTCGCCCTTGACTATCGGTGCACGTGATGCACTACATTTGTGCATACTAAACCTTTTTAAAATCTTTTCTATGTATAACTTTTGGGACAGTCCCAATACCCCTTTTGTTCTATCTCGGTGAACCTCTATGCCCAAAACAAAAGACGCTTCACCAAGATCTTTCATGTCAAATTTTGAGGACAAAAACTTCTTTGTCTCTAGCAGTAGACCGACATCACTACTAGCAAGTAAGATATCATCCACATATAGGATTAGGAAGATGTACTTTCCATTCTTAAACTTTGCATATACACAGTTGTCCTCAACATTCTCTTTAAACCCAAAATCCTTTATTGTTCTATCAAACTTCAAGTACCACTGTCTTGAAGCTTGTTTTAAACCATAAATGGATTTCTTTAGGCGGCATCCCATGCCTTCTTTTCCTTTCACGACAAAACCTTTCGGTTGTGCCATGTAAACAATTTCCTCCAAATCCCCATTGAGGAATGCCGTCTTTACATCCATCTGATGTAACTCTAAATCATAGTGTGCCACTAATGCCATTATAATTCTGAAGGAATCCTTACATGAGACTGGAGAAAATGTCTCATTGTAATCAATCCCTTCTCTTTGTGTAAAACCTTTTGCCACAAGTCGTGCTTTATGTCTTTCAATATTCCCTTGGGAGTCGAGTTTTGTTCTGTAGACCCATTTACAGCCTACTGTTTTGGCTCCTTTAGGAATTGTTTCTAAATCCCAAACTTTGTTAGCATTCATTAATTCCATTTCATCTTCCATGGCTTTAAGCCATTTTGATGAGTGCTCACTTCTCATGGCTTCTTCAAATGAGGTGGGATCACCCTCCATTTGAAGTCCTTCGGTGTTGTACACCTCATAATCATCAGGAATAGCTGATCTTTTAATTCTTTGAGACCTTCTTGGGGCCTCTACATTTGGCACATCTACTGTTTGGGGCTGTTGTTGCTCCCCCTCATTTGTGGCATCATTTTCTATAGGATCCTGAAGGACAGGTTCCTCGTGTCCATTCATTGTCGCCACAGGAGAACTAACAACAGGTGTTGTCACTACAGTGTCCTGCACTGTTCGTGCAACAGGAACAGGTAATTCAAAAATTGGTTCCTGAATCATCGGAGTGGGCACATATACCCGCTTCTCCTCAAGATCAATTTTTCGACTTACTATGCTCCCCCTCATCATTTCATCCTCTAGGAACACAGCGTGTCTCGTTTCTACAAACTTTGTATATCTGTCTGGACAGTAGAAACGAAAACCTTTTGATCTTTCTGGATAGCCAATGAAATGGCAACTTACTGTTTTGGGATCTAGTTTCCCAATGTTTGGGTTAAATACTTTAGCCTCAGCAGGACTCCCCCACACACGTAAGTGGTTTAGTGAGGGTACTTTTCCTATCCACAACTCATACGGTGTTTTGGGCACCGACTTACTTGGTACTCTATTGAGAATATGAATGGCGGTTTTTAGTGCCTCCATCCATAGACTCAGTGGCAAGGTAGAGTAACTCATCATACTGCGCACCATATTCATCAGGGTACGGTTACGCCTTTTAGCTACTCCATTCTACTGAGTTTCGCCCGGTGTTGAGTACTGGACTACTATACCATTTTTCTGTAAGAACCTTGCAAAAGGTCCAGGAACTTGGCCATATGGGGTATGCCGACCATAGTACTCTCCACCACGGTCAGACCGGACTACCTTAATCTTTGAACTATGCTGATTTTCAACTCCAGCCTTAAATATCTTAAATTTATCCAACGCTTCTGTTCTTTCTTTGATTGGATAAATGTAGCCAAAACGAGAGTAATCATCTGTGAACGTTATGAACGAGTCAAAACCATCCACACTTTTCACAGGAAATGGACCACATATGTCTGTGTGGATTATCTGTAGAATTCCTATGCTTCGTTTGGCGTTCTTTTTAATTTTCTTTGCATACTTTCCTTTAATGCACTCTTTGCATTGTTCTAACTCTGAGAACTCTAATGGAGGAAGAATACCATTCTTAACTAGTCTCTCTATTCCCCCCTCGAAATATGGCCTAAACGACATTGCCATAATTTCGACGACGCATCATGAGTTCTCTTTCGTTTTCTGTTTTCATTCAGAGACGAGGATACTTTTTCATTCATATCACTTACGGAATTCACATTTTCACGAAGCGATAACAAATAAAGATCTTCCTTTTGAAAAGCAAGACCAACACTTTCTTTATTATGAAATATCTCACATTTGCCATCTCCAAAATGACAATCAAAACCATCATTGTCTAAACAAGAGACACTAATCAAATTCCTCTGTAAAGAGGGAACATAAAGAACATCTCTAAGTACAAGTATGAAGCCATTAGCAAGCTCTAGAGGAAGGTCGCCAACAGCTTCAACATCTGCTTGCACTCCATTTGCAACTTTAATGTGTCTGTCTTTTCTTTGCATAGTCCTCGTCGAACGGAATCTCTGTAAAGAATTAACGACATGGACAGTTGCCCCTGAGTCAATCCACCAAGTAGATTTTGAATACTGTACATACAGGGATTCATTAATGAACGTAATAATGTTCTCACCATTCTTTGCCATGCTAGACGTTAAGAATTCAGGACAATCTTTCTTGTAATGTCCTGTCTTCTTGCAGTGGAGACATTGGTCTTTGTTTACCACAAACTTTTTTGTTGAGGCTGATGCTGCTGAGGAGCCTTTCCCTTTGACTTTGCGGGAGAGTTGGCATTGACATTAAAATTTCTTTTCTTATTATCTTTAACATAGTGGAGAGTGCCACCGTTGGCGGCTTTCATTCCCTCCTCTTCTTGCACACACATAGCCATACAACGATCAAGATCCCACATCTCGGGTTGAATGTTGTAGTTGACAACAAAGGTGTCGAACTCTTTTGGCAATGAAGCAAAAATCAAATGGACCAGGAATTCATCCTTAACATGCAGATCCATTGGTTTAAGCTTTGAGTTCATATTACTCATCTTTAGTATGTGCTCTCTTATGCCAGTGTCATTGCCTCCTCCAGAATACCTCTCTGTCATCAGCTACTTTATCAGCTGAGTTGCATATGTCTTTGAAGAGCCATAGAACTGACCCTTTATTCTATCGAGGTATTCTGTGACAGTGTCACACTCTGGAATTGAGCCCGCAATAGAAGGCTGAACTGTATTCTTTAGCACTGCCATACACTTTTTGTTGGCAATGACCCACTTTCTATGTTCAAGGTCATAAGCCATCTGTTTGGGAGCATGGTCCCTCTGTCTGGTCTGCCAAGCAGACTCAGCCTCATCTGTCTCTCTCACTGGTGTCACAGCCTCAGTGGGGCACGGTGTGGTGACTACCCAGTCCACCTCAGCCAAAACAAAGGCTAGGTCAATCTTTTTCTTCCATTCTGTATAATTATCTCCTTTTAGGGGTGGAATATCTTTAATAAACCCTATCAAGGAGTATCCTCCTGAAATTACAATTCATGTAAAGTGAGAACAAATTACAGTAATTGCATGCTTCAGTTCCAACAAAATTAAAACATACAATTTATTCAGTTTACACTAATTCTACATCACCGTTGGGCAGAAAATATAATTAATGTTAAACGAAAATCACAATAATATTATAATATTACTATTAATCAACGTTGGTCAGAATAATAACAATACCATAACAATCTGAAAAATATATCCATTTTTCAAAATTAAATTCTCCTGTTGGTTCGAATTTAATAATGAAACAAAACTTTAAATACGCAGCGGAAACATGAATAAAACTTTTATTCAGAAGCATAAAATAAATTCTTTTCTATTCTCTAATCAAATTATCTCGTTGGTTCAAATTTGAATAGAGATAGACCATTAATAATTAAATAATAGCTTCTGAAAATTAAAATTGTTTACTGTTTCTCTCTCTTTTGGGTCTACGACTTTCTTTAGCTTTCCTAGTCCCGTGACCAGCCCAAGCATTGGGCACACGCTCCCATGCAGCGTTCTTAAAAAAAACTTTTTACTGTACGCTCCTCATGGGAGCAGGCAACGTTCCATCAGCCAGTACTTTCTTGTTCACGAGAGCAGGCAGGGATAGGGCCTGTGCGCATGCTACTGCCTCGGGCAGTGGGCTGTGCTGCACGCACTTTTCAACAAACGAGCTGACGAGCTGTGACCAGGTAAAAAACCCTAGCACATTTTGCATTCCCACCCCCAGCCGCCACCTTCATATCCATTTCCTTTTCTCTCGGCTGTTAAAACAGGAGCATGCAGGGCGGGCCGGCGCCGCGTTCTTCACGCCGTGGACGCCGGGACCGGGATTCGAGGCCTGCGCGGTGGCTCCAGCCTGCCCGCGGCCTACGCTGCAGCTCCGGCCAGCCCGCGGCTGCGCGGCGGCTCGGCCAGCCCGTGGCCAGCGCTGCTGTGCACGCCTCTAGGCGTTCTTTAGCCGCCATGCGGCCATGGTGATCCTGGCGTCTGTTGGCGCGCACGGCGCGTGGAAGAAGCACGCCCGCCTCTTTGTGTTTTCTATCTGTGTGTTTCTTTGATTTGCATCGAATCAAAACGTTCTTTCTTTTTCTGTTCTTTGAATCTTTAACAGATTCACTCTTTTTCGATTTGCATCAATTAAAACTTTTCCCCAACTGGATCAACGCCTAGAACCCGCTCTGGTACCATTGTTAGAGTTAACAGGATCAATAGGAGTATCACAGTGGGGTAATCTGTGTTCTATTGAGTGATTTCGGGTTCCTAACTACTAGATCAAAACAGTATTAGATTGTTACCGTCAGTAGGAAGCGCAGACGTGTTGGAGGGTGTAGATCCGTCCGCCATCAGGTTCGTCGATGAAGATCGGTGCAGCGAGGTTGGCGACGGCGAAGAACGGCGGGGTCTTCCCGTCACTGGCTGCGCACCCTCTCAGATCGGTGTTAGGGTTTGTCGGTGGGGAGTACGGCTCTAGCGAACTGCGTCATCTGAGCCGTCGGCCCCACCCTTTTATTTATAGCGCAGTGTGACAGGGACCCACCAACCATATAGGGTTGGGCGCCCCCGATTAGGGCGCAATCAAAGGCCCAAGATGACCGTTGGGCCCATCTTGGTGGAGATCAATCCAACATGGGGCACCAAGGAACGCTACAAGTCTTTTGACAAACTTGACTGGCTCCAACATCATCGCTTCATACCGCAAGAAAAGAACTCTATCAGTATTGGTCACTCTCTCTCTCCAGTATTCGAGACAGTGATCCCAGAAGGGGTCGTAGCCCGACACGCCCTCACAAAACAAGTCGAACTCAACACTAATGTCATCAGGCTTCTCCTTAAAAAACTCACTCAAAAAGTACCACCGCGAGACGAACGCATCCTTGGGGTCTCGGTGTTAGTAACCAAGCAGTGGAGAAGGGTACAGGATAAGAGAAAGAGGAGGTCGCGGGGAAGACGAAGTATATTATTCAGGAAGACAATCGTTTGTTCATGTTTTGGAAGCCTTTCCCCTCGGACACGACACAATATTAATACCCTTACAGACGCGGCCCACGTTACTTGGCCCACTCCGGCCCATGGACGCGTACATTGGCACGCCTCGCGCGCTGGCTGCGGTCGCCTGGAAGCTGCACGTTCTGTTCATCGCCCTGCATTCCAGTGGTAGTGACACTCCCGATCCCTTGAAAATCTGCTTGACCCCAAGCAGGAGCACGGGGGAAGCATTGGCGGAGCGCCTCTTTGTCCTCCCAAGTAGCCAGATCATGTGGAAGACCAGACCAGGCAACCAGAACCTGTTGGACTAATCTGTTTCCCTTGGTGACACCTCTGGTTTGTAGAATTTGCTCCGGCACACGGAACTCAGGTAGAGATACTGGAAGAGCAGTAGAAGCTTCACCCTTAAAACCTGCAGCAAACTTAAGCTGAGATACATGAATCACCGGATGAATACGGCTGGAATCAGAAAGTTGGAGGCGATATGCCACGGCACCCACACGAGCCAACACCTGATATGGTCCGAAATACTTGAAACCCAGTTTCTGGTGAGCACGGGGAAGCACTGAGGATTGAACATAGGGCTGTAGTTTCAGATATACCCAGTCACCCACCACAAAGGAGCGCTCTGATCTGTTCTTATCGGCCTGTTTTTTCATACGATCCTGGGCACGGATGAGGTGTTGACGGACTAAGGCTTGCATTGCTGTGTGTTCCTGAATCCATTCAGACAGTGTGGCTGGAATGGCTATGTCAAGAGACAGGCCTAAAGACCTTGGTTTCCTGCCATACAGGACCTCAAAGGGAGAGCGACCAAGAGCAGAATGAGGGCTAGTGTTGTACCAGTACTCCGCTGTAGGGATCCAGGCTTTCCACTTGGTGGGGCATGCACTGACAAAGCACCGGAGAAATGTTTCCAAACATTGGTTTACACGTTTGGTCTGGCCGTCCGTTTCTGGGTGATAAGATGAACTGAGTTTCAACTCGGTGCCACTGAGGCAAAATAGATGTTGCCAAAATTGACTTGTGAAGATTGGATCCCGATCTGAAATTATAGTTGATGGGAACCCATGCAAGCGATAGACTTCATTTAGAAAGCATTGTGCCACGGACAGGGCTGTGTAGGGATGAGAAAGTGGTATAAAATGGCCATATTTGGTGAACTTGTCAACTATGACCAAGATGCAGTCAGCATTGCCGAGCGAGGGAGTCCTTCGACGAAGTCCATTGATATAATATCCCAAGCTACAACAGGCACCGGAAGAGGCTGAAGTTTCCCAGGATATGCAGCTCTATCCGGTTTAGCTTGTAAACAGGTTTGGCACTCAGTGACGAACGTCTGAACAAAGGATTTTAGTCGTTTCCAAGCAAACAAGCTCTTAACACGGCAGTATATGACTGGCACACCAGAGTGCCCTCCCACTGCCGCACAGTGTAAGGCTGACACTATACGGGACTGAAGAGAGGGATCCTGGCCAATCCAGATGCGTCCTTTATAACGGAGCAGGCCATACTGAAATACAAAGTTGGGCACAGCCTTGGCGTTGATAGCAAGTTTGGCAATCATTGACTGGGACTCTGCATCATCCAGGTAGCTTTGTTGGACATCCTGTAGCCACTGGGGGTGATCACTGACATAGCATGCAAGTCGGACTGACAACAGCGAGACAATGCATCCGCCACTCGGTTATCAGTACCCTGGCGATAGTGGATTTTGTATTGTAGGCCGAGGAGTTTTGTGAACACCTTATGCTGCCATGGGGTGTGTAACCTTTGTTCATTAAGTTGAGACAAGCTTTTGTGATCTGTGAGAATCACAAACTCTCCATGTTGTAAGTAAGCACGCCACTGTTGCACTGCCACAATAACAGCCAGATACTCTTTTTCGTAAGTTGATAAACCACGTAACTTAGGTCCCAATGCTTTGCTGAGAAATGCGAGGGGGTGACCTTTTTGCATCAATACAGCTCCCACACCTATATCGCTGGCATCAGTTTCAATAGTGAATGGGGAGGAGAAATCAGGAAGTGATAGGACTAGGGCAGACCCAAGGGCCTGCTTCAATGTTTGAAAGGCCGACTGATGGTCATTTGTCCATATAAACAACACTCCTTTTTTAAGCAAGGCTGTCAAGGGTTGGCATATAATCCCAAAATGTTTGATGAACTTCCTATAATAGCCAGCTAGGCCCAAAAAACTGCGCAGATCCTTGAGACATTTGGGTGTTGGCCAATCTGTGATTGCCTGAATCTTAGCAGGGTCCGTAGCAACACCTTCAGGGCTGACCACATGGCCTAAATAAGCAACCTTGTTCTGAGCAAAAGAGCACTTAGAGAGCTTCACCTTCCACTGTTCCTTATCCAACAACTGAAATACTTGAGTTAAATGTTGAATATGGTCCTCAAAGGTCTGACTGTACACCAAAATATCATCAAAAAAATACTAGGACACACTTCCTTAACAAGGGTGCAAGAGTATGATTCGTGGCTTTCTGGAAAGTGCCTGGAGCTCCTGTGAGACCAAATGGCATGACACGAAACTCATAGTGTCCCACATGGGTTTGAAAAGCTGTCTTGTGCTCTTCACCGGCTTTCAGTAAGATTTGATGGAAACCGGCTCTTAGATCAAGGATAGAAAACCATGCTGCTCCAAATAATTCATCGAGGAGTTCATCTATGATAGGCACCGGGTATTTAGATTTCACAGTGAGAGCATTCAAGTGGCGGTAATCAACATAAAAACGCCAAGAATTGTCCTTCTTTTTAACAAGGAGGACAGGCGAAGAAAAGGAGCTAGAACTGTGCTGGATTAACCCAGTATTCAGCATCTCTGTAATCTAGGACTCCACTTCGTCCTTCAGTGCAGGAGAAATCCGATAGGGTCGGATGTTCACAGGCCGAGCCCCGTCCACTAAAGGTATAGAGTGATCATAGGAGCGACTTGGGGGTAGTGAAACGGGAGTATCAAAGACAGAAGCAAAGGTCTGCAACAACTTTGTAACTGGCTCGGGCAATGACAACTCAGACATAGAGCATAACTGTAGCGAATCAGACAATGTGTCTATCACCTGTCGAACTTCCAGGACAGTCCCAGCAGGAATGAGCGGTTTGAGTCCATGGAGGATAACTGACAGACCTAGGTAAGGAAGAGACATCCACTTGCGCTTCCAATCAATATACATTGGACTGAACTGTTCCAACCAGTCTATACCCAGTATGGCATCATAAATTGGCAGAGGAACTAACTTGAAGGTTGTGGAGAAGGACAAGCCTTGCACTGACCACTCTGTATTAGGAACTTCACTGGTACAGGACAACATATTGCCATTAGCCACCCTTATAGACAACGGTTGGTCCAAAGGAGTGATCCCAGGCAGTGTGGCACCCAGTGTAGAATCCAAAAAACAATGTGAACTCCCAGAGTCTAGTAAGATCAGGAACTCAGAACCTTGAATTGTACCTCGAAACCTGAATGATGCAGCATTCACGGAGGGAGCTATTGCCTCTTGGGATAACAACATCATGAACTGTTCAGTTGTATCTTGGAACTCAGCTTCAGGCTCAGGATTATCAGGAAGCAACATGTCCCATAGTTCCTGCATAACGTGGAGTTGAATAGTAGGAGCACACTTATGGCCCTTAACCCATTTGTCAGCACAGAATTGATAGAGCCCTCGAGCACGGCGATAAACGCGAAGCGATGCAACCTTGCTGTCTGCTGAAGATGGCGAGGTGGTGTTGGAGGACCGAGCCTGATCTGTCCCAATTGTTGATTTGTCCCAACGAGGTGTCGACTCCAGTGGAGGTTTCAACAATGGCCTTGTGAAGGATGGTCCAGCACCTCGACTGGGCTCATGACGGCGAGATGAATCCGTGTCTTCCTGCAACAAGGCAAGAGCACAGACAGTATCTAGATTGCTTGGGCATTGGACAAGGATGACCGACTTAATATCATCACGAAGACCATCAATAAACTTCATAGTGTAATTCAACGGGTCTGTGGTGTGCTCATAAGTGACCAACACATCAATCAATTCACAAAACCTATCAACATAATCCTGAACTGATGAAATTTGTTTGATATGAAATAATTTCCGAATGACTAACTCATGTTGCTCTCGCCCAAAGCGTTCTAGCACAGCCTGACAAAACTGACGCCAGGTCATGGATGGTAACCGTGGCTCAACTGATTGAAGCCAACGATTAGCCACACCAGTGAAATGCATTGTTGCTAATTTAACCCAAACAAACTCCTCAGTCGCATACATTTCAAAGTAGTCTTCACACCTCTTTTGCCACAATTTGGGACTCGTACCATCAAACACAGGAAAAGGAAGTTTCGGCAAACCACCCATGTGTTGATTAAGACTACGACGTGGACCAGCAGACTCTCCATGGAAATTGCCTTGAGGTTGAAATGCAAATGAAGGAGAAGAGGGCTGCTGCCACATACCCGTGACCGGGTAGTGGAATTCGGCAGTTGGATGCCCAAAACCACTTGCCCGGTGATAGGTGTCGAGGCGGTGCCCAAAATTAGGGCCATCGGTGTAGTCGACGGTAGCAGGTGGGCGCTCCGGCACCGATCCGTACGCGCCGAGGATTCCTCGCGCATTGTGGACGCCGTGATGGCCGGAAGCGCCGCCGCGCTCGGTGGACGGCCAAGACATGTCGAGGGTGGCGATGGACGCCTTGTCACAGACAGTGCAATAGTGGCTGGTGGTGTTGCGGTGCAGGAGTAGAAACCCATAGCAGGAAAGGGGTAAGCCTGGTGTCTTTTGTTAGCTGTTGATTAGCTGTCATTAGCTGTTTTCTGTTATCTGTTGATTAGCTGTCATCAGCTGTAATGGTGATTACTCTGTAATGGGTTAGCCTTAGTGGTGATCTATAAATACTGTAAAGACTAGCTGGCAAAGATATGAAATAACAGAACCAAATCCACATACCTCGTGTGCACCTGAGTCTGTCAGGTGTTCGTCGGAGAACCTCACGTCGCGGTGACTCTGCCGCGGCCACGGGGAAACGTCACAGTGGTATCAGAGCCGACGATCTTTGGAGACCGTCACTACGGCGCCATCAACAAAACCGTCCGTGCAGACTCGTTTGCTGCTGGAAGCTATGGCCGGAGCGGAGCTGAAGGGAGAGGAGCGTTGGGAGAAGATGATGCGGGTGTTGGAGAGGGTGGATCGGCGATTGGAGGCGCTGGAATCAGGGCAACAGTCTTCAAACGAGGCTGCGCGAAAGGCGGAGGAGGAACGTGTCATCCTGGCACGACAGGTGGACGAGACAGGGAAGACGGTTTCGCGCCTTCGACTGGAATGGATGGCGCAGGAAATGGAAGGTATGGAGTCTGATCCTGAGAGGGAGAATCATGGTCGACGAGAGTTTGGTAGAAGAAATTTGGAGGAGAGGGAGCAGTATCAGTTTGGAGGGAATAGAAATTTGGAAGAGAGGGAGCAGAACTAGTTTAGGGGAAATAGAAATTTGGAGGAGAGGGAGCAGTATTAGTTTGGAGGGAATAGAAATTTGGAAGAGAGGGAGCAGAACCAGTTTAGGGGGAATAGATATCTGGAGGAGAGGGAGCAGTATCAGTTTGGAGGGAACAGGAATTTTCGTTCCATTGATTTGCCGAAGATGTCCTTCCCAAAGTTTCAAGGAATTGAACCAGGGATATGGATCACTAAGTGTCTTGAGTATTTCATGATCTACCAAATTCCAGAGTTCATGTGGGCATCTTCTGCTTCTATACACATGGAGGGAAGGGCTGGTAGGTGGATGCAGGTGTACAAAATGAGACAGGGGTTGGGTGACTGGTCTCATTTTGTTCGAGCTGTACAGGACAAGTTTGGTTCTGAAGAGTATTCTCAGTGTATGAGGGGATTGGTTCATATGACATAGAGAGCTAGCTTGGATGAATATGTTCAGGAGTTTGAGGACAGTCGATATGCAACAATGGTGCATAATCCAAGGCTGGATGAGACTTTCTTTGTGTCCCAGTTTATTAAAGGGTTGAGGGGAGAAACTAAGGGATATGTGATGTCTCAGTTGCCTAGAACAGTTGACAGAGCCATAGCTCTAGCCCAGATCCATCAGGAGGTTTTGGAGAAGGGAGGATACAAATTTCAGAAAGGTCTACAGTCAAACAAAGGTCTGGGAGGTACTGTCAAGTTAGATGCCAAAATGGGTGGAGGATCGTCAGATATGACTAAGGAAAGACAATTGAGGGACTTCAGAAGATTGAATGGTTTGTGTTTTGGATGTGGGGAGAAATATGAACCTGGGCATCAAGCCAAGTGTCCTAAAAGGGTGGGTCCTCAGCTGCATAGTTTGACTGTGGAAGATATGGGACTGCTGTTATCAGATGAAGTTCTGCACAATTTGGATCAGGAGGACCAAACGTTGGAGGAATCCTACAAGCTCTCACTTAATGCTATCAGTGGGACGGATCAGGAGGGGTGTATGAGAGTGAGAGCATTGATCAAGAATCAGGTGATGGTGATTTTGGTGGACTCTGGTAGTTCCACAACTTTTGTCAGCCAGAAGATGGTGAACAAGTTGAATTTGCAAACTGAAAGTTGTCAAGCTATTAGGGTGAAAGTGGCTAATGGGGAGATGATGCAGAGTTCAAAGAAGGTGCCATGTTTGTCCTGGTGGGCTGGTGGACATACTTATAGTACAGATATGAGAGTGCTTGAGTTGGAAGCATATGATGCTATTCTGGGTTATGACTGGTTAAAGGTCCACAGTCCCATGGAGTGTGATTGGAACAACAAGGTATTGACCTTTGTGGACAGAGGGGTGCAGGTGCAGTTGAAAGGGGATGGGAATGAACTTAGGGAGGTTTCCCAAGTGACAGCGCTACAGTTGACAAAATGGATGAAGGGTAATGAGGTATGGGCTCTAGTGATGCTAGAGCAAGTTCCAGAGGAGAAAGATGACAAGGTGCAAGAATCTTTGGAGTTGTTGCTAAAAGAGTTCGAAGATGTGTTTGCAGTACCCTCTGGATTGCCTCCTTCTAGAGTGTATGATCACCATATTCCTCTGGTACCTGGGTCTATTCCAGTCAACTCTAGACCCTATAGATATTCACCCTTTCACAAGACAGAAATTGAAAGGCAGGTAGCTGAGTTGTTGGCTGCTGGGTTGGTGGTGCCTAGTGTCAGTCCTTTTGCATCCCCAGTATTGTTGGTGCAAAAAAAAGATGGCAGCTGGAGATTTTGTATAGACTATCGGAAGCTGAATGCCATAACTGTTAAAAACAGATTTCCTATGCCCTTAGTTGAGGAGATATTGGATGAATTAGCTGGAACACAATTTTTCACTAGCCTGGACATGACTGCCGGGTACCACCAGATCAGAATGGGGGAGGAAGATGAGTATAAGACTGCATTCAAGACACATTTGGGACATTACCAGTTCAGAGTGATGCCTTTCGGTCTCACCAATGCACCAGCAACATTTCAATGTGCCATGAATTCTGTGCTGGAGCCTTTTCTAAGGAAGTTTGTCATGGTCTTTTTGGATGACATCTTGATTTACAGTGCTAATCTGGAAGAGCATTACTATCATCTCAGGCTAGTGTTAACCAAGCTCAGGGAGCACAAGTTTTTCTTGAAATACAAGAAGTGTGCATTTGTGAAACAAGAGTTGAAGTATTTGGGCCATGTGATTTCTAGGGAAGGAGTTGCCACTGATCCCTCCAAAACGGCAGCTATGTTGGACTGGCCTCAACCTAAAAATATCACTGAATTAAGGGGTTTCTTGGGACTCACAGGCTACTACAGGAAATTTGTGAGTGGGTATGGAGTGATAGCCAGGCCTCTTACCAGATTATTGCAGAAACAACATGGGTTCCAGTGGTGTGAAGAAGCTCAGACCGCTTTTGAGGCTTTGAAGGTAGCTATGTCCACTACTCCCGTGTTAGCATTGCCTAGATTTGATCTTCCATTTGTAGTGGAGACTGATGCATGTGATCTGGGACTGGGGGCTGTGCTTATGCAACAAGGCAAACCTATAGCCTATCTCAGCAAGGCTTTAGGGGAAAGGAACAGGCACCTGTCCATATATGACAAGGAATTCCTAGCCTTGATCATGGCTGTGGAAAAATGGAGGCAGTATTTACAGAGGAGTCCTTTTGTGATTAAAACTGATCACAAGTCTTTAACCTTTCTGGGGGATCAACAACTGCAGTCTGACCTACAAAGGAAGGCAATGGCTAGATTGATGGGTCTGCAGTTCCAAATCGTATACAAAAAGGGCAAAGAAAATTTGGTGGCTGATGCTCTCTCCAGGGTGGGAACTGTGATGGCATTAGCTGCTGTTTCGGAAGTGCAACCAATCTGGGTGCAAGAGGTGATCAACTCATATGTCACAGATGCAGAAGCCCAAGAGCTCATCACACAACTGTTGATTAAGAGTCCGAATGAGGAAGGGTTCAGTTTGCAGCAAGGCATTATCAGACGGGAGGGGAAGATCTGGATTGGGTCTAATTCTGCCCTGAGAACTAAGTTGATTGCTGCTCTTCATGACAGTGCTGCAGGGGGTCACTCAGGGATGCATGCAACATACCAAAGGGTCAAAGGAGTGTTCTGGTGGAAAGGAATGAAGACAGATGTCAATCAGTTTGTGCAGCAGTGTGCAACTTGCCAGCAGGCCAAGGCTGAGAGAATTCATCCAGCAGGACTTCTCCAACCTTTACCTATTCCAAAAGGGGCATGGGAGGATGTCACTATGGATTTCATTGAAGGTCTGCCGAGGTCTGAAGGGTTTGACACAATCATGGTGGTTGTTGATCGCTTTACAAAGTATGGGCACTTCCTTCCACTAAAGCATCCTTTTACTGCTTCAGGGGTGGCTCACATTTTTCTGGAGCAAGTAGTGAAGTTGCATGGGTTGCCTAAATCCATAGTTTCAGACAGGGATAAGGTTTTCACTAGCTCTTTTTGGAAGCACCTGTTCCAGCTCATGGATGTTAAGTTACTTATGTCCACTACCTACCACCCACAAACGGATGGACAGAGTGAACGTGTGAACCAGTGTCTTGAGATGTATCTCAGGTGTGCAGTCAATTCCCAACCCTCAAAGTGGAAATCTTGGTTGGCCTTAGCAGAGCTCTGGTATAACACCACTTTTCATACAGCTCTTGGTTGTACTCCATTCAAAGCTCTTTATGGGTATGAGGCTCCTGTGTTAGCAGTTCGGTATACAAGTGTGGTGGAGGACCGGTCTGTGCAAGACTGGTTGGCTGATAGGACTGAATTTTCTAGTCTGCTCAAGGAGCAATTGGCCAGAGCACAGAATAGAATGAAACAGCTGGCTGACAAAGGAAGGATTCACAGGGAGTTTCAGATAGGTGAAAAAGTGTTGTTGAAGCTTCAACCTTATGCTCAGCAGACTGTGGTGAATCGACCATGTCCCAAACTAGCTTTCAAGTATTTTGGACCCTACACAGTTGTCGCTCGTGTTGGGCCAGTTGCTTATAAACTTGGGTTACCTGTAGATGCCCAAGTTCACCTGGTGTTCCATGTTTCTCAGCTCAAGCCTTTTCATCCCAATTATACACCGGTATTCACACATCTGCCCAGGTTGGCTGATCTCTCTAAAACAGGGGGTAGTTCCTATTGCAGTCCTGGATCGTCGTTTGGTGCGCAAAGGCAGTCAGGCTGTTCCACAAGTTTTGATTCAATGGTCAGACATCCCAAAGGAAGCTGCTACCTGGGAAGACTATTATGTGGTAAAGAACAGGTTCCCCGATGCAGTCGCTTGGGGTCAAGCGGATATTAAAGCCGGGGGAGTTGTCACAGACAGTGCAATAGTGGCTGGTGGTGTTGCAGTGCAGGAGTAGAAACCCATAGCAGGAAAGGGGTAAGCCTGGTGTCTTTTGTTAGCTGTTGATTAGCTGTCATTAGCTGTTGATTAGCTGTCATCAGCTGTAATGGTGATTACTCTGTAATGAGTTAGCCTTAGTGGTGATCTATAAATACTGTAAAGACTAGCTGGCAAAGATATGAAATAACAGAACCAAATCCACATACCTCGTGTGCACCTGAGTCTGTCAGGTGTTCGTCGGAGAACCTCACGTCGCGGTGACTCTGCCGCGGCCACGGGGAAACGTCACACGCCTGAACTTGCTCCATGGAGGACTAGAGATGCACGATGGAGGAATCCACGCGCGGCCGCCAAAAGTCGAGCGTCTGGCCGGCCGACTCCAGCGCAGCAACGCGAGCACCCGCATCCTCCTCGATCTGACACAGTCTCGAGTCCAAGTGGACATCCGACGCCGTGAGATGGGCTTCCATGTCAGCGCGGAGCCTCGACGAGAAGTCGGAGGCGGTGGCTTGAGATTCCAGCGCTCCCACTCTGGACTCCCATTTGGTGTCCAACGACTGAAATCGCTTGTCGATCTCAGAGAGCAGAGCGCGAGTTTGGTTTTCCAACGCCAGCGTGAGCGCGGCATCGGAGGAAGAAGGGGGTGCCATTGAGAAGAAGAGCCGAGGATCGGAGGAATCTGATACCAAATGTTAGTAAGCAAGCAGTGGAGTGGAGAAGGGTACAGGATAAGAGAAAGAGGAGGTCGCGGGGAAGACGAAGTATATTATTCAGGAAGACAATCGTTTGTTCATGTTTTGGATGCATTTCCCCTCGGACACGACACAGTATTAATACCCTTACAGACGCGGCCCACGTTACTTGGCCCACTCCGGCCCATGGACGCGTACATTGGCACGCCTCGCGCGCTGGCTGCGGCCGCCTGGAAGCTGCACGTTCTATTCATCGCCCTGCATTCCAGTGGTAGTGACACTCGGCAGATGTACACGATTCGGCTGCCCTCGCTGAACGCTGTGATCCGCGAGACGAACGACGTGAACGCTGCAACCTCAAGATCGCATTCACCTTTTCCATCAGCATTATTGTTCTCCGGGCACCGGCCGCTACGCAGTAGCATGGCACCGGACCGGATGACGCCGCAGTTCGGCGTGGGGTTCTCGATGTCCTTCGATGCAACTCGCAGCATTGCCATGCGTGATGCCTGCCGATGCAGCGTGCGGACCATAGGACGATGTCATGGTCTGATGGACAACCCAGGGACGGCTAGGATGCTCAGGGTGGGTGCTGTCTTAATTTGTGCTACCTTCGGAGCCTGCTTGCCAGTTGCAGGGTTTTTAAGATAAAAAAGTAACAAGAATCCAGCTTACGGCCTCACAATTATTACATCTTAAACCATAACAAATTTTAAAACACTTTAAGCTGTAACATCGGTCGGTGCTAGGATTCGTAATTGCACTGCCTAGTCTAAAAACGAAATATGGGTGGTCTGGTAGTAGCTTCAACAAACAAACTATTGAAACTTATAGCATGGTTGCTACCAAATCATAACTTCCGTGCCTGCCAACAAATATAAAGCAAAGAAGGTTATTAGTTCATTAACTATGAGGGTGGAAAGGATACATGCTTATTTGAACCACAGCATATTGTACCGAGGAAAAGTTAAATATTAGGAGAAATGTCATACATGTGGCGCCAGGCGTCATAAGATAAATGGAATTTTAGTGGGGGTGACCATCAAAGTTGTTAGGCCTCATGGGCCATGTATCTTTTATTCTTTCTTAGTTTATGTTAGTAAAGTTTGAGACGGGTTCGATCCGAACAAGTTTAGGGTTTGTTTAGGGAGAGGATTGTTCTCCAAGTCTCCGACTATAAATATGACCATGTAACATTGGTAAAGGGGGTCAGAAAACGTTCTAGGGTTTTCATCCAAGTAAGTGCCATGCTGCCCTAATTACTTCTCGCATCTAGGGCATCGTAGTTCTTGCTTTTATCTTTGTGTTTCTCGTACTGAAGCGTTGTCGATGGCGAGTAATACTAATTATCCTAGCTTTCATGAAGTAGCATCGGCGAGTTTAACATGTTTTATCCCTTTTACGCCATTCATGGATGCTATGCTACTCTCATGCACGACTTTAGCTCGATCTCGTATTGATTCAGCACGTTAAACGCGAGCCAGAGCCGATTGCATGAGGGTAGCGCCTTACTTTACTTCCATCTAATAGATCTGATCTGTTATGGTTAGTTCTTGATTTATCAAGGATTCTATTTAATATCTACTTGATTAGTCCTAGCAAACGAATTGGATGTTCCGGTGGTTTGTTAAGCGCTTTATCTTTAGCATGAATAAGGATTGTTCCGGAATTCGGCTCTTGCTGGTTTTTAGGCCTTTGTTCTAGTTAGGGTTTACGCTGTTTTTCATACTTATTGGGCCTAGTTACGCGTTGGATGTTCCGGTCCTATGGTGAAAACATTAACTGTCGTGGATTAGATTTATTAGATGTGGTTAGAGCAGGTTTATTATGCTACGTATATCATGCATGATTATTTAGGTGCAAAGACCCGATCTGACGCCGGGACTCAATTGGCTTCTTAATGCCGATGCAAGAGTCGTCCTGGAGAGCCGATCCCACGGCTCGGACTAACGTTTCAACGTGTTTGTGCATGCAGGCATCTAATCTTAAACACGTTTTAATCTTCTTGATCAGATAGGTCAGGTGGCATGCCCAATCAGCTTCAAAGCCAAGGCGTGCGTGCTAGGCAGGACCGTTGACTTGAGGGACCGGGCCCAGCAGCCACTCCGGAAGCCTCCCGGCTCATCGTGTCATCCATCACTGTCCGTCGGTGGGTCTTGACCGACGACACCAGCACACTAAACTTGATTTTTGGTTCATCGGAGGTCCATACTGCACCTAACACTGATAAAAAAATTACATATCAAATCATATACATATCCAAAAATTATAAAATCAATTTTGTTAGCTTTGTTTTGATGAGATCTACACAGTGGAATTGACTTGACATATAAAATTACCACTTTGCCCCTGTTTATGCTAAATAAATGTTTAGTCACTTTGTACTCATATCTATTGTTTGGTACATCTAGAAACCTTGCAAAAAATACCACAGTGCATGCTATCCTCTATTTGTACAAGTATAAATTTACCATGGTTATTGGTTGTTGTTTTCTCAAAGAAATGATGTCTTTATGAATTATGTTATTTTAAATTAAAAGGAATGTATGGCTTGTTATACTACTCAATAAAAGTAAAAAAAATCATGTTACGTGTATTTTAGTTAGTCTATGTATGTGTAAAAATTTCATAAATAATGCTTTCTGTTTTGGAGTCAAAATAAATGCAAATAAGTTTTAGCATTTAAATTTGTTTTACCATTTAAACAAAGGCAAATTGGTCAAGGTTAGTTCCACTGTGTAGATCTCATCAAAACAAAGCTAACAAAATTGATTTTATAATTTTTGGATATCTATATGATTTGATATGTAATTTTTTTATCAGTATTAGGTGTAGTATGGACCTCCCATGAACCAAAAATCAAGTTTAGTTTGCTGGAAATGCATTTTAGGAGTTCGTGGACCTATTCTATTTGGCATGGCTAGACAAGTTTGAGGGCCTCCCATGCATTTTACTCTTTTTTAAGCGTGACATGCATGTGCGGCGACAAACCTGATATATATACTAGTAACTTATGCGCGCCTTGGCGCGCGTTGTGTTCGTTGCTGTTATACAGGTGCATTATTATTTTTGTATACTTCAAGCAAATTTAAGATGCAATTCATATAGAAAAATTGCAAGGCAGCTATTTCTGGGCTCGTAAGTGATAGTTCCTTCTGCCAAATACACATGATATGTTAGACATAAATATTGAACTACGTGTAGAACTATTTTCTTGTTTGAAATATCATGTAAAAATGGTTGGGGCTAGTAATTTGTTTCACAACAAACAGGAACCATAGATAAACCATTGGAACATTGAACGTAAAAAACAAATGCAAAACCATACACTAGGATTAAGGTTGCAGATTAAGGTCGCAGTGGAAATATCTACGCTAATGCATGTGACTCAGACCTTGAAATATTTGAAAGCACCAGTTTTGGATTTCAGTCTCTGAGAAGGGCTTCCCTCTGCTTTTCATCAGATAATAGACCGCGTTCCTCAAATCACAACAAATACTATAAACTTTAGTGGGCTATGAATTGTCTATACCATAAACTAAAAAACCATTCTCTCTTATGACCTCTTTGAGCTTCACAATGTTTTTATGGTTCATTTTTCGCATGGACTGAATAAAAAAATAACTCAAAAGAATGGCACAGAACATTATAAAGATTATACAGGTTGTGCAGTCTCTGCAGCCTGTGTATTTGCTCTGCAACCATTCGAAAGGTTGTTAAGTGATTAGCACTATTCATTTCTTCTTTTTTGATAGAATCTAGTAGTTACCTTCACAAATCCTGCTTGGATGCCTCAGATGTTAGCTGTCCTAAGCAATTTCTTCTTGCAACTTCTCCACAATGGTTCATTTCTGTCAAACAGAAAATATTTTCATTTAGTTCACTGCAAGATCAATGTTTTCTTGGGGCATTGTAATAACTGACAAAGTTGTAAACAAACCTCAGGATCATCTAATAACCGAAGGGGAGCAGAGTCAGATTGTATAAGGCCATTCACAATCTCATTACAAATTTCCAGAGCAGATATTTTTGTCACAAATTTCCTCTCAGGAGTCTTAAAAAGAATAATTATGAGTTATAACAGCTACACGCATCTTAGAAAGCAATATACCATAGCAGCAAAAGGCAATGGCTTCCTAAGATTTATGAAGCTCACATTTCGAATCAATTACATTGAGTAGCTTGAATAAAAAAACAAAAGTTATTTACAACAAAATAATATCCGTTTAAATAGCAAGGTGTAAGCAATTCTAGATGGGAAAAAATAGTGTTATGTGTTACAATATTTTGTCAAAATGAAGTGGCAAAGACATACACACAGCATACAATGGTGTCATTGTATCCCGGAATCCACGAAATGCACCCTAAGCCGCAAGCGGCACTATGATCGGTGGAGCACCAAGTGGCCTAAGTGTAAGAAACTGTTCTGCCGGTACTCGCATTGATGAATCCTGTGCTGCCAGTAAAGATAAAAAAACATTTACTCAGCAAAGAGCATTTTAAAAGAAAGCTACAAGAGTATAGGGAAATAATCAGAGAATCTGTCATTATGTATAATTTAGAACAGTCAGATAGATAAAAAAATACCAGTGCAAATTGCCAAAATGTGAGGTATGGATTCTACTACATTAAATACACCCTAAAATGCAATGTGTTGAGGACCACAAAGTTTGAGTGGATACATATTAAAGATTATAACGTGGAAGGGTTATATGAAACAAATATAATTAGTTATTATATTCGTTGTTATACTTAGCTGACTGAATGAGTCAGGAGCAGTATGTCTGTAGACAAATGTGGCCCGAAATCAACTGGCCTATCATCGCTCTATAACTGCATAATCTGAAACTGGTGCATAACTTCAGTTTTTGGAACCGAAGCAGACTTTGACAAGATCACACCCTAAAATGCAATGTGTTGAGGACCTAAAACAATTGTGGCTAAAGAATATGTATTATTCAATCAAAGGAAAGAATCTATATTCCACGATGGTGTATTTTAGATTCTTTCCTTTGCTTATTCTATAACTTCAGCACTCATCCAAGTAAAGAATAAACATGAGAGTTTAAAGGAAAGAATATATATTCATCCCAAGAAGCCACCATCGGATGAATATAGATTCTGCACTTTGATTCTTTCCTCTGTATTATTCTTCCCTTCGCTTATTCTAAAACTTCAGCATTCATTCGAGGAAGCAATTACAGCATTCGTCCCGCCCGTGGGGGCACCATAGGTGCTGTTTGTGATGCTCACAAAAAGCACCTCGTCGTGCATCGGGGCTGTACCACCTCCCGGAACACATCCACCTCGTGCTCAGAGCCAGCGGAAGAGAACAGTTCGTACCTGCGGGAAGCGGTGAGACGAAGTCGAAAACTGCTTGAGCGCTGGAAGACTGCATCTCCGAACTCCTCGCTCCAGGTCGCCGAAGCCGGAGCCGGAGCCCGAGCGAACTCATCACCGGCCACTACCGGGGGCGACCTCGCCGGAGTTCCGCGCGGGCACCACCCTGCCCCAGCACGCACAGCTCGCCCATCTCCACCGCGGCTGTGCAGGCCCGGCTAACTCGCAAAGTAGCGCGAGTGCTGCACCGCGTCGACCCCTAGCTGTTCCGGCGAGCTTGCGTTGTGCCGGGTCCATACTCATGCTTTCTGAAAGCCCCCTCGAGGGGGTGAATAGGCGAAACCTGAAAATTATAACTTTGAACATAAACTTTGATCCGAGGTTAGGGTTAAAACGAGTAATAAATAAATCGGAGTGCGGAAGCGAGTTCTCTATACGAAGAGTTGCTCAAATATTGTGCGGATAACTTTGGGAGTCAACTCAAATGATCGCAATCAAGAGAACTAGAGAGGGATGAGAGAAGAAATAAATCGCGAAGTAATGATCAACACAAATGAACATGGCGATTTATTTCCTGAGGTGCCACCCCGAAGGATATACGTCCCCGTTGAGGAGGCCACAAAGGCCGGGTGTCTTTCAACCCTTTCCCTCTCTCAAACGATCACAGAGACCGGTTGAGCCTTGCTTCACTATCTCGGGGTCACCAAGTCCTGCAAGGGCCTCCACACAAAGCTTTGGAGCCTCTTGCCTCAAATTATAATTAAGAGAATAAGAGCGAGAGAGAAATGAGAACAATCAAAGCTCAAATGATCACAAGACCTTGCAACACACAAAAATGCACTAGCCGCTAAGTCACTTAAACTCAAATCGATCAAATGCGGCGTGGAGTTGGCTTTGAATGCTTGGATATGTTGCACTTGAAGTATGGAAGGTTGGGGTAGGTCTTGTATCTTTCATGTGCTGGTTGGAGGGGTATTTATAGCCCCCAACCACTCAAATAGCCGTTGGAGAAAAGCAGTGAAGGCTGGCTATCGGGTGGTGCACCGGACACTGAACAGTGTCTGTCCGGTGCACACCGGACAGTGCACAGTGTGCGCTGAGTAGCCGTTCTGACAAACAGGTGGTCGTTCTGTTCGTTTGCAGGTGTCCGTTGCCGCCTTCGTCAGACTGTCTGGTGCACACCGGACAATCCGGTGCCCTCTGCTGAAGAATTCCCGAAGGTGAAGAGTTCGTTGGGCGGCCGCTATAATTCACATTGGACATGTCCGGTGCATACCGGACAGTCCGGTGCCTCCTTCTGCGCTAACGACCTGGCTGGTTGCTTCTCTGTCTGTTTCTACGCGAGGGCCGAGGGACCCACCGGACAGTCCGGTGCCCCTCTGGCAGCTGGATTCTCTTTTTCCTCAATTCTTCTTCAAATTGATTTGGCTATTGTTGAGGATGTTCCTTGGACTTAGACAAACATATTTGCTAACTTTCCAACTAGTCTAACCCAATTCTTGGCCTTTTTATATTCTCCAACTTGTGACTCTGAATTTGCTCAAACTAGCTCCAAAATGTTGATTCTTCGAAACTGAGTTATCCAACCTCACTTGATGTATCCAATAGACTCCAAGGGGTATATGTAACTTGTCAAAGGTATGCAACTAGGTAATCCTTGTGTTTTCCAAGTTTTACCCCACTGAGGTTGGTTTTGAGCTATATGTAACTTAGAACCTAATTGAGTGAACCTATGCATCTGAGAATCAAAGACTAGGCAAACAAGTTAGTCCACAAGGTTGTGATGGTCATCAAGCACCAAAATCAATTATAGAAAATGGTTAAGTCCATTTCCCTTTCAATCTCCCCCTTTTTGGTGATTGATGCCAACACTAACCAAAGCAAATATAAAGTGCAGAATTGTAACTAGTTTGCATTTTGACAGATATGCATAAGTTACTTGAATTGAAGGCAGTTCTAAGTATATATGTATGTTTTTGACATGGTTAAAATATTGGACTACATTTGCACCACTTAGCTTGTTTTTGCAAATCTTTTGAAATTTATTTTTCAAATCCATGTGCATTTGGCCTATTAATTTCTCCCATAGAAATAGAGTTTCAAAGATGTTTTCAAGGAAGTTTTAAGATATGAACGTTTCTCCCCCTTTTTCAAATGCTTTTCTTTTGACCAAATAAAAGCTCCCCCTGAATAAGTTTTCTCCTATTTGGCATAAATAGTTTTCTCCTCTTAGCTGTCAAGAGTGTTTTTCTTAGAAAAATACCAATTTGGAAGACTTAAAATTTTGAAAACAGGGTTGTGGTAGGGTGGTGGTGCGGTCCTTTTGCTTTGGCTATTAATTCTCCCCCTTTGGCATTAATTGCCAAAAACGAAGAAATCCAGAGGCCTTTAAACAAGAAATATATGAAATTAAGTACATGAGTCGGGCAAAGAGGTCTTTTGATACCGACGGAGATGCAGTGGAAGCTTTGCCTTTGCCATCAACTCGATTTCCCTTTCAATCTAAGACTAATGATGAAAATACACTTGGAAGTACATTAGTCTTAGCTTTGGCACACGAAAATAAGAGATATGCATTTGTACCAAATGAAAGAGACATACTATGATCAAGAGGTTTTTTTTAAAATGAGCAAGGTGTGCAATATTTCAATCAATGTTCCGAGAATCAAGTATATTTAGCTCACTCCTAAGTCTACAAAAGATCTTTTCATCTAGGGGCTTAGTAAAGATATCGGCTAACTGGTTTTGGGTGTTAATATGGTTGATTTCGATATCTCCCTTTTGTTGGTGATCTCTCAGAAAGTGATGCCGAATGTCTATGTGCTTTGTGGGGCTGTGTTCAACAGGATTATCCGCCATGCGGACTGCACTCTCATTGTCACATAGGAGGGGGACTTTGCTCAATTTGTAGCCATAGGGACCCTAAGGGTTTGCCTCATCCAGAGTAATTGTGCACAGCAATGCACTGCAGCAATATACTCGGCCTCGGCGGTAGATAGAGATACTAAGTTTTATTTCTTTGAAGCCCAAGACACCAGGGATCTTCCTAGAAACTGACAAGTCCCTGATGTACTCTTTCTATCAACCTTACATCTGGCATAATCAGCGTCTGAATACCCAATAAGATCAAAGGTAGATCCCCGAGGGTACCAAAGCCCAAACTTAGGAGTATTAACTAAATATCTCATGACTCTTTTCACGACCCTTAGGTGGATTTCCTTAGGGTCAGCTTGAAATCTTGCACACATGCATACTGAAAGCATAATATCCGGTCGTAAAGCACATAAATAGAGTAAAGATCCTATCATCGACTGGTATACCTTTTGATCTACAGATTTACCTCTTGTGTCGAGGTCGAGATGCCCATTTGTCCCCATAGGAGTCTTGATGGGCTTGGCATCCTTCATCCCAAACTTCTTAAGTATGTCTTGAGTGTACTTCGTTTGGCTGATGAAGGTTCCCTCCTGGAGTTGCTTGATTTGGAATCCAAGGAAATACTTCAACTTCCCCATCATGGACATCTCAAATTTCTGTATCATTATTCTACTAAACTCTTCACAAGATGACTTGTTAGTAGACCCAAAAATAATATCATCAATATATATTTGGCAAATAAATAAGTCTTTGGCAATTATTTTAGTGAAGAGAGTAGGGTCAGCTTTTCCGACTTTAAAACCATTATCAATAAGAAAGTCTCTCAGGCATTCATACCATGCTCTTGGGGCTTGTTTGAGCCCATAAAGCGCCTTTGAGAGCTTATAAACATGTGAAGGATACTCATTGTCTTCAAAGCCGGGAGGTTGCTCAACATACACCTCTTCCTTGATAGGTCCATTGAGAAAAGCGCTCTTCAAGTCCATTTGATACAACTTAAAGCCATGGTAAGTAGCATAGGCAAGTAATATACGAATTGACTCAAGCCTTGCTACGGGTGCATAGGTTTCATCGAAATCCAAACCTTCGACTTGTGAATATCCCTTGGCAACAAGTCGGGCTTTGTTCCTAGTCACCACACCATGCTCATCTTGTTTGTTGCGTAATACCCACTTGGTACCTACAACATTTTGGTTAGGACGTGGCACTAAGTGCCAAACTTCATTTCTTGTGAAGTTGTTGAGCTCCTCTTGCATTGCCACTACCCAGTCTGGATCTTTAAGTGCGTCCTCTATCCTGTATGGCTCAATAGAAGACACAAAAGAGTAATGTTCACAAAAATGAGCAACTCGAGAGCGAGTGGTTACCCCCCTTTGTATATCACCAAGGATGGAGTTGACGGGGTGATCTCGTTGAATTGCTTGATGGACTCTTGGGTGAGGTGGTCTTTGATCTTGAATTTCTTGCTCATCTTCATCTCCCCCTTGATTAATGCCCTCTTCTTGAGGTGGCCCATTGTCTTGAACTTGATCTTCTTCCTCTTGATCTGGTTCCTCATCTTGAGTTGGTGGAGATGCTTGCATGGAGGATGATGGTTGATCTTATGCTTGTGGAGGCTCCTCGGGCTCTTGTGGGCACACATCTCCAATTGACATGTTCCTTAGCGCGGTGCACGGGGCCTCTTCATCATCTAGCTCATCAAGATCAACTTGCTCTACTTGAGAGCCATTAGTCTCATCAAACACATTGTCGCAAGAAACTTCAACTAATCCAGTGGACTTGTTGAAGACTCTATACGCTATTGTGTTTGAGTCATAACCAAGTAAAAAGCCTTCTACTGCTTTAGGAGCAAATTTTGAATTTCTACCTCTTTTAACAAGAATAAAGCATTTGCTCCCAAAAACTCAAAAGTAAGAAACATTGGGCTTTTTACCGGTGAGGAGTTCATATGATGTTTTCTTGAGGATTCGGTGAAGGTAGAGCCGGTTGATGGCGTAGCAGGCGGTGTTGACTGTCTCCGCCCAAAACCGATCTGATGTCTTGTACTCTTCAAGCATGGTCCTTGCCATATCCAGGAGAGTTCTATTATTTCTCTCCACAACACCGTTTTGCTGAGGTGTGTAGGGAGAAGAGAACTCATGCTTGATGCCCTCTTCCTCAAGAAATCCTTCAATTTGAGAATTCTTGAACTCCGTCCCATTATCACTTCTAATCTTCTTGATCCTCAATCTGAACTCGTTTTGAGCCCGTCTCAAGAATTTCTTCAAGGTCTCCTGGGTTTGTAATTTTTCCTGCAAAAAGAACACCTAAGTGAAGCGAGAATAGTCATCCACAATAACAAGACAGTACTTACTCCCGCCGATGCTTATGTAAGCAATCGGGCCGAATAGATCCATGTGGAGTAGCTCAAGTGGCCTCTCGGTCGTCATGATGTTCTTGTGCGGATGATGAGCTCCAACCTGCTTCCCTGCTTGGCATGCACTACAAGTCCTGTCTTTCTCAAAATGAACATTAGTTAGTCCTAAAATGTGCTTCCCTTTTAGAAGCTTGTGAAGATTCTTCGTCCCAACATGGGCAAGTCGGCGATGCCAGAGCCAACCCATATTGGTTTTAGCAATTAAGCAAGTGTCAAGTTCGGTATTTTCATTAGTGAAATCAACTAAGTATCGTTGACCCTTTAACACTCCCTTAAAAGCAACTGAATCATCACTTCTTCTAAAAACGGTAACACCAATATTGGTAAATAAACAATTGTAACCCATATGACATAATTGAGAAACAGAAAGCAGATTGTAATCTAAAGCATCTACAAGAAAAACATTAGAAATGGAATGGTCAGGTGATATAGCAATTTTACCCAATCCTTTGACCATCCCTTGATTTCCATCTCCGAATGTGATTGCCTTTTGAGGATCATCATTTTTCTCATATGAGGAGAACATCTTCTTCTCCCCTGTCATATGGTTTGTGCACCCGCTGTCAATTATCCAACTTGTTCCTCCGGATGCATAAACCTACAACACAGATTTAGGCCTTGTCCTTAGGTACCCAAACGGTTTTGGGTCCTTTCACATTAGAAACAAGCACCTTGGGTACCCAGACACAAGTCTTTGGACTCTTGTGCCTGCCCCCAACATATTTGACAACTATTTTGCCTGATTTGTTAGTAAGCACATAAGACGCATCAAAAGTCTTAAAAGATAATTTAGGCTCATGAGATGCATCAATAATCTTCTTTTTAGGCATTTTAATATTCTTAACATGAGAAGTAGTATGCCTAGAGCTAGATGCTTCATTCTTGTAGATATAAGCATGATGAGCAACAGAATGAGATTGTCTAGCATGATTTCTTCTAATCTTATGCTCAGGATAGTCCTCAGGATATAAAATGTAACCCTCTCTATCTTGAGCCATAGGAGCTTTGCCCTTAACAAATTGAGACATTTTGTTTCCATGGGCATTAAGCTTAGTGTTGTCCTTGCTCCCAGGTTGGAAGCCAACACCATCCTTAATGCCAGGGCGTCTCCCATTATAAAGCATGCTACGAGCAAATTTAAATTTTTCATTCTCAAGCTCATGCTCGGCTAATGGCATCAACATCAACATCTCTACATCTAGTGCAAATAGTAACATGCTCAACGGTAGATGTAGAAGCAGGGCAAGCATTCAAATCCTCAATCTTAGCAATTAAATTCACATTTTCAGATTTAAGACAAGAAATTGAATCATTGCAAGTTTTTAGCTCATTAGTCAAAATCTTGCATTTTTCCTTTTCATGAGCTAAGGCCTTTTCTAGCTTAACATAGTTATCATGTTCCTTAGTGAGCAATTCTTCTTGACATTCTAAGACATCATCTTTTTCATTGATAGAGCTCACTAATTCATTGATTTTATCAATTTGTTTTTGAGAAAGGCCCTTGAATAATAGAGTTAGATCTTTCTCATCATCATTAGAATCACCCTCATCATCGGAAGTAGTATACTTGGGGGTGGTTCTAGGTGTTACCTTCCTCTTGGCCTCCTTGGCCATGAGACACTTGTGGCCGAGGTTGGGGAAGAGAAGTCCCTTGTTGACGGCGATGTTGGCGGCGTCCTCGTCGGAGGAGGAGTTGGTGGAGCTCTCGTTGGAATCCCACTCTCTCACAACATGCGCCTCGCCATCCTTCTTTTTGTGGTAGCATTTCTTCTTCTCCATCTTCTTCTTTCCCTTTTTGTCCTCGTCCCTGTCACTATCACTAGCAAATGGACATTTAGCAATATAGTGACCGGGCTTACCACATCGGTAGCAAACCCTCTTGGTGCGGGGTTTGTAGTCTTTTTCCTTCCTTTGCTTGAGGATTTGCCGAAAGCTCTTGATGATGAGAGCCATCTCATCATTGTCAAGCTTGGAGGCGTCAATTGGGACCCTCTTGCTTGGCGTGAGCTCCTCCTTCTTTTCTTCCGTTGCCTTGAATGCAACGGGTTGTGCTTCGGATGTGGAGGCGGCTCCTTGCTCCAAGTTTACAATGTGTTTGGAGTCTTTGACCATAAGTTCAAAGCTCACAAACTTGCCAATCACCTCCTCAGGAGACATCCTTTCGTACCTACGACTTTCACGGATTAGTTGAACTTGAGTAGGATTACGAAAGACAAGTGACCTTAGGATGAGCTTGACGACTTCGTGGTCGTCCCACTTGGTGCTCCCGAGGTTGCGAACTTGGTTCACCATCGTCTTGAGCCAGTTGTACATTGCTTGTGGCTCTTCTTCTTTGTTGAGGACGAACCGACCGAGTTCTCCCTCGATCGTCTCCCTCTTGGTGATTTTGGTGACGCGATCACCTTCATGAGCCGTCTTTAGGACGTCCCAAATTTCCTTGGCATTCTTCAACCCTTGCACCTTATTGTATTCCTCCCGACATAATGAGGCGAGGAGGATGGTTGTTGCTTGTGAGTTGAATCGCCAGATTTGGGCCGCATCCTCCGAATCATATCCTTCCTCTCCAACCTGTGGACCCTGTGTACCAAACTCAACAATATCCCAAATGCTTTCGTGGAGTGAGGTTAGATGATTCCTCATTTTATCACTTCACATGGAATAATCTTCACCATCAAAATGTGGTGGCTTTCCTAAGGGAACGGAAATGAGATTGGCATGTCTAGTAATGCGAGGGTAACGGAAATGAATTTTGTTACCCTTTTTGCGCTCATGGTGTTTGGAGGAGATCGACTCGGCGTAGGATGTCGATGGCGCAGAGGAGTCGGTCTCGTAGTGGACCACCTTCTTCATTTTCTTTTTCTTCTTGCCATCTTTCTTGTGTGACTTGATGGAGCCGTCGGATTCTTCCTTCTCCTCCTTGTGCTTGTCACCGGATGACTTGATCTCCCTTGATGGAGTCTTGTCTTCATGCTTCTTTCTCGAAGACTCGGGCTTCGCCTCGATGGGCATCTCGTCCTTGGCGTGTTCACCTGACATCACTTCGAGTTGTTAGACTCTAATGAAGTGCCGGGCTCCGATACCAATTGAAAGTCGCCTCGAGGGGGGTGAATAGGCGAAACCTAAAAATTATAACTTTGAACACAAACTTTGATCCGAGGTTAGGGTTAGAACGAGTAATAAATAAATCGGAGTGCGGAAGAGAGTTCTCTATACGAAGAGTTGCTCAAATATTGTGCGGATAACTTTGGGAGTCAACTCAAATAATCGCAATCAAGAGAACTAGAGAGGGATGAGAGAAGAAATAAATCGTGAAGTAATGATCAACACAAATGAACATGGCGATTTGTTTCCCGAGGTTCCACCCCGAAGGATGTACGTCCCCGTTGAGGAGGCCACAAAGGCCGGGTGTCTTTCAACCCTTTCCCTCTCTCAAACGATCACAGAGACCGGTTGAGCCTTGCTTCACTATCTCAGGGTCACCAAGTCCTGCAAGGGCCTCCACACAAAGCTTTAGAGCCTCTTGCCTCAAATTCCAATCAAGAGAATAAGAGTGAGAGAGAAATGAGAACAATCAAAGCTCAAATGATCACAAGACCTTGCAACACTCAAAAATGCACTAGCCGCTAAGTCACTCAAACTCAAATCGACCAAATGCGGCGTGGAGTTGGCTTTGAATGCTTGGATATGTTGCACTTGAAGTATGGAAGGTTGGGGTAGGTCTTGTATCTTTAATGTGCTGGTTGGAGGGGTATTTATAGCCCCCAACCAGTCAAATAGCCGTTGGAGAAAAGCAGTGAAGGCTGGCTGTCGGGTGGTGCACCGAACACTGAACAGTGTCTGTCCGGTGCACACCGGACAGTGCACAGTGTGCGCTGAGTAGCCGTTCTGACAGACAGGTGGCCGTTCTGTTCGTTTGCAGGTGTCTGTTGCCGCCTTCGTCGGACAGTCCGGTGCCCTCTGCTGAAGAATTCCCGAAGGAGAAGAGTTCGTTGGGCGGCCGCTATAATTCACACTGGACATGTCCGGTGCACACCGGACAGTCTGGTGCCTCCTTCTGCGCTGACGACCTGGCTGGCTGCTTCTCTGTCTGTTTCTGCGCGAGGGCCGAGGGACCCACCAGACAGTCCGGTGCCCCTCTGGCAGCTGGATTCTCTTTTTCCTCAATTCTTCTTCAAATTGATTTGGCTATTGTTGAGGATGTTCCTTGGACTTAGACAAACATATTTGCTAACTTTCCAACTAGTCTAACCCAATTCTTGGCCTTTTTATATTCTCCAACTTGTGACTCTGAATTTGCTCAAACTAGCTCCAAAATGTTGATTCTTCGAAACTGAGCTATCCAACCTCACTTGATGTATCCAATAGACTCCAAGGGGTATATGTAACTTGTCAAAGGTATGAAACTAGGTAATCCTTGTGTTTTCCAAGTTTTACCCCACTGAGGTTGGTTTTGAGCTATATGTAACTTAGAACCTAATTGAGTGAACCTATGCATCTGAGAATCAAAGACTAGGCAAACAAGTTAGTCCACAAGGTTGTGATGGTCATCAAGCACCAAAATCAATTATAGAAAATGGTTAAGTCCATTTCCCTTTCACTTTCCCCGCGCGTGCTCGCCTACCGCCGCTCCAATCCTTAAGGCGCTTCCTTTTTTTACCTCTCTCAACGCCCCCTCGGTTTCCTGAAGCACCTGGAAGTCTCCAGCGGTGTGGAGAACTCGGCACAGCCACCTTCGTCAATTCTAGAATGCTCCGGACGCCGGAGGAATCGAACAGACACAGAGAACGCTGGTGTGGATGAGCTGCATCCGTGGCCGTTGATGCAGCATCTTGCGGCTGGGACAAAACATGTTGACGTGGATCAATGTGGGGGCAGATTTTGTACCGGCTTTGTTATATAGGAAACTACTCATGGTGTTTAGATTGGAAAGTTAGGGAACAGTATGTCAGGAATCTCACGAGATTATAGGAGCGAGATTAAGGCTGGTCAGTTCTTTTCATTTTTTATTATTGAATTGTTTATTTTCTTCTTTAAATCAAGGGCTATTATTATCTGAGGCAACCGTAAAGATGACAGATGTTTCTGATAATTTTGAGAAATTCTAAATTTTATCTTCTTTTTTTTCTTCTAAAGCATCTCATGGGGATTAACGTGGAGTCTTTTAAAACAAGTAATAGTAAGATATGGGATTCAAGGACATTTTATATATATATACAGGAGCAATGAAGTGCAGGGGCGAAGCCAGGATCCGAAGATAGAGGGGGCAGGTTTAGCCTCCAAGCGACCAAACCAGCAAGTACACAATATAAAAATGGCAAGGGAATCCACCACAATGTATATATTAATATATAATCTTCATTAAAAAAACAGTATAATGAAACAATATCTATTTTGTCAAACAAAATAAAATTACATCTCAATTATTTTGAATTTAGCTCTACGTGTATTAACTAAATCATAGGCCTTGATAATATCATCAGAACAAATCATTGCCACTAATTCCCTTTCAATATAAACGACCAGATAATCCTGTAAATAGGCATCTCCCATTTTTCTTCGAAGACGTGTCTTCACAAATTTCATAGCTGAAAAGGGTCTCTCTGTGGTCGCAGTTGACACAGGGAGAGTTAAGAGTAATCTCAATAATTTATCTACCATCGGATAAGAAGAATCTTTACTCAGCTTAACTAATCCACTTGATTGAATCAAAAATTAAGAATTTTAGACTACCAAATAATAAACTGACAACAAGATAATAGGCTATAGGATACATTATTAATCTGACTTAGTTGGACCATTGGGGGTGCCAGGCCCACTCCGGCCCCCCTGGTGGCTTCGCCACTGATGAAGTGGCTGGCACCAATGGAATTGAGTGCTATGGTCCGTGGATGATTCATGCTTAAGGATGACGGGAGACGCTAGGGGGACGCGGTTATGTATCTTCATTGCCCTCCCTCGCAGCATGCAGCGTCCTTTTGGAAGTCCGACCAAGGAAGGGATGAAGGGATAGATGAACACAGGACAGGCCACAGGCATGGCAGAGCCTGTGCAGCATGCAGGAAATTCCAGTGCCACCGTACCATTGAGGCTTTGTTCGGTTACAAGGGATAAAATCTCACCATGGATTTATTCCGGATCTGGATTAGGTGAATCCATACCTCACATCTAATACCATGGTAGGATTAAATCCATTATTTAATACATGTATCTCTCAAAGCTAGTTCTTCTTTTGATCCATGGATTCTAATATAAACTTGTGTAATATCTTTATGGATTTGTTCCATACCTAATGAGCTATGGATAGAATCTATGCCTTCCATAGTTTAAAAAATTCCCAAATCCTTGGGTTATGATTCATGATGGGTTTAACCGAATAAAGTAGGCTTGGATTATTTTGAGGCATGGATTGTGACATGGATTTAATTCCAATCCATACTAATCCAGAGTTGGATTTTCCATGTTTTCATGCTGAATATATAGCAGGGTTGTAATCTTTTGGCCGTTGATTTAAACTGCTAGATGATCAGGTGCTTATATTAGACAAAACTGTTTTTCTGAAACAACCGAAAGTGACATACATAGACTCCAACACGGGGAAGGGACTGACTTCCAAAAAGAATCTCATTCGCTAAGCTTGGCCTTTCTTCCCGAATGGCCTTAATTGCTGTTCCTACTACAGGCGTGACTGTTCGAGTTGTGGCAACAGATCGAGCAACAGAGTAAAGGGAGGCCTTGGACATGGTCGTAAATTATTAAAGGCTGATTGTGCCTTTAATTTGTGGTTGTGCGAAGATGGATGCTAGAACTGTGTCTGACTGGCCTGTTGTGCTACTGCATCTGTACGTATGCAACTGCTCAATGGCTATGCCATGCCTTGCCTGTTTCATCTATCCATTCCTTCCTTGGTCGACCTCCGGAAAGGACGACACGCGCTAGCTGCGAGGGAGAGCAAAGAATTAAGATACCAAACCGTCTCCCCACACCATCCTTAACCATGCGCGCGTCATCCACTGGGACCATAGTATAGACGACTCCTATAAATGTACGACGCACGTCTCTGTCTCTCATATGTTAGCGTTAACCTCGTACATTTCACTACATCAATTTTGGCCGGCTGCCTCTTGCTTTGGAACGATCGATCGGGATGTCGTCGTTCAACGATGACGAGCCTCCGCTTCCTCCTGCAGGTTGTTCAACTTCAACCCATCGATCTCTCCTCAGTACCTCTTCTCATTCAGTTAATTCGATGAGCCGGAGATGATCACTGTGCGGCCGGCGCGGCGTTGATGCATGCAGGCGCACAGGCAACCTCGGTGCTGCGCGGCGGCGCCGACAGAGTGCGGCTGGTGCCGCACAACGTCGACAGGGCACCACTGGAGGCGAACAGGCATCTGGTGCTGCTGGAGCTCATCGACACGTCCTCCCCCGCCGAGCGCTCGGGGCTGGATCTCGTGGCCGTCCTGGACGTCAGCGGGAGCATGTGGGGGGACAAGCTCGATAAGCTCAAGACCGCCATGAAGTTCGTCATCAGCAAGCTCGGCTCCATGGACCGCCTCTCCATCGTCTCCTTCTCCAACGACGCTGCGAGGCTGTGCCCGCTGCGCTCCATGACTGGTGACACCAAGGAAGAGATGGTGAAGGGCATCGTCGAAAAGAAGCTACATGCCGGCGGCGTCACCAACATGAGGGCCGGCCTCGAGACTGGCCTCAGGGTCCTCGCCGGCCGCCAGCTCAGCAGTGGCCGCGTCGCCAGCATCATCCTCATGTCCGACGGCCAGGATAGCCTTCACGAACCTAGGGCTGTCGATACCAGCGGAGTGGCAGTCTACACGTTTGGGTTCGGTGCAGACCAAGACGCGGAGGTACATTCATCACACACATCATCCCTATATTCGTTGATGCCATTCTCTATCTACTGCGCGCGGGTGATTAATTAATGGATAGGCAGCTGGCCGGTATATTAGGACGATGTGGGTGTGGGGATCCATCCCCCTCCTTGTTAATTATAGTACCTCGGGTTCCAAAATGAATAAAAATCTAGCTAGGTATGCACGTAGACAACTACTACGACTTTTAAATTTGCAATCTTCTTTAAGACAGAGTAGTAGTATTAAGTATCAAAGGTCTTTATTTACAGCTAGCAGCCTAGCTAGAAGGCTCGGTAAACAACGAAAGAAGGAAAGAAGAGACGAGTCGAACAACTGAAATCAAACCAAGTTCGGTACGTAGCCATAAACTAATGAGCTAGCTAGCTCTTGTACTGTAAGAACTCGATCTTGGCCGCCGCCCCCGGCCCATCGATAACCATGAGACACGTGTCAAAACGTGTCCATAAGGGCATGTACAACCCCATTTAATTTGGGGTCTCTTGAGGGGTATATCTAATTAAGGGCATGTACAGTGGAGAGATACTAAAACGGTTCTCTAAGCACAGAAGACAACTAAGAGACTCTATTGTACAGTGGAGTGTTTATATATAAACATAGTCTATTAATAAATACAGAATTAAATGTATTTGTATAGCATCATATCGATAGAACAGACGACAAATTCGTACAGTGAGAAGTGAGGCGTCTGTTGCTACACTTGGTTTACGAGCCAGAGGCGTCTCTTCACGGAGAGACGGCTCTAAGATTTTTTTGCAAATAACCCCCTTAAACACCTTAAGAGCCTCCACATTAAACACCACTGTACATGCCTTAAGGGGTTAAGTGAAAAAAATACAAGAGACGGGCTCGTCTTCACGACTCTATCCATGCATGTTGTCTTTTAGTTGCATTTATGATCCAGGGTCTTAAGGTTGTATCATGCAGTCTCTTAATTATCTCTTGTGCTTAGAAAACCGAAACGGAGTCTTAGGGTTGTACACATGCCCTAAGCCCATAACCCTCTGAAGGTCAAATCATTGCGCCAACCCAAAGCCGCCCAAGAAATTAAAGAGTAGAATTACAGTCTCCAGGAAGAAAATGATCGAGCTTCCTGTGTGAAGGCTAAGGCCGAGGCAAGCAGGTGGTCTCTCGTAGCATCTAGCTAGCCTAACATGAAGGACGACTTTGATATGCGCATGCCAAGCAAACATCAGATCACATCTGTTAACTTAATTTTTCAGGTGCTGGCAGCGATCGCGGGCAAAAGCAATGGAGGAACGTTCTACGACGTCAAGGACGGGGAGAACCTCAGCGTGCACTTCTCGGCGCTCCTGGCCGGCCTCCTCAGCGTCGTGGTCCAGGACCTCGAGCTCACCGTCTGTGACCAGCCAGGCCACTCCAAGATCGAGCCAGGGGCGGTGGACGCCGGGAGCTACGGCAAAAAGGAAACGGACGATCGAGACGGTGGCCGCTCGGTCACCGTCCGCTTCGGCGACCTCTACAGCGGCGAAGTGCGCAAGGTGATGGTCGACCTCCTCCTCCCAGCCGTCCACAGGGAGTACCGCGCGACCATCCTCCTCGCCAAATGCACGTACAGGTAAGGTAGAAATACTGTAGCCCCTTGCATCATGACATGCTCACGTCACATAACGTGTTTATATATATATATATATCGAGACCTCGCCCTCCCGGCCCCCTGTGCGATTGACACCTCCCTCCCTCAGCATACAAGGCAGGGCCTTCCCCTCTCCCCGTACTGGCGGTGGTTTCTTGCGTTGCCATGTACGCCGCGCTAGGTCAGCCGTCGCCGGCGCCATGGATCCAGAGGTGAAGGTCGAGCGGATCCGTCGCGATCAGATAAAGGTGTTAGAGGAGGCGAGCAAGACGAAGGACACCGAGAGCGCCCGCGCCAAGCTGGTGGAGGCCGACGCGGCCCTTGACAAGGAGATCATGGAGGGGTCCAGGTTGAAGCATCTGCAGCCGCACCACCACCACCTGCTCGACATGCTCAAGGCCGAGCTGGCCAAGCTCATCCAGCTCACCAAGACGACGTGGAAGGAGCTCCTCGCTGCCCTGCTTGCATCCAAGAGGTCGCACGACACCCAGCGCTTCGCGTCCAGGGGCGACGTTGAGCTCGACCTCTTCAAACCGCGGCGGATGGACGAGTACGTGGAGCAGGCCCAAGCGTTCGAGGAGGACCCCAGCAGGCCGCCACCGTCGGTGGAGGACAAAGTTAGGCCGGCCCCGGAGCCGGAGCCGGAGCCGAGGCCGACGTGGATGGCCTGGTCAGGTTCGCGTGATTATGATGAGCGCAGGAGCTCCGGGTTTTGGGCGTGGGCGGCGGTCCTCGCGTGCACGGCGCTGGCCACCGCCGTGCTCCTGTGTAACACCCGGATTTAAGGAACAAAGCCGGGTGCATCTCATACATGCGCCAAGAAGACAACATATATAATAACAGAGTGTATAGAGATAAATGTCATAAATCATCAGAGTAATTATTACATAGCGGAAGTCTTATTACAAAATAAAGATAAATATAAAACGAACTAAGGATCGATGGCGCTAATGTCGACTGAGAAACGCCACCTAGATCAGATCGAACTCCTCAGTGTTAGGCAGCTCCTCTTCAACAACCTGTTCCTCTCCTGTGGGGGGTGTGAGACAGCAAGAGTGAGCTCACATACGTTCATAGCTCAACAAGTCGTGGGGAATAATGTGGCATGAACTCACCAAAGGTGGGAGTTCATGTAGTGTAAGGCTGATCAATGAAATAAAGGCTAAGGCTGAGCATTGCTTTTATAAGTTGGTCAAAATTTTATTAGCAATTACTAAGTGTAAGTAAATATCAAACCTTAATAATAATAAAGAACAGTGATAGTAAAATAATCCCAAATGCGATGCAAATGTCAAATTAAACTTAAGTTCCATAGTTAATCATGTGAGGGTCCGAGCCGCTCTTGACCGTGAGCACGGCTAGTATACTAGTTTTACACTCTGCAGAGGTTGCGCATCTTTACCCACAAGTCGTGTATCCCATGTCGCCTGGGTTTGCAAGGCCCTTAGACACTACCGAGGTGAATGGCTAGGGATCCACTACGAGGCCTTTACAAAGTTCCACTAGCTTCCGAAAACCCGCTACAGTTTATGGGAAGATCCAGTACAGGGTTCCTGGCTGATAGCCATCGCAGCAAAATCAACCAGGGACCTCCCCGCACTGACCTCTCCCCTACTGCCCTTGCCCCTTTCGGGTAAGGTAGTCTTCCACTAGCTTTCCTAATTAGTCAGCCAAGGGCGTCCCATTAAACCCTTGTGGTAGCACTGTTTTCCCGGGTGGTCGCTCCATGTTCCCATTAATTTAATGATCTTAACATGAACAGTAATAATAACATGATAATAACAGAATAATCATGAATAATGAATCTCCATACCCAATCCACATAAAGCAATAGCAAGTACTACCCAAAAATTATGCCAGGGGTGAACAAGGTATAGAGGTAATCAAAACTGGGGTACATAAAGGGTCCCATCAAAATTAACCTATGCAGATCATTAAAATTAATAAGAACATGGCTGGGAAAAGTAAGTGATCAAGGGCACAACTTGCCTGTAATGAGCTCCTGCTCAGCTACCTCTACTTGCTGAACCTCAGTTTCCACAGTAGCTTGCTCGTCTACTCGCATCAACACAATACATACATAGTATAGCCAAAATCAACATCACACCAAACAGATGAATGAAATATACAGTAAAAATCTACACATTAAAATGAAATCATAGGAACTGGAATCACTGAATTTGGAGTTATAGAATTTAAGTTATGAATTTCCTAAGATTTAAGGTGATTATAATATGATTAAATGATAAATAAATTTTCTGACAGAGTTCTTGACAAAACAGAGACACTAAATGATGAAGAATATTATTACAAAATTTTAGAAATTGGAATGACTCAATTTGGAGCTAAAATGAATTTTCTATGAATTAACTAAGTTCTAGGAATTATTTTTGTATTAAAAATACATTTACTAATTCCTTTATACGTTTTAAATGTGCTCTGGACTGGGCGCCAATTTCTGGAAAGTCCAGGGGTCTGCGCGAATAAAATCCTAGACCCAGTGAATAGTAACGCATGGACGGCGGGTTTATTTCCCGGAAACCCGAGGACTCTTTAACAAAATTTACACGGCGAAGGGGTATGGAGCGATCTGGGCCGTCCGATTAGAATTCCAGGGTGCAGATTAAATCTAACTCACCCCGAAGCGGTACGCAGCGCCCAACGTTGGATTGGAGATCTACGGTCCAGATTTAATGTAGCTCGGGCCACCCAGAACCGTCCGATCCGATCTAACGGTCCGAATCACTCAGCGCGAAAGGGTATCCTCTATCTAATCCGAGCCGCACATTTGAGATCCAACGATCACTACGTTTCCCCCCAAACTCCAGCTCGGGACGGCGGCGCCGCCCAAGACTCACGGCGAACCATCGCCGGAGAGAACCCAATCCGACGTTCCGGTGCCCTAGAGCTCAATCAAAGGCTACTACACTATGCTTAGGGGATGGCGAACACACTGGAGTAGTTCTTACCGACAGTCCCGGCGCGCAGAGGGTTCGGCGACGGCGAAGGCGGATCCGCGGCGGCGAATCGAAGTTCGACGAAGAATTGCGCCACGCCCAGTGGCCGACTTCGCCCGCGAACGACACGACACCCTTCCTATATACTTGGAGATGCTCCAAAGCCGATCACCGGGGACCCGACGTCGACGACAACGCGATTGGGTCACGGCGGCGAATTTGGCCCGAGGGAATCGCGACAGTGGCTAGGTGGCTGGCGAAAGGTTGCAGATGAAGGTGAGGATGGGAAGGATGCGAGGACCGCTACGGGTTTTATCACACCACGGAACGAATCGGAGCGCGAGGACCGGGATTCTTCTTCAACGGCGCGCCCGCCATGCTCGGAGATGCCGTTGGAAGACGGTCATGACAAAGCGGGCCCACGTGACAGTCACCGGGTATCCAGCGCGCGGCGTCGTGAAAAAAAAGAGGCTGACACGTGGGTCCGCGCAGCAGAGAACGCCGGCGCGCGCGCGGGCGAGACCGACACGCGGGACCCACCTGTAAGTGGCCGCGCGCGGAGTGAACGGGCTGCAGAGGAGGTTTTCCCTGGTGGGCCGATTTCGTGGTTCAGGGCCCAGGTAAGGTTTATTCCTTTTTCTTTTTATTTTGTTTTCTGTTTTCTTTCTTTTAAATTTGAATTTGAATTTGGTTTTCAACCCTTGTGCACATTTGTTATCAAATCATATTCTGGAATATGAAATACAAATTTTTGGAATATATTTACATTATTTTCTTTATTTTCATAACATTTCTCTTCTTCCTTTAACCCTAGTTTTCAATGTGGCTTAATCAAGCTTCCAATAATTATTACCTTATCATTTTTTTTATCATTATGGTTTTATTTAATGCACAACACATAAAACTCCAACAAATGCATTTTTTTCTTTATTTTAGAATAATTGTTTTATTTAGTCACTCTCAATTACATAGGTGCTCTTTTTATGATGCAAATGAAACACACAAAATGAGGAACTCTCTTTATTACTCTTGATATACAACTTGAGTATTACATCCTGGCCGGCGCTGCGGTGCTCGCCGTCTATCTCCTCTGCCGCCCCAGGATGCCGTACCTAGCGGTCACCGACGCGCGGCTGGAGCGGCTCCAGTACGCCCAGGACGGCGCCATCGACTACCTGCAGGTGTCGCTCACCGTCGTCGCCGTCAACAATAACTCCAAGGCGGACGCCTCCTTCCCCGCCGTCGACCTCGCCCTAGGGTTCAACGGCGCCGACGATGTGGCGCTCCTGCGGGCGGCGCCGTTCGTGGTGCCACGGGAGAGCTCCCTGCCGCTGCAGTACGACGTGGTGTCGGTGGGGCGCCCGCTGGACGCCGCCGGGATGCAGGCCATGGACGAGGCGCTCAAGGCGGGCGTCGTGCCGTTCGACCTGTTCGGCAAGGCGCGCACGCGCTGGAAGGTGGGCGTCTTCATCAGGCTCCGCTTCTGGACGCGCATCTCGTGCCGCCTTCGCTTCTACTTCCCTGGCAACGGCACCGTCGTGCCCACCGACCGCGACAAGTGCCACTCAAGGTCGCCGTAGCACCCCTCCGGTGGTGCCTTGTATACACTCATGGTCGGGGTCTCTGCTTCTTTAACTCGTAAAATTCAGTATATATGTGTGGCTATACAAAGCCACTTCAGGATGTTTCGCTAAACAGCCAAGGAAATAACGCATTTCCTTGGAGGTTATGACTATATGAAACAAGGTTTTCACTTTATGTATTTTGCATAAATATTCTATGCACACTTCATTTCACATGTATATTTATTCTATAAATTTAAATATAATTTTTATTCACCATTATATATTTTTTAGGATTTAATTGTATATTTATTAACATGTATATTTAGGTCACCATAGTTCTCATTGTTCATTAGGGAATTTTTTGAACCCTCTTATGTCGGCCATTGCCGTTAGAGTTGAGTCAAACAGTGTTGGCGCTGTGTCCAACTATCCTTAGACCTAGCTAGGTGAATTCCTAGCGCGTTGCTACGGGAATTTGAGGATAATTTTAGATGAGTATTCGATGATTAATTGAGGAAGAAGCAAAGTAGCAAGTATATTGTAAATTGAGATATTAAGTATATAAATTGTTTTTTTTTTTGTAGCTGCAGCTTTTTGATCAAAAATGGTACGGTGGTATGATTTTCCTTTTTTGATGTATGAAAATTTATAGCATTACTCCTAGGTGGCACCTGCTTATTGATATCTGAACACTGGCATTTGGCCGTTATAGTTATGCAAACATCTGGCTTTATACAATTTTTGAAAGTAGTCATTGCATGCACGTATGTATTATGGGCATTTTAAGAAGATTCAACTGAAGGGTTTTGAAAATGATTACAAAAATATAGATGGCATCCCATATGATAGGAGTTGTGTATGTGTTAGCAGATTGAATATGATGATAAAAAAAAACATGAAGTCTGTTTGACAATAAAGAATATGTGACATGTGTATGTCATAGGAAAACCTAGCATGCATAGAGTAAAAAAAACGATGAAAGATATAAATTAATGTCTTAGTAGATGGTGACATGATGGTATTCAAGTTAATGGGATTTTGAGATGATTTGACTAGAGATAAATGGACAGTGAGTTTCACTTATATATGTTTTACTAGTTAAGTGCCTGTGCGTTGCTACGATTTCTATATAGAATATAGGTAAACCTTGTTTAAATAGAATAATACAAGTCCTACACTTTAAATCAGGCGTTAACAAGTTATAAAAGCAAAAGGAGATCCATACAGACATGCTACTTACTTGTAAAGGATATGCATTTGTGCAAATAATTGATTGGAGCAATACATTTGTGAAAAAAGAAGTATTGCTCCAATCAATTATAAACAAATTAAAGATGTATTTACAAAGAAATGTATAAAGGTAATGTTGGGTCTATGCTTCGTCGCCGAAGGTCTCCTAGGAAGAAGCGGTTTTCGGCTGAAGCTGTTTGTGTGAAGATGGCCGAAGGTTCCTAATCATGAAGCTTCGGTATTACAAACCGACTTAAAGATAGAATGACCTTTTAGTCCATAAAGGTCTGAGTCAATGATGTAAACTTTTATAAGGGGCATACTTGTAATTTCTCACAGGCTGCGTCCTGTGCCTATAAATAGTGAACAGTATCCCTTTACTGTTCACGATTTTTCTGATTTTGACAATCACATCTTTCGGGAATCAGACTTTGCCAAGGCAGAGGTATAAATGTATTCAATGACTTAACATGATTCATTTGTAATTTATTCACCTTTTCACATCCTTTATTTTATGTTTTTTTAAGCAATTCATCAAAATCTAATTACGAAGACTTAACCTTCGTAATTATATTTTTATTAACCTTCGTCCGAGGCTCATTATCCTCAAGGGAATAATGTTTCATGGACGAAGGATGTTAACATTTAACATTTTATGTTGCCTTGTTCTTAATTCATAGCATTTGAGAACAAGTCCCCAACATTGGCGCCCACCTCCGGTGAACTCACTTCCACTTTTTTGAGCTGATGGCTTCGTTCAACGACCAAGCTGGAGCTGCTTCGGACCCGAAGCTGGTGCTCCCAATCACAGGTGGTTCATCCTCAGAGCCAGCTAACAAGAAACAAAAGAAGGAAACACAGAGAAGGGTACAGCATGTTGGGGTGCAAGGACCCTTCATCAAGTCAAGATGGTCTCACATTCCTATTACCTTCTCCCAAGAGGACCTTCAACTCAAGGATTACCCACACAATGATGCCATGGTTATCTCTTGTGTTATCAAAGGATTTCTGGTCCACAATGTCTTGGTTGACACAGGCAGTGCAGCTGATATCATATTTGCTAAAGCCTTCAGACAAATGCAAGAGCCAGAAGATAAGATTCATGATGCTACACATCCTCTCTGTGGCTTCGGAGGACGACAGATTGTAGCACTAGGCAAGATCACCATGTCAGTGACCTTCGGGTTCATCAACAACACTAGAACTGAGCAAGTTGTGTTTGACATTGTTGACATGGAATACCCTTACAATGCAATTATTGGTCGTGGTACCCTCAATGCTTTCGAAGCAATTCTTCATCCTGCCTATCTTTGCATGAAGATACCTTCGGATCAAGGACCCATCGCTATTTATGGAAGTCAGGAAGCCGCCAGAAGGGCCGAAGGAAACTGGACTGATTCAAAAGCAATCCATAACATAGATGGGGCTGAAGCTTGTGAACAGTATAAATTCAGAAGGGAGAAAGCAGCTTCAGCAGACCAGCCGAAGCCTATGCTCTTATGTGAGGACATAGCAGAGCAGAAGGTGCTGTTGGGCTCCCAATTATCCGAAGAGCAGGAGAAAACCTTGATAAGGTTTTTGTTTAACAACAAAGATGTTTTTGCATGGTCAGCCAATGATCTTTGCGGAGTTAATAGGGATGTTATCGAGCACTCGCTCAATGTTGATCCATCCTTCAGACCCAGGAAGCAGAGGCTTCGGAAAATGTCTGATGATAAGGCCGAAGGTGCTCGTAACGAAGTCAAAAGACTCCTCACTGCAGGAGTTATCAGAGAAGTAAAGTACCCAGAATGGCTAGCTAACACTGTTATGGTAAAAAAGGCCAATGGCAAGTGGCGCATGTGTATCGATTTTACAGATCTCAACAAGGCTTGTCCGAAGGATGAATTCCCATTGCCAAGGATAGACTCTTTAGTTGATGCAGCAGCTTCTTCAGAGCTCATGAGTCTGTTAGACTGTTATTCAGGCTACCATCAAATCTGGATGAAGAAGGAAGATGAGCCGAAGACTAGCTTCATAACCCCAAGTGGCACATATTGCTATCTTCGGATGTCTGAGGGGCTCAAAAACGCTGGAGGAAGTTTCAGCAGAATGACTGCGAAGGTTCTCCAGTCTCAGATAGGCAGAAATGTGCTAACTTATGTTGATGACATCATTGTAAAAAGCACGAAGCAGGAGAATCATATTGCTGACTTGCAGGAGACCTTCGCCAGTTTCAGACAAGCCGGCTTAAAGTTGAATCCAGAAAAATGCGTCTTCGGAGTAAAGAAGGGGAAATTTCTAGGATGCTTGGTTTCAACAAAGGGAATCGAAGCTAATCCAAGTAAGATTGAAGCTATACTTCGGATGGAGCCACCAACTACAAAAAAGGGGGCTCAAAGATTGACAGGAAGGTTGGCATCTCTCAATAGATTCATATCCAGATCAGCAGAGAGAAATTTACCATTCTTCGAAGTGCTGAAGACAGCCGAAGTCTTTCAATGGGGACCAATCCAGCAGAAGGCCTTCGAAGAGCTGAAACAGTATTTGATAGACCTAACAGCACTAACTCCACCTACGCCAGGGGCTCCTCTGTTATTATATGTGGCAGCTTCGCACTCAGCAGTAAGTGCAGCACTTGTCCAGGAGAAGCATGATGGCCAACTCAGGAAGCAGGTCCCAGTATATTTTGTATCTGAAGTTCTTAGTATATCAAAGAAGAACTACACAGAGTTAGAGAAGGTATTATATGCTATTTTGATGGCATCCAGGAAGCTTCGGCATTATTTTCAAGCTTACAACATAATTGTTCCTTCTTCACAACCTCTGAAAAATATTATGAGAAACCGAGAAGCCACTGGAAGGATTGGAAAATGGGCTGCAGAGCTCAATGAATTTTGCATTGAATATGTTCATAGATCTTCGATTCAGTCCCAGGCGTTAGCAGACTTCATTGCTGACTGGACGCCAGGGGCTCAGGAGGAAGAAACAAATAAATACGCCGAAGCATGGACAGTGTTTTGAGATGGGTCTTGGGGAACCTTCGGAGCGGGAGCGGCTGCTGTGTTGGTTTCACCTTCCAAAGTTAAAACTTGCTATGCGGCAAAACTGGATTTTAGTTGCACAAATAACATTGCCGAGTACGAAGCCTTGCTTCTAGGTCTTCGGAAGCTAAAAGCAATGGGAATCATTAGGGCCATACTTAAAACTGATTCCCAAGTTGTTTCGGGTCATATTGACAAGAGTTGCAAGGCTAAAGATCTGAAGCTTGAAAAGTATTTGGATATGGTTCGAAGAGTTGAAGCTTCCTTCGAGGGATTTTCTGTCAAAAATATCCCTCGAGGACAAAATGAGCATGCTGATTTGCTAGCTAAGTCAGCAGCACAGGGGCTGCCCTTACCTTCAGATGTGTTCTTCGAAACAATAAAAGCACCTTCGGTGGAACTTCTTGAAAGAGCAGTCCTCAATATATCTCCTGTTTATAGCGAAGATTGGAGAACTGAGATCATCTCTTACCTTCAGGGTAAATTCCTTTCAGATGACGAAGCTTATAACAAGAGGATAGAGGCAAGAGCTCGTCCATATGTTATGATACAAGGGGAGTTGTACAAGCATGGAGTTTGTGCTCCGCTACTCAAGTGTTTATCCAGAACCGAAGGTATAGAGTTAATGAAAGAAATACATGCAGGCCTGTATGGATCTCACATTGGATCTAGGCCGTTACTTGGAAAAATTTTCCGCCAAGGGTTCTATTGGCCGAAGGCAGCTTTGGATGCAGCAGAATTGGTTCAAAAATGCGAAGGTTGTCAGAAATGTGCAAGAGATCAAAAACAACCTTCGACCTTAACACAGCTCATACAACCCATTTGGCCATTGCAAAGGTGGGGCCTTGACTTGTTAGGTCCGTTACCACCGGCCCAAGGGAACCTAAGATATGTTGTAGTGGCTGTGGAATATTTTTCCAAATGGATTGAGGCAAAGCCTTTAGCCACAATAACTTCGGCCACCGTCCAAAAGTTTTTCTGGCAAAATATTGTTTGTCGTTTCGGGGTACCAAAGGCTATCACTGTGGATAATGGAACACAGTTTGACTCCGAAGCTTTCAGGGATTTTTGTGATCAAATTGGTACGAAGATCCATTTTGCATCAGTCAGGCATCCGGAGTCAAACGGACTCGTTGAAAGAGCCAATGGCATTATAATGACAGGAATAATGAAGTTAATCTTCAATCAACCCAGGGGAAAGTGGCCAGATCAATTAATCAAAGTGGTGTGGAGCCACAATACAACAACATCAAGGTCAACAGGCTTTACTCCATTCAAATTATTGTTTGGTGACGAAGCAATAACTCCGGAGGAAGCTAAAACTGGATCAATAAGAGTAGTAGCTTCGGCAGAACCAGATTCTGAAGCTGCTTATTCTGTGGAAAAAGATGCTTTAGAAGGGATCAGACTTCAAGCTGTGGAGAACATCAATAAATATCAAGCCGAAACAATCAAATGGCGAGATAGAAAGGTTCGGCTAAAGAATATTGAGCCAGGTCACTTGGTGCTTCGGAGAGTGGCCAACCCAGAAACAGTAGGCAAATTACAGTTGAAATGGGAAGGACCTTTCTTAGTAGCATCTTCGTCAAGACCCGGTTCATACAGATTGAAGGATATGGACGGCAACGACATTCCTAGATCTTGGAATGCGGATGAGCTTCGGCGATATTATGTATAACTTGATGTAATTTTTTATATTTTTTCACCTTTTTTCTTTCATGGCACCCTTTTCCTTTCCGAAGGGGGAGAAAGGTTTTTAATGGGGCCATCACATGTAATTTCCTTTTTTAGTTCTATAAGAGCAAAATCCCCCAAAAGATGTAAATGTAAAAGCTGAGAGCGCACCATCGAGTGCCGAAAAGTAAAGGCGACGAAGCTCCAAAGTCGTTCCTAAGGGAATGCAGAGCTTACAGCGAAAAGTCAACGCTGATTCCGCCAAAAGTAAAGGCGAAGAAGCTCCAAAGTCGTTCCTAAGGGAATGCAGAGCTTACAGCGAAAAGTCAACGCTGATCCCGCCAAAAGTAAAGGCGAAGAAGCTCCAAAGTCGTTCCTAAGGGAATGCAGAGCTGAGATGTGGTTGTTTTTAAGAAAATAATGGCCATGAGTATGGCTTCGGATACGTGTTTGGCCATTCATTTGCACATCACATTACATCATAGCATTTGCATTCATAAACATTCATCTAGGCATATGTAGGACAATCATCTTCATGGCATAACTGGTTGCTTCGGCAAAAAGAAAAAAAAAGAGAACTTCGTGTACAAAAAGGAGAGCTTCGGAAAGAAGGAAAATGTTGTTTTCTATGCTTCGCTGCGTACGAAAAGAAGGGAAGGTGTTTTTTTCGCCTTCGGCTCAAAAAAGAAAAAATTTCGTCCACATCAAAGCATTTCTCATACATCAATGGAAGGGTAAGGATATATCACAAGGTATGAACGGAATTCATTAAAGACAAGTTTTAGTTACATTTACAAAAGTTATCTCAAAAGTTTCTCAAGTATTGCCTACAGTCTACTATCTAATCTCCAAGGAGCTTCAGCTTCGGCGTCATTTTTAATCATCAACTTCGGCTTCGTCATCCTGCATGAATAAGGTTGTTGTAAGTCAAAATCGAGCTTGCAGAAAGAGGTAAGCACAAGGTATGGTTTCTTACTGGTCCAAGATGACTCCGAGCTTCGTCTCCAGCCTTTTCTCGCCCACCTTTTGTCCATATCATTTTTACAAATCTATTAGAGATACTTCGGGCGAGATCAGGAATGTCATCTAGGATTGATGGTGATAAAGTGAAATTTGGCCTATTGACAATCTTTCCATGATCGCAGCCAGCCTTCAGGAAAGCTGCAGCAGTGCCTCGAGAAGCCACCCAGGCACAGAAGTCACCGTGCCCAGCTATGACTTCGTCGAGCTCGTCAATCTCACCCTCGATATGTTCGAAGGTCTTCGGTAGATCTTCAACTGAGGGGGTGAATTTTTCACTACTGGCTCCAACTGAATGGAAAATTCTTCTTAATCGTTGAATGCATTTGTTGCTAAATTCCAAACATTTTTCTTGAAGGATCGTCAGTAGTTTTCTCAAATCTGAATTCTGTTGAGCTTCGGCTTCAAGTTTTGTATTTAGATCTTGCTTTTCTTGTTCGAACCGCTCAGATTGGCGGAGAAGCTTCGTGTTCAGATCTGTTATTTTTGCTTCAGCCTCCGCCAATAAACCTTCGGTCGCCTGGAGCTCAAAGTTCTTTTTCTCGATAGCATCTGATTGGTCCTTTATTTTGCTTTCCAAATTTTCAATTATAACTTCGTGTTTCTTATCTTCAAAATCTTGCTGCATTGTCAAGGCTTTCCTCAATAGCATACTGAGAGCACCTAGAGGGGGGGGTGAATAGGTGATCCTGTAAAAACTTCAAACTTAAGCCACAAAAACTTGTTAAGTGTTAGCACGATTAATGCCAAGTGGCTAAGGTGAAGTCTCAACAAAACACAGTACCACAAGAGAATCAAACACAGAGGTGACACAGTGGTTTTATCCCGTGGTTCGGCCAAGACCAACGCTTGCCTACTCCACGTTGTGGCGTCCCAACGGACGAGGGTTGCAATCAACCCCTCTCAAGCGGTCCAAAGACCCACTTGAATACCACGGTGTTTTGTTGTTCCTTTCACTATCCCGTTTGCAAGGAATCTCCACAAATTGGAGTCTCTTGCCCTTACAAGTATATGATCACAAAGAAAGCACAGAGTAAGGGAGGGAAGCAACACACACAAATCCACAGCAAAAGCGCACACACACGGCCAAGAATCGAGCTCACAAGACTATCTCAGAGTTCTCACTTAGATCAGAGCTCGAATCACTTAGAAACACAAACGAATGCGCAGAGACTTAGTGTGGATGATCAAGAATGCTCAAAGGTTGCTTGTGTATCTCCTCCATGCGCCTAGGGGCCCCTTTTATAGCCCCAAGGCAGCTAGGAGCCGTTGAGAGCAATTTTAGAAGGCCATCCTTGCCTTTTGTCGTCGGGGGCACCGGACAGTCCGGTGCACACCGGACACTGTCCGGTTGCGGCTCGTTGATCGGACCATTCAAGGCGTCGTCCACATACCTCGCCTCCTTGATCATCATTCGCCCGCTAACAAATTTCCCAAGAACTTCTTCGGGCGACATCTTGGTGTACCTGGGATTTTCACGTATATTGTTCACCAAATGAGGATCAAGAACAGTAAATGACCTGAGCATTAGGCGGACGACGTCGTGGTCCGTCCATCGTGTGCTTCCGTAGCTCCTTATCTTGTTGATAAGGGTCTTGAGCCGGTTGTATGTTTGCGTCGGCTCCTCGCCCCTTATCATTGCGAACCGTCCAAGCTCACCCTCCACCAACTCCATCTTGGTGAGCAAGGTGACGTCGTTCCCCTCATGAGAAATCTTGAGGGTGTCCCAGATTTGCTTGGCGTTATCCAAGTCGCTCACCTTATGATATTCATCCCTGCACAAGGAAGCTAGAAGAACAGTAGTAGCTTGTGCATTCTTATGAATTTGTTCATTAATGAACATGGGACTATCCGAACTATCAAAGTGCACTCCACTCTCTACAATCTCCCATATACTAGGATGGAGAGAGAATAGGTGACTACACATTTTGTGGCTCCAAAATCTGTAGTCCTCTCCATCAAAGTGTGGGGGCTTACCGAGTGGAATGGAGAGCAAATGAGAATGTGAACTTTGCGGAATACGAGAGTAATCAAAAGAAAAGTTCGAATTAACCGGTTTCCTTCTCTCGTAGTCGTTGTGGTCCTCGTCCTTTTGGGAAGAAGTAGACTCGTCGCTGTCGTAGTAGACGATCTCCTTGATGCGCCTTGTCTTCTTCTTCTTCCCTTCCTTTCGTCTTTGGCCCGAGCCGGAGTCGGTGGGCTTATCATCCTTCGGCTCGTTGACGAAGGATTCCTTCTCTTGGTCATTGATCACAATACCCTTCCCCTTAGGATCCATCTCTTCGGGCGGTTAGTCCCTTTGTGAAGAGAACGGCTCCGATACCAATTGAGAGCACCTAGAGGGGGGGTGAATAGGTGATCCTGTAAAAACTTCAAACTTAAGCCACAAAAACTTGTTAAGTGTTAGCACGATTAATGCCAAGTGGCTAAGGTGAAGTCTCAACAAAACACAGTACCACAAGAGAATCAAACACAGAGGTGACACAGTGGTTTTATCCCGTGGTTCGGCCAAGACCAACGCTTGCCTACTCCACGTTGTGGCGTCCCAACGGACGAGGGTTGCAATCAACCCCTCTCAAGCGGTCCAAAGACCCACTTGAATACCACGGTGTTTTGTTGTTCCTTTCACTATCCCGTTTGCAAGGAATCTCCACAAATTGGAGTCTCTTGCCCTTACAAGTATATGATCACAAAGAAAGCACAGAGTAAGGGAGGGAAGCAACACACACAAATCCACAGCAAAAGCGCACACACACGGCCAAGAATCGAGCTCACAAGACTATCTCAGAGTTCTCACTTAGATCAGAGCTCGAATCACTTAGAAACACAAACGAATGCGCAGAGACTTAGTGTGGATGATCAAGAATGCTCAAAGGTTGCTTGTGTATCTCCTCCATGCGCCTAGGGGCCCCTTTTATAGCCCCAAGGCAGCTAGGAGCCGTTGAGAGCAATTTTAGAAGGCCATCCTTGCCTTTTGTCGTCGGGGGCACCGGACAGTCCGGTGCACACCGGACACTGTCCGGTGCCCGATTTGTTTCCTTAAATGACGCTGCCGACCGTTGCAGACTGTTGGAGATCTGCGAGCCGTTGGCGCACCGGACAGTCCGGTGCACACCGGACAGTCCGGTGCCGTCTTTCGACCGTTGGCTCGGCCACGTGTCCCGCGCGGATTGCGCGGCCGACCGTTGGCCCTGGCCGACCGTTGGCTCACCGGACAGTCCGGTGTACACCGGACAGTCCGGTGAATTTTAGCCGTACGCCGTCGGCGAATTCCTGAGAGCGGCCAGTTCGAGCCGAGACAGCCTGGCGCACCGGACACTGTCCGGTGCACACCGGACAGTCCGGTGCTCCAGACCGAGCAGAGACTTAGCTGCACACAGCCAAGTCTTTCTCTCCCCTTTTCTCTTCTCCTTCTTTCTGTTTCTAACACTTAGACAAGTATATTAGTATTCAAAACCAATGTACTAAGGCTTAGAAACATACCTTTACTTCATGATTTGCACCTTGTTCATCCATGTACATAAATTCACAATTAAGCACATGTGTTGGCACTCAATCACCAAAATACTTAGAAATGGCCCAAGGGCACATTTCCCTTTCAATCTCCCCCTTTTTGGTGACATGGCAGGGGCACCGGACTGTCCGGTGTGCACCGGACTGTCCGGTGCGCCATCGAACAGAGGGCTTCAGCCAACGGCCACTTTTGGTGGTTGGGGCTATAAATACCCCAACCACCCCACATTCATTGTCATCCAAGTTTTCACTTCTCAACTACTACAAGAGCTCTAGCATTCAATTCTAGACACACCAAATAGATCAAGTCCTCTCCAATTTCCACTCAACACCATAGTGACTAGAGAGAGTGATTTGCTTGTGTTCTTTCGAGCTCTTGCGCTTGGATCGCATTCTTTTCTTTTTCACTTGTTCTTGTGATCAATCTCAATTGTAACCAAGGCAAGAGGCACCAATTGTGTGGTGGCCCTTGCGGGGAAGCTTTGTTCCCGTTTGATTGAGAAGAAGAGAAAGCTCACTCGATCCGTGGGATCGTTTGAGAGAGGGAAGGGTTGAAAGAGACCCGGCCTTTGTGGCCTCCTCAACGGGGAGTAGGTTTGCGAGAACCGAACCTCGGTAAAACAAATCCACGTGTCATACTCTTCATTTGCTTGCGATTTGTTTTGCGCCCTCTCTCGCGGACTCGTTTATATTTCTAACGCTAACCCGGCTTGTAGTTGTGATTATTTTTGTAAATTTCAGTTTCGCCCTATTCACCCCCCCTCTAGGCGACTATCATCAAGCATATGGTTAGTCTCAAAGGGTCAAGTTGTAACACATCTCCCCCTAAACATGTGCATCACTTTGCAACGGACTTGTGAGGTCCAGGGAGTGTTTGTACAACTTGAGCACCATAATAAGCAACAAAATGCAGAATGGACATGATCAAAGGCATAAACACATGTATGCTACAATTCAATCCAAGTTCCGCGAATCTAAGACATTTAGCTCACTACGCAGCCTGCAAAAGGTCTTCTCATCTAAAGGCTTGGTAAAGATATCGGCTAGCTGGTTCTCGGTGCTAACATAAAACACTTCGATATCTCCCTTTTGCTGGTGGTCTCTCAAAAAGTGATGCCGGATGTCAATGTGCTTTGTGCGGCTGTGCTCAACAGGATTTTCCGCTATTCGGATAGCACTCTCATTATCACATAGGAGTGGGACTTTGCTCAGATTGTAGCCAAAGTCCCGGAGGGTTTGCCTCATCCAAAGTAGTTGCGCGCAACACTGTCCTGCGGCAACATACTCGGCCTCAGCGGTGGATAGGGCAACGGATGTTTGTTTCTTAGAGTTCCATGACACCAGGGACCTTCCTAAGAATTGGCACGTCCCTGATGTACTCTTCCTATCGACCTTACATCCAGCATAGTCGGAATCTGAGTACCCAATCAAGTCAAAATTAGACCCCTTTGGATACCAGATCCCGAAGCAAGGCGTAGCAACTAAATATCTAAGGATTCGCTTCACAGCCACTAAGTGACATTCCTTAGGATCGGATTGAAATCTAGCACACATGCATACGCTAGGCATAATATCCGGTCTACTAGCACATAAATAAAGCAAAGAACCTATCATAGACCGGTATGCTTTTTGATCAACGGACTTACCTCCTTTGTTGAGGTCGGTGTGTCCGTCGGTCCCCATCGGAGTCTTTGCGGGCTTGGCGTCCTTCATCCCAAACCGCTTCAGCAAGTCTTGCGTATACTTCGTTTGGGAGATGAAAGTGCCGTCCTTGAGTTGCTTTACTTGGAACCCAAGGAAGTAGGTCAACTCGCCCATCATCGACATCTCGAATTTCTGCGTCATCACCCTGCTAAACTCTTCACAAGACTTTTGATTAGTAGAACCAAATATTATGTCATCGACATAAATTTGGCACACAAAGAGATCACCATCGCATGTCTTAGTGAAAAGAGTCGGATCGGCTTTCCCAACCTTGAAAGCATTAGCAATTAAGAAATCTCTAAGGCATTCATACCATGCTCTTGGGGCTTGTTTAAGTCCATAGAGCGCCTTAGAGAGCTTACACACGTGGTTGGGGTACCGTTCATCCTCGAAGCCAGGGGGTTGCTCCACGTACACCTCCTCCTTTATTGGCCCGTTGAGGAAAGCGCTCTTCACATCCATTTGGTACAACCTGAAAGAATGGTGAGCGGCATATGCTAGCAAGATACGAATGGACTCTAGCCTAGCCACAGGAGCAAAAGTCTCCTCAAAGTCCAAACCTGCGACTTGGGCATAACCTTTTGCCACAAGTCGAGCCTTGTTCCTTGTCACCACTCCGTGCTCGTCTTGTTTGTTGCGGAACACCCACTTGGTTCCCACAACGTTTTGCTTGGGACGAGGCACCAGCGTCCAAACTTCGTTGCGCTTGAAGTTGTTAAGTTCCTCCTGCATGGCCAACACCCAGTCCGGATCTAGCAAGGCCTCCTCTACCCTGAAAGGCTCAATAGAGGAGACAAAAGAGTAATGTTCACAAAAATTAACTAGTCGAGACCGAGTAGTTACTCCCTTGCTAATGTCACCCAGAATTTGGTCGACGGGATGATCCCTTTGAATCATCGCTCGGACTTGGGTTGGAGGTGCTGGTTGCGCTTCTTCCTCCATCACATGATCATCTTGTACTCCCCCTTGATCACACGCCTCCTTTTGATGAACCTGTTCATCGTCTTGAGTTAGGGGATGCACCGTTATTGAGGAAGAAGGTTGATCTCGCTCATCTTGTTCCTGTGGCCGAATGTCTCCAATCGCCATGGTTCGTATAGCGGCCGTCGGAACATCTTCTTCATCTACATCATCACAATCAACAACTTGCTCTCTTGGAGAGCCATTAGTCTCATCAAATACAACGTCGCTAGAGACTTCAACCAAACCCGATGATTTGTTGAAGACCCTATACGCCTTTGTATTTGAATCATAACCTAATAAAAACCCTTCTACAGCTTTGGGAGCAAACTTAGAATTTCTACCCTTCTTCACTAGAATGTAGCACTTGCTCCCAAAAACACGAAAGTAAGATACATTGGGTTTGTTACCGGTTAGTAGCTCATATGACGTCTTCTTGAGGAGGCGGTGAAGGTAGACCCTGTTGATGGCGTGGCAAGCCGTGTTCACGGCTTCTGACCAAAAGCACTCGGGGGTCTTGAATTCTCCAAGCATCGTCCTCGCCATATCAATTAGCGTCCTGTTCTTCCTCTCTACCACACCATTTTGTTGTGGTGTGTAGGGAGCGGAGAACTCGTGCTTGATCCCTTCCTCCTCAAGAAACTCCTCCACTTGAAGGTTCTTGAACTCGGACCCGTTGTCGCTCCTTATCTTCTTCACCTTGAGCTCAAACTCATTTTGAGCTCTCCTGAGGAAGCGCTTGAGGGTCCCTTGGGTTTCAGACTTATCCTGCAAAAAGAACACCCAAGTGAAGCGGGAAAAGTCATCAACAATAACTAAACCATACTTACTCCCTCCTATGCTTAGATAGGCGACGGGTCCGAAGAGGTCCATATGTAGCAGCTCCAGGGGTCTTGATGTGGTCATCACATTCTTGCTGTGATGCATTCCTCCCACTTGTTTACCTGCTTGACAAGCTGCACAAGGTCTATCTTTTTCGAAATAAACATTGGTTAGACCTATCACATGTTCTCCCTTTAGAAGCTTGTGGAGGTTCTTCATCCCCACATGTGCTAAGCGGCGATGCCACAGCCAGCCCATGCAAGTCTTAGCCATTAAGCATGCATCTAGACCGGCCTCTTCTTTTGCAAAATCAACTAAATAAAGTTTGCCGTCTAGTACACCCTTAAAAGCTAGTGAACCATCACATCTTCTAAAGACAGACACATCTACATTAGTAAAAAGACAATTATAACCCATATGACATAATTGACTAACAGATAGCAAATTATATCCAAGACTCTCCACTAAGAATACATTAGATATAGAATGCTCATTAGAAATTGCAATTTTACCTAACCCTTTTACCTTGCCTTGATTCCCATCACCGAATATAATTGAATCTTGGGAATCCTTATTTTTGACGTAGGAGGTGAACATCTTCTTCTCCCCCGTCATGTGGTTTGTGCATCCGCTGTCGATAATCCAGCTTGAACCCCCGGATGCATAAACCTGCAAGGCAAATTTAGGCTTGGGTCTTAGGTACCCAACTCATGTTGGGTCCTACAAGGTTAGCACATATATCCTTAGGGACCCAAATGCAAGTCCTGTCTCCCTTGCATTTTGCCCCTAATTTCCTAGCAACTATTTTCCTATCCTTTCTACAAATAGCAAAGGAAGTGTTTAAAGCATAATAAATTATAGAAGGTTCATTCACTACTTTCCTAGGAGCATGAATAACATTCTTTCTAGGCACATGAGCAATATTTCTCCTAGGCATATGTACAACATTTCTCCTACACATATCCCTATCATGCTTATAAGAAGAACTAGAAGCAAACATGGCATGAGAATCATAAACATGTGAATCAAAATCATTATAAGTCTTTCTAGCATTTCTCCTATCATTATACATAAAGGCATGGTTCTTTTTCGCACTACTAGCCATAGGGGCCTTCCCTTTCTCCTTGACGAAGATGGGAGCCTTATGGCTTGTTAAGTTCTTGGCTTCCCTCTTGAAGCCAAGCCCATCCTTAATTGAGGGATGTCTTCCAATTGTATAGGCATCCCTTGCAAATTTTAACTTGTCAAATTCACTTTTGCTAGTCTTAAGTTGTGCATTAAGACTAGCCAATTCATCACTTAGTTTGGAAATTGAAACTAAGTGTTCACTACAGGCATTAACATCAAAATCCTTACACCTAGTGCAAATTGTAACATTTTCAACACAGGAATTTGATTTACTAGCTACTTCTAGTTTAGCACTTAAATCATTATTAACATTTCGTAAAGAAGCAATGGTTTCATGACAAGAGGATAATTCACTAGAAAGCACCTCATTTCTTTTCACTTCTAAAGCATATGATTTTTGTGCCTCTACAAATTTATCATGTTCATCATACAATAAATCCTCCTGTTTTTCTAAAAGCCTATCCTTTTCATTCAATGCATCAATCAATTCATTGATTTTATCTATCTTAGATCTATCTAAGCCCTTGAACAAGCATGAATAATCTATGTCATCATCATCACTAGACTCACTATCACTAGAAGAAGCATAAGTGGAGTCTTGAGTACTCACATTCTTCTCCCTTGCCATAAGGCATGTGAGACGCTCGTTTGGGAAGAGGGAAGACTTGTTGAAGGCAGTAGCAGCGAGTCCTTCATTGTCGGAGTCGGAGGAGGAGCAATCCGAGTCCCACTCCTTTCCTAGATGCGCCTCGCCCTTTGCCTTCTTGTATTGCTTCTTCTTCTCTCTTTTGTTCCCCTTTTCCTGGTCACTTTCATTATCGGGACAGTTAGCGATAAAATGACCAAGCTTACCGCATTTGAAGCATGAACGCTTCCCCTTTGTCTTGGTCTTGCTTTGCTGCCCCTTGCGACCATTTAGCGCCGTTTTGAATCTCTTGATGATGAGAGCCATCTCTTCATCATTTAGTCCGGCCGCCTCAATCTGTGCCACCTTGCTGGGTAGCGCCTCCTTGCTTCGTGTTGCCTTGAGAGCAAGGGGTTGCGGCTCGTTGATCGGACCATTCAAGGCGTCGTCCACACACCTCGCCTCCTTGATCATCATTCGCCCGCTAACAAATTTCCCAAGAACTTCTTCGGGCGACATCTTGGTGTACCTGGGATTTTCACGTATATTGTTCACCAAATGAGGATCAAGAACAGTAAATGACCTGAGCATTAGGCGGACGACGTCGTGGTCCGTCCATCGTGTGCTTCCGTAGCTCCTTATCTTGTTGATAAGGGTCTTGAGCCGGTTGTATGTTTGCGTCGGCTCCTCGCCCCTTATCATTGCGAACCGTCCAAGCTCACCCTCCACCAACTCCATCTTGGTGAGCAAGGTGACGTCGTTCCCCTCATGAGAAATCTTGAGGGTGTCCCAGATTTGCTTGGCGTTATCCAAGCCGCTCACCTTATGATATTCATCCCTGCACAAGGAAGCTAGAAGAACAGTAGTAGCTTGTGCATTCTTATGAATTTGTTCATTAATGAACATGGGACTATCCGAACTATCAAAGTGCACTCCACTCTCTACAATCTCCCATATACTAGGATGGAGAGAGAATAGGTGACTACACATTTTGTGGCTCCAAAATCTGTAGTCCTCTCCATCAAAGTGTGGGGGCTTGCCGAGTGGAATGGAGAGCAAATGAGAATGTGAACTTTGCGGAATACGAGAGTAATCAAAAGAAAAGTTCGAATTAACCGGTTTCCTTCTCTCGTAGTCGTTGTGGTCCTCGTCCTTTTGGGAAGAAGTAGACTCGTCGCTGTCGTAGTAGACGATCTCCTTGATGCGCCTTGTCTTCTTCTTCTTCCCTTCCTTTCGTCTTTGGCCCGAGCCGGAGTCGGTGGGCTTATCATCCTTCGGCTCGTTGACGAAGGATTCCTTCTCTTGGTCATTGATCACAATACCCTTCCCCTTAGGATCCATCTCTTCGGGCGGTTAGTCCCTTTGTGAAGAGAACGGCTCCGATACCAATTGAGAGCACCTAGAGGGGGGGGGTGAATAGGTGATCCTGTAAAAACTTCAAACTTAAGCCACAAAAACTTGTTAAGTGTTAGCACGATTAATGCCAAGTGGCTAAGGTGAAGTCTCAACAAAACACAGTACCACAAGAGAATCAAACACAGAGGTGACACAGTGGTTTTATCCCGTGGTTCGGCCAAGACCAACGCTTGCCTACTCCACGTTGTGGCGTCCCAACGGACGAGGGTTGCAATCAACCCCTCTCAAGCGGTCCAAAGACCCACTTGAATACCACGGTGTTTTGTTGTTCCTTTCACTATCCCGTTTGCAAGGAATCTCCACAAATTGGAGTCTCTTGCCCTTACAAGTATATGATCACAAAGAAAGCACAGAGTAAGGGAGGGAAGCAACACACACAAATCCACAGCAAAAGCGCACACACACGGCCAAGAATCGAGCTCACAAGACTATCTCAGAGTTCTCACTTAGATCAGAGCTCGAATCACTTAGAAACACAAACGAATGCGCAGAGACTTAGTGTGGATGATCAAGAATGCTCAAAGGTTGCTTGTGTATCTCCTCCATGCGCCTAGGGGCCCCTTTTATAGCCCCAAGGCAGCTAGGAGCCGTTGAGAGCAATTTTAGAAGGCCATCCTTGCCTTTTGTCGTCGGGGGCACCGGACAGTCCGGTGCACACCGGACACTGTCCGGTGCCCGATTTGTTTCCTTAAATGACGCTGCCGACCGTTGCAGACTGTTGGAGATCTGCGAGCCGTTGGCGCACCGGACAGTCCGGTGCACACCGGACAGTCCGGTGCCGTCTTCCGACCGTTGGCTCGGCCACGTGTCCCACGCGGATTGCGCGGCCGACCGTTGGCCCTGGCCGACCGTTGGCTCACCGGACAGTCCGGTGTACACCGGACAGTCCGGTGAATTTTAGCCGTACGCCGTCGGCGAATTCCTGAGAGCGGCCAGTTCGAGCCGAGACAGCCTGGCGCACCGGACACTGTCCGGTGCACACCGGACAGTCCGGTGCTCCAGACCGAGCAGAGACTTAGCTGCACACAGCCAAGTCTTTCTCTCCCCTTTTCTCTTCTCCTTCTTTCTGTTTCTAACACTTAGACAAGTATATTAGTATTCAAAACCAATGTACTAAGGCTTAGAAACATACCTTTACTTCATGATTTGCACCTTGTTCATCCATGTACATAAATTCACAATTAAGCACATGTGTTGGCACTCAATCACCAAAATACTTAGAAATGGCCCAAGGGCACATTTCCCTTTCACATACTCTGCACGAAAACAACCTTCGTCAGACATGTTTTCATTTTTAGAAACAATAAAAGTTAAGGGAAAAGTAGTTCACCTTGAAGTTGGAATAAAATAAACTACCAACGATATGTTGTCGTCGGTAGCGGCTGATGTCTGTTTCTAGCTTCGGAAAGCCGATACTCTTTGACAGAGTACCGATAACTTTGGCTCCAGTTTGGTTTCGGATACAATCTAATTTTTCATCATCAATGCCTCCGAAGAGGAGTGCTCCAGGTTTGTATCCGCAGGATTTGGCATACTCTCTAAGCTCTTCTATTTCAGCTTTTGACAGTTTTTCTCCAACTAAATTCTGGAACATGAAGGCTTCGTCTTCCGAAGCTTCATCAGCAATTTCTTTCCCTTTCTCCGACGCTGCGGTCGTGGCCTCTTCGGCGGCGGTGGTAGCTTCTTCTGTAGCCATGTCTAGCAGTATTTTGTCAATGTGTCCAATCGTTCTCTCCAGGTTCAAATCTTCAGCTGGGGCAGCTTCGGCAGCTGCGACCTCCGAAGGTGTAATTTCAATATCTGTCCCTTCCGCAGTCGCTGGTATTTTCTGAGCTGAAGCTCTTGGCGGGGTCTTGTCAATTACTTCTGTCACTGTGATAATTCTTTGTCTCTTTGTTTTGATTACTTTCATCGATTTTTCGGGCTCCTTGTCCTTCTGAAAAAACTTTGTCAGATGGGGCCCCAGTGGACTTAGCTTCGCAGGTAAGGATTCAGTCATTACCTTCAGAATTTCCTCAACGACAGCGGCAGAGGGTGATGCGGGGGTTTCTTCTTCGTCGGATATTTTACGCTTCGGAGAAGACGCTTTCTTCCTCTTCGGAATTTTCTTCTTTGGTAGTTCTTTTTCATCTTCATTTAAGGCTTCAGTTGTCCTTTTCCTTTTTTGGCCTTCGGCACCTTTGTTCAGATTTTCGTAATCAGGGTATTCGAAACCCAGGGCGTCCAGCACTCGGTTTAGTCTTCGCTTCGGACGGGTGCCGAAGGCCGTGGTCATCAATTGATCTTCTTTTTTGGAATAGTTGCCAAGTATTTCATTACACATAAATTCAATTGTTTCCAACCACTCTTGGCAAGGTTTTTTAAAGTATTTCTTAAACTTGTAATAATAAGGCAATCGTACAAGTTCCCCTTTTTTCTTCTCCCCCTGTAGCTTCGGCATTTCCCATTCTTTTGAAGTAGGAAAAACCCTGAAGGATAGGAATTCTTGCACTAAATCCCTAGTTCCAATATGTTCTGCAATAATCTTGAATTCGCCCAGTGCGGCCCAAGTTGGACCATCTAATGTCATTTTGCATCGGGGTCTTGTTTCTCCGAAGGTTAGTTCAAGAGGGCTCTGAACCAGCTTCTCTTTATCTTCGTCAACCTTGACGTAAAACCACTCTGATTTCCAGCCTGCCGGCCATTTGCTTCGGTAGCTAATCACGGGAAGCTTTGTGGTTTTCCGATAAGCAAAGTTATAGCAACCAAAGTTTTCATGCAATCCGTCTTTTCTGGCTTTTGTTTGGTAATGTAGTTCATGAACTCGACAAAAGCTGTCGGCAAATGGTTCCATCGCCTGGCTTCGGAGAGCCCAGATGTATACGCTGAGCCTGACAATCGCATTGGGAGTCAGCTGGTGAAAATAGATACCAAATTGTTCTAGTACGCCAGAAATTATCTTATTTAAAGGAAATCTTAATCCAGCCTTTAAGAAGCTCTTAAAAATGACTATTTCATCCTTTTCTGGCTTCGGGGTAGTTTCTTCCCCCCCAAAGCGAAGTAACTCCTTCTCATTTTCAGTAAAATAACCCGACTTCACCATCTTGGGGAAGTCAGCCTTGGAGACAGTCGACTTGCCGAAGTCCAAATGGCTGGGCTTGCTTGGCACGGCAATATGAGAATCATCTTCGGGATCAGTTTCTTCAGTGTTTTCTTCTTCCACTACGGCAGTTGCTTGTTCTGTTTCAGCAGTAGAGTTTTCTTCTGTAATTACCAGCCCGGAACGTCGCATTGCTTCGGAGATAGGGACAGTCTCCGAAGCTTCAATTTCGCCTCCCTCACGCTCAACCCTAGCAGTCGAACGCAATCTGGCCATTTAATTCTAAAATTGTGGAATTTAAAAACTTCTCTCTTCCGAAGTTTTTCTGGACGAAGCAAGCTTCAGGCTGGAGTTTCGTTCGATTCCTAGAGTCAGGCTTCGGCGATGGCTAAAAATTTTGGCAGCAAAACAGTGCAAATAGCAATGAATGCTGTGGTAACTTCACACCTACTTGTCTGTTTATATAGTACTGCAGGTAAGAAGGCGAAGCGCCAGGATTTTTACACCAGGCGGACACCCGCTCGCACTCGCTGCGAAGTGGACCACAGAGACCGAACAGTAACTCTGCAAGGTGGGACCGCTACGCGCTGGGAAACTGAATCGTTTCTCGGCAACGAGCTTAGGGAAGGTGTTTTTTGGACCTTCGGCTCCCCGAAGCTTAAGAGACTTTTTTCACGGATCAAGCTCGTTACGAAAAACGATCTAGCACGTGAAAGGGGCTACTGTTGGGTCTATGCTTCGTCGCCGAAGGTCTCCTAGGAAGAAGCGGTTTTCGGCTGAAGCTGTTTGTGTGAAGATGGCCGAAGGTTCCTAATCATGAAGCTTCGGTATTACAAACCGACTTAAAGATAGAATGACCTTTTAGTCCATAAAGATCTGAGTCAATGATGTAAACTTTTATAAGGGGCATACTTGTAATTTCTCACAGGCTGCGTCCTGTGCCTATAAATAGTGAACAGTATCCCTTTACTGTTCACGATTTTTCTGATTTTGACAATCGCATCTTTCGGGAATCAGACTTTGCCAAGGCAGAGGTATAAATTTATTCAATGACTTAACATGATTCATTTGTAATTTATTCACCTTTTCACATCCTTTATTTTATGTTTTTTTAAGCAATTCATCAAAATCTAATTACGAAGACTTAACCTTTGTAATTATATTTTTATTAACCTTCGTCCGAGACTCATTATCCTCAAGGGAATAATGTTTCATGGACGAAGGATGTTAACATTTAACATTTTATGTTGTCTTGTTCTTAATTCATAGCATTTGAGAACAAGTCCCCAACAGGTAAGCCAAAAAAATACTTGCAAGAAAAGCAGGCTATTGAATTGAAAAGAATTCAATTACAAGGGCAAATAATCAATGAAGAGGACAGCAACACAATACCTAAATGTTCCTAAATGGTCAGAGATGCAGGGATTAAGGAATTCAAATCAAGAAATCAACTATAGTGTCAAATGCTATTTTATACTAATAGTTGGAACAAAAGCACAGACTTGGGCTATTATGGCTGGCGTGTAAGCTTCAGGGGGCTCTTGAAACTTGGCCGCTGCCACAAACTTCCCATAGTGATGACCGGCACGTCAGGCTTAGGGGGTGCGCCCATCTTTCCAAGTTCCTCGACGAGAGTTTCAGGGACCTGAAAATGCAAAAAAAAAAGCAATTCATGTCCATATTTGCATCCATGGACTGTCAGAACATTCCAAACACCTTATGTACTGCTGTTGGGGCACTTAAGCCAGACGAGTGTGGAAATATCTATTCGTGATCAGGGCTTACCTGCCATGTTTTAGCCTCAACACCTTCCACAGATGAGGCACCTTTCTTGATCTCTTCAGCTAGTTTGCCAAAATGTCCATACATGGAATAGTACCTGTTAGAAAATTGACAATTGTTTAACAAGTTCTGCTCTGAAGTATTCAAGTAGCAAACAGGATTAACCTTTTCTTCTGTGTTCCAACTTCCAACTACTAACATTGTTCTCGACTTTGCCATCACAACCCATATGTAACTAATGTATGTTTCATACTTTACAAAGAAGTGTTTTGAGATGAAGAATTAATCCATCAATAAATTGGTAGGGCAGTGTCCATGCCCTGGTTTCGTTTTGAAAACATCCTATATTTTGATACGCATACTTCATACTGACACATCATTCAACTACCCCATGAAGCGCTTTGTTTTGTTGCCTTGGTTTTAAAGTGATGAAAGAATCGATCTTAGAAAGATGTGTACAACCAAACCAAATTCAAGAATCCATTATTTTTATGAGAATTAGTGACATGAAAGGAAATAAAACTGATTATATCCTATTAGCTATAATATCACTTTCAGCTTTATTTTCTTCTAGAAAAGATGGTCTGTATACAACGAGCCAACAAAAAGGTATACCACAAGCAAGAAGTTTGGGGGAGCCCTACTTCTAGAAGAAATTTATACACATTGCTAAGCTTATGAAGAGGTGCAGCAGTGCATAATAATTTACATCCAAGTAATTCAGGTCTTCAGAGTTGCTGAACTTTCATCATGATGGTCAGAACCAAATCATAGATGTCCCTCAAAACTCTTATTACAATAGACAATTTTATAACTTCTAGTTACCAGATTAACTATTTAATTAACAACTAAACTGAACAAAAAGAGACATGATATAGGACAAGAAAATTTATCTTGCTAGCGCAAATAAAGACTACAGATTACCTTCTTTATTGGAGCTTGCTGCAGAATCTCGTTTAATGGTGCAGTGGAGACTCCCCTCTGTGCCGGTCGTCGGGAGGTGGATGGGCCAGACAGGGTATCCTAGAAGGAAGATATGTACAACCAAACCAAATTCAAGAATCCATTATTTTTACGAGTTGGTGACATCAAAGAAAATAAAACTGAGTATATCCTATCAGCTACGTTATAACTTTCAGCTTTATTTTCTTCTAGAAAAGATGGTCTACATACAGCGAGCCAACAAAATGGTACACCACAAGCAAGAAGTTTGGGGAAGCCCTACTTCTAGAAGAAATTTATACACATTGCTAAGCTTATGTATAGGTGCAACAGTGCATATAAAAAACTACCATGAAACATTGATGCGAAAAGATAATAGATACGAAAACATAAGCAAGGGCGAATGAGTCCCAATTACTCTTTATTTTGTAGCGCTTCATGATTTGTGCAGCAATGCTCAAGGTCCGGCCATCAGAAGTTTTTTCCCTCGCAGTTGCAGGAAGCTCCAATTGAAGGTTCTTGACAGAATCAAAGGCCTAACTAAACACATCCTTGGTCAGTCATGGCTTGCGCAATATTAAGGAAAGCACAAATGTTCACGCCATAGACCAAACACCTGCAGAGAGAGGTAGAGGGACCAGCTTCGTGACTGAAACCAAGTGAAAGCATCATCTGCTTTTTCAAAGTACAAGAAAACAGAGGTAGAGGAATCGGCTTCGTGACTGAAACCAAGTGAAAGCATCATACTTACCAGCAGAAACATTATTTGTCAAGAAAGACATTGCACCAACCGTGCAAATTTTTCTCTTCCTTCTTCATCAATTGGAGGTGGCATAATAAGCACAATAACCATGGAATTAGAACAATCCTGCATTCTGGTTACACTAAAAATTGTAACAATCCTGCATTGCGATTATAGTAAAAAAAATAAAATAACTACCTGTTGCGAGGCAGCCCTAGAATCGTGGGCGCGGGCGTCGCGAGAGCGCGGCGGGGGCATGGTGTACGGGGTGTGGGCGTGGGTCACGCAGCGCGGAGGGAGGTCGGGGCTTAGCCACGGTATCGTCTGCGCCCACGCTAGGTTAATAGGTAGTAGAGATACATGGAGCCGGATAACTCACGGCCGCCCGCTCCTGCACGCACAGCCTGATTTTAGAAATAATTATTAAGCAGCCACTCTCAACATTTTTCCTTTTTTTGGCAAATTCACTACCTCTCTTGTTCTTGTGTGGCCCACGTGAAGCATGCAGCATCCATCTTGCTCGCATTTTCCCCACCAAAATCAAAAGGACACAAATTGGCAGGAAGAAAAATACATAAGAATACACAAATGTGTCTTTTTTATAATTTACAAACCAATCTTCAAATTTCGTATGCTTTACATGCTATAGCACGTAGAATTAAACTAGAAACATCATCCAATTCCCCTGTAGCAATTTGGTTTCTCTCTTTGTAGACCCAAATCAAATCTATACAAAAGTCTACACAGTAAACTTGCTTTCCTCCCATTGAATACTTCGATGACCTGTGATACAAAGAAAATAAAGGAAAGTGATAATTAGGGAACATGTACAAGTTTACTTAATTGATATCATTACTTTGCCTAACCAATAATAATAATTTGCCTAACAAATTGCAATGTTTTGCCTATCTAATAATGCTACTTTGCCTAACTGAGAACATTATTTTTCTTATCCAAGAATATTTCTTTGCCTAACCAATAATTATAATTTGTCTAACTAATAACAATGTTTTGCCTAACCAAGAATATTATCTAAAAATAATACTTTTCCTAAATATGAGTACTACACAAGCCATGCATGCATCTGGATAGAAATACACAAATGTTTAAGTACTACCTCTGGCTAGAAATAGATGTTGTTTAGGACCAACTTTTGCACTAGATGGAAACCAAAGTTCCTTGTTGGAATGGCATTTATCCTGGACTAAAGGAGTAATAAACTAATAGAATATGGCACAATGGTGAACCAAAATAATATTACTGTAGCACCAGAATGATGTTACCAGACCTAAAGTGCTCATGGACAGACTGCTGCCACTAATCTTTTCCTGCTCCTACTGAACTGAAAAAATACAGTTGTTGCTGCACGTCTACTGACTAAAAGTCCATAAAAAAGCACATCACATAAGAGAAAACATTGCATCTGACCCAGACAGAAGCTCTGTACAGATAGCATGTCGAGCTGCTAGCCACATGAAGAAAAATTGTTTGCCAAATTATAATTGAAAGGTAGCTACCGCACCAAATTGAACTGAAAACTCTGAAGAATGTTTTGGTGCTCAAATGAGCAACCCCCAACTTGATGCAAAACCCGACAAAACTCCCACTCTAAATGGAATGAGATCTCAAGCATAGCTTCACCGTACCATGAGTGATCTAGTCTAACAAACAAAACCTGATAAGATCGAATCTTTTAACTCCTATTTGAGAAATTCATAAGGATTAGAATGGACTTAAATTAAAATTTCCTAATGAAGTATACTATTTTTTTCAAATTTAGAATCATATTATTTCCTAATAAGAAACATATTATTGCCTAACAAATTGTATTGTTATGCATCTCAAACAATCAATAACTACAAATACTAAATAAAACCAATTGATCATAGATATTAGCACAAGCTGGATAGAGATAATAAAAGTACACTGTTTTCCAAACTATTGCCTAGTCAAAAATGTCACACCCGATTTCAAGAAGACAACCGGATGTAAAACCGTATGTGTGTCCAGGAACATAATTCACACTGTCGGGGGGAAAATCCTCCGGCCGGGTGATGGAGTGCACCCGCCCTAATCCTAAGATGAGGAGGGGGCTTAAGTGTTTGCCTGGCCTTCGGTATGCACACAAGAACGCAGAGGTTTAGAGTGGTTCGGGCCGCCGGAGCATAATACCCTATATCCACTGAGAGCTGTATTGCATGAGAGTCGACAGTCTGAGTGTTTTTTCCGACCCCTCTTCGCTAGGGGCAAGTGCCCTCCCTTTTATAGTTCAAGGGAGGCACGTACATCGTGACCGAGCCCTGTCAAGTGGGCCTGAGTACATCTAATGCCAGATATGCCGAAAGGCAAAGCGGTGGCTTGTGGTGGAAGGATATCTCCACCTGGTCTTCACGTCGATCTCTTAACCTGTCGTGCCCTTGTCCTGTCTTGTGGGCGAAGGCCTGTTGCGTCCTCGCCCTGTAACCCTGTCCCGTCTAATCGGAACGGGGCCTGTAGCGTAGGTTGCGGCGTAGGCTGACATGCCGACGTGTGTAGGGCATGACAGGCGGCGCCGTTTAGTCTCCTCCGCCTGTTGCTGTTCTGCCTCGGTAATGCGCGAGTAACAGTGAAAGTTATGATGACAGCAGCCCGTGCGGCGCAAGTAGTCAATGGCCCCGCCTTGGTAACGCGCGAGCAATAGTGCGGCCCGCGCGGTGCGGATTGGGCGCGCCGCCTGCCACTGGAGTGGATAGGCGCACGTCTTATCTGTAATAAATGCAGAGACGCTTCAAGCCAAGAGGCTTCGCGTCAGGCTCTGCCCGTTGGCTTACGCCACGTACCATAGGTCACTTGGCAGCATCGGGTCTCCGCTTGGGCGGGGAGCAGGAGTGTATGTGGTAAAGCCCGGATCCCTCCAGATCAGGTCTGGACACGTGGCGGCACCGGACCTCCGCCTAGGTCCTGATTAGGGCCTGAGTATGTTTTGCCCTGGAACACCGGGACCCCTCTGTGGACGGCCCGGACCCCATACTGGGGGGGGTCCAGATCCCATCCCAGAGGTCCGGTTTGCACACGTGGAGGTCCTGGACCTACCGCGGAGGTCTGGATTGCGTATGTATGGGGGTCCGGGACCCACCCAAGGGGATACGGTCCCATTGGCGAAGTCCTAGAGTGTGTCACCTTTTCTGGATACGTGGCAGCACTGGACCTACTCCTGAGGCAGGGTCAGGTGTTGTCACCGAATCGGAGTGATTGTCCGAGTCTGTCCTTGGGCGAGTCGGTAATGTGCTTCCCGCCCGAGGCTGACCTCGGGCGAGTCGTGACCTGGGTTTATCGCCCAAGGGAGACCTCGGGCGAACCATGACTTGGTCCCACGCTTAGTTTCTTACCACACGATTAGAGATAGCCGTGTGGGTACTCCTTTGTTACATAGTAACGAGGGGTACCCTAATTTTAGGGTACCGACAGTGGCCCCCGGGCCCACCTCGGGCGAGGCGGCGAACCCGTAGGTGGGGCCAACCGTCCTCGTTATAAGGATGCGTGAGTCTTTGCGTGGAGATCAATAAGGTCCGGGTTTATAAGGTTACTCTTGCCGGATTGGTTCGTCGGGGGTACCAGAGACCGGGCTTATTCGAGCTACCTTACCGGAGCATGAGGCGTATGTTATCGAGCCGGGTTTAGGGGGCGGACCCCTACCAGACTGTCCCTGATGTGAACACTTCCCAGTCGTGACCATCGGTCTTCTTTCCCAATCCCTGGAAGCTTAGCAACCCTGTAGGTTGGAGGCTTTCCTGGGAGCATGTTAGGATGCGATTTATGACCTAACAATGTGCCCTTAGGGGTTTTGCTTTTATTGCATTCAATCCTCTGAACTATGTATCTTAGCCTTGTCGGACCTAGCTTGAAGCCGACCCCTTGAATCTGAAAATAGCCCGGGCCCCCAAGCACTTGATCCAGAAGATACTAAGTCGGCTATTCTGGAGTGGTGGAAGGTTATAGGCTTACGGTACGGGACCAGGCTAAGCGGCTACCCAGCTCTGGACTACTCGACAGAACGTGGACTTTTCTCTTAGACCGAGCGCTTGGCAACCTATTCTATATTCATCATCGAGCGGGACTTCAAGCCAGGTGCAAGGCAAAGTACGTAATTCAATTTTCATGATTCCAATAAAAGCATACATCCTTAAAGGTACAATGACTGCAAAGGAGGAAGAGGAAAACCAATGGATGAGAATGTATTCACACAACTGGTCACCAGGGATCTGTGTACCGGAGGTCGGGTTTACGGGGTCAACTACCACCAGTCTGGACCATGGATGGTACCAGGGTCCAGGTTTACGTAGGTAACCCTTACCGGACCAGGACCCACTTAGGCGCGGCTGAGCTCAAAAAAGGCAAAGGTCGTTTCCCTCTGCTGGCCCCTAGGGATCTTGACTTCCTGTGGGGCAGCTTCGACTGCCCAAGGAGCCCACGACGCTGGAATCCAGGCCTGAATATGACTTGTGGCCAACGCTTATCTCCGTTCCCGTGGGATTTCTACCTTAGTCACAGCCAATCATCTAGGTCATGTACCTGATCCTTACCGATCCTGGCCCCAGGATCTGCCCATAGATCTAGGAAAGGTCTGGTCCCCCGGAAGCCAGACCTGTTAGTACTTGGTCAGCTGCTCTGGAGTGGTGGAAGGTTGTAGGCTTATGGTACAGGTCCAGGCTAAGCGACTACCCAGCTCCGGACCACTCGATAGAACGTGGGCTTTTTCCCGTAGGTCAGGCTTCTAGCGGTCCGTCCCTTTTCCGTCATCACGGGGGGTCCCAGGACCAGGTGTAAGGTTGGATGTATGACCAATCATCATGGCTACAACGGAATTATAGCGCCACAGGAAGATATGAGGGAAAGTGTTATGCCCATTCAGTAAAAGAAATCGATGGATGAGAATAAGTTCTTCCTTTACAACTGGGTGCATGTGTTCTGTGTAATGAACACCAGTGGCCGGGTGTACAAGGGTGGCCCTTACCGGGTCGGACCACGGATGGTACGAGAGGCCGAGTTTACATAGGCAAGCCTTTTCGGACTGGTTCACAGATTAATGCTACCCTATTACAAAGGAAGAGTTCATTCTCATGCTATTGTACGGGTAGTAGGGACAGGGCTGACCTAATCCGTGTGCACTTTCCTGCACGGTGGCTCCAAGGGTGAGTCGTGGCTCGTTCTGCCTTGGGGATAGCAAGGGCGGAGCTCAATGAAGGCCGCTGGCTGCTGTTGTTTGGTGCAGGTGCCGCCGTGCTGCCGCCCTTTCGGATTCGAAAGGCAAGCAGCGTCAGGTTCTGCCGAGGGAAGAACTTGCAGGAGGTGGCTGGCCGCCACACTGGGAGCCATGAGCCCGAGGCAACCAGCTTGACCTGGTCTACCCTGAACGCCATGAGCTTGTGCGGTGGCCAACGAGTTGGGCCTTGGCGATGTCGAGCCTGGCGGTGGTTGGTGCAGTGGACTACCCCTTTCTTAGCACTGCCATGCCTTTGAACCACCACCGGTGCGAGTTCTGGGTCTCAAGAAAGACCCAGTGCGACCGACGGTGGTTTCTTAGGCACGAGCCGCGCCTGGTTGAGGGCGATGCCGGTACAGGCTCGCCATGGGGCCTGGCCTTGCCGTCGTGTGGCCCCCGGCCAGTGGACCGCCTTCACCATGGCAGAGTTGGCGGAGCACAACCTTTGCTGGCTTGCTTGCTGGGCTCCACCGGTGCGGTTGGAGCCTGAGCATGCCATGTGGCATGGCTAGAGGCCACCCCACGTACCATGAAACACAGCGGCTGAGGGCTGGAGTTAGCCTCGCCTGCGCTTGGCTGCTGGCCGACGACAGCGACCTCGAATGCCACCTCGTGCAGCTGGAGGCCGATGGTAACGGCCTCGAGCGCGGTGGAGCCTGGCGGGGTGCTGACAGAGGCAGCCTCAGACGCCATGGGTGAGGCCCCTCTTGCCCGCCGCTTGATGGCAGCAGCGCGCCCGTTAAGGCGCTGCTTGAGATCAGCGGCGACCCGCTTGAGGCATCGTTTCTCCACCTTATACCATAAATCGGCGAGCTCGTCTTAGCCGGGCGTGCCGGAAGGCAATCGGGATGGCATCTTGATCGAAGGGCCAGGCTGTGGAGCCTGACCCCCTACCTGGCGTGCCAAATGTCGGGGGGAAAATCCTTCGGCCGGGTGGCGGAGTGCACCCGCCCTAATCCTAAGATGAGGAGGGGGCTTAAGTGTTTGCCTGGCCTTCGGTATGCACACAAGAACGCAGAGGTTTAGAGTGGTTCGGGCCGCCAGAGCGTAATACCCTACATCCACTGAGAGCTGTATTGCATGAGAGTCGACAGTCTGAGTGTTTTTTCGACCCCCTTCGCTAGGGGCAAGTGCCCTCCCTTTTATAGTTCAAGGGGGCACGTACATCGTGACCGAGCCCTGTCAAGTGGGCCCGAGTACATCTAATGCCAGATATGCCGAAAGGCGAAGCGGTGGCTTGTGGTGGAAGGATATCTCCATCTAGTCTTCACGTCGATCTCTTAACCTGCCGTGCCCTTGTCCTGTCTTGTGGGTGAAGGCCTGTTGCGTCCTCGCCCTGTAACCCTGTCCCGTCTAATCGGAACGGGGCCTGCAGCGTAGGTTGCGGCGTAGGCTGACATGCCGACGTGTGTAGGGCATGACAGGCGGCGCCGTTCAGTCTCCTCCGCCTGTTGCTGTTCTGCCTCGGTAACGCGCGAGTAACAGTGGAAGTTATGATGACAGCAGCCCGTGCGGCGCAAGTAGTCAATGGCCTCGCCTTGGTAACGCGCGAGCAATAGTGCGGCCCGCGCGGTGCGGATTTGGCGCGCCGCCTACCACTGGAGTGGATAGGCGCACGTCTTATCCATAATAAATGCAGAGACGCTTCAAGCCAAGAGGCTTCGCGTCAGGCTCTGCCCGTTGGCTTATGCCACGTACCATAGGTCACTTGGCAGCATCGGGTCTCCGCTTGGGCGGGGAGCAGGAGTGTATGTGGTAAAGCCCGGATCCCTCCAGATCAGGTCTGGACACATGGCGGCACCGGACCTCCGCCTAGGTACTGATTAGGGCCTGAGTATGTTCTGCCCTGGAACACTGGGACCCCTCTGTGGACAGCCCGGACCCCATACAGGGGGGTCCAGATCCCATCCTAGAGGTCCGGATTGCACACGTGGAGGTCCTGGACCTACCGCGGAGGTCTAGATTGCGTATGTATGGGGGTATGGGACCCACCCAAGGGGATACGGTCCCATTGGCGAAGTCCTAGAGTGTGTCACCTTTTCTGGATACGTGGCAGCACTGGACCTACTCCTGAGGCAGGGTCAGGTGTTGTCACCGAATCAGAGTGGTTGCCCGAGGCTGTCCTTGGGCGAGTCGGTAATGTGCTTCCCGCCCGAGGCTAACCTCGGGCGAGTCGTGACCTGGGTTTATCGCCCAAGGGAGACCTCGGGCGAACCATGACTTGGTCCCACGCTTAGTTTCTTACCACACGATTAGAGATAGCCGTATGGGTACTCCTTTGTTACATAGTAACGAGGGGTACCCTAATTTTAGGGTACCGACACACACATACAACCAACTTCATTAGTGACTAACAGTAAACAGTGTTAAAGCGGAAGGAAGAACTTATTATAAATAGACACAAAATTCTTATACGAACACATCGTAGAAGAGCGGAGCATACTTCTATCTGCCGTAGCGGACCTCCATTTTTACAGGAAAGGCTGTCTGGGTCGCTCGTCTAGACACCTGGAAGACTTCTGGAATCACCTCTTCTTCTTCTTTAGGATATCAACACCTTTTGTTGAGCAAGTCTATAGGTGGAGAACAGTAAGGGTGAGCACATTGCGTACTCACAGCAATAATTCAAAGACATATATGTCTGCCATAGTTTAACTTCATACCCAACTCTAATTATCATACTCAAGGAGGGTCCAAGTCTCTCTTGACTGTGAGCACGGTTGATATACTAGTTTTGGATTTAATGCTCTGTAGAGGTTGTACACTTTATCCACAAGCACCTGCTCTCCCATTGTTGGCACCAATTCCGAGTTGAGCACGACAGGTGAGAGCGTCCCAAGACTTTTACAGAGGGTCGTCCTCCCTTGTGTTTTAGTGTCACATGAGAGCAACTCATCATAGATGATAGAAGCAATCCCCCGCCTCACCTACGTACACTGGCACAGAAAAAGGTACCGGTTTCTAGGTTGTGTAGAGGCGCATAGCATGCATTCTTCCGTACCAAGCTGCCATGAACTAATATCCACTTAAGATTTTTCAAACTAAATAACCTAGCCCAGTGCCCATATAGGTCTCGTGGCTGCACTATTTTCTTGGGTGGTCGCTCCAAGGTCAAATTATCATCATGTACTAAATTAAATAAGTAAATAAGTAAATAAACATGTATAACAACACTTGCCTACATTCCCAGATATATAGATGCTCAGATAAACTGCAACTGTGGAGTATTGGATTGGATCTTGAATAAAGTCTTGAATATTTTGATCCTCACAACACAGGTACTGATCTTCGATCTTCAGCTTACGAACAATGGTCGATCTTAACAGGACAAGCATACCACATAACCACATGCAAGACGACAAACACGTGTACATAGGAACATTACACCAATCAAAAAGAAAGGCTTTAGAAAACATGGATCAAAAGAGAGGGCTGGTCATTATGGTTACGTGAGCAAAAGAAACACTGAAAATAGAGCTATGGTTGAAAAGAAACAACTATCGAATGATTTTCAATGTTAACATAAGAAAAGGACTATATGCTTGGTTTATTTTAAAAATGTATATAAGATATTCCAAAGAAATATCTAAGTTGGATTTAACTCAAATTATATTTGAATTAGAAAACCTTTGGTTAAAGGCTAACATATTTTATGTATAAATGTTGCATATAACTTAGATCAATTAAATATTTAGCTTTGCAAATAAAGCAGGTGAGTGCAACTAAACAAACTTAACGTGTGTCGTGTTGTACTAACAAAGTTATTAAAGAAAACACATTAACGTTGGAATTAACCATGTTAAGGTTGCTTTATAGAAAGCCGGGGGTTTAAACCTAGGTTTACTTTTTATTTAGAAAAGGTATTAACTAAACATTAATCAAATTAATATTTTAATTAAAACCAGAAACATGACACGGTAAAACATCGATAAAAACACGTAGACAACGTTGCTACGATCTTAATATATCTTGAACGGGTCAAAACATAAAAGATAGGAATGTTTACAGATTGAGGGGTGAAACTTGGACTTGATGAAAGTTCAAGGGCGAAAAGAGAACTGTGCGATGAACTTTTACTAGGCCGGCTGGGCTGTGACACTTGGCGGGTTCTGATTAGCTAGATTCAGTGTTTTGTGTTCATAACACATGTCGTGATACGGTTGGATAAACTTGGTGTTTCGTGTTTGGTGGTTCGCGGGATCTGAGATCGGATCTCGTGTGGTGGCTCGTCGATCCCGCGTGGTTGTTGGCTGTGTGCCCCTAACCGTGGCGGCACAACATCTAGTGGTGAGGTGCTCTATGACACTGAAGGGTGGGGAGCAGGGCGGCCAGCGGCACTGACCGCGGGGGCGCGCGGGGCCCAGTGATGGCTGGGTCACCATTGGCGGGCAGGCGGCGCTCGCCAGAGCAGTTGGCCGGGGAGGGGTGCATCTAGGCAGGCTCGCACATCTGGGCAGCTCGGCCGGAGCGGCTCGTTGGTGGCGGCGCTTGACCGAGTTCAGGAAGAACGAGATGACGCCGTTAATTCGGTGGCAGATTCATGCAACCAAATACACCAGGACGAAGGGAACAACAAGAGGAGCACCATGGTGGTCTCGGACTTTGACAGAGATGCACGGATCCAAAGTAATTGCTCGTTGGAAGTTCGCCGGATTTGAATCTTTTTCGAACTTCGACGCGCGATTTCGGGAGATTGGAGCGGCGGCTCGCGTAGAGGATCGCGGATCTGCAATCACCACGACGAGACGATTGCCGGCAGTATAAAGGTTTAGGGTCTCGTGATGGGCCAAAATTGGGCTTTTTAAATAGGTTTTCGGGTTTAAAATAATTCCAAAAAATCGAGAATTCATATTTAAAGTCTGAAAATTATCCCAAATGCCCTGAAAAATCCAGGAAAAAATCCTAGAAATATATTTCGGCCTTATGAATCCAAATAAAATACTTGGTGCTCGTGAAAATATTTAGAAGAGCCTCTAAAAATTAGAGTTTGCTTTAGGAAAATGGGAAACGATTTCAGAAAAATCTAGAAAATTCCTAAGAAGAACTTTTTTATGATTAAACACATTTTGAAAGGTCTCACAGTGAACAAAACAATGCACACGGCATGAATGCATCAACCATGTTTCACCTATGTTTCTTTTAGTTGATTTTATTGGAGAAAATTTATAAACCATGTTTCATGTACACTAAAACACTGCAACCTTAGTCAATTTGAGGAATTTTGAGAAAAATTTTACGGTCCAAAAATCAGGGCGTCACAAAAAATTGCCATGACATTTACTTTTTTGCCTAATCAAAACGTTATTACTTCATATTCAGAAGAGTATTATTGCCTAATAAATTACATGTTTTATTCATACGCAGTCCACAATTTGAAACCAATCATAGAGTCCTTCCTCCCAACACATACAAGTGATAAGTGCTGAAGCCATAAATGATAATTAGCAATTCTCTTACTAATATACAGATAATCTATTAGTTAATAACACGCCAACTGTACCTAATTCTGATATAACATGCAAATCACTAGACCCAATTTGTTGGACAGAAACAATACCATGATGGTTGCTCCATCTTTTTATTACTCATTGCACCACTGCTCAATTATAAACTAGCAATCGGGAAATGAATATCCTATGATGCTATTGTTGCTGCTATTTGTGTTTGTCTTCAAATAGAAATTTACAAATAATAGTCAAGGCTACAACTGCAAAAAAAAAACATCTATCAATTTCCATAAATTAAGTTATGAATACCAACGTGATGCACAATCCTTTTCTTTTCTTTGTATCTTCTTTATTGCAAGCTGGCGCACCCCAAAAACCAAGCCACTATTCTCATTGAATTTGGTTTCTCTTTAGTTAATTATTTTTTTTGCATTATTGCCACACCATAATTGTAAAGGTGCCTAATTGCAGATCTAACAGCAACGATAGCCTGTAGACAATCAAGCTAAATTGTTCAATTATCCTATAATGAATATACTAATTAATGTGTTAGAATCATGTATATATATACATTCTAGAAAATTCTAGAACATATCCAAAATGGTCATTTAAGTATCACCATAATTAAAATATTTAGTTTCAAACGCTGAATATTAAGATGGATTGACCCATTCAATATTATCTACCTAAAGTCAGAAAGAGCCATCAGCACCGGTTGGGAATCGGGTATAGCATACTGGGACTAAAACCCCTTTTTTTAGTCCCGGTTTCTATAGCCGGTACTAAAGGGTTCGTAAAATGATAAAAACATATGCACCACTTGGTGCTCGAACTTATATATATATATATATATATATATATATATATATATATATATATATATATATATACATTCTAGAAAATTCTAGAACATATCCAAAATGGTCATTTAAGTATCACCATAATTAAAATATTTAGTTTCAAACGCTGAATATTAAGATGGATTGACCCATTCAATATTATCTACCTAAAGTCAGAAAGAGCCATCATCACCGATTGGGAATCGGGTATAGCATACCGGGACTAAAACCCCTCTTTTTAGTCCCGGTTTCTATAGCCGGTACTAAAGGGTTCGTAAAATGATAAAAACATATGCACCACTCGGTGCTCGAACCCGCAACCTAAAGCCTTGCACGATCGATTTGCACCAATCTCACAAAATAAAAATACTCAAATGAGGAAGGGAGGAATACATTAAGGTGGGGGTGGGGGGTGTAGGACATACTATGGATCTTCTAGGAGGATAGTTTTAGTTTAGGACAGATCCAGCCAGGGGGTTGCTGAAGGAGAGGCAGACCTTCACCCTTCAGATCCTGCTACATGACAGTGGTGGCATTGAGCACATCTCGATCTTCCTGTCGAGCTCCTCCTTCAACCTTGCTTCTCGAAGTTATGAAGGACCTTACTGGTGGGCCTGGGGAAGCGTGCAAGAGGACGCCGTCTACAGGACATATCGTGCAGTGGATCCCTCTCAAAATCCAAACAAAAGACCAAAAATTAGATTGCAGATCACTGCTAAAATTAGAACAAAAAGAATGCAACATCAACTAGACTACAGATCGTCTAGTTATGAAGCTATGAAGGACCTTACTGGTGGGCCTGCGGAAGCGTGCGAGAGGACGCCGTCTACAGGACATATCGTGCAGAGGATCCCTCTCAAAATCCAAACAAAAGACCAAAAATTAGATTGCAGATCGCTGCTAAAATTAGAACAAAAAGAATGCAACATCAACTAGACTACAGATCGTTGCCAATGAATTTAAATGCCGTTGAAGGCTAAAGAATCTAGCCATTGCTTTGTGTTAAACCAAAATGATTTGAGCAGGTAACATCATCAAGGTTTGAGCATAATTTATATAATTTGAAACACTAATTTTCCATTACTAAAAAATTGAAAATGGATAGTAAGATTAAAGCATAATTTGCCCAGTTGAAAATATTAGATCTATCCAGTTATAAATAGTATGTTTGGTCAATTGAAAAAGTATTACTACCTAGCAGAAAAAACAAAGCAAGTAAGCAAACATTTTGAGTATATATGCTCCCCCGTGCAAAACTACCAGCTACTCTCTCCGTTCAAGTAAGCAAACATTCTGAGTATATATGCTCCCCCGTACAAAACTACCAGCTACTCTCTCTGTTCTTTTTATTTGACGTAGTTGATTTTTTTCATAACTATAACCATTCATCTTATTTAAAAAATTTAGTTAGTTGTTGTTTATTTTGGTGTTACTTGTTTTATTATTTGATGTAGTTTGAGCATTAATTGTATTTTTACATATTTCTATAGATTTTTTGACTAATACAAATAATTATAGTTTTGAAAAATTCAACCGCGTCAATATTTAAGAATGGAGGGAGAACTAACTACCATACCAAAATTATGGAATCAATATAGTATATGGTGCATGCTCATCATGCTATTGTCTCCAGATCCATTCCCTAGATCTATCACATTGTGTTATAAATTGATCATGCATTTAAGCTCCAACACTGACCTATGAAAAGGGAATAGGATAGTACTGCTGCTTGAACACATGAAGCTTCATTTGCGGGTCAAGGGGGAAAAAAGAAGAAGAATCACTGACCTGTGTTAGAGCCTTCTGTGCTGCAGTTGCACTCCCTTGGCCAAATTTTGAGGCTGCGTTTGGTTGAACTTTTGGGGCCTGCTTCTGCTGTGGAAAAGTAGAAGTTGAACCAAAGGCCTCCAACCCAGTCCAGCTTTTCCCACCACAACCTGCTTTTCGTAGTTCATTTTTCACAGCAGGAAGGGACCTGCTGCTGCTGCGTTGGGGGTGAACCGAAGTCGAGAAAATTACCCACTGCCACTGGTTATGTGAGGATACTGGTTCGTTTCTTTTTACCTCGACTCGTTCTTTTCCCCTTCGTACGCATCCTGCTCCTCCTGTGAGCTAGGGTTGGAGGCCCGATCTAGCTCTGCTCCTGGCGGCGGCGCTCTCTCCGACGGCGGTCTCCCCGGTGGCGCGCCCCCCGTCGGCGCTCCCTCTCCGGCCGCGCGCGGCCCTTCGTACCGGTTTTCCCTGCCCGCATGCCACTCTACTCCTCGGACGCCCACTCCGGCCGCGCGCCTCCCCGAGCAGTCGGCGTGCCCTCCCCGGTGAAAGGGAAATGTGCCTTTGGGTCATTTCTAAGTGTTTTGGTGATTAAGTGCCCAACACATCACCTTGAACTAACATGTCTTCTATGAGTGTGAGCACAGGTGCAAAGAAAGCAAATTGAAGTAATCAAGTCCAAATGAAGTGAATTGGAGGGCTAAAAGTGCAACTTGTTCAAAACCAACATGGAAATATGATTTGAGTGTTTGGATAAGTTGCATATACCCTCATCTATGTTTTCAGCACTTTGTTTTGTCTACTAACCTTGTTGTGCAAAGAAAGTGCATTTTGGGCTTGAGATGGAGCATATTGCAAATCCTTTTGGAGAGATGGATAAATGTATGTTTCTAGCACTTAGTCAATTGTTTTAGTAGCTAACTATGTTCAGCTAAGTGCTAGAAAACTCCTCAAGTCGAGCAAAATTGGAGAGAAGAAGTTTGGCTCAACTTGGCCAAAGTTGTGCCAGTCTGGGCAGCACCGGACAGTGTCCTGTGTGCCAGACCGCACAGTGGCCAAAGTGGCCGCTCTCAGGAAAAGTGCCAGGCGCCGTGGCTAAAAATCACCGGACTGTCCGGTGAGCCAGGCGGCCAACGGCTCTCGCCAGCGTCAACCGTCGACGCGCAATCAGCGGTAGACACGTGGCGACCACGTCACCTCAGCCAACGGTCAGCGGTCGCACCGGACTGTCCGGTGCGCCACCAGATTGTCCGGTGTACCATCTGGCAGACGGCTGCCAACGGTCGGCTCGACCGTTTAAGGAAGGGGATCGCGCACTGTTGGATGTCCGGTGTGCACCGGACAGTCCGGTGCACCCACGAACAGAAGGCAACTAGGGCCTTCCAAACGAAGGAGCAACGGCTCCCTTGGCACCTGGGGCTATAAATAAGGCCCCTAGGCACCTCTACCTGGCACCCAAGCATACTTTGAGCACACTACAACTTCGAGACTCTGCGACCACGCTGTTGAATTGCTAGAGAGAGATTTGAGCGCGTTCTTGAGTTATAACTCTGTCGTTTTTCATTCATGCGCTCTTTTCTTCGCTTGTGTGCGTGGTGTTGCTGCGTTTGTGCTCTTATGTGCTTTGCTACTCCCTCCTTACTCTTGTGTTGATCGAGATCATTTGTGTAAGGGTGAGAGACTCCAACTTGTGGAGATTCCTCACAAACGAGATCATATTATACGGAAGACAACCATGGTACTCAAGTTTGATCGCTGGATCACTTGAGAGGGGTTGAGTGCAACCCTCGTCCATTGGGACGCCACAACGTGGAGTAGGCAAGCATTTTACGCTTGACCGAACCACGGGATAAAATCGCCGTGTCTATTGTCTATTTTACCTTGCTATGAATTTGTTCTTCCTAGCACTTCACTTACAATATTACTCTAAGTTTAATACTCATCTTGTGAGAGCAATTAAGTGAAGAAATCTTCTTTCTCCTCTCACTCTTCTTATTCGAACTTGGTTTTAGATTTCACTAATCCATTTTTTGGACCAAGTTTGTTTTGTTTAGAGCTGTTTTTACAGGATCACCTATTCACCCCCCCTCTAGGTGCTCTCAATTGGTATCGGAGCCGTTCTCTTCATCAAGGGACTAACCGCCCGAAGAGATGGATCCTAAAGGCAAGGGGATCGTGATCGACGACAAGGAGAAGGAGACCGTCAACAACAACGAGCCCAAGGGAGAAGAGCTCGTCAACTCAGGCTCAAAGAAGGACGGGAAGAAGAAGAGGCGAATCAAGAAGATAGTCTACTACGATAGCGACGACTCTTCTTCACCAAAGGAAGACGACGACGACTCTTCCTTCAAGCAAAAGACGGTTAAACCAAGCTACTCTAAAATGTCTTTTGATTATTCTCGTTTTCCATATAACTCCAATGCTCATGTGTTGTCTATTCCTCTTGGCAAACCCCCTCATTTTGATGGGGAAGATTATTCTTTTTGGAGTCATAAAATGCGTAATCATCTTTTCTCTCTTCATCCTAGCATTTGGGAAATAGTTGAAAATGGGATGCATTTTGATAGTAGTGATAATACTATTTTTATTAATGAGCAAATTCATAAAAATGCCCAAGCTACTACTGTGCTTCTAGCATCTCTATGCAGGGATAAATATAACAAGGTCAGTGGCTTGGACAACGCTAAGAAAATATGGGACACCCTCAAAATTGCTCATGAGGGAAACAACGCCACAATGATCACCAAGATAGAGTTGGTCGAAGGCGAGCTGGGGAGATTCGCCATGAAGAGGGGTGAAGAGCCAACTGACACATACAACAGGCTCAAGACCCTGGTGAACAAGATTCGAAGCTACGGGAGTACAAGATGGACGGATCATGACGTCGTGCGCCTCATGCTAAGGTCATTTACCGTTATTGATCCTAATCTTGTAAACCTTATTCGTGAGAACCCCAGGTACACCAAAATGTCGCCCAAGGAAATTCTTAGAAAATTTGTAAGCGGGCGCATGATGGCAAAGGAGGCGAGGTACGTCGACGACATCGCCAACGGACCTCTTCCACACTATGAGCCGCAACCCGTGGCTCTCAAGGCGACGACAAGCAAGGAGGCGCTCCCCGACAAGGTGGCGCAAATTGAGGCTGCCGGCCTTAATGAGGAGGAGATGGCGCTTGTAATCAAGCGCTTCAAGACTGCTTTGAAGGGACGCAAGGACTACCCCAACAAGAGAAAATCAAGGGGCAAGCGTACATGCTTCAAATGCGGTAAGTACGGTCATTTTATTGCTCAATATCCTGATAATGAAAATGACCAGGACCAAGAGAAGAAAGGGAAGAAGGAGAAGAAGAAATTCTACAAGAAGAAGAAGGGCGAGGCGCACCTTGGTAAGGAATGGGACTCGGACTGCTCTTCATCCGACTCCGACGACGAGGGACTCGCCGCCGCCGCCTTCAACAAGTCATCCCTCTTCCCCAACGAACAACACACGTGCCTCATGGCTAAGGAGAAGAAGGTACATACACGAGATACTCCCAAGTATACTTCTTCTAGCGATGAGGATTCTGATGATGATTTAGATTATAGTGATCTTTTCAAGGGCTTAGATAGATCCATAATTGATAAAATTAATGAATTGATTGATGCTCTTAACGAAAAGGATAGGTTGCTTGAAAAGCAAGAGGATATTCTTTATGAGGAACATGATAAATTTGTTAATGTTGAAAAATCCCTTGCTTTAGAAATTAAGAAGAATGAAATGCTTGCTTTTGAATTGACTTCTTGCCATGATTCTATTTCTATCCTTAAGAGTTTAAATGTTGATTTAAATGCTAGAATAGAGAAGTTAAGTGTTGCTAGTTCTTCTGTGAAGCATGTATCTATCTGCAATAGATGTAAGGATTTTGATGTTAATGCTTGCAATGATCATGCCTTTACTATTTCCAAGTTGAATGATGAGATCACCAACCTTAATGATCAACTTAAAATTTGTAAAAATGAGTGTGAAAAGATTAAGTTTGCTAGGGATGCCTACACCATTGGTAGACATCCCTCCATTAAGGATGGACTTGGTTTCCAAAAGGGAACCAAGGACACAAAGAGCCAAAAGGCCCCCAGCTTCATTAAGGAGAAGGGGAAGGCGCCTTTGGCTAGTAGTTCGCATTCCTTTCATGAGAAGAAGAACCATGCTTATTTGTATACTCATGTTGAGAATGCTTCTCGTACTTCTCAAGTTGTTCATCATGATGATCATGCTGTTTTACCTGTGCGTCATGATACTGTTTTTGCTCCTCGTGCCATGAATGCTTCTTCTAGTTCATATCATGCTCATAGTAGGAGTAGACCTATGTGCCATACTTATAATGATGTTTCTCATGCGCCTAGGAATGCATCTCATGGTCCTTCTATGCTTTACCGTACTTATGATGCCTCATATGTGCTGTTTTGTAAATCTGGTAAAGTGTGTGCTAAAAATGTGGGGCCTAAATGCAAGAGAGGTAAGACTTGTATTTGGGTTCTAAAATCTTATGTGACTAACCTTGTAGGACCCAACAAGAGTTGGGTACCTAAATCCTAAGCCTAAATTGCCTTGCAGGTTTATGCATCCGGGGGCTCAAGTTGGATAATTGATAGCGGATGCACGAACCACATGACGGGGGAGAAGAAGATGTTCACCTCCTACGTCAAGAACAAGGATTCTCAAGATATGATTATCTTTGGAGATGGGAGCCAAGGCAAAGTCAAAGGTTTGGGTAAAATAGCCATCACTACCGAACATTCAATTTCTAATGTTTTCTTAGTAGAATCACTTGGCTATAATTTGCTTTCTATTAGTCAGTTATGTCACATGGGGTATAACTGTTTATTTACAAATATTGATGTTACTGTCTTTAGAAGAAGTGATGGTTCAGTAGCATTTAAATGTGTATTAGACGGCAAGCTCTATTTGGTTGATTTTACTAAAGAGAATGCCGATCTAGATGCATGTTTAATTGCTAAGACCAACATGGGCTGGCTTTGGCATCGTCGTCTAGCACATGTTGGAATGAAGAACCTTCATAAGCTTCTACAGGGAGAACATGTGTTAGGACTAACCGATGTCTGTTTTGAGAAAGACAGATCCTGTGCAGCATGCCAAGCAGGGAAGCAGGTGGGAACGAGTCATCCAAGCAAGAATGTGATGACGACATTAAGACCTATGGAACTTCACATGGATCTCTTTGGACCCGTTACTTATCTTAGCATCGGGGGAAGTAAGTATGGTCTTGTAATTGTTGATGATTTTTCCCGCTTCACTTGGGTATTCTTTTTGCAGGATAAATCTGAAACCCAAAGTACTCTAAAGCGCTTCCTCAAGAGAGCCCAAAATGAGTTTGAGCTCAAGGTGAAGAAGATCAGAAGCGATACTGGATCTGAATTCAAGAATCTTCAAGTAGTGGAGTATCTTGAGGAGGAAGGCATCAAGCACGAGTTCTCCGCTCCCTACACTCCACAGCAAAATGGTGTAGTGGAGAGGAAGAATCGAACGCTCATCGATATGGCAAGGACGATGCTGGGAGAATACAAGACGCCGGTGCGGTTTTGGTCGGAAGCCGTGAATACGGCTTGCCATGCCATAAACCGCCTCTACCTTCATCGCCTCCTCAAGAAGACGGCATATGAGCTCCTAACCGGTAACAAACCCAATGTTTCGTACTTTCGTGTATTTGGGAGCAAATGCTACATCTTGGTAAAGAGAGGTAGACATTCAAAGTTTGCTCCTAAAGTTGTAGAAGGGTTTTTACTAAGTTATGATTCAAATACAAAGGCATATAGGGTCTTCAACAAATCTTCGGGTTTAGTTGAAGTCACTAGTGACGTTGTATTTGATGAGACTAATGGCTCTTCAAGTGAGCAAGTTGATCTTGATGACATAGATGAAAATGAAATTCCTACGGCTGCAATGAGGACTATGGCGATAGACGATGTGCGCCACAGGAACAACAAGTGCAAGACCAACCTTCTTCCTCGACGATGGCGCAACCCCCAACTCAAGATGAGGAACAGGTACCTCAAGACGATGGCATGGATCAAGGGGGAGCGCAAGAACAAGAAGATAAGGAGGAAGAAGAAGTACCACAGGCACCTCCAACTCAAGTCCGGGCAACCATCCAAAGGAATCATCCGGTGGATCAAATCCTTGGTGACATCAGCAAGGGAGTAACTACTCGTTCACGATTGGCTAATTTTTGTGAGCATTACTCCTTTGTCTCTTCTATTGAGCCTTTCAGGGTAGAAGAAGCCTTGTAGGATCCGGACTGGGTGTTGGCCATGCAGGAGGAGCTCAACAACTTCAAGAGAAATGAAGTGTGGAGCCTTGTGCCACGTCCGAAGCAAAACGTTGTGGGAACCAAGTGGGTGTTCCGCAACAAGCAAGACAAATATGGGGTGGTGACGAGAAACAAGGCTCGACTTGTGGCAAAAGGTTATGCCCAAGTCGCAGGTTTGGATTTTGAGGAGACTTTTGCTCCTGTAGCTAGGCTTGAGTCCATTCGTATTTTATTGGCCTATGCTGCTCACCACTCTTTTAAGTTGTTTCAAATGGACGTGAAGAGCGCTTTCCTCAATGGGCCAATCAAGGAGGAGGTATACGTGGAGCAACCCCCTGGCTTCGAGGATGACAGGTATCCCGACCATGTGTACAAGCTCTCTAAGGCGCTCTATGGGCTTAAGCAAACACCAAGAGCATGATATGAATGCCTTAGAGATTTCCTTATTTCTAATGCTTTCAAGGTCGGGAAAGCTGATCTTACTCTTTTTGCTAAGACTTGCAATGGTGATCTGTTTATATGCCAAATATATGTCGATGACATAATATTTGGTTCTACTAATCAAAAGTCTTGTGAGGAGTTTAGCAGGGTGATGCAACAGAAATTCGAGATGTCCATGATGGGAGAATTAACATACTTTCTCGGATTTCAAGTAAAGCAACATAAAGACGGGACGTTCATCTCTCAAACGAAGTACACACAAGACTTGCTCAAGAAGTTTGGGATGAAGGATGCAAAGCCCGCTAAGACGCCAATGGGAACCGACGGACATTTGGACCTCGACAAGGGAGGTAAGTCCGTTGATCAAAAGGCATACCGGTCTATGATAGGTTCCTTACTTTATCTTTGTGCTAGTAGACCGGACATAATGCTTAGCGTATGCATGTGTGCTAGATTTCAATCCGACCCTAAGGAATGTCACCTTGTGGCTATGAAGCGTATTCTTAGATATTTAGTTCATACGCCTTGCTTTGGGATCTGGTATCCTAAAGGGTCTACCTTTGACTTGATTGGATATTCAGATTCTGACTATACCGGGTGCAAGGTTGATAGGAAGAGCACATCGGGGACTTGTCAGTTTCTAGGAAGGTCCCTGGTGTCTTGGAGCTCAAAGAAACAAACATCCGTTGCCCTATCCACCGCCGAGGCCGAGTATGTTGCCGCTGGTCAGTGTTGTGCGCAACTACTTTGGATGAGGCAAACCCTCCGGGACTTTGGCTACAATCTGAGCAAAGTCCCACTCCTATGTGATAATGAGAGTGCAATCCGCTTGGCGGATAATCCCATTGAACACAGCCGCACTAAGCACATAGACATCCGGCATCACTTTTTGAGAGACCACTAGCAAAGGGAAGATATCGATGTTTGCCATGTTAGCACCGATAACCAGCTAGCCGATATCTTCACCAAGCCTTTAGATGAGAAAAGGTTTTGCAGGCTGCGTAGTGAGCTAAATGTCTTAGATTCGCGGAACTTGGATTGATCTATAGCATACATGTGTTTTATGCCTTTGATCATGATATTTTGAGCTTAATTATCTTTATTGCTTATTTTGGTGCTCAAGTTGTAGAATGTCATCCCCGGACCTCACAAGTCCTTGTGCAAGTGATGCATATGTTTAGGGGGAGGATATGCTACAACTTGACCCTTTGAGACTAATGTGTTTGTTGAGTTATGATGATGTAGTCTCAAAGGTGAATTGAAAGGGAAATGATGAACTTGGACAAAGAAAAAGCTTCCACTGCATTACGGTATCAATGTATTTTGTTCCAAGTCGCCTTTTGGTTTTCTCATTGCCTTTTGCTCTTTATTTGCAATTTTTTGTGAGGCAATGAGGTTAAAGGCCACTAAGTTCTCCGTTTTGGTGCTTAATGCCAAAGGGGGAGAAATTAAGGCCAAAGCAACTAGATCAACCGCCACTTGTGAATTTAAAAATATTTTGGTGTTGAACTTGTCTTTTTGATCAAAACCCTCTTGATAGCAAAGAGGAGCACTCTAATTGCAAAACTATTCTCTTGTGGGGGAAAAGATTTTTGATAGAACCTCTAAGTGCTTTTCCATGAGAAAAGGGGGAGTTCTTTGTTTTTATTAAAGCTAGTCTTTAAAAAGTGGTTTGATTTGTAAAAATAAAATGATTTGACTTAGAAGTTAGAAAAATGAATCTGTTTTGCAAAAACAAACCAAGTGGTGGCAAAATGATCCAAATATGCCAAATCCTGTGATATTTCAATTGGTTTTTAGTTTGACTTCAATTTGCACATTTTGGCTCACATTTGGTTATGTTAGTACATTTTGAGTTGCTTTTGATGTGTTGGCATAAATCACCAAAAAGGGGGAGATTGAAAGGGAAATGTGCCTTTGGGCCATTTCTAAGTGTTTTGGTGATTAAGTGCCCAACACATCACCTTGAACTAACATGTCTTCTATGAGTGTGAGCACAGGTGCAAAGAAAGCAAATTGAAGTAATCAAGTCCAAATGAAGTGAATTGGAGGGCTAAAAGTGCAACTTGTTTAAAACCAACATGGAAATATGATTTGAGTATTTGGATAAGTTGCATATACCCTCATCTATGTTTTCAGCACTTTGTTTTGTCTACTAACCTTGTTGTGCAAAGAAAGTGCATTTTGGGCTTGAGATGGAGCATATTGCAAATCCTTTTGGAGAGATGGATAAAGGTATATTTCTAGCACTTAGTCAATTGTTTTAGTTGCTAACTATTTTCATCTAAGTGCTAGGAAACTCCTCAAGTCGAGCAAAATTGGAGAGAAGAAGTTTGGCTCAACTTGGCCAAAGTTGTGCCAGTCTGGGCAGCACCGGACAGTGTCCGGTGTGCCAGACCGCACAGTGGCCGAAGTGGCCGCTCTCGGAAAAAGTGCCAGGCGTCATGGCTAAAAATCATCGGACTGTCCGGTGAGCCAGGCGGCCAACGGCTCTCGCCTGCGTCAACCGTCGACGCGCAATCAGCGGTGGACACGTGGCGACCACGTCACCTCGGCCAACGGCCAGCGGTCGCACTGGACTGTCCGGTGCGCCACCGGACTATCCGGTGTACCATCTGGTCGAAGGCTGCCAACGGTCGGCTCGGCCGTTTAAGGAAGGGGATCGCGCACTGTTGGATGTCTGGTGTGCACCGGACAGTCCGGTGCACCCACGGACAGAAGGCAACCAGGGCCTTCCAAACGAAGGAGCAACGGCTCCCTTGGCACCTGGGGCTATAAATAAGGCCCCTAGGCGCCTCTACCTGGCACCCAAGCATACTTTGAGCACACTACAACTCCGAGACTCTGTGACCACGCTGTTGAATTGCTAGAGAGAGATTTGAGCGTGTTCTTGAGTTGTAACTCTGTCGTTTTTCATTCGTGCGCTCTTTTCTTCGCTTGTGTGCGTGGTGTTGCTGCGTTTGTGCTCTTGTGTGCGTTGCTACTCCCTCCTTACTCTTGTGTTGATCGAGATCATTTGTGTAAGGGTGAGAGACTCTAACTTGTGGAGATTCCTCACAAACAGGATCATATTATACGGAAGACAACCGTGGTACTCAAGTTTGATCGCTGGATCACTTGAGAGGGGTTGAGTGCAACCCTCGTCCATTGGGACGCCACAACGTGGAGTAGGCAAGCATGTTACGCTTGAGCGAACCACGGGATAAAATCGTCATGTCTATTGTCTATTTTACCTTGCTGCGAGTTTGTTCTTCCTAGCACTTCACTTATAATATTGCTCTAAGTTTAATACTCATCTTGTGAGAGCAATTAAGTGAAGAAATCTTCTTTCTCCTCTCACTCTTCTTATTCGAACTTGGTTTTAGATTTCACTAATCCATTTTTTGGACCAAGTTTGTTTTGTTTAGAGCTATTTTTACAGGATCACCTATTCACCCCCCTCTAGGTGCTCTCACCCGGCGGCGCTGCCTCCCCGGCCACGCGCCTCCCTGCCCAGTGGCCTTCCCCAGCCACGCGCCTCCCTCCCTGATGCCCTTCCCTAGCCGTGTGCCTCCGTCCCGGCTGGCTTCCCCAGCTGCGCGCCTCCCTCCCGGTGGTCTTCCTGGGCGTGGCTCTCTCCCTGATGCCCCTCTGCTGGTTGATTCATCTCTACCTCAACAGGACCAAAGGTAGTACGCTCTTCCTGTGAAAGACTACAGTATTGCATTCTAGATCGAGGTCAAATGATTGTGTTTTGATAATAAATCCTGTTTAGCTGTTGAAACTAGTAGAATCATGTCTGATGCACTAATTATTTTGTTATCTTTTATCAAAGTATGGCTGAGAATGCAGTTTGGGATAATGCAAATGTGAAACACTTGATTGATATTTGTAAGGATGAGATTTTAGCTGGAAATAGACTGGCAGGTTATTTCACTAGAAATGGTTGGAAAAATATGGAGGAAAAGTTTTTAGCAAGAACTGGATTGAAGTTAGTGAAGTCACAATTGATGTTGACATAGCCGATTATAATGATGTACTACTCCCTCCGTCCCAAAAAACAAGTCATCCTAGAATTTTTGTGACAAATTAGTATTGGGTTAAAACGACCATGCTGCCCCTCTCTTTTAGGAACTTCTGCATGTAAAATGATCAACTAAGGCATGAATCCCCATATTTTTGGTAAGTAAATTAGGCAATTAATGGTGCATGTGGCATCAATCTCTAGGATGACTGTTTTTTTGGACAAATTTCAAACCTTAGAATGACATGTTTTTTGGGATGGAGGGAGTAGTATCCATGGTTGAGGTAATCACACGAAGGCGAAAAAAATCTAGACGGATCTAGAATTGTGTAGAAGGTGCACCACAGGGTGCTGTTTGGGGCATGTTGAATATGTAAGAGGATGACTCCAACTCGATTTGAATTCTTGTGGTTTACCACCTTCTTATATTTTGTATATTTAAAGAAAGTTCATTGATGCAGACTTTGTCATTATAGACGACACAATCAATGCCATCATTGAAGAAGGGTCTTGCATATCTATCGCTTAGAGAACTACCCATGTGGCCCGCATAAATAGCATGGGTAGCAAGTTTTTATTTCGAAATTTGGGCTTTGCTTCAATTTAATCTTTTGTGAGTATTTTCATGCTTATTTTTATTTTGTTACCTTTACAACATGTTTTCAATAAATAATATGTTGATGCATGAAGCCATTTTAGAAAAGAATATATGATTTTCCATATTGATGTATATGGTACAAATACCATTGTTGATTTTAATTTGTATGCTAAATTCTAGCAACAACAACTTATGTAGTGTGATTTATTTTGACATAGTGTTTTAACATATTTCAACCATTCCAAATATAGTTTCACTTTTGAATTTTTTAAAGTTATTTTATAGCAATGATCAATTCTTTAGAAAAAGGCATCAACATATATTAGTTTCATTAATTTCATATCATAATTTTTGTTAGTGTATTTAATTTATATTATAAATGTATTTGACTTCAGATAAAATCCAAAATGAGTGAAAATATAGATAACATCAAAATTATTTTCATTAATTCCTCCAAAACTATTGTCTTTCTACTAATTTCTTTATATTATAGATTTTAATCTTTTAACCTTACATCTTAATTAGAAATTATATTTATACACAATGGTTTTATTTATTTTCACTAGGGCTATTATCTAGGTAGCAAATTTGATATGCTAATTGGTTAATTATTGCAACTTGATGTGCTTAATGATTTAAGGTATTCAAATCTTGGAGAATCAATCGACGTGTCGATGAAATATTCAATGGATCCCCCTTAGAAACTGGTGAAATGCTAGAACATGGTACAATTCGTTCTCGCCATGGAAAAGTTATAGAAACAAGATTAATTACGCTAACTTTATGTTAAAAATAGTCTCCAAACTAATCCTTTTTAGTAGTATTAGTTAAATGAAAACTCGTGCTTTTCCTACTAGTCGAGTTTATTTATTCCTATAAGACAACATATGGATGAATTATATTTTTCGTAGCTTGAATCTCCTTAATTATTAGAGTCATACCAAAAACACTTAGTATAGTTTTTCTAATTCTGTCAAAATATTGTGTTAGAAAACAATTTATTTTGTATTAACGCACAACTTAAACAAATTGTATCTAGCTTAGTCTCTTCATTTAATTTAGACAAGTAAATCTAACACTTTAGATCCCATCTTTTCCCATTATTAACACGGTAATTTTTAGGTTATCTCGATGAGCATGCCAACTCGTTTTAATAAATTTGTTTCTATTTTTAGTTTTATTTGGTATGAAATATTTTGATTAATCTAGACAGTTCAGTGTCATAACAATCAATTATGTTTATATTTTTTAGTTATGATGTATTATCATTGTTCATGATTAACGTGGTGATTTATAGGATTTTTCTAGGATTATATTTTCAAAAGAATCAGCCTCAGGCACCAAGGTGGTCACTTGATGGGGCACACGCAACACACCTCTCTACAAGATATTGAGAACCTGAAGCTCAAATCCGTCTCAAGTGGATGATCAATAGGAGCTCATGTGACCATTGAATGTGCATGACTGTATGAGTGATTGTTGGTGTCAAAGGTGGCTAACGAGGGCTAAGGAAGCCTTTAAATAGAAGCACACACACAAAATTGCTATTGAAAAATGATTTAGTTTGATGTGGACAATGTACGCCAAACGGTCCAGTCATAAATGCACTTGATAGTCTGGTGTGTGATAAATTTGAATCCAAACAAAATTGTTGGTCTGTATGACAATAGCCATTAGAACAACATTACTATCTGGATGGTCTAGTGACTGCATTTGCAAAAACATGTGGCGAAAAATAGCATTACTGTCTTTATCATCCGGTGTGACCACTGGACCTTTCGGTGAGTTGAAAAGCACATGGACCAAGTTTTACACACCAAACTTTCATAGTCATGCAGTGAATGCAGCGGATGGTTCAGTGAATGAGCATCATATGATCTAATGTTCACAATTAGATTGGTACATAGCCAAGCAAGACCAAGTTAGTTTTTAACACACTTGACGATCTGCACAGTGAGGTGCATACAAAAGTTCTCGTTTTCACCGGTTTTAAGTCAAATCAAAATCATTTCTTTTAGATCTTTTTCGAATTGCCTAGTAGTGGATTGTGATTATTTTATCACAATTTATGTTGATTGAGCTTGAGGACTTTAGATATTATGAATTTGAGAGGAGCTCAAAGCATCGACAAATGGCTAGGATATGGGTATTTATTGTACACCTTCACAACTAACAGTTGGGAAAAGCTGATTTTTCCTACTGAACACTAGACCACCCTGTGCACTATTCACCGGACCGTTCAGTGCTAGTTTTCCCAACTAGCTATTATAGTCGACCATTCCCCACATCTCCAGTGTATATTCACCGAGCCAGCTAGTGATGTGTCACTAGACAGTCCGACCTGTGTAAATGTGCATTGGGTATTCAATGTTTATAGTTTTGACCATACTTGTCCAAGGTATCACTAGACCATCTAGTGTTTGCTCAGTTGGCCATTCAGTGCTTGAAATCGCACTAGGGTCTTTAAACATTACTTATTCGTCATGCTTATCACCAGACCGTTCAGTGTGCATATTGTCATATTTGCCTTGTACCTTCGTCTTATATTACCGGACTGTCCAGTGCTGGTACAAATCTAACTAGTTAGCAGGACTGCCTTTTAAGACACGAGGCTTCTTTAGTGGGACATTTTTGGCCTTATGTGATCTTCTAGGTTTTCTAATGCTCTTGATTAATCTTTGAGGTGTTTGTTTACAAAATTTGTCACTCATAATTCCTACTACTTGAACAAACACTACTAGAAAACCCCCCTTGTAGCTATGCTTTTTTTGGACAATAAGCACGCTTTAATTCGTCTCTATATGAATGTACGCACGCTTTCCAAAAACGTGTTAGAAGCGTCTTCGTATGGACCGTATCAGACTTTGTAGAAACGATTATCGTAAGCGTATATATTAGATGAATAGACGTTTCATAGACACGTTAGATGCATGTTTAGACACATTGATACGCTTTTATAGATGCGCATATAACATGTGTCTATTATTGTTGTTATGTCATATAGTATCGTTTCATTATGTGTGAAAAAATATAGATATGATATTATAGATACATTCATAATTCATGTGTATTACTATAGTCACGTTTTATAGTGACGCTTTATTGCGCATTAAGGAGTATAGAGACGATATAGTAGGTGACACGAATGATGACATGGCAGGTGATGTGGATAGGTGACATGGCAGGTGATGTGAAAAAATGACGTGGCAGGTGATATGGAATGGTGACGTGTCAGCTGAACTGGCGAGTGACACATTTTATAGTAATGCCAAAACGCGTGTTAACAAAAGTAGAAACAATACTATAGCCACGTTTGTATTGTGTGCCTACGCATATCAATACGTTATATAGTAACGTCAAAGTGTGTATTAAGACCTGTAGAAACGATTTTGTACATACATCTATATTTGTTTGTAATAATATAGACACGTTTTATTGTAACACTTTATTACGTGCCAAAAAAAGATGTTTTCATTTATATATTTATATATATAAATGTGCATCGAGATGAATGTTAAAAAAAATCAAATTATAAACCCTCAATAATATTGCTTTTGGCCTTGGCAAAATATCAAGAAGCTAACTAACTCGATAGCAAACATGTTCAGTAACTGCCAATTGTGTTCACAAAGAAGCAAAGCCAAAGTGGCAATATCATACAAATATCACTTGAAAATTTTAGTAACTACTATAATCTAACTGATTCACTTTGCAATTATACTAGGCTTCCCCTCTAGCTTTGTCCACGCCATCTAGCTTTGTCCATGTGCTGCAGGTACTAACTTGTTGCGGGTACAAGATGAGCTTCTAGCTTGCTTCACCTATGAAGCATGTGTTAGATCAATAACTCAATTTGAAGTTGTTATGGGGACACATGTACTATTTCAAATAAAAAAGAAACTTACATGTGTAATTGGCCAAGGAATAACATAGCCAATAGCATCAATTAGTGTACGAATCTGATTAGATGGTCTAGGTACCTCCTCATCTATAATATTGCCAAGTTCAATATTTTCAAGGCCTTCAACAAGAACCCCACAATATTCTGGTCCAAGCTTTGCTCCTAATATTTCTCTTTGACTATCTGTAGTCACTAACTTCCCTTTGGCCACAACTCTGCCTTTGTTTATCAGTGAAATAAGGTAGACTTGCTTTTGTCTCTACAAATTACAAAACATGAACATATGATCTTTTGGTAAAACAACGTCATAATTGGAAAGAAATAAGGCAAATAAAACCGCATACTGATTCTGATATGCCCATGCTGGCAGCTTGAACCCTTCGAGTTCTCTATAATAAACATCAAATCATAGCATCACTTAATCAAATTATGCTTTATATTTTAATTGAAACAATAATACAATTAGCTTAGACATACCATGTTGTGCAATATAGGATCACTTGGCAAATCTATGACTACATTGCCATCAAGTTGTGCCTCCTACAGGCATAGTTTCACTCAATTATTATAGAAAAAGAAAATTATAAATATTAGATTTTAACAGGGAATGTAGACGAACAGGAACCAATTACTGAACCCTAGAGTTGCAAAAGAAAGCTAATTAATTAGGCAACTAAACTAAAAGGGAGCTTTTAATGCTTTTCACTTAAGTTTATATAGGCTAAATGAGACGGATTAACAACTGAATGAAAGCAGAGTACATGCTACTTCAGTACTTCTTCTTAAAAAACTACACAGAATCAAAGAGCAATAAATCAACAGGTGAAAAGAAACTTTGCAAATTTATCTCACATGAAAATTGTAACACCCCTGGTGTTACGTTAACTAAAACTCTAACCTGTCATCATAAGCATTTGCATTAACTGCTTGATATACCTAGAATGCATTCACTAGGTCAAAAAAAATCAATGAATATGGTGTTGTGTATTAGAGTATAGGGCTCAGGTTAAGAACTTTGCTTGATACATGGGAAGAGAAGTCGTCTCTAAGCAAGTAACAAATTGACTTGGAGTCTTAAGTGCTAAAGGTAGGTCTTAGAGCCCAGAGTGGCCTTGTTTTGGAATTATGGTCAAGTGGAAGAAGCACTTAAGGAGCTGGAATAATCCAAGCCTTAACTTGAGTTTTGCTTGGAAGAGATGGTTAAGTAAAGCAAATTCTAAACTAAGGACACTTTGGACATGAGCTTCATATACTAGAGTTGGATTTGATATTAAGGGGAGTCACTTGGCTTTTAGGAGTATGGATTGATAAATCACTAGATGAGGAGTCACATTTGAAACCCTCAACTAGCCCAAAAGTGGAGTTTTAAATCTAGAGAGAATTTGCTAGTGGTCCATATATCAAAGTTGTATATTTTGGAAAGTTGAACAACTTTCATGTATGGAGAATTCCAAGTTTTAGAGGAAAAGTTGGAGTAAAAAGCTTAATTCAGTTTTGAATCAGACTTGAAGTTTGCTGAAAATAATATCAACTAGCTGTTTTTGGGCCTTCATAACTTTTAATTTATAAACAGTTTGAAGATGGTCATTATAACAAATTTATAGGGCCACATGAGGAGTACAAGTTTTGTTAAGTCACCTAGCTCTAAAGTTATATGGAACTTGGAGTAAAATTAGTCCAAAGTAGAGCTAACAGAGTTTCTGGATTTCAGACTTAGTAGATTTCAGAGGCTGAATTTCAGTATTTGGATCCAACTTTGGGCCTTGATATTTTGGAATCCAGGGGGTTGTGGTTAATGAACACTATACCAAACTCGTAGAGAAATGATAGAAGAACAATTCTTATTAAGTGATATAGCCCCAAAGCTATATGCTACTGGTAGAAAAGATAGTCCAAAGATTGATTGGCAGATTTCTGAGTTTTCAGACTTACAACAGTAACTGAACCTGAAGTTAGTGTTTGATAGCAGTTTTGGGCGCTTGTTTGTGACTAATCCCTAAGTATTTGGGCTGAGAGATCCATAAAGGTATTGAAGACCATATGTTGGTGAATCACTTTCCTTAAGTGAGCTTGACATGATCCCATGCAAAATTTGGAGTAAATCTTGCCTAAAAATGGACTGTCAGTGTATTGGGGACTTAGTGGTTCAGAGCTGAAACTCTGAAAAACAGCCAATGGTGCTCTGTTTGGAGCTCAGTTGTGATTAATCCATATGGTTTTAGACCAAGAGCTGTATAGCAAAATGGAAGACCATATATAGGAGAACAAAATTCTTTAAGTAAGATTGGTTTGGTGCTACACAAAAAAAGGAGTAACAGTGGCTCAAATTTGGACTAGGTGGCTGAATTCTGAATTTTCAGATTTGGAATTGTATAAGTCTGAATACCTGTCTGTCTGCTCCACTTTGAGGGCTTGTAAGGGCTGTTCTGTGTAGCTTTGTGCCAGAATGTCTTAAGCAAAGTTGGAGAGGTTGTATCCATAAGCAAAGTTTATTAAGGGACCCTGGCTTGACATTGTGTAAATTTGAAAGATTTGGGCACCCCAAAAGGCCTCTGTCGAAAGGGGGATGAATCAACTGAACAAAGCTGAAAATGGGTTCAGGAAAACAGAAATGGTAATCAGATTTTGTAGTCAACTTTTGGATGCCATAACTTCTATTCTAGGAGGTTTGGGTCTATGAAATCTGTAGAGACTTGGTAGACCTTGGACTAATAAACAAGTCTTATTAATAGTGATTAATCTGTCTTACTTAGAAAATGAGAGAAATGGCTAGCTGAAGATGGGTGGATCAGTCAAGAGCTGTAGATTTCCAGTGCATTAGTGTTAGTTACAGAAAAAAATCCAAATTCAGATCACCGGTGCATTAGCATCTTATGTCCCTAATGTAGAATATAAGCATGAAGGTCAAGTAAGGCATAGAGTTGAATACACCATTGCCATCTAAAACAGCCTCAACCACGAATATAAAACTAGGTACATACCTGAGGTGAAAGAAGATTACTAGACTGGGCAGCAATTGTTCCAAGACCGATCTGGAACTCTGGCAACTAATGCAATAACATAATAGAATGAAGTCCGGGTTAGCTTGGAGAAGAAAAAAATAGAAAATCGTTATACTGATAAGCGAGTAGATTTTTGGTATTAAAAAATGCACTTATAAGTAGGATATGCACGGCCCTTCAAGCAGCTTTCAAAAGATTCATTAACAGGACTACTCCTTTAAAATCACAGGAAATAGAAAAAAATAGCTTGAGTAACTGAATTTTCAGAGCACGACATTCCAACCCATGGCAAGGCCAACGAAGGATCAATGCTTTGGCTCGATCAAATGCTTGTTTTTGTCAATTGCTTATAACATGTAAATCTGAAGGCCAAACTATTAGATACTAGTACCAGACTGCCTGTAAACCTGCGTTACACAAACCACATGCTAAGTCTAGAGGAAGCGTGTCCCGCTCCGCGCTCCGCACACGCACACCCAGGTCCTGGGCAGCGGCGGGGAGGACGACGGCTCGTGCGGCGGCTGCAGGACCACGCGGCTCTGGATGCGGAGGTGGCGAGGCTCAGGGGCCTCCTGCTCGACGTCCGGGGCAGGATCGACTCCATTGATGTGGGGTTAAAATCGAACCGCCAGGACCGCCAACCCATCGGCACCCTCCCCAACGGCACCATCGGAAACACGGATCTAATTCCGGAAACACGGAAACACAGAACTAATTGGGGAAGAGGAAGGAGGAGGCATCACCTTGCTGGTTGGTGGCGCCGCCGGCGAATCGAGGGGATCGGACCTGATGCGATGACTCGGAAACCGCTCTCTCCTCCCCAGATGGACCGCCGGTTGGTTATAAAATGGAGCATATGCTTGCCTGTTTGGGCGAACCGCGGAACAGGATTCGGCCCACTATATTCCCCTTGTGGGTTTATGTTGAATTAAGTGGGAATTAATTAGGACATTAGGTGTTGTCACGGTTTAGGCCCACCAGCAGCTAAGGCTTGCTGAGGCCCGAGCGCCGCTTGCTGAGGTCCGACTGTCCAAGGCTCCGAGCAGCTAACCGGCTGACCAATGACCGCTGAGGTGCTGCTGACTGCCTTCTTTGTCCCTCTGGTAAATTTGTGTTTCGATTGGAGTTTTTGACAGATTGCTTGTAGGGATTTGGACAGATAAATTAAACTGGTTTGGATAAATGCTTACGGGTTTTATTCAACTTTAATAGGTCATAATATAAAGATTGATGGATCAAAGTTGGATGAAAGAATCAAAATTGGACACTGCATACAAAAATGGCATTGAGGAGTTTTTAGCATTTGCTTACCGGGACCGTCCACAAGGTAGCGAGATACTTTGTCCATGCATAAACTGCAAAAATAGATACAACCACAGCTGTGATGAGGTCAGGACACATCTGAGATGTGATGGTATTATTAAAGGTTATACTATCTGGGTTCATCATGGTGAAAAATATGACAGGCCATCTATAGAACTTGCTGATGTACCAAATATCAGTGTAAATTTGACTACTTCAGGTCCAATACGAGACCGCCAGGATGGAAGATTGGATGACATGCAAGAACTCTTGCAGGCTGCATTTGGAAGGGCCGCAAGTATAATTGGTGCTGAAGCAGATGATATTCAGTCTGGATCTGTAGATGTGGAACATAATGCCACTGAGGATAATGTGAATCTACAGTTTAGTTGATCAAACAAAGCTTAAATTTGAAGTCTTATGTTCAGAAGTGGTTAAGATAATGACTGATAAAGGAGAAATACTGTTCTGTAGGAAATTACTTAGAATTAAACATGGTTTAGAGATAAGATCGCATGCTGCAAGATACATTTTTAATAATTAGAATGTCCAGAACTTGCTTCAAGCTTGCAATATGCAATAGTTCAATATTTCTAAAACACACAACATCACATTTATTATAACCAATAACCTGTATTTATTTTTTACTGCTATTTGTTGACATGACACTGATACTATTGTTGTAGAGAATTCTTGGATGAGGAGAAAAGAAAGTTACATCCCTCAATTGATCTAACACCTTCCTCCATTCAGAATTTGATGGATCAACACTTTCCTGACTGGTTGGAGCAAAAGGTCTGTACATCTAAAATTGTTGCAAATTTGGCATGGAACTAATAAAAGAAATGTACGTGAGCGTTTTTCCTTATATACAGGTTATATTAGGCGATGGAACAGGGATCACGACAAAGGTTCGAGCTTTGGCTGCAAAACCAAACAGATATGGAGTGACATACAGTGGTTACATTATTAATGGTTCGAGGTTCCACACTTTGAGTCATGAGGCTGCACGGTTGACACAGAATAGTGGTGTGGTCAACATTGCTGATGATGGGGTTAATTATTTTGGCAGATTATTAGATATAGTTGAATTGTCATATGCAAACTACAAGGTAGTGCTTTTCAAGTGTGAATGGTATGATGTTCATCATAAAGTTGGGTTGCGACAAGATGAGTTCGGATACAGTCATGTGAATTTTTCCTAGAAAATACACACTCGTGATAAACTAGATGATGATCCTTTTGTATTTTCATCACAAATTCAGCAAGTCTTTTATGTCCAAAACCCAAAAGCCGAACCATGGAACACTGTGGTGATAGTTAGCCCAAGAGATAATTTTGACATGGGTGTATAACTTGATGAAGAAAGTTAGACAAGGCTTAGATTTTCCGGTCATCTAATGCTATAGAAGAATATTGTGGGTTTTTTACTTGCACTGAATCAGAATGAACTAATATGTGTTACTTTAGATAGGAGGTGCCAACTTGTTGGGTTAATGTTGTTTAGTGTACAAATTTTCCTATTTGATTAAATACTACAATCCATGAGACTTGTAATATGGCTTATTTAATTATTCTTAGCTTTGATGTTTTCTGGTTATGAGTGTGCTCAAATCGGGCGCTTTTTCTATTTATTATTATCGAGTGAGTGACCATACTTTTTCCCATTTCAAGTGGGCATGACCATATTTTTTTCTAATTTATTATTATTATTATTATTATTATTATTATTATTATTATTATTATGCCTTTATTAGACCTATACAACATACACTAGCTAAACACAATTAATGTTAACATTGTTTTAGCCTCCTATAATATATGCCACGTTAGCTCTAGTGGAAGATATACCACACAACAACTATGGTGACTAATATACCTCGGTAGGTTACATGTTTTAAATTTTACACCAAAAACATCTCTACATGGTTAAGGATAAATTGCTAATACACATTAAAATGTGTCTTCAAGTAGTAACGGTTAAAAGCGTATCTAATTTCATATCAACTAGAGATATTTCGTTATCACATAAAAAACATCTCTATGTGGCTAAGAACGGTTATTCGATGCGCTTTATGACGTATCTTCATGTTAGTCACGTATTGAAAGCATGTCTAACTATATCATTTTTATACGTTTTTAATTGCATATCAAAAAGCATCTTAAGGTTCCTATAGATGATTTTAATACGTGTTTTGCAACGTGTCTATAGGTTACTGACGGTTGAAAGCGTGTCTAATTTCGTGTCATTCTAATACGATTTTAATAGCGTGTTAAAAATTATGTTTAGGTATCTCTTCACGTTGAAAGCGTGTCAAATACCGTAACATTTTGATGCGTTCTTAAAATTGTTTCAAATAATGTCTTTATGTACCGCCGTAGAGACGCTTTTGTGTGCGCTACAACTAAAACGTACATACAAGGGGGGTTTTCTAGTAGTGAAATGTTCTAACAAACACTTTAATCCTAATAGTTTTAGTTATCACTTCAAACACCAAAATCCCCTTTTAGCTTGCTGCAAAGAGGACAAGCCTGTTGCTACTGATGAATTTGCATCATGGATTGGATCATAGAGAGCACATGCCTACTGCTAATGATTGCTAAGATTACTGAAAAAATAATACTCCCTCCGTTCTTTTTCATTTGACAAAGTTGACTTTTTCCATAACTTGAATCATTCATCTTATTCAAAAAATTGCATTAGTTATCATTTGTTTTGGTGTTATTTGTTTTATCATTAGACATAGTTTGAGCATGACTTTTATTTTCACATGTTTGCATCAAGGAGGTAGTAATAGTGATTGCTAACAATATTGCAAAAATATAATAAATATGTAATGCCATGTGGCTAACATTTATCTCATCCGAAAAATTGTCGTGCCCAGATTTCAAGAAGACAAATCATAGGCAACTTATGAAAACCAGGATCGGTCTTAACATAAATTTGACAATAGTGCATCATCACTGATAGGTTCAAAAAGAAATAAAACGTTTAAACGACCATTACAACTCTTAGAACACAAGTCTTTATTCTCAACACAGTGAAAAACGAAAACTGGGCGCCGTCTTCACGGGGACGGTTGACTGGGAGACTCCGCCTAGAATTCCACAAACTGCTAGGTGTTGTCGTCCAAGCCTCCATCTTCTAAACCAAATCGTGTTGACCCCACAGAGGGTTGATTGAAAATAAACAAGCGTGAGTACCACAACCGTACTCAACAAGCATATCATAAGTGTATGAGACATTACAGTGGACTAGCTTTTGCATTGCGATGAGCTTTTAGTTGGTCAAATTTTAATTAACAGTTGGTGAAGCATTAACCCAAAACCCAATTATAATAGAGGATTAACAACAACATTTACAAGTGTGGAACAGTTCTCAACCCAAAACCCAATAATCTTGAAGGATCCGGGCCGCTCTTGACCATGAGCACGGCTAACATGTTAGTTTTTACCCTCTGCAGAGGTTGCACACATTCACCACAAGTCGTGACTGCCCCAACTGTTCTCCACATTTCCGAGCTATGAAGACTGGTTTCATCACTACGAGGCCTTTACAAAGTCTACCTTAGTAAGTGGTAACCGCTTAAGGTTTCATTGCATCATGGCAATAAAAGAGTGGAACTTGCTCCCAGAAGGAATCACTCAACTTCAAGGCAGCCAAGAGCCACTCCCCGGTCTCACCCCTCTTAGCCCCGTCGGTAAGTTACCACAAACTAAAGTGAACTAGTTATTGTGCCAAGACCACCCCATCCCAGTTTTTTGGTTGCGCTGTTGTCCCAGGTTGCCTCTTCAGGACGAGGTCCTTACGAAGAGTGGTCATGAGCCTTCCACACAACACTGGCTCAAGCCCCCTTTAACAAGTTGCTAAAAACAAGTTTTACGTTTGATCACATAGAGTATTCATCAACATTAACATGATAGTAACATTGGTTGAAAGCAACTAAGCGCTAACCATATGCATCCTAGGGGTAAAAGTTGTCGGGGTAAAAGTGTCTAGTTGTCCTTAGTGGAGCATCAAGTTGAATGCAATAAATGACATGGAATAATTATTAGGAGCTTATGCTATACTTGCCTTCCCCAAAGTGATCCTCAGGAACCTGCTCAAAGCCTTCAAGTTGGAACTTCAAACTGCTCGAACGGCTGATCGTCTACTAAGCATTCAACATCAACATTCAATAACACCACGCAGGCATGGTCAATCATTACATGCAAGCAAAAGAAAGGTCAGAATAGTACATCAATCACCAAAAATAGAAGCTAAAAAGGTTATAAAATTAATCTACGTGTTGCTACGAACACGTGAGCGTGAGAATCACTCCAATCGGAGCTAAAACAAGAAAGTTACGGCCAAAACAAGCTTCTAGGGGCTAAACTATAAATAACCGAGGCCCTAAATGTGAGAAAACATTACTGACAGGGTCCTAAATGCTAAAACCATGCTATAAGGAGTGTGGGTCCTAATAACTGAAAGGGCAGGGGCTAAAATAGAAGAAAAAGGACCTAGATTGAATTACTTTTGAACTGGCATGGACTGTGGGTTGATTTCTAAAAAGGTCAAGGGCTTATGCGCAAAAGTGGCTCAGCTGACTGAGTCAGTGCGCGTGTGGCGCTGACTGGGCACACACGTGGCGCTGACTGGGGTTAAGTGAAAACCACGCGGCGGACTCGGGTTGGCCAGCGAAGGGGTACGTTCAGATCTAATCTGGACCGCCCAGATTAGATCCAACGGCTCAGGTGAAAAGGAGAGGGGGCAGCCACCGGCGAGAGCCGGGACGGCAGCGCTGGCTAGGCTGCAGTGGCGCACGGCCAGAGTTCGCTCGAACTCACGCTCCCGAGCTCGGGGCTCAACCAGAGCTGGCCGGGGAGAGAGAGGGGACAACAGCGAACCTCACCGAGGTGATCTTGACCGTGATGGAGCGACGGGGAACGGTGGTGGCTTCGAGCAGCGGTGGGGAGCGACGGCGAGCGCGAGGGCGATGGTGTAGGACTCAGCTCGGGTCACGAGGAGGTTTCATGGGTGCGCGGAGTCCCTGCGGAGAAGAACCGAGAGATGGCGGGGGAGTTAGGCCTCGACGGTGACAATTCACGGCGGCGGAGAACTTACCCGAGGCAGCGGCGATGAGAAATTGGCGGCGGCCGAGAGCTCAAGGGTGGCTAGGGTTTGGCTCGGTGTGATGGGGAGGTTGAGGCGGCTCCCTTGGCGGTTTTATAGGGGTTGCGGAGATGGGGAAAGGAAGGTGCGTGGCAGCACTTGCCATGGTGACCACGGCGAAGGAAGGAAGGGGAGAGGGGGAAGGAAGGAGAGTGAGCGTGGGATTAAGGCCGAGGCAGTTACGGGAAAGGTCCTGGGGTGGACCTGGTTTGAGTCTGTCTCGGGGTTGAGAGAGGGGAAGAAGGGAAGGCGACAGCCGGAGAAAGGAAAGCTCCGACGGGAAGGAAGGAAGGTGGCGCGAGGAAGGGGACGATGCCGACAGGTGGGGCCGGGTAGTCAGCGGCTGGGAGGAGGAAAGCATGCGCGGCTGGCGGGCTATGGTGCTGGGCTGGGGTGCGGCCCACGCAGGGGAAAGGGAAGGGCTGGCTGGGCCGAGCCGAAATGGAGAAGGGAGAGGGCTGGGTTGAAAGAGAGAAAAGGAGAGAAGAAAGGGAAAGTTCCACTTCCCTCCCTGAACTCTGGACCAAAGGCTGCACTCTAAAATTCAAATAAATTTGAATTCCTCCTTAGGCAACTTCAATCAAAATAAATGCACCAGCATGTATGCAACAACATGTGAACTTATAATTGATTTTAGGTGTTTGTTCATTATATAAATGCACAAAATTCAAAGGGTGAACCCTAAATTCAAACAAGTCTAGCAAATTCAATTGAATTCTGAAATTTGAAATTTGGGACATCACAAACCTACACCCATTAAGAAGTATCTCGTCCCCGAGATTTGGGTTGGCTAGCAAAGAGATTACAATAGGCAGACTTCATCTCCTCCTCTCTTTCCCAGGTAGCCTCATTCTCCGTGTGATGATTCCACTGAACTTTGCACATACAGATCCTCCTACCCCTCGTGACTCGTTCCGTGCTTTCCAAGATATTAATCGGACGTTCTGCATAAGTTAGATCCTCCTGTACCTCAAGATCGTCCAACAACAACTGCTCCTCAGGAACTCTGAAGCACTTCTTTAGTTGTGAGACATGGAACACGTCATGCACTCCTGCGAGTTTCGGTAGCAGCGTCAGTTTGTGGGCCACTTCACCTATCCATTCCACAACGGGAAAAGGCCCCACATATCTAGGTGCTAGTTTTCCCTTGACTCCAAACCTTTTGGTGCCTCTAGAGGGTGACACCTTGAGGTACACATAATCCTCTGTTTCAAAAGCGAGATCCCTTTGATGTCGGTCCACATAACTCCTCTATCGAGATTGGGCGATCCTCATATTCTCTCTGACTATCCGGACCTGTCGTTCTGCATCCTCGATTATCTCAGGTCCAAACACTTGCTTTTCCCCAGCCTGATCCCAAAATAGTGGGGTGCGACACTTTCTTCCATACAACGCCTCAAACGGTGCCTTCTTAATAGTGGCCTGGTAACTGTTCTTGTAAGAAAACTCAGCATACGGTAAGCTCTTATCCCAACTTGCACCATACTGGATGGCACATGCTCTCAACATATCTTCCAATATCTGATTGGTTCTCTCTATTTGGCCATCGGTCTGAGGGTGGTAAGCTGTACTTAAATGCAACTTAGTACCCAAGATTTCATGCAACTGCCCCCAGAATCGTGATGTAAACTACGTGCCTCGATCCAACATAATTGTCTTTGGAATCCCATGCAAGCACACAATCCGCGACATATAAAGCTCAGCAAGACGAGCTTCGGTGTAGGTGGTCTTGACTGGTATGAAATGGGCCACCTTAGTAAGACGGTCTACGACTACCCATATTGAGTCATAGCCATCCTTGGTACGGTGTAGTCTAGTAATGAAGTCCATACCGACCTCATCCTATTTCCACTCCGGGATCTTCAAAGGTTGTAATAATCCGGCTGGTCTCTGGTGTTCTGCCTTGACCCTTTGGCAAATGTCACAGACGGCTACGTACTCTGCCACTTCTCTTTTCATCCCATGCCACTAGAATCACTGTTTCAAATCTTGATACATCTTGCTGCTGCCTGGATGAATGGAGTACGCTGTGTCATATGCCTCACTCAATATTAGCTGTCGTAGTGGTTTGACATCTGGAACACAGATACGATCCTTGTACCACAATGTCCCTTGCTCATCTTCACTGAAGTTCGGGGCTTTACCTGCCTCCAATAGTTCCTTAACTTCCTTTATTCTCTCGTCCTTTAACTGGCCCTTGCGGATCTCTTGCTCCAATGTTGGTTCCATTTCTGCTATCACACCACTAACTTCATTCAGAAACTCAAGCTGAATACTCTTGAACTCTGCACATAGCTCACGTGGCATCTAAAATCCTATGGCCATGTCGACATAACTCTTCCTGCTCAATGCATCTGCCACTACGTTGGCCTTTTCCGGATGGTAATGTATCTCCAGGTCGTAGTCCTATATCAGTTCTAGCCATCTCCGTTGCCTCATGTTCAGGTCATTCTGGGTGAAGATATATTTCAGATTCTTATGATCGATGTATATGTTGCACTTCTGACCAAAGAGATAGTGTCGCCATATCTTCAAAGCGTGCACCACTGCCGCTAGCTCGAGATCATGGGTAGGATAATTGGTTTCATGTTTCCACAACTATCGAGAGGCATAAGCAATCACCTTTCCCTCCTGCATAAGGACACAACCCAAACCTTCTTTGGACGCATCACAATACACCGTGAAACTCTTCTGAAGATCTGGTAGTGTTAAAACAGGTGTCATAGTCAACCTCTTCTTCAATTCCTCAAAACCTGCCTGACACTTCTCTGACCAGACAAACTTCGCACTCTTCTCTGTCAAAGCGGTCATTGGTTTGGCAATCTTGGAGAAATTCTCAATAAACCTCCGGTAATAACCCACTAAACCCAAGAAACTTCTGATTTCCCTTACATCCTGTGGCGATTTTCAATCCAGTACTTCCGTGACCTTGCTAGGATCGACGGATATTCCACCCATGGAAATGACATGCCCTAGAAATGGCACCTCATCTATCCAGAACTCACACTTGCTCAGTTTGGCATACAACTGGTTCTCTCTCAATTTCTGAGCACCTTTCTCAGATGTCTCTCATGTTCTTCTTTTGTCTTAGAGTATATCAGGATGTCGTCAATGAACACAACCATGAATTTGTCCAGATATTCTCGGAACACCTTGTTCATCAGATACATGAAGGAACTGGAGCGTTGGTCAACCCAAAGGGCATTATTGTATACTCATATAACCCAAACTTGGAGATGAATGCAGTCTTGGGAATATCAGAAGGTCTGATTTTCAGCTGGTGATACCCTGACCTGAGATCAATTTTGGAGAATACGCAAGCACCTTGCATCTGGTCAAACAGATCATCAATTCTGGGTAGTGGATATTATTCTTAATGGTGACCTCTAAGAGCATGATAGTCAACACACATCCTCTTGGTTTTATCTTTCTTATCCACGAACAAGGCAGAAGCTACCCAAGGTGAGCTACTAGGACGAATGAAACCCTTTTCCAACAGTTCATCTGTCTGTTTCTTTAGTTCAGCTTGTTCTTTAGTGGCCATCCTATAGGGCCTTTTAGCTATAGGAGCAGTTCCAGGTAAGAGATCAATAACAAATTCAATGTCTCGGTCGGGCGGCATACCTGGTAACTCATCTAGAAAAACATCTGGATATTCACACACCACCCTGATTCTATGAGTTGGATCGGTGGCTATCTAGTTTATCCTGCCCTCAATAACCGGAGGCCTTCCGAGAACAACCTCTACCTTCTCCCCACTAGGGGCACACATTCGAACTGAACCGGTTGCGCATTCGACCATTGCTTCCCATCTTTTCAGACAATCCATTCCCAATATCACATCAATTCCCTCTGAATTTAATAGTACCAGATTGGTATGAAACTCTACCCCCTTATGTTTATAGGGACATGCAAACAAGTAAGGGTAGCTCTCATTGTCCCCCCAGAGGAATTTACTAGCATGGGTTGTGCCATGGATGCTAAGGGCATGTTATACTTATCCGTGTATGCTCTTCAAATGAAAGAATGACTAGCACCAGTATCGAAAAGAATAACCACAGGGTTGGAGTTGATCAAGAACGTACCGAGTATCACGTCTAGAGATGCTTCTATGGTTTCAGCAGACACATGATTCACCCAAGCTTGCAGGAGATTTTTCCCTTGGTTCTGGCCCTGCTGCGACTGCTATCCCTGCCTATTGTTCTGAGCTGGAAGGAACACTTTTCGAGGACACACATTGGCATAGCGCCCTGGATCTCTGCATTTGAAGCAACTTTTCCCAGCTGGAGGCATAGGATTGCCATGGGTATTGTTGGCATGGTTGGTCTTCACAGGAGCATTGGTTCCGGCATTCTGACGCTGAGGTTGAGATCTGGTACGGTACTGCTGTTGCTGCTGGTGAACATTGTTCTGCTGAACTTGCTGTTGATACTGCATGGTACGAGGGCGGGTGTTGCTGCCTGCCTGCGAAGCAGCGTTCTTCCTCTTCTCATTAAACACGGCTTGGCGGTTCAGCTCCTTAGTAAAAGTAGCATCCACCAGCTGATTGAAGTCAGCGAAGGGAATGATGTCTAGCTAATTCTTCAGCCCTAGCTGTAGCCCTCCAAGGAATCACATCCTCATCTTTCGATCAGTATCCACCTCCTCAGGAGCATATCGTGAGAGCTGAATAAATTTGTCACAATATTCAGTGAGGGACATGGTTTCCTGTTTCAGCTCTAGGAACTCTGTCTTCTTCTGCTGCATAGCTCCTTCTAGCACATGATGATTTCGGAATGCCTCCCAGAATTCCTCCTAAGTAATGTTGTCCCTGTCCTCATGGGCATACTGATATGAATCCAACCATTCCTGCGCTGGTCCTAGCAACTAACGAGACCCGTATAGCACTCTTTCCTGATCAGTGCACTGAGCGACATCCAACTCTTGCTCCACTACACGGAGCCAGTCGTCTGCTGGAATGGGGTCAGAAGAGTAGATGAAGGTTGGAGGGTTACCCCTCAGGAAATCCACACGACAATCTCTCGGTGGGGGCGCATGAGCAACGGGTGCCTGCTGCATATGCTGATGCATGGTCTGCATCATTTGGAGTCGCATCACCATCAGTTGTTCCATAGTCAGTGGGGGAGGTGGTGGCTGTTAACTTCAGCTCGACGTCGATTACCGAGAGAACGATCAATCAGTCGAGTATTGAAGAAGAACAGTGAAAAACAGAGGATTTTCTTTGGACAGGCCAAACCGGGCGACCTGCCTCCTTTTTGTGCTTTTCTATTTATTCACTGGACTACACAACGCATTACAATTACTCAGCTCCAAACTTCCCACGATCTCCATACTCACGACCCTGGAAACTCGGAACACTCTCCCACGATCACACACACTGCGTGGCACAGGACATGCCCCTGGCTCGCGCTTAACACTGACTCTACAGCAGAAAACTCCCACCGAGAGCCTAACTGAGAAGCTAAAGTATCTAACAATCTCCCCCTACTTCTGCTTCCCATAATCTGGAATCCTAAACGACTCCAATCTTCCTGCGAATCTCCTGGAAACGCAGCCTGCTCAAAGCTTTGGTGAACGTATCTGCAAGCTGTTCATCAGTCCCAACCTGCACCAATTCAATATCACCACGTTCCACACATTCTCTGGTAAAATGATATTTCACATCAATATGTTTGCTTCGATCATGGTGAACCGGGTTCTTTGCCAACGCAATAGCAGCCGTGTTATCCATGAGAATAATTGTTGGCTTAGCAGGGATGCCAACGACCTCCTCAAGTAGCTTCTGCAGCCACACTACTTGAGCTGCCGCGGCTGCGCTCGCCATGTATTCTGCTTCACACGACGATGTGGCCACTGCCTTTTGTTTCTGAGACATCCATGACACTGGACTCCCCCCAAGAAAAAATATAGCACCTGTAGTACTGCGGCGATCATCAATGTCACCGGCTAAGTCACTGTCTGAATACCCAATCAATTTCAGACTGCCTCTTCCTCGACTGTACTGTAGTCCATAACCTGCTGTCGCTGACAGATAACGTAAAACACGCTTCAATGCGACCTTGTGATCATGCCTTGGAGACTCCATGAACCGGCTCAGAAATCCAACACTGAAAGAGAGGTCTGGTCTTGTATGAAGCAGATATCTGAGACTACCAATTATACTTCTATATTCAGTTCTGTCAACTGCTGGAGCTTCACTTCTCTTAGATAGCTGAATTCTAGACTCCATTGGTGTTGCACATCCATTACAATTTGCCATCCCTGCTTTCTCAAGTAATTTCTTTGCATATGCTTCCTGTTTTAATTCCAGTCCTTCAGCTGTTTGGCGTACTTCAATTCCGAGATAATATGACAACGATCCTAAATCTGTCATTTCAAACTCCTTCTTCATCTCCTTCTTGAATTCAATTATCTGTGCGTCTGATTCCCCTATAATTAACAGGTCATCTACATATACTCCAACAACAACTCTCTGACCACCTTTCTTTCTAGTATATAGTGCATGATCTGTTTTGCATCTTGTGAAACCAAGTTTACCTAAACTTTTGTCCAGCTTCACATTCCAAGCTCGAGGAGCCTGTCGCAATCCGTATAGAGCTTTGTGCAATTTTAGAACCTTGCCTTCCTCCCCTTTTGCAGTGAACCCAGGAGGTTGTGTGACATATACCTCCTCAGCCAAATCACCATTCAAGAACGCTGATTTCACATCCATGTGATGGATTGGCCACCCATGATGTGCTGCGACTGCCAATAGTACCCTGACAGTCTCCATTCTAGCCACTGGAGCGAAAACTTCTTCAAAATCAATACCTTGCTGTTGCACATATCCCTTAGCTACCAGTCTAGCTTTGTGCTTGATCACAGCTCCTAATTCGTTACGCTTCAGCTTATACACCCATTTCAGACCTATAGCGCGATGTCCTTTTGGTAAATCAACCAGTGACCATGTCTTGTTCCCTTCAATTGATGCCATCTCCTCTAACATTGCCATTCTCCAATCAGTAACCTTCAGAGCCTCAGTCACTGAATATGGCTCCTCACCGATGCCTGTCAACAATTCTTCAACAGCAAGCATTTCAGCTTGTTCTGGGACATTATCAGTTCCCAACACACTTTCCAGCATACGATACCTCCGTGGCGCATCATCTTCATGGTCAGCATCAAGATCTGGGGTTTCAGTGGGAGGTGTGGCATACTCGGTACCCATTATCTCAGGTGTGGGCACCTGCTGTTCATCCTGAACATCCCACTGGCCACCAGGATGAGTGGGAGGCCCAGAACGACCACTACTTGACATGCTTGGTGACGAGGACGAAGAACCCGGCTTGTCCATCAAACGAATGGAGCTCTCGACAGGCACGAACTCAGCACCAAATGGGACATCTGTCCCAGTCTTCTCCTCATTCCAGTCCCAGGCGCGATCCTCTTCAAACACAACGTCACGCGACACATGTACGCGTTTTGTGATTGGATTATAAAAACGCCAGGCCTTGCTGCCACTTTCATACCCAATGAACACCATTTGTGTACTTCTATCTTCAAGTTTTGTTAGACGCTTGTTGCCTTGCTTAACATGTGCAACACAGCCGAATGTACGAAGATGACTGACAGTAGGTTTTGTTCCATGCCATACCTCATATGGAGTGCTCCCTTCATTTCCTTGAGTGGGTGATCTGTTCAGTATGTATACAGCCGTTGCCACAGCCTCCCCCCAGAACCAGTTAGGGAGATTCATGGCTTTAAGCATGCTTCGCGCCATTCCCATGATGGTTTGGTTTCTCCGTTCCACCACTCCATTCTGCTCCGGCGTGTACGGTGCTGTCAAGTGTCGCTTGATCCCTTCACTGCAACAATGCTCGATGAAAGCTTGTGCTGTGAACTCTCCGCCTCGGTCCATACGGAAAGTTCCCACCTTTCTTCCAGCTTCCACCTCAGCTCTTGCCTGAAAGGATTTGAACACCGCCATCGCTCCCTCCTTGGAACGCAGAAGAGACACCCACATGTACCTACTCAGGTCATCCACCAAAAGAAAGAAAAATCTATTACCGCTCGGTGTTGATGGGGTCAGAGGCCCGCAAAGATCCCCATGGATCAGCTCGAGCTTGCTCGTCGCACGATAGCCTGCCTCTCCTGGGAAAGGAAGTCGACGCTGCTTCCCGGCGAGACAGCTATCACAGACATGATCAGCGTGATCAATCCGTGGCAGCCCGCGCACCATTTCTTCTTCGGCTAGACGTCTCAAGCTTCGAAAATTAAGGTGTCCAAGGCGTGCGTGCCACCTCCACGCTGCGCTGCCTCCTTGTGCAGCGAGGCAGACTGGCTTTGCAACGTCGAGATCCAGCTCGTACAGCCGGTTCACCGACCGTGGCACACTTGCCAGTAGCCGACGCTGAGTATCCCAGATCTTCAGACGCCCGTTCAGCATTAGAATCTTGTGTCCACCTTCTTCCAATTGTCCAAGGCTCACTATATTTGTGGTGAGCCTCGGAATGTAGTAAACTCCCGTCAGAGTCTTGTGGTCACCATTCCGGCAGTGGAGAAGAATGGATCCGCGACCACAAATGGTCGTGACTGAACCATCGCCGAATCTCACTGTACCTTGCACCTTCTCATTCAGCGAGGAGAACGCAGAGCGCTCACCTGTCATGTGATTTGTGGCTCCCGTATCTAGGATCCACCGCGCCTCTTCCTTCACTTTGTCACCAAGCTGAACGTACAACTTGTCCTCCCTGAGATGAATGACTTGGTGCGGACCCAGCGAAGCCGGTGCGTCGTCAAGGTTCTCTTGTAAGTCGATGACGCTGGTTCTCGCCAGTAACAAGGCTTCGTCCACCTCTTCAGTATGCACGGCATGGGATTGCTCATCGCGCTTCTTCTTCCTGCAGTCCCGCGCCCAGTGTCCAGTATTTCCGTAATAACGACATTCATCGTTCGCGACCGTCTTTCCTCCACGGCCGCCGTTGCGGCCACCGCGTCTCCCACCGTTTCTTCCGCGCCCGCGTCCTCGGCCACGCAAATTTCCTGACACAGACGAGCTCCCACCAAAACCTGATGGTTTATCACCTGCAATCTTCAGACGTGAAGTTATCTTGGCAATTAATTCATCCTCTGTGAGATTTAGTCGGGGCAGGGCCACTGCGCGCTCCTGGGCGAGTCGTTCCTCAGCTGCCTTCAGACGCCCGATTAGCTCATCAACAGACATCTCGCTCAAGTCAAGTAGCGTCTCAATTGAAGCCGCTATCTGATCAAACCGAGATGGCAGGGCCTGCAGAAACTTCCTAACAACTTCCTCCTCGGTGTATTCATCACCAAGCACCGCCAGTTCACCCGTGATGCGTGTGATCCGTACACCGAAATCATCCACGCTTTCGCCGTCGTTGAACTTGAGGGCGTCGAAATCCCTCTTCAGTGTGCTCGCCTTCGCCTTCCTGACGCGGTCGACTCCGACGTTGCGCAGTCGAAGCATCTTCCACGCATCCTGTGTCGTTGCCTTCCCAGCCACGGCTCCCATCAGCTCCGGCGGAACCGCCTTGGAGAGTATCTCCAAAGCGTTCCGGTCGTCGACGTAAGTCGTCGTGCCTTCACTCACCGCGTCCCACAGGTTCCTCGCCTGCAGCATCACGCGCATGAGGGCCGCCCAGTCATGGTAGTTGGTCTTCGTCAAGATCGGGTAGTTCCCCGACGGAGCAGCCCGCTCCACAACGACGTGCTCGACCACGCGCTCATAACCGCCGCCTCCCCGATTGCCGCGCGTCCCCCAGCGTGGCGGAGGTGACCTCCCTCGTCGCTGGCGCCGCGGCGGAGTGACCGACCGGTCAAAGCGTCCTCCTGCCGGCATGCTGGTCGCCATAACCTGGCTTTGATACCACTTGTTAACTTCAGCTCGACGTCGATTACCGAGAGAACGATCAATCAGTCGAGTATTGAAGAAGAACAGTGAAAAACAGAGGATTTTCTTTGGACAGGCCAAACCGGGCGACCTGCCTCCTTTTTGTGCTTTTCTATTTATTCACTGGACTACACAACGCATTACAATTACTCAGCTCCAAACTTCCCACGATCTCCATACTCACGACCCTGGAAACTCGGAACACTCTCCCACGATCACACACACTGCGTGGCACAGGACATGCCCCTGGCTCGCGCTTAACACTGACTCTACAGCAGAAAACTCCCGCCGAGAGCCTAACCGAGAAGCTGAAGTATCTAACAGTGGCGCTGGCAGTCCCTGGTTCACTCCATGATCCTCAGGTTCCCCAAGTCCTCCTTGATTTCCATGGCCACCATTGTTTCCACGGCCTCCATTGTGTCCACGGCCACCCTGGTTTCCCTGGCCAACCCTATTGCCATTGCGAGTGTTTGCCATCTGCCATGTCAAGGATGAGTGCAACACTCAATCAATACTGAGAGCTGACAAACTTGTGATAACGATAAAGTAAGAGAGAGCAATAGATTGACAGGTTTTCCCATGAACTAAACTTATATTAACCAACCCTAACTATTCGAGTTGTGGACATCACCCCACAACGCGAAGCACTCATTACAAAATGCCAACTCAAGCATTGTTCATAATAATAACCAAGCACACACCAAAGTAGCAAACTTACAACCATTAACTAAGACTCCACACGGCTCGACTATCACGACTAATGACTCCTAACCACTAAGGGTGACTAATCCTCCTTGTGGTTGATTGCCGACACACTTCCTGGCTCACACGGTACTCCATGTGCGGGCGAGGTGGCATTGCTACAGCTTCCAATTCTGGCTCCCTTGGATCTTCTCCAGGTATCCCGGCCACCATAGCTCGGAGGTGATCAATCTCCTCAGTCTTGGCACAGAGCTCCTCCAATGCAGCATCATAGTCAGTCACCACAGCTGCCATGTAGTATGCTAGAGCATAGACTTGCTTTGGTGTACCAAGCACACGAACAACAGCTATGCGGGAGGCAACATCACCACTCCTGTGGTGTGGAAGGTAGCGAAGAGCAGTGCCTCGAAGAATGTGGCGGTGACAGTCGTTGAAGTAACTCAACGCCTGACATGTAGCATCCTCAATGCCTACGTCAAAGGAGTCACGTCGAGCTAGTGCATTATGCCTAGACAGCACCAAGGTTCCACCATAGATGTGGTCCACGTCAATGATCTTGGCAGACACCTTCCAGTAGTCACTGTAAAGCTAGCGGGTGAGTGAAGTGGCTGCCCTTGTAGATGACTCTCGTGCTGCCGTACCCGGCCTGACGAAGTGCACGGTGTAACATCTATGGTAGGGGAAGGTGCATTCCCCCGAGCTCACGGTCCACTCTGCTCCAGAGCAGCGATGGTTGGTCGTCCGATTCATCACCTTCACTGCTAGCGTCCCCATTTGAATCATCCCCTCCATCAGGCGAACCCTGATAGTCACTGATGGCTGGTGAGGAAGGGACAGCTACATTAGGGGTGGCCGAAGCTGGAGGGATGGCAGCATCTGGCCTCTCCACGATGATCTCCTCATCCACATCTTCATCTTCAGAGTCCGAGTCTAGGTGCACTACTTCTGGCGCCTCTTCATGAACCACTTCTTCAGGGTCTTCTTCTGGCTCCTCCTCTGGCACCACTGCCAGAGGCACTGGAGAGTGAGGCGGCCCTGAGGCCGAGCAGGTGGCATTGGCACCTCAGGGTCTTCATCTTCAGGGTGATTCCGCCACTCCTCCAGTGTGATAGGAGATCCTCCTCGACCCTCCATTAGTCGAGCTTTCTTGAGTTTCCCACAAGGTCCACCAGTTCTCTTGCGGGCGGTCTGCTTAGTGATAGCCATCAATCTGTTGGAGTGAGAGCAGATAGAAGCGAGGTCTAAAATGTTAAACATAAAGGTTCTAACCAAAATAATCAAGGACATATATAAAAGAAGAAAAAACGAAAAACTTTGAAAGGGAAGTAGTTGCAAGGAAGAGGATAGTCCTTAGTACGACCTTTTCTACCCTAGGCTGGCATCCTACAGTCATCCTGGCTCTAATACTACAACAAAAGTGGCCTTCTGTGACGAATATACGATGACAGTAGATAGATATGTCACTAAATCATTCTGTTTATGATGATTTTTAGGAGCCAAATCAGTTCAGTGAGGTAAATTTAACGGGCGTCATTAAAACCGTCATAATTTGCTCCAGGAACATGTTTATGACGATACGACATGACAATTTAGGGGCATCATAGGAACAAAGCATCATAACCTAATCACTAGCATGATTTTGATGTAAGTGCATGACAATGCACATTCGTCACAGATATTTGATCGATTTATTTAAAAAATAAATGTTTTGTAATTCATGTTGCCACACGTGGCCTACCAGCAAGGCTAGGTCTCACTACCAAATGACAATACACATTTGTCATAGATATTTGATCTTTTTTTTTTTGAAAAATGCTATATAATCCATGTCGGCACAGGTGGCCCACCGAAAAGGCTTGGTTACAGCGCCACATGACAATGCATATTTGTCATAGTTATTTGATCTACTATTTAAATAAAACAAATGATATATGATATAAGTATTTAACTTTGCAATTTCTTCATCCTTCATTTTGATTTCCTTTAAAGCCTTGTATTTCTCTTCACTCAAACTGCATACCTCGCTTCGGCTTTTCATTAAATCTGCTATCAAGGTTTCTATCACTCCATCCTTCTCTTCATTTTTATTCCGAAGACTGTCAACCTCTGAACGAAGATTTGATATAATGAGTTATGTCTTTTGTTCCTCCAACTCTTTCTAGGCCATCAGTGGTTTGCTGAGCAAAAAAACCCTGCACCATGCAAGAAAAAGCTGAGAATACAATTCATCTTCGTCAAAAGGTACGAAAAAAAGAATACAGTACGAAGGTCCCAAACTTGATCTTGAATAGGCCAAGCATTCAGCCATCTTGCATTTCTTCAAGGCATAGAGGTCGTGCTCCAGCTTCAGAAATCCGATATCCTTCATTATATCCCTTACTATTTTTGCCTCTTCGGAGTCTGGGACGCATCCTAGAATGTCTTTGTCGCTTCCTCCAAATATGGTGGCTCCTACTAGGTATCCCATACCTTCGGCATATTTTTGCTATTCATTTTATTCTTCTTCGCTTAGCTCTTTGCCGACAATATGTTGAGGATTCAAAAATGTTTTCTCTACTTCAAACTCGCCTTCAAGCAGGGGTAACTCTTCATGTCCTTTTTCTATTTCACTAAATATTTATTTCCCCTTCTTCTCTCCTCTACCTTTGATAACAATTTCTTTTCCAGTAGTACAACTTTCAAGCTCTAGTACCTTCGTCACATCTCCCTCGGTAGTAGCCTCGACCAGTTCATCACCTTTTCTTGGGCTTGGAATTTCTTCGTCCTCTTTGATGGAAGGCATCCTGAAGATGGATCCCATTAGAGAGATCATACAGGAGACCTTCTTGGGCGACCTCAACAGATCCGGCTCGAAAACATTCTCAGAAGTATGCCTCTCTTCAGGTGCCATCTCGGCTAGCGGGGACCCTTCGTGAAATGGAACTTCGATCACCTCTTCTTCATCTTCATTTTTCTTATCCTTCACAATAAGCATCAGGCTAGTCGGGTCCGATTGTAACACCCTGAATTTAGGGGTATAAAATTTCTTTGCTCATTTCCACAAATTCAGGTGTTACTCATCTCTTCTCCTCTCTCCCAATCTCCTTTTTCTCTTTTCTATAGAAGAAGAGTTGTTATTTTATTTGTAAATGTAATTATACTCTAGTAGGCAAAACTCCAAAGGAGTATGAAATGTTGCATCATGCTGAACCCTAGACTTCACTTTTGTTTGATGCATATGCTTGAGGTGTGCTAATTTGAATTTGTGGCATGTTTGAATTGGAACCCAAAAGAGAAAATAAAAAGGAAAAGGAAATCAGAATATAGAAATAAAAGAAAAAGGAAAGAGGCCCACGCCCCCTCCCCCCTTTGGCCTTTCGGCCCCGTCGGCCCATCACAGCCGCGCCCGCCACCTCCCCCCTCTTCTCTCTCTGCCCGGCGGGCCTGCCCTGTCGGTGCGCCGCCCTCAGCCACGCGCCCGCTCTCTCCCTCTGCCCCTGGGCCCCGCATGTCGGCGCATCCCCCCCCCACCCGGTCGTTGCCCGCGTGCTGGCGCCGGCCCGCTGACCGTGGGCCCCCCTGTCAGCTCCCTCGTCCCCGCATAACCGCCCTCCCCGCGCCAGCCGCATGCACGCCGAGACGGACGCGCCCACGTCGTGCGCCAAAGCCGGAACCGCCTCCCCTCTCAGTCATTTGAACACCTAGGCCACCCGCTCGCCCCTCCCCCCTCCCACTCGCACACCCATGCGTCCCTCGCCCCGCTCAGCGCCGCCGTGCCTGAGCCCCACCAAGGAGCCCCGCCGAGCCGCCGTGCCACGCCCCTCGTCGAGCGCGCCGAGCCTCGACGCGCCCGGAGCCCCGCCTCAGCGCCCGCCTCAACGCCCGACGTGCTCGAGCCGAGCACCGCCCGCCTCGCCGTCGTCCCACCCGCGCCCGAGCTCCGTCGTGATGCCACCGTGGGTGAGCATCTACCCCCCCTTCCTCTCCTACTCCCTCCCCCTTCTCTCTTCTTTCCGGCCACGGCCGCCAGGTCGAGTGGCCGAGCCTCTGCAGCCGCACCCGCGCTCGTGGCCACGCAGGTGAGCCTCCAGCAATGGCCGGACGCCGCCCATGCACGCGCATGGCCAGGGTAGACGGCGGCCCTGACCAGTGGGTCCCGCCTGGCAGTCTCCCCGCGCCCTACCCCTTTCTTCCCCCCTCTGGGTCACTGACCGGTGGACCCCGCCCGTCAGCGTAGCCCGCGCCCCTCACTGCAACCTCTGCTCAGGAGAAGATGAAGGCAACGCGGAGGACTTCTAGGAGTTCTAGGACTTCGAGGAGTTCTAGACTAGTTTAGTGGCAACCCCCAGTCAGCTACCAGTTAAGGCCTTATCTTACTGCGTTTCGCTTTAGCACTTTGATTTACCCATTAAGTGGATGACTATGTGGATGTCTCTAACATCGTGATGTAATAACTTAATACTTCTTTATGTTATTATTTGAGCAATGTGTGATGATGTTCATTTATGTAATCGTTGTGTACGTGAGTTCTGATCCTGGCACGTACATAGTTCGCATTCGGTTTGCCTTCTGAAACCGGGTTTGACATAAGTGGTATCAAAGCCGTGCTGACTGTAGGACCACTAACCTAGAGTAGCAATGGCTGTTCTAAGGACTATTGACCCTTATCCCCACCTTAGTCTCTAGGTCATTTCAAAAGTTGGTCGTCTTGATCAACCCTATGTTATACTACTATATGTATGATATATCTTACAAAATTTTATTTTAATTCTGTCTTTACTTACCTGTTATATTAGTTCTGTTCTCACTCTTGTGCTTACGGTGTCTTCTGTAGATGGCTTGTATTAGACACATTGCTCGTAAGTCGGTGATCCCTTTCCTGCTGTCTCGCCCTGCGGAGCGTCCACTGCGCTGCACGGTGTCCGGTCAGTCGAGTCACCTGGAGAGGCTGCACCACCGCCTGCGTGAGGAGAAGGAGCGTCGGCGTCAGGAGAGGGAGCAGTAGGACTCTTCCTCCCCGCCTCCGCAGGACGTGGAGTCTGTGAGGCATCCCTCCTCTGTGCCTCAGCTGGAGGCGCCCCCTGCACCACCACAGGGTGCCTCGGCTGCTGGAGGAGCCGCTGGAGGAGCTACTGGAGGAGATGATGATGGAGACGATGACGGAGGCAGCTCAGGCCACAGCACTGGGCTCTCAGAGGAGCAGGAGCCGGAGGGATGGGTCGCCCGACCCATCACCCATGACGCCGCTCGTGGTTGTCACTTTCACAACGCACTCGACACCTTATTGCGTCAGGCTTTTGAGTGGCACACCTGGTCAATCGAGTATCGTTGTGTAGTCTACCAACACAGTCGTGGGAGGTACCTGGACCGCTGGAAGGCTACCTGCCTGGTACAACATCCGGAGGATGATCTCCGGGGTGCAGAGGCCTTCTCAGAGCACTATGCTATCTCTGAGAGGGACACTGCCGAGGCGGCCATGCAGGATGCTGCACGGCATGCGCTTTCGCAGTACTGCTCTCTGTTCTGTGGGGTGGCCGATGGTCTTAACCTCAGGTACTACCCCTGCCGCCCGACTGGCACTACGTAGAGCGTGATTGTCTCGCCTGTTGGTGAAGGCAACCCTAGGTTGAGCAGCACAGTCAACCTAGTCACTGTGCTCAACACCGAGCTGGACCACTCTCTGGATGAGCTGAGCAAGGCTCGTATGGAGATCGCGGAGTTGCGTGCTGAGCGCGCGGAGCGCCGCCACCAGGAGGGTGGTTCCCCCGCTCCCATTGGGACTCAGCACCCTTACCGCTCGCCACCACGTGGTCACCATGTCTACGGCGCCCCCGACTGCAGGACCAAGATAGACCTAGATTCTTAGATCGTTAGCGTCGGAGTCTGTAATAAATGCTTAAGTATTAAGTCTTAGTCTTAGATGGTCAGGTTAGTTTGCTTATCAGTTGCTTTCATGATGGTTATGGTGAACCTATGCTGGATTTGGATCTTTGTAATGAATGTCGCCAAAATGTGGGTTTCCCCTATAGTTTGGTTTAGCTAGTGATGGTAATAAAGTCAGTTATTTAGTTGGGAAACCTTTTACTTCTACTTTCCTCTTTATCTGAGAAGCTGTGTTTGATCATGTTGAGAATCAGTGAAAGCTTGTTTACTCAGTACTATGAAGAATTATGTATGCCTTCCCTTCTACTGAAAGGTTGCAAGATCAATGCTGATGTGTGAATGCCTTCCACAGATGTCTGACAATAGGTGCCGAGGTGGCAGGCGTGTTCAGCAGGAGCAGCGTGCTTAGCAGGAGGAGGAACCACAACCACATCAGCTACCTCCCCCACCACCCCCGATGTCAGTGGAGCAGATGTTCTTGATGCAGACTCAGGCAGTGCAAGCTATTAGGCAGACTCTGGCAGCAATGCAGCAAGCTCAACAGCAACCCTAGCCACAGCCATAGATGCAGATGCCATGGGACAAACGTGGCGAGTTCATGAGAGGGCATCCCCCTACCTTCGCCCACTCTGCTGACCCCATAGATGCAGAAGACTGGCTACGTGCAGTGGAAAGGGAACTGCACACCACCCAATATGATGATAGAGAGAAGGTTCTGTATGGTCCCCACCAGCTAAGGGGAGCAGCTCAATCCTGGTGGGACTCCTACCTCGCCACCCATGCCAACCCCGAAGCCATCACATGGGAGGAATTTAGAGAGAATTTCCGCAAGTACCGTGTTCCAGAGGGGCTGATGATCGTGAAGAAGGAGGAGTTTTTGGCACTGAAGCAAGGACCCCTGTCTGTTAGTGAGTACAGGGACATGTTTCTGTAGCTATCTCGTTATGCACCTGAAGACATCAACACTGATGCTAAAAGGCAGTACAGGTTCATGAGGGGTTTGGTTGATCCCCTGCATTATCAGCTGATGAATCACACCTTCCCCACCTTCCAGCACCTGATCGATAGAGCAATCATGACCGAGAGGAAGCGCAAGGAAATGGAAGATTGGAAGCGCAAGATGAGTGGACCATAGTCTAGGAGCAACAGTCGCCCCCTCTTCCCAGGCAGTTCATCTCAGCAATGCAAGCATGGTCACCCACAGGGCTACCAGCACCAGAACCAGCGCCCGCACCAGTAGCAGTTTCAAAGGCAGTACCCTCAATAGCAGCAGTACCGTTAGTACAGCCAGCAGGGAGGAAATCAGTACCAGAGGCACAACAATCAGGCACCTCGCCTTCCTGCCCCAGCAGCAAATCAGAACAACCAAGCAGCCCCAACACAGGGAGGAGGCAGAGGATGCTTCCACTGTGGAGAACAAGGCCACTGGGCAATGCACTGCCCGAAGAAGATGACTCAGCAGCAGTCGGCTCCCAATGCCCTAGCAAGACAAAATGCACCACAGCAGGGAACAGGCAACCGCGGCCAGCCGCGTACCCAGTACGGGAAGGTGAACCACCTAGAGGCTGATACAGTTCAGGAAACACCAGGAGTGGCAATAGGTATGTTCTCAGTCAAATCTCATCCTGCAAATGTGTTGTTCGATACTGGAGCCACACATTCTTTTGCTACTGCATCATGGGTAGAGACATACAACATACCAGTAGCACCAATGTTCCCACCTATGAGGGTTAGTTCGGTTGGTGGGAGAACCCAAACAGATAAAATATGTTCAAATGCAAGGGTCGAAATAAGGGGGATAGAGTTCCCCGCTGACCTAGTAGTGATGGGTGCTCAGGACACAAAAGTAGATGTCATCCTAGGGATGAATTGGCTGATGAAGTATAGAGTAGGCATTAGCTGTGATAAGAGGACTGTGGAGTTAGTGTCCTCATCAGGAGAAGAAGTAGTGGCTGAGCTGATCCTACTTGAGCCAAGAAGAGGAAGCTGCCACCAAATGTCTGTCGACAGCAAGGAGGCCAATCCGCTTGAGACCATCAAGGTGGTGTCAGAGTTTCCAGATGTGTTTCCCGAGGAACTACCTGGCATGCCACCTGAGAGGAAGGTTGAGTTTTCTATAGATCTTATCCCTGGTACAGCCCCCATTTCTAAAAGAGCCTACAGAGTGTCTGGACCAGAATTGGTGGAACTCAAGAAGCAAATAGATGAGCTGTTGGAGAAGGGTTACATCCGACCCAGTACCTCGCCTTGGGCCGCTCCAGTCCTATTTGTGGAGAAGAAGGATGGAACCAAGAGGATGTGCATAGATTACAGAGCCTTGAATGAGGTTACTATCAAGAACAAGTACCCCCTGCCAAGGATAGAAGATCTGTTTGACCAGCTCAGAGGTGCTAGTGTTTTCTCAAAGATAGATCTGAGATCAGGTTACCATCAACTCAGGATCCGACCCTCAGACATACCAAAGACAGCATTCATCACCAAGTATGGGTTATATGAATACACAGTGATGTCCTTTGGTCTAACAAATGCGCTAGCTTTTTTCATGTATTTGATGAACAGTGTGTTTATGGACTACCTAGGCAAGTTTGTGGTAGTGTTCATCGATGACATTCTCATATATTCTCAGAGTGAGGAGGAGCATGTGGAACACTTGAAGATGGTGTTGCGGAGGCTACGAGAGCATCAGTTGTATGCCAAGCTGAGTAAATATGAGTTCTGGATTCATGAAGTCTTGTTTTTGGGTCACATCATAAACCAAGATGGGCTAGCTGTGGATCCAAAAAAAGTAGCAGACATTCTGAACTGGAAAGCACCGAAGGATGTACGGGGAATCAAGAGTTTCATTAGAATGGCCGGATACTATCGACGTTTCATTGAGGGCTTTTCAAAGATTTTTAGGCCGATGACAGCTTTGCTAGCAAAGAAGGTTGAGTTTAAGTGGACCCAAAAGTGCCAAGAGGCATTTGAAGAACTGAAAGAAAAGTTGAGTACAACACCTGTGTTGGTTCTGCCTGATGTTCACAAGCCATTCTCGGTGTACTGCGACGCTTCCTACACCGGATTGGGATGTGTGCTAATGCAAGAAGGAAGAGTTGTAGCATACTCGTCTCGGCAGTTGAAGATGCATGAGAGAAACTACCCAACGCATGATCTAGAATTGGCAACCGTGGTCCATGCCTTGAAGACCTGGAGACATTACTTGTATGGGCAGAAGTGTGATATCTACACAGACCACAAGAGTCTGAAATACATATTCACCCAGTCAGAGTTAAACATGAGGCAACGAAGATGGCTAGAGCTGATCAAAGATTATGAGTTAGAGATACATTACCACCCGGGTAAAGCAAATGTGGTTGCAGATGCTCTAAGCAGAAAGAGTCAAGTCAACATGATGGCCGCTCACCCAATGCCATATGAGCTGGCCAAGGAGTTCGACACACTGAGTCTCGGATTTTTGAACAGCACGCAACGAGTGGCAGTGGAGTTAGAACCCACCTTAGAGTGGGATATCAAAGAAGGGCAGAAGAATGATGAGAAGATCAACGAAATCCGGCAACTGATCTAGAAGGAAAAGGTCAGGACTTTCAAGAGGATGCAGAAGGCGTAATATGGTTCAAGGACCGACTATGTGTTCCCGACATCAAGTCTATTCGGGAGCTAATCCTCAAAGAAGCTCATGAGACAGCTTATTCCATACACCCCGGAAGTGAGAAGATGTACCAAGACTTGAAGAAGAGATTCTGGTGGTATGGTATGAAAAGAGAAATTGCAGAACACGTTGCCATATGTGACAGTTGTCAGAGGATAAAGGCAAAACATCAAAAGCCAGCCGGTTTGCTGCAGCCGCTACAGATTCCTCAGTGGAAATGGGATGAGATCGGGATAGACTTTATAGTTGGCTTACCTCACACTCGAGCCGGCTATGACTCCATTTGGGTAGTGGTGGACCGTTTAACAAAAGCAGCTCACTTCATACCAGTCAAGACCAATTACAGCAGTGCAGTATTGGCAGAGTTATATATGTCTCGGATTGTCTGTTTACATGGAGTGCCAAAGAAGATAGTATCGGATCGAGGGACGCAGTTCACCTCTCACTTTTGGTAGCAGTTGCATGAAGCCTTGGGTACACATTTGAATTTTAGTTCAGCTTACCACCCACAAACAGACGGTCAGACTGAAAGAACTAATCAGATCCTGGAAGATATGTTGAGAGCATGTGCGCTGCAAGACAAGTCAGGATGGGACAAAAGGTTACCCTATGTAGAGTTTTCCTACAACAACAGTTACCAGGCTAGCTTGAAGATGTCACCATTTTAGGCGCTTTATGGGAGAAGCTGTAGAACCCCACTGCATTGGGATCAACCCGAAGAGAGACAGGTGTTTGGGCCAGACATATTACTTGAAGCTGAAGAGAATATCAAAATGGTTCAAGAGAATCTGAAGATAGCGCAGTCAAGGCAGCGAAGTTATGCCGACACCAGAAGAAGAGAGCTGAGTTTTGAAGTGGGAGATTATGTTTATTTGAAGGTATCGCCTATCAGAGGAGTCAGAAGGTTCGGAGTCAAGGGCAAGCTAGCACCTCGATACATCAGACCGTATCAGATCCAGGCAAGGTGTGGAGAAGTGGCCTACCAGCTCAGTTTACCAGGAAGTTTGTCAGCCGTGCATGATGTGTTCCACATATCTCAGTTGAAGAAATGTCTGAGAGTGCCGGAAGAACAGTTGCCAGAGGAGGATCTAGATGTCCGAAAAGATCTGACATACATAGAGAAGCCAATGCAGATCCTGGAAACAGCAGACAGGATCACTCGAAGGAATACCATCAGAATGTGCAAAGTCAAGTGGGGTCACCATTCAGAAGAAGAAGCAACCTGGGAAAGGGAGGATGACCTGAAAGCCAAGTACCCCGAACTCTTTGCTGGCCAACCTTGAATCTCGTGGGCGAGATTCTTTTAAGGGGGGTAGGTTTGTAACACCCTGAATTTGGGGGTATAAACTTTCTTTGCTCATATCCACAAATTCAGGTGTTACTCCTCTCTCCCAATCTCCTTTTTCTCTTTTCAATAGAAGAAGAGTTGTTATTTTATTTGTAAATGTAATTATACTCTAGTAGGCAAAACTCCAAAGGAGTATGAAATGTTGCATCATGTTGAACCCTAGACTTCACTTTTGTTTGATGCATATGCTTGAGGTGTGCTAATTTGAATTTGTGGCATGTTTGAATTGGAACCCAAAAGAGAAAATAAAAAGGAAAAGGAAATCAGAATATAGAAATAAAAGAAAAAGGAAAGAGGCCCACGCCCCCTCCCCCTTTGGCCTTTCGGCCCAGTCGACCCATCACAGCCGCACCCGCCGCCTCCCCCCTCTTCTCTCTCTGCCCAGCGGGCCCGCCCTGTCGGTGCGCCGCCCTCAGCCGCACGCCCGCTCTCTCCCTCTGCCCCTGGGCTCCGCTTGTCGACGCTTCCCCCCCCCCACCCGGCCATTGCCCGCGTGCTGGCGTCGGCCCGCTGACCGTGGGCCCCCCTGTCAGCTCCCTCATCCTCGCGTAACCGTCCTCCCCGCGCGAGCCGCATGCACGCTGAGACGGACGCGCCCACGTCGCGCGCCAAAGCCAGAACCGCCTCCCCCCTCCGCCATTTGAACGCCCAGGCCACCCGCTCGCCCCTCCCCCCTCCCACTCGCACACCCACGCGTCCCTCGCCCCGCTCAGCACCGCCGTGCCCGAGCCTTGCCGAGGAGCTCCACCGAGCCACCGTGCCATGCCCCCCGTCGAGCGCGCCGAGCCCCGACGCGCCTGGAGCCCCGCCTCAGCGCCCGCCTCGACGCCCGACGCGCCCGAGCCGAGCACCGCCCGCCTCGTCGTCGTCCCACCTGTGCCCGCGCTCCACCGTGACGCCGCCATGGGTGAGCGTCTACCCCCCTTCCTCTCCTACTCCCTCCCCTTCTCTCTTCTCTCTGGCCACGGCCGCCAGGCCGAGTGGCCGAGCCTCCGCAGCCACGCCCGCGCTCGTGGCCACGCCGGTGAGCCTCCGGCAATGGCCGGACGCCGCCCATGCACACGCACGGCCAGGGTAGACGGCGGCCCTGACCAGTGGGTCCCGCCTGGCAGTCTCCCCGTGCCCTACCCCTTTCTCCCCCCCCCCTCTGGGTCATTGACCGGTGGACCCCGCCCGTCAACGCAACCCGCGCCCCTCACTGCAACCTCTGCTCAGGAGAAGATGAAGGCAACACAGAGGACTTCCAGGAGTTCTAGGACTTTGAGGAGTTCTAGACTAGTTTAGTGGCAACCCCCAGTCAACTGCCTGTGAAGGCCTTATCTTACTGCGTTTCGCTTTAGCACTTTGATTTACCCGTTAAGTTGATGACTATGTGGATATCTCTGACATCGTGATGTAATAAGTTAATACTTCTTTATGTTATTATTCGAGCACTGTGTGATGATGTTCATTTATGTAATCGCTGTGTACGTGAGTTCTGATCCTGGCACATACATAGTTTGCATTCAGTTTGCCTTCTGAAACTGGGTGTGACACCGATCCCAGAGGACTCAAAGTTGTAATGGACAAAGGCTTCATCATTACCTCTAATATTTGGGTTACCCCCAGTGATGAAGCCAAAGCGCCCCCCTGCTTTTCCTCTCCTTGTCATCTTTTTCACTTTGGGTGACCTTTCTTTTCTCTCTTCCCTAGGCGTCAACTTCTTGCCTTTTCCCAAAGGAGGTATTACCCTTGTGTCTGAGTGAGAAGACCCTTTGTCATCATCTGACGCTACCTTTGTTTTCTTGAGCTGCTTTGTGCTCACTTTTTTTCTCCTTTACCATTCTAGCATCCTCCTGCTCCATAATGCTAACCTTTCTTTTCCTTTTCACCCCAACTTTGGCCACTTGGGCAAGGTTGTTGTAATCCATGTATTTTAAGCCAAGGGCATCCATCACTCTATTCATTCTTTGTTTGCCCCATACTCCAAAGGACGCCATCATCAATAGATCCTCCTTGATAGTATAGTTACCCAAGATTTTATTGCTCATGGTTTCAATGGTCCCCAACCATTCCGGGCACGCACCCTTAAACATTGGGTGCTCTTTAAACTGATATGGCAATGTCACTAGTACATTGGCCTTCACCCCTTCTTCTTTTTCCAGCTTCGGTATTGCCCATTCGGATCTTATAGGAAAAACTCGGTATGCAAGGGATTCTTGTACCAAATCACATGTTCCAATCCTATCCACGACAGTGTTAAATGCAATTTAGGCAGTTTAGGTAGCTCCGCTCATATTGCAAAAAGGCCTATTCAAGCCGAAGCTTAATCAGATAGGCCGCATCACTATGCCTTTTAAGTCTTCTCTCTTCTTCATATCATTTTTTGAGTAAAACCATTCCCATGCCTAATTATTCGGCCATTTGCTTCGATAAGCCAACACAAGAAACTTTGAATCTTTCCAATAAACAAAGTTATAACATCCAAAGTTGTTATAAAGTTTGTCTGAAGATCTTGCCTTTGTCTAATAATGCAACTCGTGCACTCTGCAGAAGCATTATGCATCAGCCCTAGCACCCAAGCTTCTCACGGCCCATATGAATACCCTAATCCTCAAGATTGCATTTGGCATCAATTGGTGCATATAAACTTTGTACTTCTTTAATACTTCACCAACCATCCGATGAATAGGCAGCTGAAGGTCTATGCAGAAGAAGCTTTTGAAAACAACGATCTCATCATCTTTCAGTTTTGGGGTTGTTTCTTCACCAGCAAAGCGAATCAAACTGCCATCTTCAATATATCCAAGTTTCTTCAAAACCTTTATCTAGTCAGGTTTCACATGTGATCTCCCTATCTCAATATAGCTACGCTTAGATAGCCAAAGGTCATTCTCTTCCTCCAATGCAGTCTCATCTTCAGACCCAGAAACTTCTTCATCTGATCCCTCATTTTTAGCCTCGGCATGATCTTCGGCCACTTCGTTCGCTTTTCTCTTCTTCGTGACAACCTCCGCCTTAACCTCACCTTGAAGTACAGGAGCACCGCTTGCTGACCCATGCATTACATCCATATCAAAAACTTCGCCCTCCTTTTGCAACACTTCCGAAGATGTTGGCATCACTAGTTTAGCTATCATTCTAATACTTGCCACATGGCTGTTCCCGAAGCACATATTTTTGAAGCTCACAGAAAGCAATAGAGCGAATGAGCTTCGGAGGCAGAGAAACTGGTGGCGGTAGGTTGGCAACAACAGTAAATGCCGTGCCCATCTGTGGGGTCGGTCGCATTATATAGGTAAAAAAATGTAGGAATCGAGGAGCCACGCTACACATATTCGCTAGCCTATGGACCAATGTTGCAGGTTTCCGCCATTCACCTGGTAAAACGTATTTGAGCAATCTTGTTTTCAATAACGCGCTCAAGGAAGGTGATTTTCGGACCTTCGGTGCAAGGACCCCTTTGTCTTATTTGTGGTTTGAGCCCGTTATAAAAAATGAACTAATCCCACGAGGGGCTACTGTTGAGGGTGTGCCTTTACCGAAGGTCCTCAAACTAATGAGTCTTGACTATCTTCGAGTTTGTTTCAGGAATGACAAAGTGACCTTAATCATAGTGATCTTCATGGACTAAGGAAGCAAGTAATAGCTTCGGCATCAGTACTTAGACGAAGCACCTGGGAGCATCTAAAGAAAGTAACAAGGAGATGAAGGAAGGTTCAAGCGACGTGCACAACACGTCTCTAAGAGAAAAAGATGACAACACCCTCAAAAGGCTCTATACATCATATGTATAGGACTTGACATAAATGTAATTTCATATGAAGTTGTACGTCACGCTGCCCCTATAAATAGATGTACAGTACCCATGCATGGGGGACCTTTTTCATTGTTCACGTATGCGCCCACTCTCGGATCGCTCAACATCCAAAGCTGTAAGGTGCAAGCATCTTCAAGCCACCTTCAAGCATTTCGAAGGTAGCCTTGTAATCGTATGTAATGGAAGGTAAGAAAAATAAAAGGGAAACCTTACATCGATGTGCTAGCACCGCGCGCGCGCATAGTCCACACGTATTGGGAGGAAAACCGTATGTCGATGTGCTAGCACCGTGTGTGCAACAAGGGTCTCGCGATAAGGTCCAAGGCAAGCGATGGCTAGGGTTTGCAATTATGGGGATGACATAACCCTAGCCCCTTCCCATATATTTATAGAGCGTGTTAATGGGTTGTGGCCCATTAAACCTCTAATCCAAATATGAGTTGGACTCTGATCCGAATTGTTTATGATTGCCTCTTGGGCATATCTCCAATAATCTCCCACTTGCACTAGAGACAATCATATAGGCAAGCTCCAATATTCCTTCCCCTTAAGTGTGTGGCTCGTTGGGTTCATGTGCATCGGAAGTGAATGAAAACTATTTCTGAACCACAAGTCAGTAGTGGTACCTAGCAGGACATACTCACTCCCGAATGTACATAAAGATCATATCGATCGAACCTTGATACATTCACATACTAATCTCTTTGTCACACGATATCAGTCAAGCTCAAGGCGAGATATGTGCCATCCTTGTTATAGCTCAAACATTCACTCGATCAAATAGTGGATTCAATTCATGACTAACATTTAGTTATTATGATTAACTCTTTAATCATATTAGCATGGCCATGCACTTTCTAATCCAACTATCTCGAGGGGCTCAGAGATATCTCTCATGTTATCTAGGAGGGGCAAATTCCATTTTGATCTGCTCATATCCCATTCTATGCTTCATGGTACACCAGAATACTCCTTTTATGACTACCAAGTTACAGTGTAGCGTTTGGGAGTCCAAAAATGCACAACTACACATAATGAGAAACAATGGCGGTCTTAGGTCTAAGGATCTAGTAGGTGTACCACTTGAAAACAATTGATGGCACATACAGAATAACAATCCCAGAAGTGTTTCGGGGTGGTCAATCCAACACCATGTTCATTAACATGTGTTAACATTATTAATCTAATATCTCTATATCCATGGTCTATGAAACATGATCATCAATTAATACATGTGCTAGTCTATGCATCATCATTATCTCATATAACAATATAGACTATGAATTATCTAGAATAACACCATAATCAACAAAGACTTTCACGAACAAGTCACATACTTGATAACCAATGTAAATGATAGTTATTCAAACAACTTTATTCAATAGTACATAAACATAGTCATGACATAAGTCTCTCACACATACACACTAGGATCACTGATGTAAGCATCTTATACCCATAGATCTTGTGTGCGCCGCATGTTTTACTTGTGAAATAGGTTTCATCAATGGATCAGCAACCTTTGAATCTGTGTGCACCTTGCAAATCTTCACATCACCTCATTCTATGATCTCGCGAATGAGGTGATAGCGTCGTAGTACATGTTTGGACTTTTGGTGTGATTTAGGCTCCTTTGCCTATGCAATGGCTCCAATATTATCACAATAGAGATCCACTAGACTGGACGCACTAGGAACAACACCCAACTTAGAAACAAATTTTCTAATCCAAACAGCCTCTTTTGCAGCTTCTGAAGCCGCAATATACTTAGCTTTTGTCATCGAATATGCTACTATATCTTGTTTGGAACTCTTTTAGGTCACTGCCCCACCATTGAGGCAGAAAAACAAAATCGGATTGCAATCTGAAATCATCTTTGTCTGTTTGGAAGCTAGCATCGGTGTAACTAGTTACAAAGAGCTCTTCCTCACCCCCAAACACTAAGAGCACTTCCTTAGTTCTTCTGAAGTACTTAGGGATGTTCTTCATAGCTGTCCAGTGAGCTTCACCATAATTTGATTGATACATGCTCGTAACACTTAGAGCATAGGAGACATTTAGGCGTGTACATAGCATGGCATACATGATGGATCATATAGCCGAAGCGTAAGGAATCACTTTCATCCTTTCTGCTCATTAATTATCATTAGACACTGACTCTTGCAAAGATTAACACCATGTCACATTGACCAGAATCCTTTCTTAAAATCCTGCATATTGAACCGATTCAATACTTTATCAATATATGTATCTTGGCTAAATCCAATTAGCCTTTTTTATCTATCTCTATAAATCTTTATGCCCAAAATATATGACGTCTCTCCTAAATCCTTCATTGATAAACTTTTTCTTAATGAAGATTTAATGTCCTCAAGCATTGGAATGTTATTCCCAATCAATAGTATGTCATCTACATATGGGATCAGAAATACAAGTGTGCCCACTAACCTTCTTGTAAATATAAGGCTCCTCTAGATTTTTTATGAAACCAAACTCTTTGATCACTTCATCAAAACGCAGATTCCAACTCCGAGATCCTTGCTTCAACCCATAAATGGACTTACAAAGTTTGCATATCTTCCCAGCATTTTTAACATCGACAAAACCTTCAGGTTGTGTCATGTACACATCCTCACTCAGATTTATATTAAGGAAAGCGGTTTTGACATCCATTTGCCATATTTCATAATCAAAATATGCAAGAATTGCTAGGATAATTCGTATAGACTTTAGCATCACGACTGGGGAGAAAGTTTCATCATAGTCTACACCATGAATCTGTTTGAAACCTTTGGCCACCAATCGTGCCTTATAGATGTGAATATTTTCATCCATGTCTGTCTTTTTCTTATAAACCCACTTCAATCGATAGGTCTTACACCATTGATTGGATCAATCAAGTTCCAAACTTGATTGCCATGCATGGATTGTATTTTGGATTCCATGGCTCCAAGCCATTTATCGGAGTGAAGTCCCATTATTGCTTCTATGTAGGTTGTGGGCTCATCATTATCCAACAATAATATGCCATTATGCTCCATGGTTAGGAGTGTCAACTTTTGAGTTCCGCGTTGTTCCCTTGTAGACCTACGTGGGGCTGGTGCTTCACCAATAGATTGCACAACGTTTTGTACATCTTATACGAGTTCAGTGGGAGCTAAAACATATTCAGGTGTTTCTTGAAATTCTTTGAGATGCACTATGCTCCCACTAACTCCTTTAGAGAGAAACTCTTTCTCTAAGAACACACCATTGCGAGCGGCAAACACTTTGCCCTCGGTTTTATTATAAAAATACTATCCTTTGGTTTCCCTTGGATATCCCACAAAAAGTATTTGTCTAATTTTGGAGTGAGTTTGTCTGACATCAAACATTTGACATAAGCCTCACATCCCCAAACTTTGAGGAAAGACAATTTGGGATGTTTCCTAATCCACATCTCATATGGAGTCTTCTCAACAGACTTAGTTGGAACCATGTTTAGTGTAAGCGCAGCTGTTTCAAGAGCATACCCCTAAAAAGATAGTGGAAGATCAGCTTGGCTCATCAACGACCTAACCATGTCTAACAAGGTTTGGTTCCTCCGTTCAGATACCCCATTCCATTGAGGCATTCCAGGTGGAGTCAACTGCAGAACAATACCACATTGTTTAAGATGATCATTGAATTCATAGCTTAAATATTCACCTCCATGATCTAATCGTAGAAATTTAATTACCTTGCCAAGTTGATTATGTACTTCATTCTGATTTTTTTGAACTTATCAAACGATTTAGACTTGTGCCTCATTAGGTTTACATATCTATATCTACTGAAGTCATAAGTAAAAGTAATGAAGTACTAAAATCCATCTTTGGCTGTTGAGCTCATTGGTTCACATACATTAGTAAGTACAAGTCCGAACAAGTCATTTGCCTTGTTGCTTTGACCATTGAAGGGTGCTTTGGTCATCTTCCCAAGCAAACAAGACTCGCATATGTCAAGTGATTCAAAATCAAATGAGCTAAGCAAACCATCATTCTAGAAACTTTTAATGTGTTTCTCAATTATATGACCTAAGCAATAATACTAAATAAAAGTAAAATTTAAATCATTCGATTGAGCCCTTTTAGTATTAATGATATAGACAGTTTTATCCTTAGAATCAAGAACATATAATTCATTCACCAATGAAAAATGAGCATAGAAAATATTATTATAATAAATAGAATAACGATTGTTCTTTATTACAATCTCATAACCATCTACTTCTTCCAGACATGAAGAAGAGATAATGTTCTTACTTAAGGAAGGAATGCAATAACAATTATTCAACTCTAAAACTAGTCTCGAGGGTAATGATAGGTTGTAGGTGCTGACCACTATGACCACAACTCTTGCTCCATTTCCAACACATACATCCATCTCGCATTTTACAAATGTTCTAGTCTTTCTTAGTCCCTGCAATGATTTGAAAGTGTGAATCATCGATCCAGTATCAAATACCCATGATTTACTAGAGATGTAGCAATATTAATTTCTATAACATTTATACCTGAACTAGAAGTCTCACTTCCCTTCTTCTTCTTGAGATCCTCCGAGTACTTCTTGTAGTTCCTTGACCAATGTCCTTATAGTGGAAGCATTCGTCATCGGGAGAAGGATCAGACTTGCCCTTTGGCTTAGGCTTAGAGCTTGAGGGATCCTTGGGAACATCCTTTCCCTTGCCTTTGCCCTTGGGAGGCATCCAACGCTTCCTCTTCTTGCTCTCCTTTTGAACCATCATCACATGAGAAAGATTTTTCTTGCTACTTTCCTCGGTTGTTTTTAGCATCCCATGTAATTCAGCCAATGTTTTCTCTAAGCCATTCATCTGGTAGTTCATTATGAATGGCTCGTAGCTCAGAGAGAGTGGCTGGAGAATAACATCAATAGCTAGGTCATCCTTGAGTTCACAACCAAGTTTGTCTAAAGTCTCAATGTAACCAATCATCTTGATCACACGAGGACTGATCAGACTACCTTCTACGAGCTTGCAAGAGAATAAGGACTTTGATATGTTGTATCTCTCGACCCTAGCCTAGTTCTCAAATATTCCATGCAGCCCCACAATCATAGAATAAGCATCGGTATGCTCATATTGTTTCTGCAGATATGGGGACATGGTGGTAAGCATAGCAGCTCACATTAATCGAATAATTGGTGTGCTTCTCGTAAGTCAGGCGATCTGCCACATCCGCATCATCAGGGAGGTCATCAGGGTATGGTTCCTCAAGAACATACTCGGTTTTCTCTTGTCTGAGAACAATTCTCAGGTTGCAGTACCAATCAATAAAATTAGTTTCATTGAGTTTCACTTTGTCAAGTACAGATCGCAAATTGAAAACCGAATTGTTGCTAGCAGACATGATCTATAACAGAAAATAAATATGCAAAGTTTTAGCACTATGTTATGTACCAATCTTCTATTAACCAATGTAATAAAAGACATCACCACTATATCAACACGTCTTCCCTTTAACAAAATATAGTGGTCCAAGATTTATATTCACTAAATTTGAGTGAGCTTTAGCTTCATCGCTAAAATTTAAGTGTCATAGGTAAACAACAAGTTGTTAATCATATCTTTGTATGACTCTTATTTGCTGGGTGGCATCCAATGCCCTGGCTCCCAACTCCATGCCATAAATCCCAAAAATATTTTGGTAGCTTTGTTAAGTAACCAATATTATGCATGTGAATGTCCAACATTCACCTTAAACACAAAGATAGCTGATGGTGCTTTGCTTTGGCAAACACACCACACAATGATCACAACTTTATAAGTGCAACTATTGGTAAAAGGTATCAAAAACTTAGCTTTTTCCGAAAGAAGCTATCCTATCATGACAAAAACATCCACCACATGTAATACATGAAATGAATACTAAAACAAGAAGGTAAACATCACAGGCATATCATCATATCATATCATGAATAGTATGGCCTTTGGATTCATCATGGTATTCATTGCCATGGTACCCTCATGATCTCTATCGCCAGGTCTCTTGTCTTGTGGTGATCGCCATCACCATCATGCTTGAAAGTGCCTCCATGAAACTATACAAAGCTACTACATCTAATTACTAGTAAATGAATTACATAAAGAATCCTTCAAAGTATCACATGTTGACACGCATGTCGTTATATAATAATGGAACAACCTCAACCTGGTTGTGTTACTTTGCATCACGCAGGCATGCACAAATGTTACACACATATCATCACATGACATTAAGGCCATACCATTCACATCATATCCTGCAAAAACAAGTTAGACAGACAACGTTTTCTATAGGTATACCACTATAGAAGATAGCAACATCGGTCCCAATCTACTGATTTCATGCATCGTATCTATGAAAATCTCATGCGATTGATCAAATCAACCTAAATCCGAGACATTCAGACCAGAAGAAGATTACACTCATGATGTCAATCTGTTGCCTCAATCTGGTGATTGTGTACGTGATTAGCCTCGATGGTGATTCTAACCGGTAGGGGCAAGTTGCGCACACAACAGATGAGGATGAACTGATCCCTTCAGTCATATACGATGCAATCTACTTCAACCTCTTATGACCTATTGATCTAATCAAATCGTGCATCATGAAGATCCATCTCATGAACATAGATCCAGAACAAAAACTACGCAAGACAGCTCCGATACGGCTATAAGAGAACGAGATAGACACATCTATCACATGACCCAGAAACCTTGCAAGTAAGAGATCATGCACCGTTACCACTAGACGTGCAGCGCAGCAAAAGAAGAGTTGGAGTGGCGATCCATGTAGACGTGCGTCAATGGAGAGGAAGTAGTCGATCATGATCGTCTCCTCCTCCACAGACCACAGCTGATCAGCGCAGCAGTCGTAGCTACAGCTCAACGTAGTCCACATGTACGACGGGGTGGAACATCATATGTCGGTGTGCTAGCACCGTGCGCGCAACGAGGGTCGCACAATTAGGTCAGGGGAGACGACGGGTAGGGTTTGCACGTGTAGTGAATGACATAACCCTAGTCCCTTTCCATATATTTATAGAGCGTGTTAACAGGGGTTGTGGCCCATTGCACCTCTAATCTCAGTACGAGTTGGACTCCAGTACGAATTGTTTCTCCAACACTAACCTAACACGATAAGACCTATGGGTAAAATTGGTTACACAAAGAAACGGAATAAATGGCGTCTCGGTCGGGTTTTCTATCTATATGCAACGTACCGACAACATATTTACCAACCACAAAAAAAAAAGGTGTTAAGTGAGCTGGACCGAAGAAAAAGCCCAACAAGCTGCTGTAGATCGTTGTCGTCCTTGTCTCTCCCGATGTCCTCTCGTCGTCTTATCCAGATTCCGGAGCCGATCGAACGCAGGGGAGATACACTCCAGTGGGCATGAAGTGGTTCCAAACCCCAATACCGAAGCGTTGAGTCGATTCGCTCGCTGCTGAAGTGGTTCCTTGCATGGCCGGAGCCAGTGCGTCCTGCTCCATGGCCGCCGGAGCCTGCTGCGCCTGCCCATCGTCACTTTTCCCCCACCGCCGTCCTCGGCGCCACTCCCGCACCATCATGTGCAGCTCCCTTCCGTCCTTATCCCTGCCATTCCCAATCCCAGCGCCTACCAGCGGCGGCGGACGCCTGCGCATCTTCTCCGGCAGCGCCAACCCGGTGCTGGCGCAGGAGATCGCGTGCTACCTTGGGATGGAGCTGGGCCAGATCAAGATCAAGCGGTTCGCGGATGGCGAGATCTACGTGCAGCTGCAAGAGAGCGTGCGTGGCTGCGACGTGTTCCTGGTGCAGCCCACCTGCCCTCCCGCCAACACCGTGCCGGTGCACAGCTTCCCGCAGCTCACCGTGCTCTCCGTCGCCAACCTCCTCGGCGAGACCATCTGGCGAGTTCACGACGACTGCTCCGTCAGCAGCATCTTCCAGTGACCATGTTCATTCATCAGTTGAAACTGTTCCAGACAATCTCATGCATGCATGACTTAATTGTCCGTTCTAGTTGCAACAACACAAGTAACAGCAACAGCAAGCAAGCTAGCACACACCGTGACGACGGCTCCTATCATCATATATACAAATATCAGTAACTCTTGCCAAGCTCACGTGCTGGTTCCTCCAGAGACCAGAGGCAGCATATAGAAAGACAGACAGATAACCTAATCACTGCACGTGAGCTTGGCATTACTTCTTCTTTCTTCGCGTGTTAAATCACACGGGACCTGCTCCCTCACCTCACCCGAGGAAGCACTCATTTCTTCCCCAAATTTTATGGCACCTACACCAGTCCTTGACTTGACCCTTGCACCTTGCACCTTTTTAATCTTTGCACTAAGCGAGCCACTTGCTGCAAAGGTACAGATCCAAGGATGTATCGTGAGAAATAAAACATCCAAAAAGGTGGCAGCACCAGGTTGTACAGCCAACACTTTGAATCCATGAAAAAAAACAGGCATTGGTACCTTGCCACTCGTATACAACTTTCGACTCCCCTTTAATCACCTTTGGATATTGATCTATTCGAGAATCTTCTAGTATCAGTTCTTCGACCTATGTCAAAAAACAGGAATGAGAAAAAGAATACATCAATTTTTTTTGTTCCCTGTGGATGATACCTTCAGATGTTTAGTTTAGTGTATTCTTTATAAATATGATATATGAGAACGAATAACAAATATACGAGTGTGTCCCAAACAGCATTCTTCACCGGCATGGACAGATAAATTGGGTATGCTGAATAAAGTAGCAGCAAAGGGTAGAGCGGTCATGGGTTTAAACTACTATAATAACATTCAAAAGCATGAGACCCAAACCATAACTTCATACTACTATCCAAGATACAATGATTCATACATTATCTCTGCATATGAAAGTACAAGCACTGTTTTCGTAAATGTCACAAGTAATTACATTTGATAGCATTGTCTTAAGTATGGCGAATACTCGAGATTACTTGGCCTACAGGCAGTACGGCCATGTACCAAAAATTGCTTCATATCTTCACATGCAAGTTTTGTGCCTTTAACCACCAATTTCCCCCCATCCTAAAACCATAAAAAAAAATATGGCAACTCCATGCTTTTTCGTTCTTACCTTTCACCTCTTATTCCAAATATTTTAGATGACACTAACCAAGAGAAGCTACTAATTATTTGGTGAAATAAATTGCCAAATATATACCTTCTTCCACAGGAAAGCATTCTTTCTCTCTTGAGGAACCAGCAGGTGATCCCTGAGCCAGGAGGTAACCACCCAAAGCTCAGAATTGGAGTTGTCAATCTTGGCGTTTACGGCATTATCTTCAAGGATTTCACATACCTACTGAATGACAACAGACAAAGGCACAAATGCCAGAAGGTCCAAAAGGAGTTATTGCAAAAGAAAAACTAAACACCAAATGACGTAAATAACACACTGAATGAAGAGATCTATGAAACGCAGAAAGTGTCACCCTTTTCCACCTCCCTCACACTTGAGAAGCAAAGGAGGTGGAAATGTTTGGTAAAACACATAAAAATAAATTTCAGTACACCTCAAAGCCCAGAAAGTTTTAGCTTACAATGTAGAGAAGGCAATTCACTGATCCAAGTGAACTCAAATTGCCTCAGTAGTTGGATGCTTATTTATGCATGAGATGTATGGCAAAACATATTTGACATACCAACAGCACAACGATTGCATAAGCGTAACAAAAATATAAGCAAAAAATAGCATTCCATTGAACTTAAACAAAATAGTGTAATGGGGCAATAAAACATCATACCTGCTCATATATTTGCTCAGCTCTATTAGATAATGTTCGCCTCTTGTAAATGATCCACAGTATCCAGAGCAGTGCTGCAAACTTGGGTTCCATCATCACTGAGCTGCCTATAAACAAGCCGTGAAGATAGCAGTTGTAGAAGCATACCAGGATGCAAAAAGTTGCCACAGATGTGGTATTTCTAAAGATCCATTGGCGAACTCGACAAGCCATTGGCATATGAAGCTCCGCAACCAGCTCAGGGCATTTATATGCTTTGACTCTAAATGGAAATATTTAGAGGGTTACCCTTAGCATCCATCCATCAATGCTTTCTAGCATGTATTGTCAGTGGGGAGGTGAAAGTTGTGAGATAGCATACTTGTTGGAAGTAAATGTTGTGTCGAAGAAGCCCCGAGCACTCTCCAGCACCCTAGTTTTCACAAGTTGAAGCCCATCCTCAGTTAGGCCAGCGGGAATCTTTGACAAGAGTTCATCAATTGCATTTGAGACCTCATGCTCCTGAAACTGGAATCAAAATATATACCGTCTTAGCAAATACTAGAAGAGATTTGAACAGGAAAGCTATGAGATGAGGTGGAACAGAAGATGAAAACAGACCAGGATTTCGGCAGATTGGCCACATAAAGCACGAGCATGCTGATCGCAGATCCTTAGCTGTAGAAGCTGTGACTTAATTTTGTAGAGAAGAAGAAACAAGACGACCGGTACAGCGTTAGTAAATACATATGCGCCTTAGTGCTACTTTGGGAGCCCAGATCCCTGGGGGAACCCCGCAAATTCCCTGGTCCAAGAAACCCGGTGCCAATCTCCCATGGGCTATTTTTTTGTGCCATTTGGATGGAAGCCCACCAACTCAGGGATCGAAACTCGCTTCCCTTTCCCTTCCTTTTCCACACGGAAGAAAACCGTGAGTCAGGAGGCGGGAGGGCTTCCCTAACCCCTGTCGACTTGTTCATGCTCACGCAGCTTGCGAGTCGCAAGGCTGCCGCCGCTGTCACCCTAGTATCCCGTGGTCAGTGCATACCCAGTGGCTGGTGACTAGCGGTGCACGTTTCCCTACGGTCGGTGACAGCATCTCCCAGCGCTCAGCGGTCACGTTGCTCCCAAAATCCACTGCTCCATGTCAATCTCTAGAAATCACATCAGCAACTCTCACACCGACCACTGCCGCCTTGCTCCTCCACCACCATCGCTTCACCATCCATCTCTGCAGGTCAATCCTCCTCCGCCCACATTCCCTTCCCCAACAGTAGTTTCTCGATACGCTAGGGTTTCACCCAGATTTCCATTGTTTCTTGTAGATCTTGGAGCTATCGGTCCGTGAGTCAAGACACCGCTTCTGCTACCATTGTCCCGTTCGGGAGCAACACGACGCCGTGGAGCTACAGGTTAGTTCTCTGCCTGCTACTGATTCGTTGCATTCTGTTTCAGTGGTCGGACATGGGTTCATGGCGGTCTGATGTGCTGCTGTAGTTTTCTGTGTTGTAGCTTCATGTGCAGTGAAGGAGATGGTCAATTTGTTTGTGATTCTTTATTTTGTTAATAAAACAAAATTGGAGCAAGTCCAGGGTAGTTCGAGCCAAATTTATTGCTATACTTGTGATTCTTTATTTTGTTGATAAATTGGATCAGTACAACTGTCCTTGTGTTTGCTTGTCACCAGATTGCAGAATAATAATAAGAAGAAAAAACACATCAGTTCTTCTAAGCTGCTGCCCATTACAGGCCTTTTTTTTCTCGAAAGCGCAGGGGAACTGCGCCTTAAAATATATTAAGAAGAGGAAAAAAGGTCTATAGTAGACCAGGGTTACAACATTTGACTCCTTACGGAGGCCAGTACCGCACATAAGTGAAAGAATCTAAGAATGCCAGACTCAAAAAACTACTAAAATAGAAACAGTAGGGTTCAGCCATTTGTCAACGAAGCTGCCAAGAATGAGAGACCCTTGGCCCCAGCTAATTCCCAAAGTCTTCTCTCATCATCAGCGTGCCGAAGGATAGAGGGGAGACTGGGGGTCTGTCCATCAAACACGCATCTATTGCGGTGATTCCAGATCGTCCAGGCCCCCAAAGAGATCAGCGAACTCAGACCTTTCTTGACCATTCCCTGAACTGATTCAGAAGCTATCTCCCACCATTCCAGGAAGGAAGTCAGGCCCGGCTGGGGAGCTAAGTTATCCAACCCGAACTTTCTGAGCAGATTATACCAGAAAATCCTTGCAAACACACATGAGACCAGCAGGTGGTTAATAGTTTCAGGTTCTTGATCACACAGTGGACAACTGCTAGGATGATTGAGCCCCCTTTTTGCTAATCTGTCAGCAGTCCAGCACCTGTTATGGGCCACCAGCCAGAGGAAGAAACGACATTTTGATGGAGCCCAAGTTTTCCAAACCCGCTTATAGTGTCCAAATGTACAGGATCCCAGGAAGAGACCCTTGTAAGCTGCCTTCGCTGAATATTTTCCATCTGGGGCTATACTAAAGATGTGTCTATCTTCAATGAGAGGGTGCAACTCAAAACCAGAGAGACAATCCTAGAGCTTAAAGTAATCTGCCAGAACTCCAACAGTAAGACCGCCTCTAATATCATAAATCCATCTGTTGTTTAACAAGGCCTCATGAACCGTTCTACTTTTTGCTGCCCTCTTTGGGATTATGGAAAATAGGCTAGGGCAATGATCGAGATGCTTTTACCCTGCAACCAGTTATCAGACCAGAAGAGGGTACTATGTCCATTACCTACCATCGAGACAAGGACTTTACTGAAGAACGCTCTGGCTTTACTTGGAACCTGAATAGGAAGCCCTGTCCAAGGTCTTCTGGAGTCGGTTTTTTGTAGCCACAGCCATCGCATCCGGAGGGCCCATCCAAGTTCCGGTAGACTAGAGATACCCAGTCCACCAAGCTGAAGTGGGCGACACACCTTGCCCCAAGCCACCAAACAGTGTCCCCCTTTAGCTTCTTTCTTCCTCTCCAAAGAAAGCCCTTTCTTATTTTATCTATAGCATCAACCGCCCAGTGGGGTATATCAATTGCCATTGCCAGATACACAGTCATACCTGTGAGTACATGTTGCACTAGTATCCTCCTGCCTGCTCTGGTCATCAAATCAGCTTTCCAATTAGGAAGTTGGTCAGCAAACTTATCAACATACGGCTGGAAATGTTGCTTGGACAGCTTATGCAAGGATAGAGGAAGTCCCAAGTATTTGCAAGGAAAAGCTGCGATCTCACACGGTAGCAGACTTTGGACTTCCAGGAGAGTTTCTTCTGAACACTGTATGGGGTAGACATTAGATTTTTGCACATTATTTTTCAGACCAGAGGCACTGCCAAATAGCTGCAAGATATCAAGAGTGATGGAGATTTCATCCACCGTAGGGTGTAAGAAGAGGGCTACATCATCTGCGTAAATGGAAACTCTGTGTAGCTGTCTTCTTGCTGCTAGCTGCTGCAATAAACCTGCCTCTTCTGCCTTTATAAATAGGTGTCCAAGGACATCCATGACCAATATGAATAGCATCGGTGAAAGGGGGTCCCCTTGTCTAAGCCCTCTTCTATGCTGAATTTGCTGTCCAGGAAACCCGTTGAGCATGACTTGGGTGGTGGATGAAGCAAGGAGACCACAAACCATGTCCCTCCAGATCTGTCCAAACCCAAACTGCTGCATGACTTCAATTAAAAAAGGCCAGGAGACAGAGTCAAAGGCCTTGGTGATGTCAAGTTTGAGGAGTAGCCGGGATAATCTTTGTTGATGAAACAGTCTAGATGTCTGTTGTACTAACATGAAGTTGTCTTGGATGAATCGCCCCTTAATAAATGCACTTTGATTTGGGGAAACCAATTCATTCAGTCTTGGTGCTAGTCGGTTTGCGAGGATTTTTGTAATCAGTTTTGCAATGCTGTGGACAAGGCTAATTGGCCTGAAGTCCTTTACTTGCTCAGCCCCATCTTTTTTAGGCACCATGGTGATGAAGGCAGTGTTAAGTTTCCAGAAATTGCCAAATCTTCTGCACCAGACAGCAGATACCACTGCCATAATATCACTTTTCACAATGTTCCAGCACACTTTGTAGAAAAGACCAGTGAATCCATCCGGCCCAGGAGCCTTGTCAGAGGGTAACCCTTTGATGGTTTCCAAGACCTCCTTTTCTGTAAAAGGGGAGTCCAAGGCAGCCAGGTTGTATCTAGGAAGGCCAAGGGCTGCCAGGTCAATTGTTACATCCCTCTGTCCATCCTGTCCAATAAGATTTTTGTAGAAGAGGTCCACTGCTGCTGCTTTCTCACTATGCTCAGTTAGAATGTGGCTGCCATCAACTAACTTGGCAACAAAATTCCTCCTCTTGCGGTGCCTAGCATGAATGTGAAAAAACTTTGTATTCGCATCACCTTCTCCTAACCATGTGATCCTAGATCTCAGCCTTGCCATAGTACGTTTGAAAGAAGACAGCAACAATGAGTGTTTTTTGAGGCAGTTCTTGAACCAGTTTTCAGCTTATTACATATATTTTTTATATAAAGGTAATTCGGTGTCCCACCTCCCATTTAGGTTGGTGGTAATGGCCGTCGATATCAACCCCGACTCCCCTAGCCTGCGGTCGGTACCGCCTCCCCTGGTTCCAACCGCGGTCGGTTGGACCGTGCGGTCGATGGCGCTGCCGGCCGCCGGAAAACCGATCGATACTGACTTATATCTAGGGATGGATTCGGATCTTTATTCGGATGTTAAATTTTTTGTCTTTTTTCTTCGATTGTGAATAAATAACATATAGATTTTGCTATGTAAATTTATATTCTTGTTCTTAGCATTGAGCCTATTAATATTCATAAAAAGTAAACCTCAAATTCGTTCTATATTTTTAAAAATAATTGATATAAAATTCGAATACGGATACGGATACGGATGTTTTTTCATGTTTTTTGTTGTAGGGAGAAAATAATGCACACAAAAAATTATACAAAATTTTATTCTTGTACTTCATAATATTCTTTATAACATAACTAAAATTTTGCTTCAAATTCTATGTTTAGCTATGTTAAAATATTAGATTTGTCATATAAGTCATATGTTTTAGGAACATCCCTACTTATATCAGTCGGTACCGACCGTCTACTGCCACGTGTCGTCTCTTATTTGGTCCACGTCATTTTGATGTCCAAAAAAATCATTAAAAATCAAACAAAAAATCTTTAAAAAATTCTACAAATTATGTATCTTTTTAGTTTTAGATATTATGTAATTTTTTATGTTTTATGAATTATGTAAATTTTATTTATGGTTTATAAACTATGTAATGTGTATTTATATTTATGAACTATATAATTTTTAGTTGCTTACTTATATGCTCAGATGAATTTTATTTCAGTAAAATGACATGTTTCATTTGAAATAAGAGTATAAAAAACTGATGTGGTGCTAATGTGGATGTAGGCTGACGGTAAAGGCTGTTGCACTATAGCGTTATGGTAGATATAGACTGACGGTGGTCGATATAGACCGGTCGATAGCTGATGTAGTGGTAGATATATGCTATCATAGCTGGAACAAGCCTTATAACATCGCCTATACTTGCCTAATTTCAGCACATAAAATGATAAAAAACAATTGATTTGACTTTTAGTGATATGTTTCTTTTTCCACATTTGAGGTATGCAAATTTGGACTTCGTCATACAAAGCTGCAAATATTTACATATTGTAACTGAACTGCAGAGTTGCTTTGAGCTATGGGCACAGCTGTGGATGCTTTAGCGGTTGTGGCTGAGGTACCTTGGATTTACTTGAAGCTACTGACTGCCTACCTACATATCTGATAATCCACTTCCTATCACAAAGTCTGCCTAAGGTTCATTAAGAATGTGAAGCGCCTTAATTACTCAGCATCAAAACATATACTTTTAATTTATTAACCCTTCAGTCCAACAGCATATCCTTTCTGAGTTTTTTATTTCCTGTTACCTTGATAGTTGTTGCCATTTAGTCTCGCATCTTTATGCCTAAATTTCAGAACTAGTTACTTTTACTGGAATATATGCCTTGTTTTCTTTTCTGGTCATGACCTGAGATATTAAACCCTGTATGGATTTCCTTCATGTTATCTAAGGAAATACCCTCACCTTGTAGAAGTTATGCTATTCATAAGTTACACCTTATCTTAGAAATGTAATCCATGTTCAGGTCACTGAGAACATGTTGGGTGGCAAGAAAGCTACTGTTGTATCCGTTCTAGGCATCTGCTCTATCTTCACTTATTACATTTGCCTGCATATCATACCTCATGGAAGAAAAACGAGCTTATACAACTTTGAAAATATAAAATAGGTTCATTAAATATATTGGGTTTCCTACATATATTCAAAAGATATGATTTCGTGACACACAGATGGTCCTGGAAGTGGAAAGGGCACACAGTCTACCAACATTGTGGAACACTTTGGATTCACCCATCAGAAGTAACCATAAAGCTGATGAATGAGGCCATGATAAAAAGTGAAAATGACAAATTTCAGATTGATGGATTTCCAAGGAACAAAGTGAATCGTGCTGCATTTTAGAATGTTATAAGGCCCTAATGTTTTTGTTTAGTTGTACTACCCAGTTCTCATGATGGTTCAAGGGATTATATTTCATTCTTTCGTGTATGTTTAAATGCATTTGCTAGATTATTATTTGTTCCTCATTGTTGCAGACAAAAAATTCTCCAGCATTTGTGCCATTCTTCGATTGTGCTATTCTTTGATTGTGCTGAGGAAGAGTTGATGATAACATAGAAACTATCAGGAAAAGATTCGAAGTCTTCGTTGAACTAGTTGCCTGTCATTGAATATTATAGCTCAAAGGACAAGGTTAAAAAGGTATCAATGCACTTATATCATGCGAGGGTTACTTCTATTGCACTCTAATGATGCAAAAATGTAGTGTTGTACTATAGATAGTAACAAGCCACAGATGCATGTCAACTTAAATATATGATAATAGAACGATGATGTTTAGATGGCAAGCTAATCTGTAGTAGTGTTCCTTCTTTTTGAGTAAATGGCCATTGTTATATTTTTCACATTTTAATTAATTGCTGGTCCTTCTATTGGGATGTTCACTTTGGCATCCAGATTGATGCGGCAAAACCAATTCCTGAGGTATTTGATGACGTGAAGGCCATTTTGCCCCATATGCTCCAAAGGTGACGATGTAGTTCTAGTAGATGAAAGCCGGGAAGGAGTAAATAGAAAGCTAGAGTTATGGCGTCAGACCCTAGAGTCAAAAGGATTTAGAATTAGCAGGACCAAAACCGAGTATATGAGATGTGACTTTGGTACTACAATTAGTAAGGATGGAGATGTAAGCTTGGGAGGCCAAGTAGTACCAAAGAAGGACACTTTCCGTTATTTGGGATCGATGCTACAAAGAGATGGTGATATTGATGAAGATGTTAGCCATAGGATCAAAGCGGGGTGGATGAAATGGCGTCAAGCATCGGGAGTCCTATGTGACAAGAGAGTGCCACAGAAGTTGAAAGGCAAGTTCTACAGGACGGCGATTAGGCCTGCTATGTTATATGGGGCCGAGTGTTGGCCTACTAAGAGACGGTATATCCAACAACTAAGTGTCGCAGAGATGCGTATGTTGCGTTGGATATGTGGGCACACAAGATTGGACCGAGTAAGAAACGATGACATACGCGACCGGCTAGGAGTAGCGCCAATTGAAGAAAAGCTTATGCAACACCGGTTGAGATGGTTTGGGCATGTCCACCGGAGACCCCCAGAGGCACCGGTGCACAGAGGTATCATAAGACGGGTCAATAATGTGAAGAGAGATAGAGGGCGGCCAAACTTGACATGGGAGGAGGCAATCAAAAGGGACTTGAAGGAATGGAATATCCCAAAGGAGCTGTGTTTGGATAGAAGTGCTTGGAAAGAAGCTATCCACGTGCCCGAGCCGTGATTAGACCTTTTCCCTTTTAGTGCTCTCAAAAGCTTTTCCCCTCCCCTTTCTCTCTCTTTCTCTTTTGGTGACTTCTTGTTGGGTTTCAACTCTAGCCTACCCCAACTTGCTTGGGACTAAAAGGCTATGTTGATATTGATGTTGATGTTGATGCTCCAAAGGTGAACCATGAGATTTACTCTTTTTTTGCCTACTGCATGCTGCATTTCTGAATGACTCTTAATTCCTTTTTACCTTGCGCTGAATCATTTTTTTTCCTTCTGTGAATGTGTATCTACCAACATGTTATGTTAGTGTATGACAAAAATACGGTGCAGTTTGCTCATCACATTTTCTTCTTGAATTCTTATCTATCAGGCTGAATAGAGCAATATACAAGGAAGGACATAAAGGTGATAGACAATGTCATATGTTCCTCGACCTAAATAATTTCATTTGGTTCTTGGCGCCATAAGATGCTCATAGTCCTCATTATCTTACCTTGTGTTTACTTGTAGAGCTCTTGCTGGAAGCATAGTATGATTTGAGAAGAAAACTGCAGCTGCAATGCCTATCTGAGAAGCTTATGCAAAGGATTTATTTTTTCTTGGACACTGCTATGAAAAGGAGTTAAACCATATTTTAGTTTTGATTATATGTCTTGGATATCTGGATGGAGATGATCTGTAACTTGGTGAAAAATGGGTTAGCTAGGTTGAATTTGCCACTTGAATTAAATTTTTCTTTGCACTGGACTATGTCAAATAATTATTATTCCAAATTCTTATGTGACCTTCTAATGTTACTCAATTATTTGCAATATTTAGGTCTTGTGATTTTCCATGCATTGTTTTCATGAAAATGTTGTGGCTGACATTGATATGTGGTGACTTCCTTAATCCTTATATTATTATTTCTTTATTTTTCTAAGACATTGTTTTCAATTTTCTAAGACGTACCCAGGTTCAAACCTGCTGCCAAACTCTGGACAGCCTCAGCGCAATCAAAGTTTCAAAAAAATCCACATGTAGGGTTATCTTCCCAGGGTTTCCTCTCCTGCCAAAGTAGACCTTAAGGGGAAGAGAAAGAGAGAAGGAAAGTGCATTACAATCTTGTTAGCTCTTTGAATGAGCAGTCCATCCTCTATGCATGCTTTGCCGTGCCTCTTGAACCCCTGGACGCACTCCAACTCGCCGTCCACACATCGCCCGTTCGGAGGGCAAGGTTGACACGAATCTGCGCATGCCTTGCCTTAGCTTTGCTATACTTTTGATACAAATAGTGAGCAAGGAGAGCATGCAGAGGAGTTAAAAAAGCTGTAGAAGGAGATGGCCGTACCGTCGGCGTAGTCATCGGGCCACTGGGGAGAGTCGCAGAAGGGCTCAGGGCGGCGGTTGAGGACGCTACAGGCCGCGGCGGCGGCCGCTGCGATGAATATGACGGCGAGCAAGCGGACGAGGTCCTCCCTGGCCGGGAAGAGACCGGGAGGGGGCTCGGCGGCGGTCGGGAGGGGGTGTCGGGCCGACTGCCGCGGCGAACGCGACGGCATGGACGTGAAAGGTGAGACCGTGAGAGAGAGGACGAACTTCCTTTCCATTTCAGGGCCAGCCCAATCCAGCCTAGCCCATATAAGGAAGGATATAGGATGCCGGCCCGTTGCCGCCACTTTGACTGTTTGTCGGCCCCGATCAGTCCAGCCCATCAAGATGAATTGATTTAAGTAAGAGCTGGAAAGGGGCACTAGCAAGTCCAAGCTAACAGATGGCAAATTAGATGTCACTTAAACCTTAACTAATCACATGTTCATTTTAGATCAAGCACACAGAAACCCAATATTTATCCAGTGGTTTAACTCGCCATAAAGGCTTGTCTACCTTCATGTTGTGAGAAAAACCACTAAGACAAAGGGTCTCACTCCATTCTCGATCTCAAGTCAAGAGCTCTCGCTCTTGAGATGAGAAGGTTTTTCACTAATTCAAAGGGTAACTTATAGCAATCTAAGTCTGCATCAAAGTCTTGCAGCTCGTGGAGAATGCAATTGCCGAGTAGGAGCAAGCTCTAAGGATTGAGTGAAGAATGTCGGCCTAGAGAACTTCAATGCTCAAGAGAATGAAGAACTGAGAAAGAAACTAGTGTTCTTGTTGTTCTTCTCAGTTTGAAATGGGGAGAGCAATATGTTGAGCTTGGGGATGGAATGTGTGTGAAGGGATGGGGCTCCAAGAGAGGCAAAGAGGACATAAGTAGCCTTTCTACCATATTCTCCTGTCAGGATACGCATAAGGTGATTGTTGGGACATAGAGAATAAACAATTCGAGGCCCTGGTGTCCCAACAGATATTTTAAGGTCTAGCGATGCCGAGAAAAATCCGACAGTGCTAGGGCACAGTAGTGCCGCGTATATACGCAGTAGTGTCGTGCAGACCAGAAAACCCAGAATGATTTAGGATTTCGGCACTTGGTTTCTGGACCTAAATAGAGATGGGATATGAAGTTTGAGCATGGGAGGATCAAGTAAAACTGGCAACCTCACAGATCCTCAATAGTATGTGAAAGGGAAATTGGGTTAACCATTTCCTATAACTAATTTTGGTGGTTGATAATCAACACAAATGCATGGACTAACTAGTTTATTTAGAATTCATGTATTACATGTGCATAAGGTTCAACACAAACTAATAAAAAATCAAGTTAGGGACACAATTTTAAAGGAGCAAAAGGACTTGAGTGTGCTGAGAAATGGCGCACCGGACTGTCCGGTGCACCAGGGCCGTACACTCCGAACCAGCCACTCTTGGGAATCCCAGGGTGTCCTCCGCTATAATTCACCAAACTGTCCGGTGAGCCAACGGAGCAACGGCTATCTGCGCCAATGGTCGACTGCAAAAGTACCTACCACGGTGAACAGTGTCACGCCAGAAGTCAGAGCAGGAAGTCAAAGGGGCACCGGACTGTCCGGTGCCGCAAGAAGACAAAGCTCCAACGGTCGACTTAGTTCCGAACCCTAACGGTTGGGTGACATGTCGCCGCACCGGACAAGGAACAGTATCTGTCCGGAGGCGCACCGGACTGTCCGGTGCGCCCATCACCAGCAGCCTTCCCAACGGCTAACAAAGTGTACCCCCAACCACCACAACCTTTGGCATCCAAGTTTTTCAGATATCACATCCAATACAAGAGCTAGTGCATTCACTCCAAGACACATTTCCAAAGATCAAAGCCTCTCCAAGCCTAGTGAAAAGTCGCCTAGAGGGGGGTGAATAGGCGTAATCTGAAATTTACAACTTTAAACACACACTACAAGCCGGGGTTAGCGTTAGAACTAAAATCAAGTCCGGTAGAGAGGGGAAAACAAATCAAATGGAAATCAAGCAAATGAACACGGTGATTTGTTTTACCGAGGTTCGGTTCCAAAGAACCTAGTCCCCGTTGAGGAGGTCACAAAGACCGGGTCTATTTCAACCATTTCCCTCTCTCAAACGGTCACTTAGACCGAGTGAGCCTTTCCCTTAATCAATCGGGTCACTAAGACCCCGCAAGGACCACCACACTCTTAGGTGTCTCTTGCTTTGATTACAAGTCACTTGAGAACAAGAATGAGAAAGAAGAAAGGCAATCCAAGAGGCAAGAGCTCAAAAGAACACGAAATCACTCTCTCATAAGTCACTAAGTATTTGAGGTGAATTTGGGACTTGGAGAGGCTTTGATCTTTTGAATTGTGTCTAGGAGTGAATGCTAAAGCTCTTGTATTGAATGTGATGTTCAGAAATCTTGGATGCTTGGAGTTGTGGTGGTTGGGGGTATTTATAGCCCTCAACCACCAAAGTAGTCGTTGGGGAGGCTGCTGTCGATGGACGCGCCGGACAGTCCGGTGCGCCACTAGACACTCACTATTCAGTGTCCGGTGCGCCGTCACATCACCCAACCGTTAGGGTTCGGAGCTCGGGCGACCATTGGAGCTTTGTCCTCTTGCGGCACCGAACAGTCCGGTGCCACACCGGACAGTCTGGTGCCCCTCTAACTCGCTGCTCTGACTTCTGTCGTGGTACTGTGCTGCACTGTTCATCCGTCAGAGTCGACCGTTGCGCGCTGGATAGCCGTTGCCCGCTGGCACACTGAACAGTACGGTGAATTATAGCGGAGGGCGCCTTCAAATTCCCGAGAGTGGTTGCTTCGGATTTGTACGTGCATGGTGCACCGGACACTGTCCGGTAGCACACCGGACAGTCCGGTGCGCCAAACCACAGCACACTCAAGTATTTGCTCCAATTCAATTTTAGTCCCTAACTTGAATCTTTTATTGGTTTGTGTTGAACCTTTTGCACCTGTAATAATGAGTACTAGAGCAAACTAGTTAGTCCATATGTTTGTGTTGAACATTCAACCACCAAAATTAATTGTAGAAAAAGGTTAATCTTATTTCCCTTTCAATCTCCCCCTTTTTGGTGATTGATGCCAACACAAACCAAAGCAAATATATAAAGTGCAGAAGTGAACTAGTTTGCATATGGTAAGTGCATAGGTTACTTGGAATTAAACCAATTGATAATCTCACTAGATATGAATGGATTGCTTTTCTTTTATTTAACATTTTGGACCACCTTTGCACCACTAGTTTTGTTTTTGCAAATTCTTTTGGAAAATCTTTTCAAAGTCTTTTTGCAAATAGTCAAAGATATATGAATAAGATTGTAAGAAGCATTTTTAAAATTTGAAATTTCTCCCCCCGTTTCAAATGCTTTTCCTTTGACTAAATAAAACTCTCCCTGAATGAAATTCTCCTCTTAGCTTTCAAGAGGGTTTTAAAATAGATACCAATTTAAAGATGAACTTCAAAAGATGCTAATTGAAGGATTGATTGTGAAATGAATACCAATTTGGAAAATCTATCTTTAAAGATGCCAATTGAAGAGATTTCAATGACATAGATACCAATGTGAAGAACATCAATTAAAACTTTATTTCGATTTTTTTTTGAAATGGTGGTGCAGTCCTTTTGCTTTGGGCTTAATATTTTGTCCCCCTTTAGCATTAATCGCCAAAAACGGAGATGTTGTGAGCCCTAAGAACTTTTCTCCCCATTGGTACAAGTAAATAAGAGTGAAGGATTATACCAATTGAGAGTGGAGGAGTAACGACGAAGGGTAGATGATACCATCAGAGTGGAGTGGAAGCCTTGTTTTTGCCGAAGACTCCATTTCCCTTTCAATCTACGACTTAGTATAGAAATACACTTGAAAACACATTAGTAGTAGTCTTGGCATAAGAGGAATAAGAGATATGTATTTGTACCAAATGAAAGAGACGTGATCAAAGGTATATAAATGAGCTATGAGTGCAATGTTTCAATCAAAATTCTGAGAATCAAGTATATTTAGCTCATTCCAAAGTTTGCTAAAGGTTTTCTCATCTAGGGGCTTGGCAAAGATATCGGCTAATTGGTTTTGGGTATTAACATAAGCAATTTCGATATCTCCCTTTTGTTGGTGATTCCTCAGAAAGTGATACCGAATGTCTATGTGCTTAGTGCGTCTGTGTTCAACGGGATTATCCGTCATGCGGATTGCACTCTCATTGTCACATAGGAGAGGGACTTTGCTCAATTTGTAGCCATAGTCCCTAAGGGTTTGCCTCATCCAAAGTAATTGCGCACAATAATGGCCTGCGGCAATATACTCGGCTTCGGCGGTGGAAAGAGCTACTGAGTTTTGTTTCTTTGAAGCTCATGACACCAGGGATCTCCCCAAAAACTGACAAGTCCCTGATGTGCTCTTTCTATCAATCTTACACCCTGCCCAATCGGCATCAGAATATCCTATTAAATCAAAAGTGGATCTCTTGGGGTACCAAAGCCCAAACTTAGGAGTGTAAACTAAATACCTCATGATTCTCATCACGGCCCTAAGGTGAACTTCCTTAGGATCGGCCTGGAACCTTGCACACATGCATACGAAAAGCATAATATCCGGTCGAGATGCACATAAATAGAGTAAAGATCCTATCATCGACCGGTATACCTTTTGATCTACAGATTTACCTCCCGCGTCGAGGTCGAGATGCCCATTGGTTCCCATGGGTGTCTTGATGGGTTTGCCATTCTTCATCCCAAACTTCTTAAGTATGTCTTGAATGTACTTTGTTTGGATGATGAAGGTGCCATCTTGGAGTTGCTTGATTTGAAATCCTAGGAAGTATTTCAACTCCCCCATCATAGACATCTCGAATTTTTGTATCATGATCCTACTAAACTCTTCATAGGTTGATTTATTAGTAGACCCAAATATAACATCATCAACATAAATTTGGCATACAAACAAATCTTTTGCAACAGTTTTAGTAAAGAGAGTAGGATCGACTTTTCCGACTTTGAAGCCATTAGTGATAAGAAAGTCTCGCAGGCATTCATACCATGCTCTTGGGGCTTGCTTGGGCCCATAAAGCGCCTTTGAGAGTTTATACACATGGTTAGGGTACTCACTATCTTCAAAGCCGGGAGGTTGCTCAACATAGACCTCTTCCTTGATAGGTCCATTGAGGAAGGCACTTTTCGCGTCCATTTGATAAAGCTTAAAGCCATGGTAAGTAGCATAGGCAAGTAATATGCGAATTGACTCTAGCCTAGCTACGGGTGCATAAGTTTCATCAAAGTCCAAACCTTCGACTTGTGAATACCCTTTGGCCACAAGTCGGGCTTTGTTCCTTATCACCACACCATGCTCATCTTGCTTGTTGCGGAATACCCACTTGGTACCTACAACATTTTGATTAGGACGTGGAACTAAATGTCATACCTCATTCCTTGTGAAGTTGTTGAGCTCCTCTTGCATTGCCAGCACCCAATCCGGATCTCTTAATGCATCCTCTATCCTGTATGGCTCAATAGAGGAAACAAAAGAATAATGCTCACAGAAATGTGCAACTCGAGATCTAGTGGTTACCCCCTTATGAATGTCACCAAGGATAGAGTTGACGGGGTGATCTCTTTGAATTGCTTGGTGGACTCTTGGGTGTGGCGGTCTTTGACCCTGAATTTCTTGATCATCTTCCTTATCTTTATCATTATCATCTCCCCTTGATCATTGTCCTCCTTTTGAGGTGGCTCATCCTCTTGATCTTCATTTTCATCATCTTGAGCTTGTTCCTCGTCTTGAGTTGGTGGAGATGCTTGGTTGGAAGATGACGGTTGATCTTGTGCTTGTGGAGGCTCTTCGGATTCCTTAGGACACACATCCCCAATGGATATGTTCCTTAGCGCAATGCATGAAGCCTCTTCATCATCTAACTCATCAAGATCAACTTGCTCCACTTGGGAGTTGTTAGTTTCATCAAACACAATGTCACAAGAAACCTCAACTAATCCAGTGGATTTGTTGAAGACTCTATGTGCCCTTGTGTTTGAGTCATATCCTAGTAAAAAGCCTTCTACAGCCTTAGGAGCAAATTTAGATTTTCTACCTCTTTTAATAAGAATAAAACATTTGCTTCCAAAAACTCTAAAATATGAAACATTGGGCTTTTTACCAGTGAGGAGTTCATATGATGTCTTCTTGAGGATTCGGTGAAGGTAGAGCCGGTTGATGGACTAGCAAGCAGTGTTGATTGCTTCCGCCCAAAATCGGTCCGGTGTCTTGTACTCATCAAGCATGGTTCTTGCCATATCCAGTAGAGTTCGATTCTTCCTCTCCACTACACCATTTTGTTGAGGTGTGTAGGGAGAAGAGAACTCATGCTTGATGCCCTCATCCTCAAGAAATCCTTCTATTTGAGAATTCTTGAACTTCGTCCCATTATCGCTTCTTATCTTTTTGATCCTTAAACCGAACTCATTTTGAGCCCGTCTCAAGAATCCCTTTTAATGTATCTTGGGTTTGTGATTTTTCCTGCAAAAAAAATACCCAAGTGAAGCGAGAATAATCATTCACAATAACTAGACAGTACTTACTCCCGCCGATGCTTATGTAAGCTATCGGGTCGATTAGATCCATGTGGAGTAGCTCGAGCGGCCTGTCAGTCGTCATGATGTTCTTGTGTGGATGATGGGTGCCAACCTGATTTCCTGCTTGGCATGCGCTACAAACCCTGTCTTTCTTATAATGAACATTTGTTAGTCCTAAAAGTGCTCTCCCTTTAGAAGTTTATGAAGATTCTTCATTCCAACATGGGCTAGTCGGCGATGCCAGAGCCAACCCATGTTAGTCTTAGCAATTAAGCAAGTGTTAAGTTCAGCTTTGTTCTCATTAAAATCGCCTAAATATAGCTGACCCTCTAACACTCCCTTAAATGCTATTGAATCATCACTTCTTCTAAAGACAGTAACACCTATATCTGTAAAAAGACAGTTGTATCCCATTTTACATAATTGAGAAACAGAAAGTAAATTTTAATCTAAAGAATCCACAAGAAAAACATTGGAAATAGAATGGTTAGGTGATATAGCAATTTTACCAAGTCCTTTGATCAAACCTTGATTTCCATCCCCAAATGTGACAGCTCGTTGGGGATCTTCGTTTTTCTCATAGGAGGAGAACATCCTTTTCTCCCCTGTCATGTGGTTTGTGCACCCGCTATCGATTATCCAACTTGAACCACCGGATGCATAAACCTACAAAACAATTTTAGGCATTGTTCTTAGGTACCCAAACAGTCTTGGGTCCTTTGACGTTAGAAACAAGCACCTTGGGTACCCAAACACAAGTTTTTGAACTCTTGTGTTTGCCCCCAACATATTTGGCAACTACTTTGCCTGATTTGTTAGTAAGCACATAGGAAGCATCAAAAGTTTTAAATGAAATGTTATGCTCATTTGATGCAGCAGGAATTTTCTTTTTAGGCATTTTAATATGAGTGGTATGCCTAGAGCTAGAAGCCTCATTTTTATACATAAATGCATGATGTGAAACAGTATGAGGTTTCCTAGCATGAATCTTGCTCAAGATAATTAGCAGGATATAAAATGTAGCCTTCATTATCCTGAACCATGGGAGCCTTGCCCTTAACAAAAATAGACAATCTTTTAGGGGCATTAAGCTTGACATTGCTCCCCTATTGGAAACCAATGCAATCCTTAATGCCAGGGCGTCTCCTGTTGGGGGCCTTCTTCGCCGAAGGTCCTTTAAGCAAAAACACCTTCGATAGGACGATATGCAAGCAGACACAAGTATATACCGAATGTATATGCCGAAGCTACAATCCAGGGAGCTTCGGCATGACAACACGCCTTGAGACGAAGGGTAGCACCGACTTAAAGAGGAAAAGACCGTTTAGTCCATGTTAACTTGTGTCATGTTTATAATTAGTTATCAAGGACATAAATGTAATTTCGACCGGGCTGCGTCCCGTGCCTATAAATAGGTGAACAATAACCCTGTACTGTTCACGCTGACTTGTACTCACTCGCACGTCACACTTGGATTCTTACCTTCTGTCAAGCCGAAGGTACAAATGTAATTCAACATCGTTAATGTTTTTTCATGGTTAAACAAAAATAATATAAATAATCTGATGATTTAAGATGATTATTCGTATTCTTTTTATGTAACTCATGCTTCTGCTTTTCATTACATATTGAGATGATGAAGGTATGCCCTTCATGACCTTCGTCTGAAGATCATTATATCCTGAGGGAGATAATTCTTCGGAGGACGAAGGCCTTTAACCATTAACATTTGTGTTGCCTTGTTCTTAACTCATAGCATTTGAGAACAAGTCCCCAACATTGGCGCCCACCTCCAGTGAACTCATTTCCACTGTTGAGACGATGGCTTCGTTCAACAACCAAGCTGTAGCACCTTTGGTCACAAAGCTGGTGCTCCCTATCACGGGCGGTTCAAGTTCAGAGCCAGCCAACAAGAAGCAAAAGAAGGAAGCACAGATAAGAGTGCAGCATGTTGGGGTGCAAGGACCCTTCGTCAGATCCAAATGGTCCCACATCCCAATCACCTTCTCCCAGGAGGATCTTAAGCTCAAAGACTATCCTCACAACGATGCCATGGTTATATCTTGTGTCATCAAGGGATTTTTGGTCCACAATGTCTTGGTTGACACAGGCAGTGCAGCGGACATCATATTTGCAAAGGCTTTCAGACAGATGCAAGAACCAGAGGATAAGATTCATGATGCTACACACCCTCTTTGTGGCTTCGGAGGAAGACAGATTGTGGCACTTGGCAAAATCACAATGTCAGTTACCTTCGGTTACGTCCACAATACAAGAACTGAGCAAGTTGTTTTTGACATTGTCGACATGGAGTACCCATACAATGCAATCATTGGTCGAGGGACGCTTAATGCCTTCAAAGCTATACTCCATCCAGCATACTTATGTATGAAGATACCTTCGGAACAAGGGCCCATTGCTGTCCATGGAAGTCAAGAAGTTGTCAGAAGGGCTGAAGGGAGTTGGACAGATTCAAAGGCGATCCATAACATAGATGGAGCCGAAGCTTGTCAACAGTATAAGCACAAAAGAGAGAAGGCTGCTTCGGCAGATCAACCGAAGCATATGCTCTTATGTGAAGATATAGCAGATCAAAGGGTACTGCTGGGATCTCAGCTATCTGATAAACAAGAAAAGACTATGCTAAGATTTTTGTTCAACAATAAAGATGTCTTCGCTTGGATAGCCAATGATCTTTGTGGTGTCAACAGAGATGTCATTGAACATTCACTTAATGTAGATCCATCTTTCAGGCCAAGGAAGCAAAGACTTCGGAAGATGTCTGAGGATAAAGCTGAAGGTGCTCAGAACGAAGTAAAGAGACTTCTTAGTGCTGGTGTTATCAGAGAAGTAACATATCTAGAATGGCTAGCCAACACTGTTATGGCGAAGAAGTCTAATGGCAAATGGAGAATGTGTATTGATTTCACAGATCTCAACAAAGCATGTCAAAAGGACGAGTTCCCATTACCAAGAATAGACTCCCTTATAGATGCAGCAGCTTCTTCGGAGCTCATGAGTTTATTGGACTGCTACTCAGGTTATCATCAAATTTGGATGAAGAAAGAAGATGAGCCAAAGACTAGCTTCATAACTCCCAGTGGTACTTATTGCTACATTCGGATGCCTGAGGGGCTCAAGAATGCTGGAGAAAGCTTCAGCAGAATGACAGCCAAGGTCCTTCTGTTGGGGGCTTCGTCTTCTGAAGGTCCTCAAAAACATGACTAACAATGTTTCCCAAGTGTAATATATGAACAGGAATCTTCGGACTCGGAATAAAGTTGTACATAATATGAAAAGCATGGTTGGGACGAAGGTTGAACCAGTTCCGAAGCTATGCGCAAGGAAGCTTCGGCTCAACGGCAGAAAAAGGAACCGACTTAAAGGGGAAAAGGCTATCTAGTCCTCGTTGGATTGTCATTAAGTCAATAGTAAACATAAAGGGCATGAATGTAATTTTACACAGGCTACGCCCTGTGCCTATAAATAGATGAATAGTACCCCCGTACTGTTCACGCTGACTTGTATTCACTCGTGCATCACGCTTGTACTTTCACCTTCTATCAAGCCGAAGGTACAAATGTAATTCAATATTGTTCATATTCATTTATGATGATTTCATAAAGATATAGTAGAGATGTTGTATGATCATTCATGTTGTCCTTCATGTTTCATATGCTTCTTCTTTTATTAATATATACTGCGATGACAAAGGTACGTCCTTCATAACCTTCATCTGAAGATCATTATATCCCGAGGGAGATAATGCTTCGAAGGACGAAGGGTATTAACCTTTAACATTTTGTGTTGCCTTGTTCTTAACTCATAGCATTTGAGAACAAGTCCCCAACACCTTCACTCTCAAATAGGCAGGAATGTGCTGACTTATGTTGATGACATCATAGTAAAAAGCACGAAGCAAGAGAATCACATTGCTGACTTGCAAGAGACATTTGCCAATTTCAGGCAAACTGGTCTTAAATTAAATCCAGAAAAGTGTGTTTTTGGAGTAAAGAAGGGCAAGTTTCTTGGCTATCTGGTATCAACGAAAGGAATCGAAGCTAACCCAAATAAGATCGACGCTATCCTTCGGATGGAGCCACCAAATTCAAAGAAGGGGGCTCAACAATTGGCAGGAAGGCTAGCATCGTTAAATAGATTTATATCAAGATCAGCAGAAAGGAATCTACCATTCTTTGAAATACTAAAGTCAGCCGAAGTTTTCCAATGGGGCCCGGCTCAGCAAAAGGCTTTCGAAGAGTTAAAGCAATACTTGATAAACTTGACAACTCTAACTCCACCTTCGCCAGGGGCTCCGTTACTCCTATATGTAGCAGCCTCTCACTCTGCAGTCAGTGCGACGCTTGTACAGGAGAAGCAAGATGGCCAAGTCAAAAGACAAGCACTAGTATATTTCGTCTCCGAAGTTATAAGCTTATCAAAGAAAAATTATACAGAATTGGAGAAGGTATTATATGCTGTGTTGATGGCCTCCAGGAAGCTTCGACATTATTTTCAAGCATATCATATAATTGTTCCTTCATCACAACCTCTGAAGGACATAATGAGGAATAGAGAAGCTACTAGAAGGATCAGAAAATGGGCTGCCGAGCTCAATGAATTCGCTATTAATTATGTACATAGATCCTCAATTCAGTCCCGGGCGTTAGCGGATTTCATTACTGATTGGACGCCAGGGGCTCAGAGAGAAGAAGTAACAAAGGACGCCGAAGCCTGGACAGTCTTCTGTGATGGTTCTTGGGGAACCTTCGGCGCAGGAGCGGCTGCTATTCTGGTGGCGCCCTCTAAAGTCAGAACATGCTACGCAGCAAGGTTGGACTTCAGTTGTACAAATAATATTGCTGAATACGAAGCTCTCCTATTGGGGCTTCGGAAGCTAAAGGCAATGGGAATAAGAAGAGCAATCCTTAAAACTGACTCCCAAGTCATTTCTGGCCATATAGACAAGAGTACAAAGAGATCCGAAGCTTGAAAATATTTGGATACAGTCTGAAGATTGGAGGCTTCCTTCGAAGGATTCTCTGTAAAAAATATTCCAAGAGGGGAAAATGAGCATGCAGATCTGCTAGCTAAGTCAGTGGCACAGGGGCTCCCTCTACCTTCGGAAGTATTTTTTGAGACAATAAAAGCACCTTCGGTTGAACTCCTGGAAAGAGCAGTACTTGCAATATCACCTGTACATAGTGAAGATTGGAGGACTGAAATCATATCTTTCCTCCAAGGTAACTGTCTTTCGGATGACGAAGTTTATAATAAAAGAATGGAAGCAAGGACAAGACCATATGTCATAATAGAAGGGGAGTTATACAAACATGGAGTCTGCTTTCCACTTCTCAAGTGTTTAACCAGAACCGAAGGTATAGAGCTGATGAAGGAAATACATGCAGGTTTGTGTGGATCTCACATTGGGTCTAGGCCTTTGCTGGGGAAGGTTTTCAGACAAGGATTTTATTGGCTGAAGGCAGCTTCGGATGCAGCAGATCTGGTTCAAAAGTGCGAAAATTGTCAAAAATGTGCAAGAGACCAGAAACAACCTTCGTCGCTAACCCAGTTAATACAACCAACCTGACCATTGCAAAGATGGGGCCTGGATTTGTTGGGTCCACTCCCACCAGCACAAGGCAACTTGAAGTATGTTGTAGTGGCAGTAGAATATTTTTCTAAGTGGATTGAGGCGAAGCCTTTAGCTACAATAACTTCGGTCACGGTCCAAAAATTCTTCTGGCAGAATATTGTCTGTCGCTTCGGTGTGCCGAAGGAAATAACTGTGGACAATGGTACACAATTTGATGCCGAAACATTCAAAGATTTTTGTGACCGAATTGGTACGAAGATTCATTTTGCATCAATCAGGCATCCAAAATCAAATGGGCTGGTAGAAAGAGCAAATGACATTATAATGATAGGAATAATGAAGCTAATCTTCAACCAGACCAGAGGAAAGTGGCCAGATGAGTTGATTAAAGTGGTGTGGAGCCACAACACAACTGCGTCAAGGTCAACAAGATTTACACCCTTCAAGCTCTTATTTGGTGACGAAGCAATAACTCCAGAAGAAGCAAAGACAGGGTCAATAAGAACAACAACTTCGGCAGAAGACAAAGCTAATTATCAAATAACAAAAGATACTGTAGAAGGGACCAGACTTTAGGCTACAGAGCACATCAATAAATATCAGGCCAAAACAATAAGGTGGCGTGATAAAAAAGTTCGATTGAAAAACATCAAACGTGGACATCTGGTGCTTCGGAGAGTGGCCAACCCAGATAAAGTTGGCAAGTTGCAACTGAAGTGGGAAGGTCCTTTTTTGGTAATATCTTCGTCAAGACCCAGTTCTTATAGATTGAAGGATATGAACGGCCCCAGATCTTGGAATGCGGATGAGCTTCGGCGATACTATGTGTAATTTGATGTAATCTTTTTTCATTTTTTCTATGGTACCCTTTTCCTTTCAAGAGAGGAGAAAGGTTTTTAATGGGGCCATAGCTTGTAATTTTTCATTCTTATTTAGCCCTACGAGGGCCAAATCCCCCAAAGATGTAATATGTAAAATCTGAGCCTGCACCATTGAGTGCAAAAAGAAAATCAGGGAGAAGCTCAAAAGACGTCCCCCAAGGGGATGCAGAGCATGACGAAGCTGCAAAAAAGTCGTTCCTAAGGGAGCGCAGCGTAAGTTTTCTGCTCAAAAGTCGTTCCTAAGGGAATGCAGAGCCAAAAATTTGACGAAGATGCAAAAGTCGTTCCTAAGGGAGCGCAGAGTAAGTTTTCTGCTCAAAAGTCGTTCCAAAGGGAATGCAGAACCAAATACCACCGAAATATAAGGTGAAGAAGTTCAAAAGTCGTTCCTAAGGGGATGCAGAACTTAAATGCCACCGAAATAGAAGGTGAAGAAGCTTAAAAGTCGTTCCTAAGGGGATGCAGAGCTTAAAAGACTCAAAAGTCATTCCTAAGGGGATGTAGAGTCTGGGTGCGGTTTCGTGTGTGTGTTCGGGACATTCATTTGCACATTTCATTACATCATTCATTGCATTCATACACATTCATGTAGACATTTATAGGATCATCATCATCATAACATGAAGCACAAACAGAAATGCTTCAGCTTTGACAACAATACTCCGATGAGCACGAAGAAGCAAGGACATGCTTCGTTGTGTACGAAAAGAAGGGAAGGTGTTTTTCGCCTTCGGCTCAAAAAATATAGATTTCGTCCACAACAAAGCAATTTATACATGGAGGGAAAGGTAAAAATATATTACAAGGTATGGACAAGTATACAAAGTAATGTTCAATTCCTGATTACAATGTCTTTTACAAAGATAATACAAATGCTTCTAAGTCCTATGCAGGCAGGCATAAAAAATAGCTTCAGCAGCCTTCGGAATGTGCTTCAGTCTATCAATCTTCGGCACCACCATCCTGCACACAAACAAGCAGTATAAGGTTAAAAAGTAACCACAAGAGATAGCAAACAACAGGTATAAGTTTCATACCGGCTTAAGCAAGCTTCATGCCTCGTCACCAGCCAAATCCCGCCCACCCTTCGCCCAAATTTGAGTTATAAATCTATTTCCAATACTCTGGGCTTCGCTGGGGATGTCAACCAAGTTTGATGGAGACAGACTGAAGGTTGGTTTGTTTACCGTTTTTCCGTGTGTGCAACCAGCCTTCATGAATGCTACAGCCGTGCCACGAGAAGCCAACAGGGCACAGAAGTCGTCGTGCCCGGCTATCACTTCATCAAGCGCCTCAACTTCGCCTTCAATGTGTTCGAAGGTGCTTGGTATATTTTCAGCTGAAGGGGTAAACTCTTCGGAGCTGGCTCCAACCGAGTTGAAAACCCTTTTCAGTCGTTGTACGCAGCGGTTGCCGAAGTTCAAACATATGTTCCGAAGCTCTTTCAAAGTTCGTTGCAGTTTTGTATTTTTGTCAGCTTCAGCTTCATATTTTGTCTGTAAATCTTTTCTCTCTTGTTCGAAGCTCTCTGATTTTTGAACAAGTTCCTTCTTTAATCTAGCATTTTCGGCTTGGGCTTCTGCAAGTAAATCCTCCATTGCCTGAAGCAGGAAATCTTTCTTCTCAAGAGAAGCTTCGTAGTCTTTAATTTTGTTTTCTAAACCCTCGATTATAATTTCGTTCTTTTTATCTTCGAGGTCTTGCTGCATTATGAGCGCCTTGCTTAGCAACATACTCTATAGAAATAAACCTTCATCAGAAAACTTATCTTCATCACAAAAATAAAAAGAAAATTTTGCTTCATCTTAAAAGGAATTTTACCTTGAAGTTGGAATAAAACAAACTACCGACGATATGTTGTCGTCGGTAGCCGCTAATATCAGCTTCGAGCTTCGGGAAATCGACACTCTTCGATAGAGTGCCGATTATCTTTGCCCTAGTGCGGTCGCGAATGCATCCGAAGGCCCCTTCACCGATCCCACCAAAGAGCATGGCTACTGGTTGGTAGCCACAGGATATACCATACTCCTGTAGCTCCTTCTTTTCAGCCTCGGACAATTCTTGCCCGGCCATGTTTCGAAGGTCGAAGTCTTGTTCCTCTGAAGCAGCATCAGCAATCTTCTTTCCCTTGTTAGGCACTATGGCCATGACCTCCTCTGCAGCCGCAGCTGTCTCTTCCACAGCCATATTCAAGAGCAGTTTATCAATTCCAGAAAATGTACTCTCAAGGTTGGTGGCTTCGGCAGCAGCTGCAGCTTTGGCAGAGGCATTTACTTTGGCAGTGGCCTCGACGCTTGCAAGAGGTGTTATTTTAGATGCCGAGGCCGATGGTGGCGTCCGTTCAATAGCTTGCATTACGGTAACGATTCTTCTCTTTTTCTGCCCATCCGCCTTCCTTGTAGCTGAAGGCTCGTCTTTCTTCTGTAAAAGCTTCGTCAGTTCTGGTCCTAGAGGACTTAGCAGCTTGATAGGTAGAGATTCAATCATTACCTTTAAAATTCCTGCCACTTCGACAGTAGGAGGTGTCGAAGGAGTCTCCTCTTCTACCTCAGTTACCTTTGGCTCTAGAATTTCAGCTTTTCTTTTCTTCGAAGCTGCCACCTTTGGCTCAGGACTGGATTTTCTCTTCTTTAAAACATTCTCATCCTCTTTCACCATCCTGGCAGCTTGTCTGTTTAGAACGCTGACAATTCTTTTCCTTTTCACCCCTTCAGCACCCTTGTTGAGCCGCTCATAATCAGGGTATTCAAATTTCAGAGCATCCATCACCCGATTTGTACGGGCATGGTGCACCGGACACTGTCCAGTGGCACACCGGACAGTCCGGTGCGCCAAACCATAGCACACTCAAGTCTTTGCTCCGGTTCAATTTTAGTCCCTAACTTGAATCTTTTATTAGTTTGTGTTGAACCTTTTGCACCTGTAATAATGAGTTCTAGAGCAAACTAGTTAGTCCATATGTTTGTGTTGAACATTCAACCACCAAAAAGAAGATGAAAAAGGTGGTTTATTACGAGACCGACTCTTCATCACCCTCCACATCAAGCTCCGAGTCATCCGTCGCTTCTAAACGCCATGAGCGGAAGATGTATTTCAAAGCGCGCTCCATTCTCTCCATTCCTCTAGGCAAACCACCATATTTTGATGGTGAAGATTATTGTATGTGGGGTGATAAAATGAGGCATCATCTAACCTTACTCCACGAAAGCATATGTTACATAGTTGAATTTGGAGCGCAGGTACCACAAGTGGGGGATAAGGATTACGACTCAGACGAGGCCACCCAAATTAGGCACTTTAACTCCCAAGCCACGTCTATACTCCTCGCCTCCTTGTGTCGAGAGGAGTATAACAAGGTGCAAGGGTTAAAGAGCGCCAAAGAAATTTGGGACGTCCTCAAAACCGCGCACGAAGGGGACGAGGTGACCAAGATCACCAAGCGCGAGACGATCGAGGGGGAGCACGGTCGATTCGTCCTCAACAAAGGAGTAGAGCCATAAGCCATGTACAACCGGCTCAAGACCATGGTGAACCAAGTGCGCAACCTCAGGAGCACCAAGTGGGATGACCATGAAATGGTCAAGGTTATTCGAAGATCCCTTGTTTTTCGTAATCCTACTCAAGTGCAATTAATTCGTGGGGATCCTAGATATAAACTAATGTCTCTCGAGGAAGTGATTGGCAAGTTTGTGAGCTTTGAACTTATGATCAAAGACTCCAAACATATTGTAAACTTGGAGCAAGGCACCACCTCCACACCCGAGGTGCAACCCATCGCATTCAAGGCGACAGAAGAGAAGAAGGAGGAGTCTACACCAAGTAGGCTTCCAATCAACGCCTCCAAGCTCGACAACGAGGAAATGGTGCTCATCATCAAGAGCTTCCGCCAAATCCTCAAGCAAAGGAGAGGGAGGGACTACAAGTCCCGCTCCAAGAAGGTGTGCTACCAGTGTGGTAAGTCCAATCATTTCATATAAAAATGTCCAATTTCTAGTGAAAGTGACAGGGATGACGACAAGAAAGGGAAGGAGAAGAAGGAGAAGAAGAGATACTACAAGAAGAAGGGCGGCGATGCCCACATATGTCAGGAATGGGACTCCAACGAGAGCTCCACCGACTCCTCCTCCGACGAGGACGCCGCCAACATCGTCGTCAACAAAGGCCTCCTCTTGCCCAACATCGACCACAAGTGTCTCATGGATAAGGACGGCAAGAAAAAGAAGGTACACACTAGAGCCACCCCCAAATATACAACATCTAGTGATGAGGGTAGCTCTAGCGATAGTGAAGATAATTTAATGTCTCTTTTTGCCAACCTTAACATGGACCAAAAGAAAAAATTAAATGAATTAATTGAAGCCATTAATGAGAAGGATGAACTCTTGGATAGCCAAGAGGACTTCCTCATTAAAGAAAACAAAATTTTTGTTAAGTTGAAAAATGCTTATGCTCAGAAAGTAGAAAAATGTGAAAACTTAACTAAGGAGCTTAGCATTTGTCGTGATTCAATATCTAGTCTTAGAAATGAAAATGCTAGTTTAGTTTCTAAGGATAAAGAATTGAATGTTTGCAATGATTCTATTTCCTATCTTAGAAATGAGAATGTTAGATTAAAAGCTAAGATAGAGGAATTAAATGCTTGCAAACCATCTACATCTACGGTTGAGCATGTTTCTATTTGCACTAGATGTAGAGATATTAACATTGAAGCTTAGATGATCACCTTGCCATGATTAAGAAACAAAATGATCACATAGCTCAATTAAGTGCTAAAATTACTGAGCATGAGCTCGAAAATGAAAATTTTAAATTTGCTCGTAGTATGCTTTATAATGGGAGACGCCCTGGTATTAAGGATGGCATTGGTTTCCAACAGGGGAGCAATGTCAAGCTTATTGCCCCTAAAAGATTGTATAATTTTGTTAAGGGCAAGGCTCCCATGGTTCAGGATAGTGAAGGCTACATTTTATATCCTGCTAACTATCCTGAGCACAAAATTAGGAAGATTCATGCTAGGAAACCTCATACTGTTTCTCATCATGCATTTATGTATAAAAATGAGGCTTCTAGCTCTAGGCATACCACACATGTTAAAATGCCTAGAAAGAAAATTCCTGCTGCATCAAATGAACATAATGTTTCATTTAATACTTTTGATGCATCTTATGTTTTAACTAACAAATCAGGCAAAGTAGTTGCCAAATATGTTGGGGGCAAACACAAGAGTTCAAAAACTTGTGTTTGGGTACCCAAGGTGTTTGTTTCTAATGTTTGTTTCTAATGTTTGGGTACCTACATCAGTAAATAGACAAATCAGGACCCAAGACCGTTTGGGTACCTAAGAACAAGGCTTAAACTTGTTTTATAGGTTTATGCATCCGGTGGTTCAAGTTCGATAATCGATAGCGGGTGCATAAACCACATGACAGGGGAGAAAAGGATGTTCTCCTCATATGATAAAAATGAAGGATTGGTCAAAGCTTTGGGTAAAATAGCTATATCTCTTGACCATCCTATTTCCAATGCTTTTCTTGTAGATTCTTTAGACTACAATTTGCTTTCTGTTTCTCAATTATGCAAAATGGGCTACAACTGTCTATTTACTGATGTAGGTACGTGTTACTGTCTTTAGAAGAAGTGATGATTCAGTAGCTTTTAAGGGAGTGCTAGATGGTCAGCTAACTCAGTTGATTTTAATGATAATCAAGCTTTAAAGGGAGTGTTAGATGGTCAGCTATACTAAGTTGATTTTAAGTCAGAGCAGGAAGTCAGAGTGGCACCGGACTGTCTGGTGTGGCACCGGACTGTCTGGTGCCGCAAGAAGACAAAGCTCCAACGGTCGACTCAGCTCCGAATCCTAACGGTTGGGTGACGTGGCCAGCAGCCTCCCCAACGGCTACCAAAGTGGTTGGGGGCTATAAATACCCCCCAACCACCACAACCTTTGGCATCCAAGTTTTTCAGAGATCACATTCAATACAAGAGCTAGTGCATTCACTCTAAGACACATTTCTAAAGATCAAAGCCTCTCCAAGCCTAGAATTCAACTCAAACATTTAGTGACTTGTGAGAGAGTGTGTTCGTGTTCTTTTGCGCTCTTATTTCTTGGATTGCCTTTCTTCTTTCTTATTCTTGTTCTCAAGTGACTTGTAATCAAAGCAAGAGACACCTAAGTGTGTGGTGGTCCTTGCGGGGTCTTAGTGACCCGATTGATTAAGGAGAAGGCTCACTCGGTCTAAGTGACCGTTTGAGAGAGGGAAAGGGTTAGAATAGACCCGGTCTTTGTTACCTCCTCAACGGGGACTAGGTTCTTTGGAACCGAACCTCGGTAAAACAAATCACCATGTTCACTTGCCTTGATTCTTGGTTGATTTGTTTTCCCTCTCTTTTGGACTTGAATTTAATTCTAAGGCTAACCCCCGACCTTAGTGCTTGCTTAAGTTTATAAATTTTAGGTTTCACCTATTCACCCCCCTCTAGGTGACTTTCTGTTGGGGCCATGCTTCGTTGCGCCGAAGGTCTTACACGAAGAAGCAGCTTCGGCTGAAATCGCCCCCAGGAGATGGCCGAAGGTTCCTTTTTATGGAGCTTCGGCGTTACAAACCGACATAAAGATAGAATGACCTTTTTATCCATAGAGGTCTAAGTTAATATTGTAAACTTTTGTAAGGGGCATAATTGTAATTCGTCACAGGCTGCGTCCTGTGTCTATAAATAGATGAACAGTACCCCTGTACTGTTCACGCGAACCTGTTATTTGCCTTCGCATCATACTTGTATTTTTGCCTTCTTCAGGACCGAAGGTACACTTATAATTTGGAGTTATTTACATTTGTCTATAATAATAAATGGAAATAATTCTGTGAAAATATTTAAGTGTTTACTTCATATCTTGTGATTTATGTGAATACTTCGTTCTTCGTTGTTATGCTTACGAAGGTATGTCCTTCGTAACCTTCGTCCAAGATGCTTTATATCCCGAAGGGATATAATGTTATGGAGGACGAAGGACTTTTACACTTAACATTTTCTGTGTTGCCTTGTTCTTAATTCTTAGCATTTGAGAACAAGTCCCCAACATTGGCGCCCACCTCCGGTGAACTCACTTCCACTTTTCTGAGCTGATGGCTTCGTTCAACAATCAAGCTGGAGCTGCTTCGGCTTCGAAGCTGGTGCTCCCGATAACAGGCGGTTCTTGCTCAGAGCCGGCTAACAAGAAGCAGAAGAAGGAGGCTCAGAGAAGGGTGCAGCATGTTGGAGTGCAGGGACCCTTCATCAAGTCCAAGTGGTCCCACATTCCAATTACTTTCTCTCAGGAAGACCTTCAGCTTAAGGATTATCCTCACAATGATGCCATGGTTATCTCTTGTGTAATCAAAGGATTTCTGGTTCACAATGTCCTAGTTGACACAGGCAGTGCAGCTGACATTATATTTGCTAAAGCCTTCAGACAAATGCAAGAGCCCGAAGACAAGATTCATGATGCCACGCACCCTCTTTGTGGCTTCGGAGGGCGGCAGATTGTAGCACTTGGGAAGATTACCATGCCGGTAACCTTCGGATTTGTTAACAACACAAGGACTGAGCAAATTGTGTTTGATATTGTTGACATGGAGTATCCTTACAATGCTATCATTGGCCGTGGTACTCTTAATGCCTTCGAAGCAATTCTCCACCTAGCTCATCTCTGCATGAAGATACCTTCGGACCAAGGACCTATTGCTATTCATGGAAGCCAGGAAGCTGCTAGAAGGGCCGAAGGAAGCTGGACCGACTCCAAGGCAATCCATAATATAGATGGAACTGAAGCTTGTGAACAGTACAAATTCAGAAGGGAGAAGGCAGCTTCAGCAGATCAGCCGAAGCCCATGCTATTGTGTGAGGACATAGCAAAGCAGAAGGTGCTGTTGGGCTCGCAATTATCTGAAGACCAGGAGAAAACCTTGATAAGGTTTTTATTCAACAACAAAGATGTTTTTGCATGGTCGGCTAATGATCTCTGTGGAGTAAATCGGGTTGTTATTGAACATTCGCTCAATGTTGACCCATCCTTCAGACCCCGAAAGCAGAGGCTTCGGAAAATGTCTGATGACAAGGCCAAAGGGGCTCGCAACGAAGTAAAAAGACTCCTCAGTGCAGGAGTTATCAGAGAAGTGAAGTATCCAGAGTGGCTAGCTAACACCGTTATGGTGAAGAAGGCCAATGGCAAGTGGAGAATGTGTATCGATTTCACAGATCTCAACAAGGCTTGTCCGAAGGACGAATTCCCGCTGCCAAGGATAGACTCTCTAGTCGATGCAGCAGCTTCTTCAGAGCTCATGAGTCTCCTGGATTGCTACTCAGGATATCATCAAATCTGGATGAAAAAGGAAGATGAGCCGAAGACTAGCTTCATAACTCCAAGTGGCACATATTGCTATCTTCGGATGCCTGAGGGGCTCAAAAATGCTGGAGGGAGTTTCAGCAGAATGACTGCGAAGGTTCTCCAGTCTCAAATAGGCAGAAATGTGTTGACCTATGTTGATGACATTATCGTAAAAAGCACGAAGCAGGAAAATCATATTGCTGATCTGCAGGAGACCTTCGCCAGCTTCAGACAAGCTGGTCTGAAGCTGAATCCAGAAAAATGTGTTTTCGGAGTAAAGAAGGGTAAATTTCTTGGATGTTTGGTTTCAACAAAGGGAATCGAAGCTAATCCAAATAAAATCGAAGCTATACTTCGAATGGAGCCACCAACTACAAGAAAGGGGGCCCAAAGATTGACAGGAAGGCTGGCATCTCTCAACAGATTTATATCCAGATCAGCAGAAAGAAACTTACCATTTTTCGAGGTGCTGAAGTCAGCCGAAGTCTTTCAATGGGGCCCAAGCCAACAAAAAGCCTTCGAAGAGCTGAAGCAATACTTGATAGATCTCACAACATTAACTCCACCAACGCCAGGGGCTTCTCTGTTGTTATATGTGGCAGCTTCGCACTCAGCAGTGAGTGCGGCACTTGTCCAGGAGAAGCTTGATGGCCAACTCAAGAAGCAAGTTCCAGTGTATTTTGTATCTGAGGTCCTTAGTGTCTCAAAGAAAAATTATACAGAGCTGGAGAAGATATTATATGCCGTTTTAATGGCATCAAGGAAGCTTCGGCATTATTTCCAGGCATACAATATTATTGTTCCTTCTTCACAGCCGTTGAAGGATATAATGAAAAATAGAGAAGCTACTGGACGGATTGACAAATGGGCTGCAGAGCTCAACGAATTTTACATTGATTATGTGCATAGATCCTCGATCCAGTCTCAAGCATTGGCAGATTTCATTGCCGACTGGACGCCAGGGGCTCAGGATGAAGAAGCAAATAAAGATGCCGAAGTATGGACAGTGTTTTGTGATGGCTCTTGGGGAATCTTCGGAGCAGGTGCAGCTGCTGTGTTGGTTTCACCATCCAAGGTCAAAACTTGTTATGCAGCAAGACTTGATTTCAGCTGTACGAACAATATTGCTGAGTACGAAGCCCTGCTTCTGGGCCTTCGGAAATTAAAGGCAATGGGAATCAGAAGGGCAATTCTTAAAACTGATTCCCAGGTGGTTTCGGGTCATGTTGACAAAAGTTGCAAAGCTAAAGATCCGAAGCTGGAAAAATATCTAGATATGGTCCGAAGGATCGAAGCCTCCTTCGAAGGATTCTCTGTCAAGAATATCCCTCGAGGACAAAATGAGCATGCTGATTTGCTAGCCAAGTCTGCAGCACAGGGGCTGCCGTTACCTTCGGATGTGTTCTTCGAAACAATAAAGGCACCTTCAGTGGAGCTCCTTGAAAGAGCAGTTCTCAACATATCTCCTGTTTACAGCGAAGATTGGAGAACTGAAATAATCTCTTACCTTCAGGGTAAGTTCCTTTCAGATGACGAAGCTTACAATAAAAGAATAGAGGCAAGAGCTCGTCCGTATGTCATGATAGAAGGGGAATTATACAAACATGGAGTTTGCGCTCCGCTGCTCAAGTGCTTATCTAGAGCCGAAGGTATAGAGTTGATGAAAGAGATACATGCAGGCCTGTGTGGATCCCACATCGGATCCAGGCCGTTACTTGGAAAAGTGTTCCGCCAAGGATTTTATTGGCCGAAGGCAGCTTCGGATGCAGCGGAGTTAGTTCAGAAGTGCGAAGGTTGTCAAAAATGTGCAAGAGATCAAAAGCAACCTTCGTCTTTGACACAGCTGATACAACCCATCTGGCCATTGCAAAGGTGGGGCCTTGACTTGTTGGGTCCATTACCACCGGCCCAAGGGAATTTAAAATATGTTATAGTAGCTGTGGAGTATTTTTCCAAATGGATTGAGGCGAAGCCATTAGCCACAATAACTTCGGCCACTGTCCAAAAGTTTTTCTGGCAGAACATTGTCTGTCGCTTCGGAGTACCGAAGGCCATCACTGTAGATAATGGAACGCAGTTCGACTCCGAAGCTTTCAGAAATTTCTGTGATCAAATTGGAACGAAGATCCATTTTGCATCAGTCAGGCATCCAGAGTCGAATGGGCTTGTTGAAAGGGCCAACGGCATTATAATGACAGGAATAATGAAGTTAATCTTCAATCAACCCAGGGGAAAGTGGCCAGACCAGTTAACCAAAGTGGTGTGGGGCCACAATACAACAGCATCAAGGTCTACAGGCTTTACCCCATTCAAGTTATTATTCGGTGACGAAGCAATAACTCCGGAAGAAGCCAAAGCTGGATCAATAAGAGTAGTAGCTTCGGCAGAATCAGAACCCGAAGATGCTTGCCTTGTGGAAAAAGATGCTTTAGAAGGGATCAGGCTTCAGGCCGTGGAGAATATCAATAAATACCAGGCTGAAACAGTTAAATGGCGAGATAGAAAGGTCCGGCTAAAAAATATTGAGCCGGGACACTTGGTGCTTCGGAGAGTGGCTAACCCAGATACAGTGGGCAAACTACAGTTGAAATGGGAAGGACCATTCTTAGTAGTATCTTCGGCAAGGCCTGGATCGTACAGGTTGAAGGGCATGGATGGCAAAGAAATTCCAAGATCTTGGAATGCGGATGAGCTTCGGCGATACTATGTATAACTTGATGTAATTTTTATGTTTTTTCTTTTCTTTTTCATGGCACCCTTTTCCTTTCTAAAGGGGGAGAAAGGTTTTTAATGGGGCCATCATGTGTAATTTCCTTTTTAGTTTTATAAGAGCAAAATCCCCCAAAGAATGTAAATGTAACAGCTGAGAACGCACCATCGAGTGCCGAAACTAAAAAAAAAGAGAGAAGAAGCTCCAAAGACGTCCCTAAGGGGATGCAGAGCTCACAGCGAAAAGTCAACGCTGGTTCCACTGAAAGTAAAAGGCGAAGAAGCTCCAAAGACGTTCCTAAGGGAATGCAGAGCTTATACCGCCTAAGTAAAAGGCGAAGAAACTCCAAAGACGTTCCTAAGGGAATGCAGAGTTTATACCGTCTAAGTAAAAGACGAAGAAGCTCCAAAGTCGTTCCTAAGGGAATGCAGAGCTGATGTGTGGTTGATTCTAAGGAAATAATGGCTGAGTGTGGCTTCGCTTACATGTTTTGGACATTCATTCGCACAACACATTACATCAAAGCATTTGCATTCATAAGCATTCATTCATAGCATCTGTGTTCTTAAGTGGTTGCTTCGGCAGAAAGAAGAAGTACTCTTTTATGTTATGTTATGTACAAAAAAGCAAAGCTTCGGCAGAAAGAAAAAGTACTCTTTTATGTTATGTTATGTTATGTACAAAAAAGCAAAGCTTCGGCAAAAACAAGAAGCGGTCTTTTATGCTTCGTTGTGTACGAAAAGAAGGGAAGGTGTTTTTTCGCCTTCGGCTCAAAATACTGATTTCGTCCACATCAAAGCGTCTCAATAAGTAGGTAAGAATATATTACAAGGTATGTACAAAGTTCCTTGAGAAAGGTTTAATTGTATTTACAAAAAAGTTGTTACAAATTTTCCTGAGTATTTCCTAGTCTACTCCTACTAATCTTCTTCAGGCTTCCGCTTCGGCGGCATATTCTTTAATTACCTTCAGCTTCGTCATCCTACACGAATCCAGGTATCCAGAGTAAAAATCAAGTGTGAAGGAGAAGGTAAGTACAAAGTATGATCTCTTACTGGTTCAAGATGACTTCGAGCTTCGTCTCCAGCCTTCTCCCGCCCGCCTTTTGTCCATATCATTTTTATAAATCTATTCGAGATGCTTCGGGCGAGGTCAGGTATATCATCCAGGATTGATGGAGACAGGGTGAAGTTGGGCCTGTTAACAATCTTTCCATGTTCGCAGCCAGCCTTCAGGAATGCTGCAGCGGTACCCCGAGAAGCTACCCAGGCACAGAAGTCACCGTGCCCGGCTATAACTTCGTCAAGTTCTTCGATTTCAGCTTCGATATGATCGAAGGATTCTGGTAAATTTTCATCCGAAGGGGTAAACTTCCCGCTGCTAGCTCCAACTGAGTGAAAGATCTTCTTTAATTGTTGGATACAATTGTTGCTAAATTTCAAACATTTATTCTGAAGGCTTGTTAGTGATTTCTTCAAATTTGAGTTGGCTTGGACTTCGGCTTCAAGTTTAGAATTAAGCTCTAGCTTTTCTTGTTCAAACTGTTTTGATTGACTGATAAGCTTCGAATTCAATTCTGATATTTTAGCTTCGGTCTCTGCCAGCAAGCCTTCGGTTGATTGAAGCTCGAAGTCTTTCTTTTCAATGATGGCTGCTTGTTCTTTTATCTTGCTCTCCAAATTTCCAATAATAGCTTCGTGTTTTTTGTCCTCTAAATCCTGCTGCATCTTCAGAGCTTTGCTCAGTAGCATGCTCTGCACAAAAGTAACTTTCGTTAGTAACATTTTCATTATTGAAAGCAATAAAGACCAGAGAAAAGGTTGTTTACCTTGAAATTGGAATAAAATAAGCTGCCGACGATATGTTGTCGTCGGTAGCGGCTGATGTCTGTCTCTAGCTTCGGAAAACCGATACTCTTTGATAGAGTACCGATGACCTTAGCTCCGGTTTGGTCTCGAATGCAGCCTAATTTTTCATCGTCCACACCTCCGAATAGAAGAGCTCCGGGCCTGTATCCGCAAGATTTGGCATAGTCTTTAAGCTCTTCTATTTCGTCCTTCGAGAGTTTTTGCCCAATTAAATTTTGGAATGTGTAGGCTTCGTCGTCCGAAGCCTCTTTGGCTATTTCTTTCCCCTTCTCAGGCACTACGGCCATGGCTTTTTCAGCAGCGGCAGCTTCTTCTGCAGCCATGTCTTCCAAAATTTTGTCGATGTTCTCAATGGTAGTCTCTAGGTTCACATCTTCGGCTGTAGCGGCTTCGGTAGCCGCGACCTCCGAAGGTGCGACTTCGACGTTTGTTGTGTCTTCAGCAGCTGCCGTTTTCTGAACTGATGCTCTCGGTGGCGTCTTGTCAATAACTTCTGTTACGGCAATAATTCTTTGCCTTTTTGCTTTGGTTATCTTCGATTTTTCCGGCTCCGCCACCTTTTGAAAAAGCTTCGTCAGTCGAGGCCCTAATGGACTTAGCTTCGTGGGCATGGGTTCAGTCATTACCTTTAGAATTTCCTCCACGTCGCTAGTAGAAGGTGGTGTGGGGGACCCCTCTTCTTCGGATAGTTTTCGCTTTGGAGTTGATACTTTTCTCTTGACAATCTTCTTCTCTTTTGGGGGTTTCTCTTCATCCTTTTTTAAAGCTTCGGCCGCTCTTTTTCTCTTCTGGCCTTCGGCACCCTTGCTTAACTGCCCATAGTCAGGGTACTCGAAGCCCAGGGCATCAAGTACTCGGTTCAGCCTTCGCTTCGGACGGGTGCCGAAGGCTGCTGTCATCAGTTGATCTTCTTTTTTCGAATAATTTCCAAGAATTTCATTACACATCACCTCAACTGTGTCCAGCCACTCTTGGCAGGGCTTCTTAAAGTATTTCTTGAATTTGAAGTGGTAGGGAAGCCGGACAAGTTCCCCCTCCTTCTTCTCCCCCTTTAACTTTGGCATTTCCCATTCTTTCAGAGTAGGGAAGACTCTGAATGCCAAGAATTCTTGAACCAGATCCCTGGTACCAATATGCTCTGCAATAATTCTGAATTCATCTATTGCCTGTTGAGTTTGACCCTCTGGTGTCATGTTGCAGTGGGGTCGCGTTTCTCCGAAGATCAGCTCGAGTGGACTTTGCACAAGCTTCTCCTTGTCCTCATCAACCTTGACATAGAACCATTCTGATTTCCAGCCGGCTGGCCATTTGCTTCGGTAGCTGATTACAGGAAACTTTGCGGTTTTCCGGTAGGCAAAATTATAGCAGCCGAAGTTTTCATGAAGCCCATCTTTTCTGGCCTTTGTTTGATAATGCAACTCATGAACTCGACAGAAACTGTCGGCAAAAGGCTCCACTGCTTGGCTTCGGAGCGCCCAAATATAAACGCTAAGCCTAACGATAGCGTTAGGAGTTAACTGGTGAAAGTAGATACCAAACCTCTTCAATATCTCCGCAACAATCTCGTGAACAGGGAATCTTAGCCCAGCCTTTAAAAAGCTCTTGAAGATGACAATCTCATCCTTCTCTGGCTTCGGGGTGGTCTCTTCTCCCCCGAAGTGAAGTAGCTTCTTCTGATCTTCACTGAAAAAACCTGCTTTCACCATCTTGGCGAGATCAACCTTTGAAACAGTCGATTTTCCGAAATCTAGGTGGCTGGGTTTGCTGGGCATGGCAATGCGGTAGTCATCTTCGGAGTTGGTTTCTTCAATGTTCCCTTCTCCTTCGGCAGCTGTCGGGTTTGCTTCGGCAGCAGACATTTCTTCCGCGGTCACCAGTCCGGAACGCTGCATCGCTTCGGAGATGGGCACAGTATTTGAACCTTCGGCTTCGTCCCCTTCACGTTCAACTCTGGCAGTAGATCGCACCCTGGCCATTAGATTCTAAGTTTGGGGAAGTTAAAACACTTTTTTCTTTTTCCTTTTTTCCGAAGCTTTCCTCTTTGACGAAGCAGACTTCGAGATGGACCTTCGTTAGATTCTGAGAATCAAGCTTCGGCTATGGTTAAAAATTTTGGCAGCGAAACAGTGCAAATAGCAATGAATGCTGTGGTAACTTCACACCTACTCGTCAGTTTATATAGTGCTGCAGGTAAGAAGGCGAAGCGGCAGGATTTTTACACCAGGCGGGCAGTAACTTGTACTCGCTGTGCAGTGGACCGCAAAGATCAAACAGTAACTCTGCAAGGTGGGACCGACGCGAGCCTGGGAGATGAATCGTTTCTCGGCAACGAGCTCAGGGAAGGTGTTTTTTGGACCTTCGGTTTCTCGAAGCTTGAGAGGATTTTTTCACGGATCAAGCTCGTTACGAAAAACGATCTAGCGCCGCGAAAGGGGCTACTGTTGGGGCCATGCTTCGTTGCGCCGAAGGTCTTACACGAAGAAGCAGCTTCGGCTGAAATCGCCCCCAGGAGATGGCCGAAGGTTCCTTTTTATGGAGCTTCGGCGTTACAAACCGACATAAAGATAGAATGACCTTTTTATCCATAGAGGTCTAAGTTAATATTGTAAACTTTTGTAAGGGGCATAATTGTAATTCGTCACAGGCTGCGTCCTGTGTCTATAAATAGATGAACAGTACCCCTGTACTGTTCACGCGAACCTGTTATTTGCCTTCGCATCATACTTGTATTTTTGCCTTCTTCAGGACCGAAGGTACACTTATAATTTGGAGTTATTTACATTTGTCTATAATAATAAATGGAAATAATTCTGTGAAAATATTTAAGTGTTTACTTCATATCTTGTGATTTATGTGAATACTTCGTTCTTCGTTGTTATGCTTACGAAGGTATGTCCTTCGTAACCTTCGTCCAAGATGCTTTATATCCCGAAGGGATATAATGTTATGGAGGACGAAGGACTTTTACACTTAACATTTTCTGTGTTGCCTTGTTCTTAATTCTTAGCATTTGAGAACAAGTCCCCAACACTTTCAGTATGACATCTTTATACTAGTAAAAAATTAAATACAAAATACAATCGACATTAACTTTTGGGGTCCCTCCTTTGTCATGAGTATTCTCCCTTTTTGTTGCTTTCCTGTCACAATACTTGGTAGACAACATTAGTTCTCTAATTGTGTAGTCATCATCACCAAAATCCACAAATAGGGCATGATTGCACTTACAGAATGGCGCACATAAGTATCTATATCTAAGATAAGAATTAAACAAAAATATTAACAAACATATAGAAACTCACAACCATTGTTGAATATCAAACACATAAGTATGAGACATACAACAAATTGTTGGTCACTTGTTCTCAATTGTTGTGAGTTAAGAACAAGGCAACACATTTGTTAAGCGTTAAAGACCTTCGTCCTTCAAATCATTATTCTCCTTTGAGTATAACGAGTCTTCGATGAAGACTTTGAAGAACAAGTCTTCATCAATTACAAATATAAAAATATAATTACAAATGTAATATCAAGTGATATATTCATTCCGTGCTAAATGTATTAACAATATCAAAGTTCATATTACATTGATACCTTCGACATGTCTGAAGGCAATGACGTGAATGCAATTACAATCTAGAATGAACAGTACGGGGGCACTGTTCATCTATTTATAGGCAATCGTACATCTTCGTACGATATTACATTCATACCCTCAAAGATTACATACAAGGTTTACAAATGTCACAGGGACAGTATTGTCATTTGCATTTAATATCTTGAGCAACACCTTCTCCCTACGTCGCCTTCCTGCTACGTCGTGACGAAGCTTGCTTCGTCTTACCTCCATTGTTGTATGTCGAAGCTTTTCTGGTAATGAAGCTCCTGTGATACTTAATAATATGCTGAAAACAAATGGTTAGTCATGTTTTTGAGAACCTTCAGAAGACAAAGGCCCCCAACACTAATATGAATAAACATTGAGATTACTTGAAATCACATAACTGAGTCATCTAGAACATATTTGACGAGCAAGAGAAAAATTGTTATACGGTCTATAAGATCCAGTGATAAACAAACAGACTCTAGCTTCAAATGTAAGATTGAAGTAAAGTCCATCTTATTTCTATAACCCTTGTTTCATTACTTATGAACTTTTGGTTTAGATCAAATATGAACCTGATGAGTCTAGGATTGGTAAGCAAGATGATAAACCAAAACCAAAATTATGAATCTGTATAGTTTCTTAGCAATAGCAAGGAAATCAATTTATTTGATCCATAATAGAAGCAACTCCTGATGGAGAGTTCCAGTAAATGCCTCCAAAAGTTCATATGATGAAAAATATGTTAATGTCAATTGTCCATGGAAATAATGGTGTCCATAAGGCGAGTTTATCAAACTTCATGTCTATTATTACAAGCATGGTATAAACCTTTTATTTAATTAATTTACCATTGGTAAATTAAAAATCACTATGACAATATTGTAAAATTTTCAATATGTAAAGTTATTCAGAATTTTATATCTTGTTATAGTGTTTTGGATAATTAGAAGTCTTACATTAATGTTGACTTCATAAATATATCATTATTAATAATGACATACACATTGTAGATAATCTCTATGTCTGAAACAAAGCGTAGATCTCACTAGTAGGCAATTCAACTGCTGCTATAGACATGGTCTCTAGGATGATACATTTGTATCTGAATGCACCATAACTGTTGGGAAAATGCCTCTGCTGAAGGTCACAAAACTAAGCGATACTAGCAATTCTACGATCTATTTCAAAAGTAACTAATATGGGTTTGCCAAAGTATGTCAACACAGGTGAAAAGAGAATTGAGGGAAGCTTCGGTTGAAGCGTTCAACTGAAGCATGTCGTTAAGGTCAAAGTAGCTGACCTAGAAATGAAGGAGGCTAATATGTTTGTTGTTGCTTCAGAAGAAATGACAATGATGTCCCCAGTAATTTTTGTAGATATATGTATAGTGCTTCAGGCAATGATTGTAAATTCACACAATATACCGAGTTGTCCCTATAAATAGGTGAGAAGTGCTCATGGACGGACATAGACACACGTCGCACTGATTGGCTCCGCATCCGAAGCTCTGTTAACCTTCGCCTACGAGTTGTTGTCTAAGCCCTCCAAGGTATAATTGTACTCATTTATAATAAGAAGACAATACAGTGAGTACTGCAGTAAAGATTTCTCTTGAGTGTGTTCATGCATTTTATTTCCAATAACACTTTAATCCTAATGCCCTTCTCCCCTTAATTTATCTTCAACCTTGGAGATAAATTTATAAGAGGTCACATATTTTTAATTGTGTTGCCTTGTTTTGATACCTTTCAGAAATCAGAATGAGTGACCAATATTAGCGCCCACCGTCGGTGAATTCACGACCTCGACGGAGAGCATGGAAAGCTGTGGCACTTCGTCACCAAGCATAAGGAATCTTATCCTTCCCATTATGGAAGGATCAAACTTCGAACCAAGCCCCAAGAAATAGAAGAAAGAAGCTCAAAGAAGAGTGCAGCATGTTGGGGTCCAAGGGCCCTACATCAGATCAAAATGGTCTTATATCCCAATCATATTCTCTCGAGAAGATCTTCAGCTTAAGGATTATCCACACAATGATGCCATGGTCATATATTATGTCATCAAGGGCTTCATGGTACACAATGTTCTAGTGGATACAGGTAGTGCAGCAGCCATCATCTTTGTAAAGGATTTTAGGCACATGCAAGAGCTAGAAGATAGAATGCAAGATGGCATGCATCCACTATGTAGCTTTAGAGGAAAGCAGGTAGAAGCACTGGAAAAAATAACAATGCCAGTAACCATCAGTTATGTTCACAACACCAGAATCGAAGATATTGTATTTGATATAGTCGACATGGAATATCCTTATAATGTAATTATTGGCAGAGGGACCTTAAACACTTTTGAAGTAATGCTACATCCAACGTATGTGAGTATGAAGATACCATGCAACCAGGGTCTAATTTCAATCTATGGAAGACAAGAAACTTAGGCCTAGAACAAACAAGCCAAGGAGAAGGTAGTCTCAGTGGATCAACGAAGCTAGTTCTTCTTTAAGAAGATGTGGCCGACCAAAGGGTTTTCTTGGATAGCAACTCAACTTAGAGCAAGAAGGAAACCTTAAAAGATTTTTGTTTTATAACAAGGATGTCTTTGCTTCGCTTAGTCAGCCAACGACATATGTGGCGTTGACAGAAGCATAATAGAGCATGCCCTCAATGTTGATTCTAACATCAAACCAAGAAAGCAAAAACTTCAAAAGTTGTCTGATGATAAAGTTAAAGGTGCATGGGAAGAAGTCAAAAGACTACTTAGTGATGGAGTAATCAGAGAAGTTGCTTAACTGGATTGGCTTACTAACACAGCCATGGTGAAGAATCAAATGACAAATGGAGAATGTGCATTGATTTCACCGATCTCAATAAAGCTTGCCCGAAGGATGAATTCCCTCTACCAAGAATTGACTCCCTTGTGGATGCAGCTACTACTTCAGAGTTTATGAGTCTGCTTGATTGTTTTTTGGGATATCATTAGATATGAACGAAAAAAGGAAGATGAGCCAAAGACTAGCTTCATAACCCCTAGTGGTACATATTTATACCTTCATATGTCATAGGGGTTGAAGAATGTTGGAGGAAGCTTCAACAAAATGACTACCAAAGCGTTAAGTAGTCAAGTTGGCAGAAATGTCCTAACGTATGTGATAGTCACCTAGCGTGGCTAAATAGGTGACACCTAAAAACATGACTCAAACAAAAAAAAACTTGATCCAAATTAAGTATTAGTGTAAAATTGAATCAAGTCAAAATGAGAAGGTGAGGTTCTTTCACTTAATTGCTCTCACAAGATTGTGGAATTAACTTGAGAAATATCACAAGTGGAGAACTATGAAGAATCAATCGTAAAGAATCATACACACAAGCCACAACACTTTTCCCCATGGTTCGGTCAAGCCTCAAATTCTTGCAAACTCCATGTTGTGGTGTCCCAACGGACAAGGGTTGCTGTCACACCCGGTTTTGTAAGGCAAATCGAATGCAAACCATGTACATGCCAGGATCAGAAACTCATGTACATAATGATTACATAGTTGGACATCATAACACATGGCTCAAAATAATAGTGGAAAAGGTACTTTATTACATCAATATGTCCAAGACATCCACAGATTCATTATCATAACATAGTCATTTATCGTGATCAAAGTGCAGAATACGAAACATAGAGATATGGCCTTCATAGGCAGCTGACTGGGGGTTTTCCACTAACACAACTAGAACTCATCGTAGTCCTGAAACTCTTCAAAGTCCTCCATGTTGCATGCATCTCCTCCTGAGCACTGATTGCAATGGGGACAACCTGGGGTGGGGTGGTTTTAAAGCAAGGGTGAGTACACATCAACGTACTCAGCAAATGTCCCGTTTGGCTAAAGTGGACTAGCTGTATGTGGAGTTAAGGTTAAAGCAGTTGCTTTTAGTTGGTCAAGTATTTACTACTAGTAGTAAGCCAAGTTTTAGTAATAAACCCAACTATTACCCAAATGTACTCTCTCCATGAGGAAATACCAGAGACCATAGTTATAATCATCATCAGTAACCATCATCATAAGAGTATCCAAAGTTCTTCTAATCAAAGAGGATCCCAAGCCTGCTCTTAACCGTGAGCACGACTGATATACCAGTTTCTAACACTCTGTAGAGGTTGCACACTTTACCCACGAGTCATGATCCCTTTCCAGCCTGGGTTGTACAGACCCAATCTTCACTATCGAGGTGAATGGCTAGGGATACACTATGTAGCCTTTACAAAGACTTCCTAGGTGCATAGCTTCTCGTTAGGTTTCGCTAGTCGTACAAACAAAGTACACCTCCCTAAGGTGGGTGACTAACAAAACCAAATCAAATGAACCTCGTCACCCACCCTTAGCAGAGCGAGCACTATGCTCCGGCCCCCCATTGACGGCCCTACGGCAAAGCCAACTACACCCCCGATTCATCTAACTATTCAGCTAAGGGCATCCCATTTCACCCGCATGGTTGCACTGTTATCCCGGGTGGTCACTCAATGAACAGGTCCTTAAGGAGAGGTACTCAGGAAAACAACCTAAGTCCCCTAAGTTCCATAAGAACATCATCATAATCATATTAACAACATCGTAACATAAATATTCACATCATGTTCGTTGATTTAAAATAAAGCAGTAGCATGAAGCTAACCATAATAAACCAAAAAGGTGAACAAGGGCAAGGTAAATACAGACCAGTCAATTCTTAGGTTTCAATTAAGTAATGTGGGACAGTGAATTATAAAGTAAGTAGGACATAATAGGTCAGAGGACACTTGCCTTCACTAGGTTGTTGCTCATGAAGATCTTCGGCAACACACTTAGGAACCACGGGCTGCTCGTTGTCTACGCAAAGCGATCATGCATTCAACACATTTGGATAATGACAAAGAAACAATACACCAAACATGTACAATCAAGTTAACACTAATTCAAAAGAAAGTAACAAACTCAGAAGCGAAGCCTAGGGTCTAGGGTGGACTAATACACCTAGAGGTTCGTGATTCTCTAAGTATTGTCTATCTCGGGGATCACATAACTTAAATTCATTTATCTTAATCGATTACCAAACTTATACCAGTGATGAGTTCATATGATATTAAACTCACAAAGTTAACCATCAAATTATTACTAGGGTTTCCCTTTTATTTTCCTATTAATAAATAAGCCATCACTTAAACTAACCTATAGTCTAGACCTAAAATTAATACACACAAAAAGAAAAAGGTTATAATTTAAACAGGTAGAGAATAATCTTATGAACATTTTGCAATTTGAATCACTCAATTTGGAGTTCATATGCAAAAGATACGAAATAAACAAGTTTTGGAATTTAAACCCCTAAATTAGACCTAATTCCGTGATTAAATAATAACCTAGGGTTCTTTCTGCAAGTTTCCAGGGACCTGCATGCGAAACCGTGGGACGATGGGTTGAATCTCAGAAACCCGAGGGGCTTCTTAGCAAATCTATCGCGCGAAGGGTTATCGGCAGATCTCGAATGCACGATCGCGAACGAACGACCACAATTAGGTCTGAGCGCGAGCGTGGACAAGTGGGCCAGGGCAGTCAGTGACTGGGGAGGGGGAATTGAAAGGGAATTAGGCTTACACCTAGCTCCTATATAATTTTGGTGGTTGAATTGCCCAACACAAATAATTGGACTAACTAGTTTGCTCTAGTGTATAAGTTATACAGGTGCCAAAGGTTCACAGCAAGCCAATAAAAAGACCAAAGTTGGGTTCAAAATAGAGAGCTAAAGGCATCCCGAGAGGCTCCCTGGTCTGGCGCACCGGACTGTCCGGTGTGCCACCGGACAGTGTCCGGTGCACCAGGAGACTTCCCACTGAACTCCTCAGCCTCGGGAAATCCTCAGAGCCGGCGCGCTAAAATTCACCGGACTGTCCGGTGTACACCGGACAGTGTCCGGTGCTCCAAGACAACACGGCTCTGGAACTTGGCAGCCTCGGGAATTCGCAACGGCTGCTCCGCTATAATTCACCGGACATGTCCGGTGTACACCAGACTGTCCGGTGTAACTGCGGAGCAACAACTACTTCGCGCCAACGGTCACCTGCAGGCGCATTCAATGCGCGCCAGAAGCGCGCAGAAGGCAGGCACGCCCATGCTGGTGCACCGGACACTCTACAGTGCATGTCCGGTGCGCCATCGGACATCCAGGCGGGCCCAGAAGACAGTGCTCCAACGGTCGGAATCCAACGGCTTTGGTGACGTGGCTGGGGCACCGGACATGTCCGGTGTGCACCGGACTGTCTGGTGCGCCATTCGACAGACAGCCACACCAAACGGCTAGTTTGGTGGTTGGGGCTATAAATAACCCCAACCACCCCACATTCATTGCATCCAAGTTTTCCACTTCTCAACCACTTACAAGAGCTAGGCATTCAATACAAGACACACCCAAGTGATCAAATCCTCTCCAATTCCACACAAGGCTTTAGTGATTAGCGAGAGAGATTTGCCGTGTTCTTTTAAGCTCTTGCGCTTGGATTGCTTCTTTTCTTTCTCACTTGTTCTTGTGATCAAAACTCAAGTGTAACCGAGGCAAGAGACTCCAATTGTGTGGTGGTCCTTGTGGGGAAGTTTTGTTCCCGGTTTTGATTTGAGAAGAGAAGCTCACTCGGTCCGAGGGACCGTTTGAGAGAGGGAAAGGGTTGAAAAAGACCCGGCCTTTGTGGCCTCCTCAACGGGGAGTAGGTTTGAGAGAACCGAACCTCGGTAAAACAAATCCACGTGTCTCACTCACCATTTGCCCGCAATTTGTTTTGCACCCTCTCTTTCGGACTCGTTATTATTCCTAACGCTAACCCGGCTTGTAGTTGTGATTATATTTGTAAATTTCAGTTTCGCCCTATTCACCCCCCTCTAGGCGACTATCAATTGGTATCGGAGCCCGGTGCTTCATTAGAGCCTAACCGCTCGAAGTGATGTCGGGAGATCACGCCAAGAGGGAGATGGAGACCGGCGACAAGCCCACTACGAGTCACGGGAGCACTTCATCGGAAGAGTCCCGCACCAAGAGGAAGGAGAAGAAGAAGGACTCCTCCAAAGGGAAGGAGAAAAGATCTTCTTCACACCACAAAGAGAAGAAGGAAAAATCCTCTTCCCACAAGCCGCATCGGAGTGGGGACAAGAAAAAGAGGATGAGGAAGGTGGTCTACTACGAGACCGATTCTTCATCGACATCCACCTCCGGCTCCGACGCGGCGTCCGTCACTTCTAAGCGCCAAGAGCGTAAGAAGTATAGTAAGATTCCCTTACGCTACCCTCGCAATCCTAAACATACACCTTTACTTTCCGTCCCATTAGGCAAACCACCAACGTTTGATGGTGAAGACTATGCTAGGTGGAGTGATTTAATGCGATTTCATCTAACCTCACTCCACAAAAGTATATGGGATGTTGTTAAGTTTGGTGCACAGGTACCATCCGTAGGGGATGAAGGCTATGATGAGGATGAAGTGGCCCAAATCGAGCACTTCAACTCCCAAGCCACAACCATACTCCTCGCCTCTCTAAGTAGAGAGGAATATAACAAGGTGCAAGAGTTGAAGAATGCGAAGGAGATTTGGGACCTACTCAAGACCGCGCACGAGGGTGATGAACTCACCAAGATCACCAAGCGGGAAACGATCGAGGGGGAGCTCGGTCGCTTCCGTCTTCGCCAAGGGGAGGAGCCACAAGACATGTACAACCGGCTCAAAACCTTGGTGAATCAAGTGCGCAACCTCGGGAGCAAGAAATGGGATGACCACGAGGTGGTTAAGGTTATTCTTAGATCACTCATTTTCCTTAACCCCACTCAAGTTCAATTAATTCGTGGTAATCCTAGATACACGCTAATGACTCCCGAGGAAGTTATCGGGAATTTTGTGAGCTTTGAATGTATGATCAAGGGCTCAAAGAAGATCAACGAGCTTGATGATCCCTCCACGTCCGAAGCACAACCGGTGGCATTTAAGGCGACAGAGGAGAAGAAGGAGGAGTCTACACCAAGTAGACAACCAATTGACACCTCCAAGCTCGACAATGAGGAGATGGCTTTAATCATCAAAAGCTTTCGCCAAATCCTCAAGCAACGGAAGGGGAAGGATTACAAATCCCGTTCCAAGAAGGTTTGCTACAAGTGTGGTAAGCCCGGTCACTTTATTGCTAAATGTCCTTTATCAAGTGACAGTGACAGGGATAATGACAAGAAGGGCAAGAGGAGAGAAAAGAAGAGGTACCACAAGAAGAGGGGCGGCGATGCCCACGTGTGCCGCGAGTGGGACTCCGACGAGAGCTCCACCGACTCCTCCGACGACGACGAGGACGCCGCCAACATCGCCGTCACCAAGGGACTCCTCTTCCCCAACGTCGGCCACAAGTGCCTCATGGCAAAGGACGGCAAAAAGAAGAAGGTTAAATCTAAATCCTCCACTAGATATGAATCCTCTAGTGATGAAAATGCTAGTGATGAGGAAGATAACTTGCGCACTCTTTTTGCCAACTTAAACATGCAACAAAAGGAGAAATTAAATGAATTAATTAGTGCCATCCATGAGAAGGATGATCTCTTGGACTCCCAAGAGGACTTCCTTATTAAAGAAAACAAGAAGCATGTTAAAGTTAAAAATGCTTACGCTCTAGAAGTAGAAAAATGTGAAAAACTATCTAGTGTGCTAAGCACTTGCCGTGAGATTGTTGACAACCTTAGGAATGAAAATGCTAGTTTAAATGCTAAAGTTGATTCACATGTTTGTGATGTTTCAATTCCCAATCTTAGAAATGATAGTGTTGATTTACATGCTAAGATTAAAGAATTGAATGATTCTCTTGCTAGCCTTAGGATTGAAAATGAAAAATTAATTGCTAAGGCTAAAGATTTTGATGTTTGCAATATTACTATTTCTAACCTCAGAAGTGAGAATGATATACTACATGCTAAGGTTATGGAATTAAAATCTTGCAAACCCCCTACATCTATTGTTGAGCATGTATCTATTTGTACTAGATGTAGAGATGTAGATATTAATGCTATTCATGATCACATGGCTTTAATTAAACAACAAAATGATCATATAGCAAAATTAGATGCTAAAATTGCCGAGCATAACTTAGAAAATGAAAAGTTTAAATTTGCTAGAAGTATGCTCTATAGTGGGAGACGCCCGGGCATCAAGGATGGCATTGGCTTCCAAAGGGGAGACAATGTCACACTTAGTGCCCCTCCTAAAAGATTGTCCAACTTTGTTAAGGGCAAGGCTCCCATGCCTCAGGATAACGAGGGTTACATTTTATACCCTGCCGGTTATCCCGAGGACAAAATTAGGAGAATTCACTCTAGGAAGTCTCACTCTGGCCCTAATCATGCTTTTATGTATAAGGGTGAGACATCTAGCTCTAGGCAACCAACCCGTGCTAAGTTGCCTAAGAAGAGAACTCCTAATGCATCAAATGATCATGACATTTCATTCAAAACTTTTGATGCATCTTATGTTTTGACTAACAAATCCGGCAAGGTAGTTGCCAAGTTTGTTGGGGGCAAACACAAGGGGTCAAAGACTTGTGTTTGGGTACCCAAAGTTCTTGTTTCTAATGCCAAAGGACCCAAAACCGTTTGGGTACCTAAAGTCAAGAACTAAACTTGTTTTGTAGGTTTATGCATCCGGGGGCTCAAGTTGGATCATCGATAGCGGATGCACGAACCATATGACGGGGGAAAAGAAGATGTTCTCCTCCTACGAGAAAAACCAAGATCCCCAAAGAGCGATCACATTCGGGGATGGAAATCAAGGCTTGGTCAAAGGTTTGGGTAAAATTGCTATTTCACCTGACCATTCCATTTCCAATGTTTTTCTTGTTGATTCATTAGATTACAATTTGCTTTCCGTCTCTCAATTATGTCAAATGGGCTACAACTGTCTATTCACTGATGTAGGTGTCACTGTCTTTAGAAGAAGTGATGATTCAATAGCATTTAAGGGAGTGTTAGAGGGTCAGCTATACTTGGTAGATTTTGATAGAGCTGAACTCGACACTTGCTTAATTGCTAAGACTAACATGGGTTGGCTCTGGCACCGCCGACTAGCCCAGGTTGGGATGAAGAATCTTCATAAGCTTCTAAAGGGAGAACACATTTTAGGATTAACAAATGTTCATTTTGAGAAAGACAGGATTTGTAGCGCATGCTAGGCAGAGAAGCAAGTTGGAGCCCATCATCCACACAAGAACATCATGACGACCGACAGGCCGCTTGAGCTACTCCACATGGATCTATTCGGCCCGATTGCTTACATAAGCATCGGCGGGAGTAAGTATTGTCTTGTAATAGTGGATGATTATTCTCGCTTCACTTGGGTGTTCTTTTTGCAGGAAAAATCTCAAACCCAAGAGACCTTAAAGGGATTCTTGAGACGAGCTCAAAATGAGTTCGGCTTAAGGATCAAGAAAATTAGAAGCGACAACGGGACGGAGTTCAAGAACTCTCAAATTGAAGGCTTCCTTGAGGAGGAGGGCATCAAGCATGAGTTCTCTTCTCCCTACACGCCACAACAAAATGGTGTAGTGGAGAGGAAGAATCGAACTCTATTGGACATGGCAAGAACCATGCTTGATGAGTACAAGACTTCGGATCGGTTTTGGGTCGAGGCGGTCAACACCGCCTGCTACGCCATCAACCGGTTGTATCTACACCGAATCCTCAAGAAGACATCATATGAACTCCTAACTGGTAAAAAGCCCAATATTTCATATTTTAGAGTCTTTGGTAGCAAATGCTTTATTCTTGTTAAAAGAGGTAGAAAATCTAAATTTGCTCCTAAGACTGTAGAAGGCTTTTTACTTGGTTATGACTCAAACACAAGGGCATATAGGGTCTTTAACAAGTCCACTGGACTAGTTGAAGTCTCATGTGACGTTGTGTTTGATGAGACTAACGGCTCTCAAGTAGAGCAAGTTGATCTTGATGAGATAGGTAATGAAGAGGCTCCGTGCATCGCGCTAAGGAACATGTCCATTGGGGATGTGTGTCCTAAGGAATCCGAAGAGCCTCCAAATGCACAAGATCAACCATCCTCCTCCATGCAAGCATCTCCACCAACTCAAAATGAGGATGAGGCTCAAGATGTTGAACAAGAAGATCAAGAAGATGAGCCACCTCAAGATGACGGCAACAATCAAGGGGGAGATGCAAATGATCAAGAAAAGGAGGATGAGCAAGAACCAAGGCCGCCACACCCAAGAGTCCACCAAGCAATCCAACGAGATCACCTCGTCAACACCATCCTCGACGACATTCATAAGGGGGTAACTACTAGATCTCGTGTTGCACATTTTTGTGAGCATTACTCTTTTGTTTCCTCTATTGAGCTACACAGGGTAGAGGAAGCACTACAAGATTCGGATTGGGTGGTGGCGATGCAAGAGGAGCTCAACAATTTCACTAGGAACGAGGTATGGCATTTAGTTCCACGTCCTAACCAAAATGTTGTAGGAACCAAATGGGTCTTCCGCAACAAGCAAGATGAGCATGGTGTGGTGACAAGGAACAAAGCTCGACTTGTGGCCAAGGGATACTCCCAAGTCGAAGGTTTGGATTTCGGTGAAACCTATGCACCCGTAGCTAGGCTTGAGTCAATTCGCATATTATTGGCCTATGCTACTTACCATGGCTTTAAGCTTTACCAAATGGACGTGAAGAGTGCCTTCCTCAATGGACCAATCAAGGAAGAGGTCTATGTTGAGCAACCTCCCGGCTTTGAAGACAGTGAGTACCCTAATCATGTCTATAGGCTCTCTAAGGCGCTTTATGGGCTCAAGCAAGCCCCAAGAGCATGGTATGAATGCCTTAGAGATTTCCTTATTGCAAATGGCTTCAAAGTCGGAAAGGCCGATCCTACTTTATTCACTAAAACTCTTGACAATGATTTGTTTGTATGCCAAATTTATGTTGATGATATCATATTTGGGTCTACTAACGAATCTACATGTGAAGAATTTAGTAGGATCATGACACAAAAATTCGAGATGTCAATGATGGGGGAGTTGAAGTATTTTCTAGGATTCCAAGTCAAGCAACTCCAAGAAGGCACCTTCATTAGCCAAACGAAGTATACTCAAGACATTCTAACCAAGTTTGGAATGAAGGATGCTAAGCCCATCAAGACACCCATGGAAACCAATGGGCATCTCGACCTCGACACGGGAGGTAAATCCGTCGATCAAAAGTTATACCGGTCGATGATAGGTTCATTACTCTATTTATGTGCATCTCGACCAGACATTATGCTTTCCGTTTGCATGTGTGCAAGATTCCAATCCTACCCTAAGGAATCCCACCTTACGGCCGTAAAACGAATCTTGAGATATCTGGCTTATACTCCTAAGTTTGGGCTTTGGTACCCTCGGGGATCCACATTTGATTTGATTGGTTATTCGGATGCCGATTGGGCGGGGTGTAAGATTAATAGAAAGAGCACATCGGGGACTTGCCAGTTCTTGGGAAGGTCCTTGGTGTCTTGGGCTTCAAAGAAGCAAAATTCGGTTGCTCTTTCTACCGCCGAAGCTGAGTACATTGCCGCAGGCCATTGTTGCGCGCAATTGCTTTGGATGAGGCAAACCCTGCGGGACTATGGTTACAAATTAACCAAAGTCCCTTTACTATGTGACAATAAGAGTGCAATCAAAATGGCCGACAATCCCGTCGAGCATAGCCGCACTAAACACATAGCCATTCGGTATCATTTTCTTAGGGATCACCAACAAAAAGGGGATATCGAGATTGCATACATTAATACTAAAGATCAATTAGCCGATATTTTTACCAAGCCACTTGATGAACAAACTTTTACCAAACTTAGGCATGAGCTCAATATTCTTGATTCTAGAAATTTCTTTTGCTAACTTGCACACATAGCTCATAAATATACCTTTGATCATGTCTCTTTTATACATGCTATGACTAATGTGTTTTCAAGTCTATTTCAAACCAAGTCATAGGTGTATTGAAAGGGAATTGGAGTCTTCGGCGAAGACAAAGGCTTCCACTCCACTCCACAACTCATCCTTCGCCGTCACTCCGAGCATCTCTCCATCTTTGGTATAATCTTCACTCGTTTATTTATGACCAAAGGGGGAGAAAGTAATTTGAAGGGCTCTAATGACTCCGTTTTTGGCGATTCATGCCAAAGGGGGAGAAAGTATTAGCCCAAAGCAAAAGGACCACACCACGCACCACCACCTAATTTTAAAATAATTTTCAAATAACAAATGACAATTTGGTATCTTATTATGTTCAAAAGGGGGAGAAAGTAGTATTTCAAAATTGATATATCAAAACCCTCTTGAACACTAAGAGGAAGATTTCATTTAGGGGGAGTTTTGTTTAGTCAAAGGAAAAGCATTTGAAACAGGGGGAGAAAATTTCAAATCTTGAAAATGCTTTGCAAATCTTACTCATTTACCTTTGACTATTTGCAAAAGAACTTTGAAAAAGATTTACAAAAGAATTTGCAAAAACAAAACATGTGGTGCAAGCGTGGTCCAAAATATTAAGAATGAAAGAAACAATCCATGCATATCTTGTAAGTATTTGTATTAGCTCAATTCCAAGCAACCTTTGCACTTCCATTATGCAAACTAGTTCAATTATGCACTTCTATATTTGCTTTGGTTTGTGTTGGCATCAATCACCAAAAAGGGGGAGATTGAAAGGGAATTAGGCTTACACCTAGCTCCTATATAATTTTGGTGGTTGAATTGCCCAACACAAATAATTGGACTAACTAGTTTGCTCTAGTGTATAAGTTATACAGGTGCCAAAGGTTCACAGCAAGCCAATAAAAAGACCAAAGTTGGGTTCAAAATAGAGAGCTAAAGGCATCCCGAGAGGCTCCCTGGTCTGGCGCACCGGACTGTCCGGTGTGCCACCGGACAGTGTCCGGTGCACCAGGAGACTTCCCACTGAACTCCTCAGCCTCGGGAAATCCTCAGAGCCGGCGCGCTAAAATTCACCGGACTGTCCGGTGTACACCGGACAGTGTCCGGTGCTCCAAGACAACGCGGCTCTGGAACTTGGCAGCCTCGGGAATTCGCAACGGCTGCTCCGCTATAATTCACCGGACATGTCCGGTGTACACCGGACTGTCCGGTGTAACTGCGGAGCAACGGCTACTTCGCGCCAACGGTCACCTGCAGGCGCATTCAATGCGCGCCAGAAGCGCGCAGAAGGCAGGCACGCCCATGCTGGTGCACCGGACACTCTACAGTGCATGTCCGGTGCGCCATCGGACATCCAGGCGGGCCCAGAAGACAGTGCTCCAACGGTCGGAATCCAACGGCTTTGGTGACGTGGCTGGGGCACCGGACATGTCCGGTGTGCACCGGACTGTCTGGTGCGCCATTCGACAGACAGCCACACCAAACGGCTAGTTTGGTGGTTGGGGCTATAAATAACCCCAACCACCCCACATTCATTGCATCCAAGTTTTCCACTTCTCAACCACTTACAAGAGCTAGGCATTCAATACAAGACACACCCAAGTGATCAAATCCTCTCCAATTCCACACAAGGCTTTAGTGATTAGCGAGAGAGATTTGCCGTGTTCTTTTAAGCTCTTGCGCTTGGATTGCTTCTTTTCTTTCTCACTTGTTCTTGTGATCAAAACTCAAGTGTAACCGAGGCAAGAGACTCCAATTGTGTGGTGGTCCTTGTGGGGAAGTTTTGTTCCCGGTTTTGATTTGAGAAGAGAAGCTCACTCGGTCCGAGGGACCGTTTGAGAGAGGGAAAGGGTTGAAAAAGACCCGGCCTTTGTGGCCTCCTCAACGGGGAGTAGGTTTGAGAGAACCGAACCTCGGTAAAACAAATCCACGTGTCTCACTCACCATTTGCCCGCGATTTGTTTTGCACCCTCTCTTTCGGACTCGTTATTATTCCTAACGCTAACTCGGCTTGTAGTTGTGATTATATTTGTAAATTTAAGTTTTGCCCTATTCATCCCCCCTCTAGGCGACTATCAGGAATGGACTAACCAGTCAGGCCTAGCGCTAGGGGTGCAGACACTGACAGGAGGGGCCCAGGGGCAGAGCGCGAAGACGCGACTAATTTCTACAGATCCAAACCGTTGGATGTGGGACGGATGGCTGCGATGGGATACGCGAGGTTTTGCAGCTCGGTGACCGGCGTTACCTCTCCGCAGCGGTGAAGTCGCCAGAGACGAGGCAGACGCGGTCGCCGGGGGATCTGGGGTCGCCGGTGAGGGCTGGAACGACCTATGAAGGTCCGGTGAACTCATTGGTGGGACTCCAGCCGCGAGAACGGGACTGGAGACGGGATAACAGCGAAGGAGGGTGCTGCGGGCGAGGAATCCCGGCCACGGGGAGGGGGTTTCGGGCGCGCTAAGGCCTGGACTGGCTTCTACAGGGTAAGGGAAACTCCACTGACCAACTGTCACACCCGGATTTTAGGGTCCAAAACCCGGGCGCAAACATAATCACCAGGTGTGCTGGGACCAAGTCTCACACATATGATGAATCATGGCACAGGATCGAATGTCACATCTTTACTATATAATCGGAGTTTTGTACAAAATAAATAAATAATTACATTGTATGGAGACAACGGTCCAGCAACCCGAAGTTGACTGGGAGACGACGGCCTAGACCTCTCATGAACTCATCGCAGCATCCTCCAAGCGCCTCATCCTGCGGTACCTGTTCTTGACCTGTGGGGGTGTGTGAGACAGCAAGAGTGAGCTCACATACGTTCATCGCTCAACAAGTTGTGGGGAATAATGTGCATGAACTCGCCAAAGATGGGAGCTCATGTGAAGTGTAAGGCTTACCAAAGAGGATGGTTAGAGCTGAGCATTGCTTTTAAAGTTGGTCAAAATTTTATTAGCAATTACTAAGTATAAGTAAATACCAACCCAATTAAGTAGTAGAACAAAAGTAACAAACTCACCTGCGATGCAATGCATATGACAAATTGAGTTTAAGTTCCATAATTTAATCATGTGAGTGTCCGAGCCGCTCATGACCGTGAGCACGTCTAGTATACCAGTTTTACACTCTGCAGAGGTTGCGCATCTTTACCCACAAGTCATGTTACCCATCTGCCAAGGGATCGCGACTTCCCATACACCTCTACCGAGGAGGCGAGGCAGGGTAACACTACGAGGCCTTTACAAAGTTCCACTAGCTTCAGAAAACCCGCTACAGTTTATAGGAAGCTCCAATGCAGGAATCCCTTGCAGGACCGCCATCGCAGCAAAATCCTCCCGAGGGCCTCCCTACACTGACCACTCCCCTACTGCCCTTGCCCCTTTCGGGTAAGGTAGTCCTCCACTAGCTTTCCTAATTAATCAGCCAAGGGCGTCCCATTATACCCTTGTGGTAGCACTGTTTTCCCGGGTGGTTCTCCATGTTCCAATTAACATAATGATCTCATCATGAACAGTAAATAACAACTGATAACAAGAGTGTAACCATGAGTAATGTATCTCCATACCCAAAACCACATATAGCACTAGCAAGTACTACCCAAAAAGTGTGGTGGTAAACAAGGTATAAAGATAGACAAACTAGGGTATCCTATTGGGTCCCATCAAAATTAACCTATGCAGATCATTATGGTTAATTAGAACATGACTGGGTAAAAAGAAGTGATCAAGGGCACAACTTGCCTGGGACTTGAGATTCCAGGTACCAACTTGCTCTTCTGTTTCTCGTGACCTCACTGCTAATCGTGGCAATACATATAAGTGCGTAAAAATAACAATACACCAACCATGAGAACAAACAGCGTAAGAATATTCTACGCGATGCTACGAGATTGTAGGTTCGAGACCCACTAAAATCAAAGTTAAAACGAAGAGGTTATGGGTAGAACGATATTTTAGGTGCAACAAATTTAATAGATAAGATCTAACAGATATTGCATTTAAACTAAACAGGTATTAAATTAAAATATTTGAGTGGGTATTAATCATTAACAATTATTTATAAAATGCGTAGGCTAGAACCATAAATTAGATTAACTAGATTATCTAGCTAATTAACATTAATTAATTAATTGAAACATTTGGCATAATTAAAACAGTGTTATTACTACGTACACAAAAATTAATATAAACATAACACAATTTGAATGGAACAAATCGGACATCTAACACAAAATATATCACTTGTTTAATAAATTAGTATGGTTGCATAGACATAGGTGACATGACGTGATCTGATTGGTTAGATTACGGTCACATAAAAAATTACAGAGTAAATAGACGTAATATATGAGATCCATGTGTGGTCATCTTCTACCTTCCTTTCTCCTTTTCTCAGCTCCTTCTCTATCTCCCAGATGACTTGCTGTATCCGAGGGTGCAGCATAGGCGCAAGTCGAAATCGTCACACCCTATCTCTCAGTGGCGATCTTCTTTATCTTGCATCTGCGACAACGCTCGCTCGTGGTGGCACAAGATGGACAAGGGGATCTTCTTCGACTAGGCGATGGAGCAATGACCAACAGGTACGTGGTCTGCTTATATAGGGGCAGGGATCGGCTTTGGATGCGGGGAAATATCAACGAACCGGCTGCTGTTACGAGGGATCGGCTTTGGACGCGGGGAAATATCAACGAGCGGTGATACGGGATAGAGCTGACAGGAGGTGGCACACGCAGCGCCCAATTAAGCGCGTGCACGTGATGCGGGGCCGGCGGCGTGATACACGGGTGAGGCAGTTTCGTTTGTAACAAGCTATTATGCAAAGACGAATGCAGTTTGAGAGGCCCACCATGTAACACACGTGATGACACCATAGTGTGCAGCTAAAAATAATGAAAAGAAAAAAAACATAAGGGAACGTGCTAGGCAATGGGCTGGCTAGGCAGGGGTTATGCAGGCCGACCGTCTCCTCCTTTTAGTTTTCTATTATATATATATATACATATAGACACACACTCCATTTAAAATCTAGATTCCAGTAGAATTTTGAACTTCAAATAATCCACGCTCAGAAATTTCAACATGGTGCAAAATTGTATTTTATTTATTTATTCAATATCATGTTTAAGCAAATGCTTTTAAATATTCATACACACAAAGATAGATATTTTTTTAAAACATATTTACTAGTGTATAAAATACTTTTTAGAGAGTACTTAGAAATATAAGATTGAACACAAGGATAACTAAATTTATAAAAAGATCTCTTTATTAAAAATATATATTTATTCTAGGAGAAGTAATTTCAAAGTTAAGAAAATTATGATTAAATGGTATTCCAATTCAAAGCCAGTAGAGAATTTTACTAGATTCCCAAAATAGGATTTTTGAGGTTTTACAAATTCTACCCCCCTTAAAAATAATCTCGTCCTCGAGATTAGTAAGAAAGGGATGCAGAAAGAATTGTTTGCAGTCTATGTGCTAGTTTCTAATTGGTTTTATACCAACAGTTTTTTTTTAAGTTTGACACAAATTAGCAAGTGATTAGGAAAGCATAGATATAGCCACCTAATTATGCAGGATACAAGATGGGTAGGTTAGGGAAATAATAGTTTGGGATAAGAAAGATTATGGTAAGAAAAGGTTTTCATCACGAATGATGAGTCTTGTCTCATTTAGAGAACTGGTTTGGATCTTATCCTTCCTTGATTTGATGATGTCAATCATCTTCGATCTTCGTTCTTGAAGTTGTTATCCGAATTAGGGACACATAGTTAGGATAACTGGGGTACACGAGGTAGGTAGGTTTGAACAAAGTTTTACTTTGCTTTTAGGTCAAATGTACTAAGTAGCCTGTGAGGTAGGTTATGTTGTTTGTTCACGGACGAGTTGGTCTGTCGTTCTTAATTTAGTGCAGAGTGCAATAAGTTAAAATAGGTTTTATAGGGGTAGATTCTCATTTATTTTACTACTATCAACTAGTTAAGTGATTGACCTTAGGTTAGCTCAACTTAAGGTTAGACTTCGTTAGGTTAGATTAATCCATCACATTAGATCAGATCTGAGTTAGATTGTTATGACTAGATAAGATCTCATTAATTTGGATTAGATCATGGTTGTTACTTTAGGATGAGATAAGCAAAGTTGTTAGGATAAGACGAATATGTCAAGGTGAGATGAATCTATTGAGATAAGAGAGAATCTTTTAAGCCAAGATGGATCTATGAGTGTAAGATAGAATCTTTCAAGATGAGATGAATATTGTTAGGCTAGATACTTTAATGAGGGATAATCTAGTTTGTCTTAGTTAGTTTTATAAGCATTATATATATGCAGATGTAATTGTGGACATTACTCCACAACTCATCACACTCAATCAAAAATCCAAATCAGACATGTATCACAAGAACAAACATTCAAGCATACAAATATTTACCAAAAATAGTTTTGATTTTGTTTCTAAAAGTAGGTCTCCTATTCCTAAAGGTCACTTTAGGTACGGGATTTCAAAGTGTGACATCCACATTTGTCTTTAGAAAAGAAAAGATAAGAATAATCAGAGTAAAGCGGAAATAGATGAGAAAAGATTAAGATAAGTTTAGAAAAGAATCAGAATAGCAAAGGTAAGTAGACAATGGTTGTCCAGTTCTATCTAGGTTTCGTCCTACAGTCAACATTCCTCTGATACCACTTCTGTCACACCCGGATTTTAGGGTCCAAAACCCGGGCGCGAACATAATCACCAGGTGTGCTGGGACCAAGTCTCACACATATGATGAATCATGGCACAGGATCGAATGTCACATCTTTACTATATAATCGGAGTTTTGTACAAAATAAATAAATAATTACATTATATGGAGACAACGGTCCAGCAACCCGAAGTTGACTGGGAGACGACGGCCTAGACCTCTCATGAACTCATCGCAGCATCCTCCAAGCGCCTCATCCTGCGGTACCTGTTCTTGACCTGTGGGGGGTGTGTGAGACAGCAAGAGTGAGCTCACATACGTTCATCGCTCAACAAGTTGTGGGGAATAATGTGCATGAACTCGCCAAAGATGGGAGCTCATGTGAAGTGTAAGGCTTACCAAAGAGGATGGTTAGAGCTGAGCATTGCTTTTAAAGTTGGTCAAAATTTTATTAGCAATTACTAAGTATAAGTAAATACCAACCCAATTAAGTAGTAGAACAAAAGTAACAAACTCACCTGCGATGCAATGCATATGACAAATTGAGTTTAAGTTCCATAATTTAATCATGTGAGTGTCCGAGCCGCTCATGACCGTGAGCACGTCTAGTATACCAGTTTTACACTCTGCAGAGGTTGCGCATCTTTACCCACAAGTCATGTTACCCATCTGCCAAGGGATCGCGACTTCCCATACACCTCTACCGAGGAGGCGAGGCAGGGTAACACTACGAGGCCTTTACAAAGTTCCACTAGCTTCAGAAAACCCGCTACAGTTTATAGGAAGCTCCAATGCAGGAATCCCTTGCAGGACCGCCATCGCAGCAAAATCCTCCCGAGGGCCTCCCTACACTGACCACTCCCCTACTGCCCTTGCCCCTTTCGGGTAAGGTAGTCCTCCACTAGCTTTCCTAATTAATCAGCCAAGGGCGTCCCATTATACCCTTGTGGTAGCACTGTTTTCCCGGGTGGTTCTCCATGTTCCAATTAACATAATGATCTCATCATGAACAGTAAATAACAACTGATAACAAGAGTGTAACCATGAGTAATGTATCTCCATACCCAAAACCACATATAGCACTAGCAAGTACTACCCAAAAAGTGTGGTGGTAAACAAGGTATAAAGATAGACAAACTAGGGTATCCTATTGGGTCCCATCAAAATTAACCTATGCAGATCATTATGGTTAATTAGAACATGACTGGGTAAAAAGAAGTGATCAAGGGCACAACTTGCCTGGGACTTGAGATTCCAGGTACCAACTTGCTCTTCTGTTTCTCGTGACCTCACTGCTAATCGTGGCAATACATATAAGTGCGTAAAAATAACAATACACCAACCATGAGAACAAACAGCGTAAGAATATTCTACGCGATGCTACGAGATTGTAGGTTCGAGACCCACTAAAATCAAAGTTAAAACGAAGAGGTTATGGGTAGAACGATATTTTAGGTGCAACAAATTTAATAGATAAGATCTAACAGATATTGCATTTAAACTAAACAGGTATTAAATTAAAATATTTGAGTGGGTATTAATCATTAACAATTATTTATAAAATGCGTAGGCTAGAACCATAAATTAGATTAACTAGATTATCTAGCTAATTAACATTAATTAATTAATTGAAACATTTGGCATAATTAAAACAGTGTTATTACTACGTACACAAAAATTAATATAAACATAACACAATTTGAATGGAACAAATCGGACATCTAACACAAAATATATCACTTGTTTAATAAATTAGTATGGTTGCATAGACATAGGTGACATGACGTGATCTGATTGGTTAGATTACGGTCACATAAAAAATTACAGAGTAAATAGACGTAATATATGAGATCCATGTGTGGTCATCTTCTACCTTCCTTTCTCCTTTTCTCAGCTCCTTCTCTATCTCCCAGATGACTTGCTGTATCCGAGGGTGCAGCATAGGCGCAAGTCGAAATCGTCACACCCTATCTCTCAGTGGCGATCTTCTTTATCTTGCATCTGCGACAACGCTCGCTCGTGGTGGCACAAGATGGACAAGGGGATCTTCTTCGACTAGGCGATGGAGCAATGACCAACAGGTACGTGGTCTGCTTATATAGGGGCAGGGATCGGCTTTGGATGCGGGGAAATATCAACGAACCGGCTGCTGTTACGAGGGATCGGCTTTGGACGCGGGGAAATATCAACGAGCGGTGATACGGGATAGAGCTGACAGGAGGTGGCACACGCAGCGCCCAATTAAGCGCGTGCACGTGATGCGGGGCCGGCGGCGTGATACACGGGTGAGGCAGTTTCGTTTGTAACAAGCTATTATGCAAAGACGAATGCAGTTTGAGAGGCCCACCATGTAACACACGTGATGACACCATAGTGTGCAGCTAGAAATAATGAAAAGAAAAAAAAACATAAGGGAACGTGCTAGGCAATGGGCTGGCTAGGCAGGGGTTATGCAGGCCGACCGTCTCCTCCTTTTAGTTTTCTATTATATATATATATACATATAGACACACACTCCATTTAAAATCTAGATTCCAGTAGAATTTTGAACTTCAAATAATCCACGCTCAGAAATTTCAACATGGTGCAAAATTGTATTTTATTTATTTATTCAATATCATGTTTAAGCAAATGCTTTTAAATATTCATACACACAAAGATAGATATTTTTTTAAAACATATTTACTAGTGTATAAAATACTTTTTAGAGAGTACTTAGAAATATAAGATTGAACACAAGGATAACTAAATTTATAAAAAGATCTCTTTATTAAAAATATATATTTATTCTAGGAGAAGTAATTTCAAAGTTAAGAAAATTATGATTAAATGGTATTCCAATTCAAAGCCAGTAGAGAATTTTACTAGATTCCCAAAATAGGATTTTTGAGGTTTTACAAATTCTACCCCCCTTAAAAATAATCTCGTCCTCGAGATTAGTAAGAAAGGGATGCAGAAAGAATTGTTTGCAGTCTATGTGCTAGTTTCTAATTGGTTTTATACCAACAGTTTTTTTTAAGTTTGACACAAATTAGCAAGTGATTAGGAAAGCATAGATATAGCCACCTAATTATGCAGGATACAAGATGGGTAGGTTAGGGAAATAATAGTTTGGGATAAGAAAGATTATGGTAAGAAAAGGTTTTCATCACGAATGATGAGTCTTGTCTCATTTAGAGAACTGGTTTGGATCTTATCCTTCCTTGATTTGATGATGTCAATCATCTTCGATCTTCGTTCTTGAAGTTGTTATCCGAATTAGGGACACATAGTTAGGATAACTGGGGTACACGAGGTAGGTAGGTTTGAACAAAGTTTTACTTTGCTTTTAGGTCAAATGTACTAAGTAGCCTGTGAGGTAGGTTATGTTGTTTGTTCACGGACGAGTTGGTCTGTCGTTCTTAATTTAGTGCAGAGTGCAATAAGTTAAAATAGGTTTTATAGGGGTAGAGTCTCATTTATTTTACTACTATCAACTAGTTAAGTGATTGACCTTAGGTTAGCTCAACTTAAGGTTAGACTTCGTTAGGTTAGATTAATCCATCACATTAGATCAGATCTGAGTTAGATTGTTATGACTAGATAAGATCTCATTAATTTGGATTAGATCATGGTTGTTACTTTAGGATGAGATAAGCAAAGTTGTTAGGATAAGACGAATATGTCAAGGTGAGATGAATCTATTGAGATAAGAGAGAATCTTTTAAGCCAAGATGGATCTATGAGTGTAAGATAGAATCTTTCAAGATGAGATGAATATTGTTAGGCTAGATACTTTAATGAGGGATAATCTAGTTTGTCTTAGTTAGTTTTATAAGCATTATATATATGCAGATGTAATTGTGGACATTACTCCACAACTCATCACACTCAATCAAAAATCCAAATCAGACATGTATCACAAGAACAAACATTCAAGCATACAAATATTTACCAAAAATAGTTTTGATTTTGTTTCTAAAAGTAGGTCTCCTATTCCTAAAGGTCACTTTAGGTACGGGATTTCAAAGTGTGACATCCACATTTGTCTTTAGAAAAGAAAAGATAAGAATAATCAGAGTAAAGCGGAAATAGATGAGAAAAGATTAAGATAAGTTTAGAAAAGAATCAGAATAGCAAAGGTAAGTAGACAATGGTTGTCCAGTTCTATCTAGGTTTCGTCCTACAGTCAACATTCCTCTGATACCACTTCTGTCACACCCGGATTTTAGGGTCCAAAACCCGGGCGCGAACATAATCACCAGGTGTGCTGGGACCAAGTCTCACACATATGATGAATCATGGCACAGGATCAAATGTCACATCTTTACTATATAATCGGAGTTTTGTACAAAATAAATAAATAATTACATTATATGGAGACAACGGTCCAGCAACCCGAAGTTGACTGGGAGACGACGGCCTAGACCTCTCATGAACTCATCGCAGCATCCTCCAAGCGCCTCATCCTGCGGTACCTGTTCTTGACCTGTGGGGGGTGTGTGAGACAGCAAGAGTGAGCTCACATACGTTCATCGCTCAACAAGTTGTGGGGAATAATGTGCATGAACTCGCCAAAGATGGGAGCTCATGTGAAGTGTAAGGCTTACCAAAGAGGATGGTTAGAGCTGAGCATTGCTTTTAAAGTTGGTCAAAATTTTATTAGCAATTACTAAGTATAAGTAAATACCAACCCAATTAAGTAGTAGAACAAAAGTAACAAACTCACCTGCGATGCAATGCATATGACAAATTGAGTTTAAGTTCCATAATTTAATCATGTGAGTGTCCGAGCCGCTCATGACCGTGAGCACGTCTAGTATACCAGTTTTACACTCTGCAGAGGTTGCGCATCTTTACCCACAAGTCATGTTACCCATCTGCCAAGGGATCGCGACTTCCCATACACCTCTACCGAGGAGGCGAGGCAGGGTAACACTACGAGGCCTTTACAAAGTTCCACTAGCTTCAGAAAACCCGCTACAGTTTATAGGAAGCTCCAATGCAGGAATCCCTTGCAGGACCGCCATCGCAGCAAAATCCTCCCGAGGGCCTCCCTACACTGACCACTCCCCTACTGCCCTTGCCCCTTTCGGGTAAGGTAGTCCTCCACTAGCTTTCCTAATTAATCAGCCAAGGGCGTCCCATTATACCCTTGTGGTAGCACTGTTTTCCCAGGTGGTTCTCCATGTTCCAATTAACATAATGATCTCATCATGAACAGTAAATAACAACTGATAACAAGAGTGTAACCATGAGTAATGTATCTCCATACCCAAAACCACATATAGCACGAGCAAGTACTACCCAAAAAGTGTGGTGGTAAACAAGGTATAAAGATAGACAAACTAGGGTATCCTATTGGGTCCCATCAAAATTAACCTATGCAGATCATTATGGTTAATTAGAACATGACTGGGTAAAAAGAAGTGATCAAGGGCACAACTTGCCTGGGACTTGAGATTCCAGGTACCAACTTGCTCTTCAGTTTCTCGTGACCTCACTGCTAATCGTGGCAATACATATAAGTGCGTAAAAATAACAATACACCAACCATGAGAACAAACAGCGTAAGAATATTCTACGCGATGCTACGAGATTGTAGGTTCGAGACCCACTAAAATCAAAGTTAAAACGAAGAGGTTATGGGTAGAACGATATTTTAGGTGCAACAAATTTAATAGATAAGATCTAACAGATATTGCATTTAAACTAAACAGGTATTAAATTAAAATATTTGAGTGGGTATTAATCATTAACAATTATTTATAAAATGCGTAGGCTAGAACCATAAATTAGATTAACTAGATTATCTAGCTAATTAACATTAATTAATTAATTGAAACATTTGGCATAATTAAAACAGTGTTATTACTACGTACACAAAAATTAATATAAACATAACACAATTTGAATGGAACAAATCGGACATCTAACACAAAATATATCACTTGTTTAATAAATTAGTATGGTTGCATAGACATAGGTGACATGACGTGATCTGATTGGTTAGATTACGGTCACATAAAAAATTACAGAGTAAATAGACGTAATATATGAGATCCATGTGTGGTCATCTTCTACCTTCCTTTCTCCTTTTCTCAGCTCCTTCTCTATCTCCCAGATGACTTGCTGTATCCGAGGGTGCAGCATAGGCGCAAGTCGAAATCGTCACACCCTATCTCTCAGTGGCGATCTTCTTTATCTTGCATCTGCGACAACGCTCGCTCGTGGTGGCACAAGATGGACAAGGGGATCTTCTTCGACTAGGCGATGGAGCAATGACCAACAGGTACGTGGTCTGCTTATATAGGGGCAGGGATCGGCTTTGGATGCGGGGAAATATCAACGAACCGGCTGCTGTTACGAGGGATCGGCTTTGGACGCGGGGAAATATCAACGAGCGGTGATACGGGATAGAGCTGACAGGAGGTGGCACACGCAGCGCCCAATTAAGCGCGTGCACGTGATGCGGGGCCGGCGGCGTGATACACGGGTGAGGCAGTTTCGTTTGTAACAAGCTATTATGCAAAGACGAATGCAGTTTGAGAGGCCCACCATGTAACACACGTGATGACACCATAGTGTGCAGCTAGAAATAATGAAAAGAAAAAAAACATAAGGGAACGTGCTAGGCAATGGGCTGGCTAGGCAGGGGTTATGCAGGCCGACCGTCTCCTCCTTTTAGTTTTCTATTATATATATATACATATAGACACACACTCCATTTAAAATCTAGATTCCAGTAGAATTTTGAACTTCAAATAATCCACGCTCAGAAATTTCAACATGGTGCAAAATTGTATTTTATTTATTTATTCAATATCATGTTTAAGCAAATGCTTTTAAATATTCATACACACAAAGATAGATATTTTTTTAAAACATATTTACTAGTGTATAAAATACTTTTTAGAGAGTACTTAGAAATATAAGATTGAACACAAGGATAACTAAATTTATAAAAAGATCTCTTTATTAAAAATATATATTTATTCTAGGAGAAGTAATTTCAAAGTTAAGAAAATTATGATTAAATGGTATTCCAATTCAAAGCCAGTAGAGAATTTTACTAGATTCCCAAAATAGGATTTTTGAGGTTTTACAAATTCTACCCCCCTTAAAAATAATCTCGTCCTCGAGATTAGTAAGAAAGGGATGCAGAAAGAATTGTTTGCAGTCTATGTGCTAGTTTCTAATTGGTTTTATACCAACAGTTTTTTTTAAGTTTGACACAAATTAGCAAGTGATTAGGAAAGCATAGATATAGCCACCTAATTATGCAGGATACAAGATGGGTAGGTTAGGGAAATAATAGTTTGGGATAAGAAAGATTATGGTAAGAAAAGGTTTTCATCACGAATGATGAGTCTTGTCTCATTTAGAGAACTGGTTTGGATCTTATCCTTCCTTGATTTGATGATGTCAATCATCTTCGATCTTCGTTCTTGAAGTTGTTATCCGAATTAGGGACACATAGTTAGGATAACTGGGGTACACGAGGTAGGTAGGTTTGAACAAAGTTTTACTTTGCTTTTAGGTCAAATGTACTAAGTAGCCTGTGAGGTAGGTTATGTTGTTTGTTCACGGACGAGTTGGTCTGTCGTTCTTAATTTAGTGCAGAGTGCAATAAGTTAAAATAGGTTTTATAGGGGTAGAGTCTCATTTATTTTACTACTATCAACTAGTTAAGTGATTGACCTTAGGTTAGCTCAACTTAAGGTTAGACTTCGTTAGGTTAGATTAATCCATCACATTAGATCAGATCTGAGTTAGATTGTTATGACTAGATAAGATCTCATTAATTTGGATTAGATCATGGTTGTTACTTTAGGATGAGATAAGCAAAGTTGTTAGGATAAGACGAATATGTCAAGGTGAGATGAATCTATTGAGATAAGAGAGAATCTTTTAAGCCAAGATGGATCTATGAGTGTAAGATAGAATCTTTCAAGATGAGATGAATATTGTTAGGCTAGATACTTTAATGAGGGATAATCTAGTTTGTCTTAGTTAGTTTTATAAGCATTATATATATGCAGATGTAATTGTGGACATTACTCCACAACTCATCACACTCAATCAAAAATCCAAATCAGACATGTATCACAAGAACAAACATTCAAGCATACAAATATTTACCAAAAATAGTTTTGATTTTGTTTCTAAAAGTAGGTCTCCTATTCCTAAAGGTCACTTTAGGTACGGGATTTCAAAGTGTGACATCCACATTTGTCTTTAGAAAAGAAAAGATAAGAATAATCAGAGTAAAGCGGAAATAGATGAGAAAAGATTAAGATAAGTTTAGAAAAGAATCAGAATAGCAAAGGTAAGTAGACAATGGTTGTCCAGTTCTATCTAGGTTTCGTCCTACAGTCAACATTCCTCTGATACCACTTCTGTCACACCCGGATTTTAGGGTCCAAAACCCGGGCGCGAACATAATCACCAGGTGTGCTGGGACCAAGTCTCACACATATGATGAATCATGGCACAGGATCGAATGTCACATCTTTACTATATAATCGGAGTTTTGTACAAAATAAATAAATAATTACATTATATGGAGACAACGGTCCAGCAACCCGAAGTTGACTGGGAGACGACGGCCTAGACCTCTCATGAACTCATCGCAGCATCCTCCAAGCGCCTCATCCTGCGGTACCTGTTCTTGACCTGTGGGGGGTGTGTGAGACAGCAAGAGTGAGCTCACATACGTTCATCGCTCAACAAGTTGTGGGGAATAATGTGCATGAACTCGCCAAAGATGGGAGCTCATGTGAAGTGTAAGGCTTACCAAAGAGGATGGTTAGAGCTGAGCATTGCTTTTAAAGTTGGTCAAAATTTTATTAGCAATTACTAAGTATAAGTAAATACCAACCCAATTAAGTAGTAGAACAAAAGTAACAAACTCACCTGCGATGCAATGCATATGACAAATTGAGTTTAAGTTCCATAATTTAATCATGTGAGTGTCCGAGCCGCTCATGACCGTGAGCACGTCTAGTATACCAGTTTTACACTCTGCAGAGGTTGCGCATCTTTACCCACAAGTCATGTTACCCATCTGCCAAGGGATCACGACTTCCCATACACCTCTACCGAGGAGGCGAGGCAGGGTAACACTACGAGGCCTTTACAAAGTTCCACTAGCTTCAGAAAACCCGCTACAGTTTATAGGAAGCTCCAATGCAGGAATCCCTTGCAGGACCGCCATCGCAGCAAAATCCTCCCGAGGGCCTCCCTACACTGACCACTCCCCTACTGCCCTTGCCCCTTTCGGGTAAGGTAGTCCTCCACTAGCTTTCCTAATTAATCAGCCAAGGGCGTCCCATTATACCCTTGTGGTAGCACTGTTTTCCCGGGTGGTTCTCCATGTTCCAATTAACATAATGATCTCATCATGAACAGTAAATAACAACTGATAACAAGAGTGTAACCATGAGTAATGTATCTCCATACCCAAAACCACATATAGCACTAGCAAGTACTACCCAAAAAGTGTGGTGGTAAACAAGGTATAAAGATAGACAAACTAGGGTATCCTATTGGGTCCCATCAAAATTAACCTATGCAGATCATTATGGTTAATTAGAACATGACTGGGTAAAAAGAAGTGATCAAGGGCACAACTTGCCTGGGACTTGAGATTCCAGGTACCAACTTGCTCTTCTGTTTCTCGTGACCTCACTGCTAATCGTGGCAATACATATAAGTGCGTAAAAATAACAATACACCAACCATGAGAACAAACAGCGTAAGAATATTCTACGCGATGCTACGAGATTGTAGGTTCGAGACCCACTAAAATCAAAGTTAAAACGAAGAGGTTATGGGTAGAACGATATTTTAGGTGCAACAAATTTAATAGATAAGATCTAACAGATATTGCATTTAAACTAAACAGGTATTAAATTAAAATATTTGAGTGGGTATTAATCATTAACAATTATTTATAAAATGCGTAGGCTAGAACCATAAATTAGATTAACTAGATTATCTAGCTAATTAACATTAATTAATTAATTGAAACATTTGGCATAATTAAAACAGTGTTATTACTACGTACACAAAAATTAATATAAACATAACACAATTTGAATGGAACAAATCGGACATCTAACACAAAATATATCACTTGTTTAATAAATTAGTATGGTTGCATAGACATAGGTGACATGACGTGATCTGATTGGTTAGATTACGGTCACATAAAAAATTACAGAGTAAATAGACGTAATATATGAGATCCATGTGTGGTCATCTTCTACCTTCCTTTCTCCTTTTCTCAGCTCCTTCTCTATCTCCCAGATGACTTGCTGTATCCGAGGGTGCAGCATAGGCGCAAGTCGAAATCGTCACACCCTATCTCTCAGTGGCGATCTTCTTTATCTTGCATCTGCGACAACGCTCGCTCGTGCTGGCACAAGATGGACAAGGGGATCTTCTTCGACTAGGCGATGGAGCAATGACCAACAGGTACGTGGTCTGCTTATATAGGGGCAGGGATCGGCTTTGGATGCGGGGAAATATCAACGAACCGGCTGCTGTTACGAGGGATCGGCTTTGGACGCGGGGAAATATCAACGAGCGGTGATACGGGATAGAGCTGACAGGAGGTGGCACACGCAGCGCCCAATTAAGCGCGTGCACGTGATGCGGGGCCGGCGGCGTGATACACGGGTGAGGCAGTTTCGTTTGTAACAAGCTATTATGCAAAGACGAATGCAGTTTGAGAGGCCCACCATGTAACACACGTGATGACACCATAGTGTGCAGCTAGAAATAATGAAAAGAAAAAAAAACATAAGGGAACGTGCTAGGCAATGGGCTGGCTAGGCAGGGGTTATGCAGGCCGACCGTCTCCTCCTTTTAGTTTTCTATTATATATATATATATATATATATACATATAGACACACACTCCATTTAAAATCTAGATTCCAGTAGAATTTTGAACTTCAAATAATCCACGCTCAGAAATTTCAACATGGTGCAAAATTGTATTTTTTTTATTTATTCAATATCATGTTTAAGCAAATGCTTTTAAATATTCATACACACAAAGATAGATATTTTTTTAAAACATATTTACTAGTGTATAAAATACTTTTTAGAGAGTACTTAGAAATATAAGATTGAACACAAGGATAACTAAATTTATAAAAAGATCTCTTTATTAAAAATATATATTTATTCTAGGAGAAGTAATTTCAAAGTTAAGAAAATTATGATTAAATGGTATTCCAATTCAAAGCCAGTAGAGAATTTTACTAGATTCCCAAAATAGGATTTTTGAGGTTTTACACCAACATAGGGGCACGGCGCGAGGATAAATCGACCGGTCTTCACGCGAGCGCGGCGAACCGGCGCGGCCAAACTCCGATGAGGCCGAGAATAGCTAAAGCAGGGCGAAATTAAGATAAACTGGGCATGGGAGCAAGTTTCGCACCTCGAGGCGGAGCTCGAGGTGGCTTGGCGCAACTTCTGGCGGGCTGGACGACCGGCAGCGCGATCTCGGATCTCCGGCGAGCGCGAGCGGCGATGGCAGACCGCGAGAGAGGGTGAGCTTGTGCGAAATGAGGCAGGGAAGAGAGAGCGAGTGCGGGCGGGGCTCAAAAGAGAACTGGGGCGCGTGGGCAGGCGACGTGGGCGGTCTCCACGGCGAATGCGCGGACGTGGGTCAGCGGCGGTACTGGGGAAGACGGAGCTGACAAGGCTTTCCCACTGCACAGCGAGAGAGAGAGAGCGTGCGGGCGAACGGTTCGTGGCGCTGACGAGGCGAGCCTGCAGCGCAGAGAGGGAGTGGGCACGCGCACGCAAGGGGAACAACGCTGACAGGTCAACCCCACCGGTTAGAGGGAGGGGGAGAGGGAGAGAGTGTGCGGGCGCGGGTCATCGCTGACAAGTGGGACCCACCTGTCAGGCGACGCGGGCACGCGCACGTGCGGTCTGGCTCGGCTGGGCTAGGCTTAATGAGCCGAATTCCGTTTTTGTATTTTCTCCAAATTTCTGATTGCTTTTCTTTTTATTTTCTCTATGGATTTAAAATCAAATTCAAACCAAATTCAAATTCAAACCAATTCAAACATGTGCATCAAACAAAAGAATAATTTAGGCTTAGCATGATGAAACATTTCATGACTCACATAGGTTTTGACAAAATAAATAATTAATCCCTCACCTAATTGGCATAACTGTAATCAAAAGGAAGAGAGAGGAAGTCTAGAGAGAGAGACAAGAGGTAACCCCTGAATTTGGTAGGCATTTAGAGAAGAAATTTTATACCCCCAAATTTAGGGTGTTACAAACCTATCCTCCTTAAAAAGAATCTCGCCCTCAAGATTCAGGGTTGGCTAACAAAGAGTTCATGATATTTGGCTTTCAGATCATCCTCTCTTTCCCAAGTGGCTTCTTCCTCTGAGTGATGGCCCCACTTGACTTTGCACATCCTAATGGTGCTCCTTCGAGTGACTCGGTCTACTTTCTCTAGAATCTGAGTGACTTTGCACACCGAGAAAGACGCAACTCCCACCGCCGCGATCACCGACAGGCTCAGGAGCGAGAGCGAGAACTAGCTGAACAAGATGCTAGACTCCGGCGAGAGAACCCTCTTCTCGCTCGAAACTTGTACCCCGACTTCGCCCAAGCGTTGAACACGCCGAGTGAAGTTGGAGGAGTGCTGGTGCAGATAGCCGACGGCCTTCCGCGAACTCCAGATGCGGAGGGCTACCATCGGCTGCATACATAGGTGACCAATCATCTTCTACCCCTCGCACATCCCGAACAACCTGTGTCACGCCATCAACAGTCGACGGGACGCGTGAAGCACCATCAGCGCTTCGCGCGACCGGCGGCATGAAAATGAGATAAGGCGCAGGGAGGAGTACGACCGAGATCACGGTGTACCGGCGCGAAATCGTGCAACACGAATCGAGTCGGTGGCAACTTCGACCAATATTCCGTTCCGGGGACGGTCGAGACGACCTAGTACCAACTCCCCTCCCTGGGATCGGCAGCACGAACATCGGCAGGAGGATACGTGCGGAGTCTCCGCACTTACTCCTCGTCTGCGGGCCATTCAATGGCCTCCTAACTTCAAGGTCTCCAATGTCGACAAATATGAGCCTAAGCAGGACCCGGGAGGCTTGTTGGCCGTCTATACGACCGCGGCCTGGGCTGCTGGGGCAACAAAGGATGTCATGATAGTGTACTTGCCCATTGTCCTGGGGCAAGACACGCTGTAATGGCTCCGACACCTACCTCGACACTGCATCGACGACTAGGGTGACTTCAGTCGCCGGTTTATCGCAAACTTCCAGTCTCTCTCCGATAAACCGACACAACCATGGGACCTCAAATCCATTAGGTGCTAGAATGATGAGTCTCTCCGATTGTTCCTCAAAAGGTTTCAAACGATGAGGAACCGCATCTCCAAAGTCGCTGAGGCGGCTGTGATTGAAGACCTCTATCGGGGATCCAACGACCCGGCCTTCGTCTAGGCCATACTTCAAAACGCGCCAGCCACCTTCGAACAATTATTCAGGGAAGCAGACATCTACATCACTACGGATGAGCAGGCCCAGGACCACATCGGAGGCGCAAAATCTGCACCGCCCGCACCGCGGCGGGATATGAGCCAGCAACCGGACAAACGCTGGGAAAAGAGGCCCTGCGAGGAGGTGCACACCGCCGGGCCACCAGTCACTCGAGCCCGCGGCGTACCCCATGGAGGAGTGCGAACACTGGATGAGATCCTCGACTCCCAATGTCTGTATCACAAGGACATGCGCCACACGCTGCGGAACTGCAGAGACTTCAAACACTCCGTCGGGCATGGCCGACCGTTCCAGCCACTACCACCACCCCTGCCCCGAGGAGGGCCTGGCGAGCCTAGGCAGCCTCAACAGCGGGAAGAGGGGAGGCGTGGAGCTTTCCCATGTGTTGACAGGGAGGTCAACGTCATATTCGGAGGCCATGGGGCACAAGAAAGCAGAAGGCAACAAAAGCTCAATGATCGGCAAGTCATGGTGGCCACGACCAGTGCTCCGGCCCCTTACCGATGGTCGGAACACGTGATAACCTTCAGCCGAGTTGTTTAATGGCTTAACTTCGATCACCTCGGCAAATATCTGCTACTCGTTGATCCTATGATCTGAGAAAGTCAGGTAAAGAAAGTGTTGGTGGACGGGGAAGCAGCATCAACGTCACCTTCCCCTGGACACTCCAGGCCCTAGGGTCGCCATTGAGGACCTCACTGAGTCAGATACTCCTTTCTTCGGCATCGTGCCGACCGAAGGGGAGTACCCGCTTGGATACATCTACATGTTCGTCACCTTTGGAACCCCAGATAAATACATAACCGAGTTCTTGAGGTTTGAGGTGGCGCGCTTCGATTGCAGATATAATGCCATCATTGGAAGACCAAGACTGGCAAAATTCATGGCTATTCCACACTACCCTTTTATGATACTCAAGATGCCAGGGCCTTAGGGGATTATCACCGTGCACGCCGACTTCCAAGGCACCGCAGAATGCTTTCGGGGCACCATCCAGACGGCTCGCACTGCCAGTCCCCCGGTAGCCCTTCCCGCGCAGACCAATAGCAGACTGGAGGATGAAAATTTCATGATCCCCTTGAACGAAGCTCAGGCTACGACTTATATGCGACAGACTGAAGAAACTAAAAGGATCAATCTAGGATTCTTTGATGAACTCAAGACTGCAATCATCTGCTCCAGCCTCGATGATAAATAGGAAAGCACGCTCATCCAGTTCCTGCAAGACAATCAAGACGTGTTCGCATGGCAACCTGCGGACATGCCGGGAGTCCCGAGAGAACTGACCGAGTAAAACTCAAAGTATATCCTCAGGCAAGACCAATCCGACAGAACATGCGTCATTTCACGCCTGACAAGAGAGAAGCCATTCGTGCAAAGTTAGCTCGCCTAATGCCGGTAGGGTTCATTTGAAAAGTACTGCATCCAGAGTGGCTGGCAAACCCAGTTCTTGTACTCAAAAATAATAAAATCAATTGGCGCATGTGCGTTGACTATACCGATCTCAATAAGCACTACCCAAAGGATCCCTTCGGACTCCCTGGAATAAATCAGGTAGTTGACTCAACTGCTGGCTGCTCTATGCTCTCCTTCCTAGATTTCTACTCTAGATATCATCAGATCAGTCTGGCGAAGGAAGACGAAGAGAAGATTGCATTCATCACACCGTTCGGGGCCTTTTGCTATACCTCAATGTCGTTTGGCCTCAAGAACGCTGGAGCAACTTACCAGAGGGCTATCCAGACTTGCTTAGCTGACCATTGAGGCAAGCGAGTGGAGGCTTATGTTGATGATGTGGTCATCAAGACAGAAAACTCAGACAACTTCATCGAGGATTTGCAACAGGTCTTCAACAGCTTGAGACGCTATCGATGGAAGCTTAACCCAGAAAAATGTGTGTTCGGAGTGCTGACTGGAAAGCTACTTGGGTTTATCGTCAGCCATCGGGGAACAGAAGCAAATCCAGAGAAGATTGAAGCCATTATGATAATGGAGCCACCACGATAATAGAAGAAGGTACAAAGGCTCACTGGATGCATGGCAGCGCTGAGCAGATTCATATCAAGGCTAGGCGAGAAAGGAATGCCATTCTATAAGTTGCTCAAGAAGGTGGACAAATTTCAGTGGACCACAGAAGCGCAGGAAGCCTTGGATGCACTAAAGAAGTTCTTGACCACACCACCAGTGCTCAACCACCACGCTGAGCTACATCCGATTAGCCGGCCGAAGACCTGCTACTGTATATTTCCTGCACGACTCATGTGGTAAGCACCGCGTTGGTAGTTGAGCGAGCAGAAGAAGGGCATGCATACCCAGTGCAGCATCCGATTTACTTATCAGTGAAGTCCTCGGTCCCTCAAAGATAAGGTATCCTCAAGTTCAGAAGCTAATATACGCAGTACTTCTAACTGCTTGCAAGCTTCAGCACTACTTTGACGACAACAAAGTCATAGTAGTCACGGGATTTCCAATAGGTGATATACTTCACAAAAGGGAGTTGTTGGGAGAACAGCCAAGTGGGCATGCAAACTCGGAGCTCATGATATAGAGTTCTTGAAAGTCGCCTAGAGGGGGGTGAATAGGCGGAAACTGAAATTTACAAACTTTAAGCACAACTACAAGCCGGGGTTAGCGTTAGAAATAAATTCGAGTCTGAAAGAGAGGGTGAAAACAAATCACAAGCAAATAAAGCAGATGACACGGTGATTTGTTTTACCGAGGTTTGGTTCTTGCAAACCTAGTCCCCGTTGAGGTGTTCACAAAGACCGGGTCTCTTTCAACCCTTTTCCTCTCGCAAACGGTCACCCAGACCGAGTGAGCTTTTCTCCTTAATCAAACCGAGTCACTTAGACCCCTACAAGGACCACCACAACTTGGTGTCTCTTGCTTTGATTACAAGTGTCTTGAGAACAAGAAAGAGGAAGAAGAAAAGCGATCCAAGCGACAAGAACTCAAATGAACACGAAAATCTCTCTCTCACAAGCCACTAAGTGTTTGGAGTGGTTTTGGACTTTGGAGAGGATTTGATCTCTTGTTTGTGTCTTGGAGTAAAGTCTAGAGCTCTTGTATTGAATGCAATATGCTGGAAACTTGGATGCCTTGAATAGAGGTGGTTGGGGGTATTTATAGCCCCAACCACCAAAACAGCCGTTGGGGAGGACTGTTGTCGATGGGCACACCGGACAGTCCGGTGCGCCAGCCACGTCACCCAACCATTAGGGTTTTGACGGTTTCGACCGTTGGAGCTCTGACAGCCTGGGCCACCGGATGGTCCGGTGCCACACCGGACAGTCACTGTTCACTATCCGGTGCGCCTTCTAGCGCTGTTCTGACTCTGCGCGAACTGTCCGCGCACTGTTCACATTGCAGGCGACCGTTGGATTCGACCGTTGCGCTTGGGAGCCGTTGCTCCGCTGGCACACCGGACATTCTGGTGAATTATAGCGGAGTGCGGCCTTAGAAACCCGAAGGTGAAGAGTTTGAAGTCGATCCACCCTGGTGCACCGGACACTGTCCGGTGGCACACCAGACAGTCCGGTGCGCCAGACCAGGGTTCACTTCGGTTTCTTTTGCTCTTTTCTTTTGAACCCTAACTTTAATCTTTTTATTGGTTTGTGCTGAACCCTTGGCACCTGTAGAGTATATAATCTAGAGCAAACTAGTTAGTCCAATTATTTGTGTTGGGCAATTCAACCACCAAAATTATTTAGGAAAAGGTTTGACCCTATTTCCCTTTCAATCTCCCCCTTTTTGGTGATTGATGCCAACACAAACCAAAGCAAATATATAAGTGCAGAATTGAACTAGTTTGCATAAGGTAAGTGCAAAGGTTGCTTGGAATTAAACCAATTTTTACTTAAACTAGATATGCATGGATTGCTTTCTTTCTTTTAACATTTTGGACCACGCTTGCACCACTTGTTTTGTTTTTGCAAAATTGTTTTGGAAAATCTTTTCAAAGTCTTTTTGCAAATAGTCAAAGGTATATGAATAAGATTTCGAGAAGCATTTTCAAGATTTGAAATTTTCTCCCCCTGTTTCAAATGCTTTTCCTTTGACTTTTAAACAAAACTCCCCCTCAATAAGGATTCTCCTCTTAGTGTTCAAGAGGGTTTTAGATACCAATTTTCAAAGTGGTCATACCACTTTGAAATATATAAAAAAAATAAAAAAATCCTCTTTTAAATATTTCATCATAAGATATCAATTGAAAAGTTCTTTTTAAACTTTGAAATTGGTGGTGGTGCGGACCTTTTGCTTTGGGCTATATTTCTCCCCCTTTGGCATTAATCGCCAAAAACGGAGTCTTTTGAGAGCCCTGTTACTTTTCTCCCCTAATGGTACACATAAATATGAGTGAAGATTATACCATAGTGGAGAGCGGTGCGGAGTGACGGTGAAGGGTAAGTAATACCGATAGAGTGGAGTGGAAGCCTTGTCTTCGCCGAAGACTCCATTTCCCTTTCAATCTATGACTTAGTAGAGGAATACACTTGAAAACACATTAGTCGTAGACATCAAAGGGATATGATCAAAGGTACATAAATGAGCTATGTGTGCAAAGTATCAATCAAAGTTTCGAGAATCAAGAATGTTTAGCTCATTCCTAAGTTTGGTAAAGGTTTTCTCATCTAATGGTTTGGTAAAGATATCGACTAATTGTTCTTTGGTGCTAACATAAGCAATCTCAATATCCCCCCTTTGTTGGTGATCCCTCAAAAAGTGATACCGAATGGCTATGTGCTTAGTATGGCTGTGTTCAACGGGATTATCCGCCATGCGGATTGCACTCTCATTATCACATAGGAGAGGGGCTTTGCTCAATTTGTAGCCATAGTCCCTGAGGGTTTGCCTCATCCAAAGCAATTGCGCGCAACAATGGCCTGCGGCAATATATTCGGCTTCGGTGGTAGAAAGAGCTACTGAGTTTTGTTTCTTTGAAGCCCAAGACACCAGGGATCTTCCTAGAAACTGACAAGTCCCTGATGTGCTCTTCCTATCAATTTTACACCCTGCCCAATCAGCATCTGAATAACCTATTAAATCAAAGGTGGATCCCTTAGGGTACCAAAGACCAAACTTAGGTGTATGAACTAAATATCTCATGATTCTTTTCACGGCCCTAAGGTGAACTTCCTTAGGATCGGCTTGGAACCTTGCACACATGCATACAGAAAGCATAATATCCGGTCGAGATGCACATAAATAGAGTAAAGATCCTATCATCGACCGGTATACCTTTTGATCTATGGATTTACCTCCCGTGTCGAGGTCGACATGCCCATTTGTTCCCATGGGTGTCTTGATGGGCTTGGCATCCTTCATTCCAAACTTGGTAAGTATATCTTGAATGTACTTGGTTTGGCTAAGGAAGGTGCCCTCTTGGAGTTGCTTCACTTGAAAACCTAGGAAATACTTCAACTCCCCCATCATTGACATCTCGAATTTTTGAATCATGATCCTACTAAACTCTTCACAAGTAAATTTGTTAGTAGACCCAAATATGATATCATCAACATAAATTTGGCATACAAACAAATCATTTGCAATAGTTTTAGTAAAGAGAGTAGGATCGGCTTTTCCGACTTTGAAGCCATTAGTGATAAGGAAATCTCTTAGGCATTCATACCATGCTCTTGGTGCTTGCTTGAGCCCATAAAGCGCCTTAGAGAGTTTATACACATGATTAGGGTACTCAATATATTCAAAGCCGGGAGGTTGCTCAACATAGACCTCTTCCTTGATTGGTCCATTGAGGAAGGCACTCTTCACATCCATTTGATAAAGCTTGAAGCCATGGTAAGTATCATAGGCAAGTAATATATGAATTGACTCAAGCCTAGATACGGGTGCATAGGTTTCACCGAAATCCAAACCTTTGACTTGTGAATAGCCCTTGGCCACAAGTCGGGCTTTGTTCCTTGTCACCACACCATGCTCATCTTGCTTGTTGCGAAATACCCACTTGGTTCCTACAACATTTTGGTTAGGACGTGGAACTAAATGCCATACCTCATTCCTCGTGAAGTTGTTGAGCTCCTCTTGCATTGCCAACACCCAATCCGAATCTCTTAATGCATCTTCTACCCTATATGGCTCAATAGAAGACACAAAAGAGTAATGTTCACAAAAATGAGCGACACGAGATCGAGTGGTTACCCCCTTATGAATATCGCCGAGGATGGGTTCACTGGGTGATCTTGTTGTATCGCTTGGTGGACTCTTGGGTGTGGTGGTCTTTGACCCTGTTCTTCTTGATCATCTTCCTTGTTTTGATCATCATTATATCCCCCTTGATCATTGTCCTCCTCTTGAGGTGGCTCATCCTCTTGATCTTCATTTTCATCACCTTGAGCTTGATCCTCATTTGGGTTGGTGGAGATGCTTGCATGGAAGATGACAGTTGATCTTGAGCTTGAGTGGGCTCTTCGGATTCTTTAGGACACACATCCCCAATGGACATGTTCCTTAGCGCGACGCATGGAGCCTCTTCATCATCTAGCTCGTCAAGATCAACTTGCTCTACTTGAGAGCCATTAGTCTCATCAAACACAATGTCACAAGAAACCTCAACTAATCTAGTGGATTTGTTGAAGACTCTATATGCCCTTGTGTTTGAGTCATAACCAAGTAAAAAACCTTCTACAGCCTTAGGAGCAAATTTAGATTTTCTACCTCTTTTAACAAAAATAAAACATTTGCTACCAAAGACTCTAAAATATGAAACATTGGGCTTTTTACCGATGAGGAGTTCATATGATGTCTTCTTGAGGATTCGGTGAAGGTAGAGCAGGTTGATGGAGTAGCAGGCGGTGTTAATCGCCTCAGCCCAAAACCGGTCCGGAGTCTTGTACTCATCAAGCATGGTCCTTGCCATGTCCAATAGAGTTTTATTCTTCCTCTCCACTACAGCATTTTGTTGAGGTGTGTAGGGAGAAGAGAACTCATGCTTGATGCCTTCATCCTCAAGAAAGCCTTCAATTTGAGAGTTCTTGAACTTCGTCCCGTTGTCGCTTCTTATTTTATTGATCCTTAATCCAAACTCATTTTGAGCCCGTCTCAAGAATCCCTTTAAGGTCTCTTGGGTTTGTGATTTTTCCTGTAAAAAGAACACCCAAGTGAAGCGAGAATAATCATCCACAATAACTAGACAGTACTTACTCCCACCGATGCTTATGTAAGCTATCGGGCCGAATAGATCCATGTGGATTAACTCAAGTGGCCTATCGGTCGTCATGATGTTCTTGTGTGGATGATGGACACCAACTTGCTTCCCTGCTTGACATGCGCTACAAACCCTGTCTTTCTCAAAATGAACATTGGTTAGTCCCAAAATGCGTTCTCCCTTTAGAAGCTTGTGAAGATTCTTCATCCCAATATGGGCTAGTCAGCGATGCCAGAGCCAACCCATATTAGTCTTAGCAATTAAGCAAGTATCGAGTTCAGCTCTATTAAAATCAACTAAGTATAGCTGACCCTCTAATACTCCCTTAAATGCTATTGAATCATCACTTCTTCTAAAGACAGTAACACCTATATCCGTAAAAAGACAGTTGTAACCCATTTTACATAATTGAGAAACAGAAAGCAAATCGTAATCTAAAGAATCTACAAGAAAAACATTGGAAATGGAATGATCAGGTGATATAGCAATTTTACCAAGTCCTTTGACCAAACCTTGATTTCCATCCCCGAATGTGATAGCTCTTTGGGGGATCTTCGTTTTTCTTGTAGGAGGAGAACATCTTTTTTCTCCCGTGTCATGTGGTTTGTGCATCCGCTATCAATGATCCAACTTGAGCCCCCGGATGCATAAACCTACAAAACAAGTTTAGGCCTTATTCTTAGGTACCCAAACGGTCTTGGGTCCTTTCACATTAGAAACAAGCACCTTGGGTACCCAAACACAAGTCTTGGAGCCCTTGTGTTTGCCCCCAACATATTTGGCAACTACTTTGCCTGATTTGTTAGTTAAAACATAAGAAGCATCAAAAGTCTTAAATGAAACTTTAGGCTCATTTGATGCAACAGGAGATTTCTTTTTAGGCATTTTAACATGGGTAGTATGCCTAGAGCTAGATGCCTCATTCTTGTACATAAAAGCATGATGGGAAACAGAATGAGACTTCCTAGCATGAATTCTCCTAATCTTGTGCTCAGGATAACCAACAGGATATAAAATGTAACCCTCATTATCCTGAACCATGGGAGCCTTGCCCTTAACAAAATTGGACAATCTTTTGGGGGCATTAAACTTGACATTGTCTCCCTGTTGGAAGCCAATGCCACCCTTAATGCCAGGGCGTCTCCCATTATAGAGCATGCTCTTAGCAAATTTAAATTTTTCATTTTCTATCTCATGCTCATTGATTTTACTAGTTAATTGTGCTATGTGATCATTTTGTTCTTTAATTAAAGCTAGGTGATCATGAATAGCATCAACATCAATATCTCTACATCTCATGCAAATAGAAACATGATCAACAGTGGATGTAGAGGGTTTGCAAGATTTTAATTCATCTATCTTAGATTTTAGCATAGCATTTTCATCTCTAACACAGGAAATAGAAACATTGCAAGCATTTAAATCCTTAGCCTTAGAATTTAATTTATCATTTTCAATCTTAAGGCTAGAAATTGATTCATTCAATTTGTCAATCTTGGCAATTAAACTAGCATTATCATTTTTAATATTGGCAATTGAATTATCACAAACATTTCTCTTTTCAACCTTAGCGATCAAATTAGCATTTTCAATTCTAAGGTTGGAGATAGTATCATGGCAAATGCTAAGCTCACTAGTCAATTTTTCACATTTCTCTATTTCATGAGCATAAGCATTTTTTACTTTAACATGTCTTTTATTTTCCTTAATAAGGAATTCCTCTTGGCTATCCAAGAGTTCATCCTTCTCATGAATGGCACCTATCAATTCATTAAATTTTTCTTTTTGTTGCATGTTTAAGTTGGCAAAAAGAGCAAGCAAATCATCTTCATCATCGCTAGAGCTACCCTCATCACTAGATGTTGTATATTTAGTGGAGGCTCTAGATTTTACCTTCTTCTTTTTGTCGTCCTTTGCCATGAGGCACTTGTGGCCGATGTTGGGGAAGAGGAGGCCTTTGTTGACGGTGATGTTGGCGGCGTCCTTGTCGGAGGAGGAGTCGGTGGAGCTCTCATCAGAGTCCCATTCCCGACACACGTGGGCATCGCCGCCCTTCTTCTTGTAGTACTTCTTCTTTTCCTTCCTCCTTCCCTTCTTGTCGTCGCCCCTGTCACTGTCACTAGAAATAGGACATTTTGCTATAAAGTGACCGGGCTTACCACATTTGAAGCATACTTTCTTGGAGTGGGGCTTGTAATCCTTCCCCCTCCTTTGCTTGAGAATTTGGCGGAAGCTCTTGATGATGAGCGTCATTTCCTCGTTGTCGAGCTTGGAGGCGTCGATGGGGAGCCTACTTGATGTGGACTCTTCTTTCTTTTCCTTCGTCGCTTTGAATGCGATGGGTTGCACCTCGGGTGTGGAGGTGTCGCCTTGCTCGACAATTTGTTTGGAGCCTTTGATCATCAACTCAAAGCTCACAAACTTTCCTATAACCTCCTCGGGAGACATTAGCTTATATCTAAGATCACCACGAATTAAATGAACTTGTGTAGGATTACGAAAAACAAGTGATCTTAGAATAACCTTGACCATTTCATGGTCATCCCATTTGGTGCTCCCGAGGTTGTGCACTTGGTTGACCAAGGTCTTGAGCCGGTTGTACATGGCTTGTGGCTCCTCTTCTTGGTTGAGGATGAATCGACCGAGCTCCCCCTCGATCGTCTCCCGCTTGGTAATCTTGGTCACCTCATCCCCTTCATGCGCGGTCTTTAGCACGTCCCAAATCTCTTTGTTACTCTTCAACCCTTGCACCTTATTATACTCCTCTCGACATAGAGAGGCGAGGAGTATAGTAGTGGCTTGGGAGTTGAAGTGCCGGATTTGGGCTACTTCGTCCGAATCATATCCTTCATCCCCCACGGATGGTACTTGCGCTCGAAATTCAACTATGTCCCAAATGCTAGCGTGGAGTGAGGTTAGGTGATGCCTCATTTTATCACTCCACATACAATAATCTTCACCGTCAAAAACCGGTGGTTTGCCTAATGGGACGGAAAGTAAACGAGTGCGTTTAGAAATGCGAGGATAGCGTAGGGGGATCTTACTAAACTTCTTGCGCTCATGGCGCTTAGAAGTGACGGACGGAGTGTCGGAGCCGGAGGTGGATGGCGACGAGGAATTGGTCTCATAGTAGACCACCTTCTTCATTTTCTTTTTCTTGTCTCCACTCCGATGCGACTTGACATGTGAAGGGATCCCTTCATCTTGTTGCTGGACTCCCCCGATGGAGCCTTCCCATGGCTTGTAGACTTGTCACCGCCGGTCATGATCTCCTTCTTGGCGTGATCTCTCGATATCACTTCGAGTGGTTAAACTCTAATGAAGCACCGGGTGTGGGGGACAGATATCCCCCGGGTCCACTGGAAGGGTAAAAGACCTCACGAGAGGCCCAAAGGCCCAATAAATCGTAAGGTCATTCCTTCATGGGCCTGGGGAGGGACAATCAGTAAAGCAGATTGACGTAAGGCCGGATTGGTGCAAGCCCGGATGGTCCCGCAGCGTCGAGCAAGCGACCACAACAGAAGATCCGACTTTCCCGCGCTGGAGCCCCATGCAACGGAACCAGGCGAGGATAAGTCGGCAGAATCATAGGAAGATAGACTCAAACAGTTCACTATCTTTTAGGTGCACATTGTTATCATATCCACGTGTATTGCCCCACGGTCGAATATATAAGGCCTAGGGGGCACCCCTTCAGAACGATCGATCCCATTACTCAGCCATCCACCTCAACTCTCCACGTTCTCGCTTTAGAGAGCTACCTTGTAACCCATTACACAAAGCATACTCACCAGGACGTAGGGTGTTACGCATCTCTAAGTGACCCGAACCTGTAAACACTGTCCATTGTCCCTCGTGCATCTGGCACGAACCATTTTGCTACAGTCGACGACACCGTCCTACTCCTAAAACACCTCGAGGGGCAACCCCGGGTGTGCAGTCGGACCCAAAACACCGACAGCTGGCGCGCCAGGTAGGGGGTGTGTCGACGATCCAAGCTAGCTCAATGGCCGTCACCTTCCACAGCAAGATCACCCTCCGTCCTGGATCCGTATTCTGCTTTGGAACAATCTCATCCATAGCAGATGAAGAAGGAACTCTACACCGCATTGCAGATCCGCCGAAAAAGAAGTCTCCTCCAACAAACTCTGAAAATACCGGAGAAGCACAACCTCCAGCTCTCCGAAAAAAGATCGCCTTCAGAAAGTCAGGGGCCAAGGGCCCGCTGACCCGGAGAACTCCACTGTCTACTTCCCCGACGAAAGCATGGACACAGGTCGCAAGGAAGAAAGAGGCCGGGAGGAAGCAAGTTGTTCTTTCCGTCCCTCCGCCCTCAAAGGAGAACGGAAAAAAGATCGTCACGACCGTCGTACCATTCTACCCCGACGTCCTTTTCATCGGGAGAGTGGAGTCATCCCCGTCTCTGACGACGAGCCGACCGCGCCCGGAGAAGAACCACCTCAGCGAGAATCCCGCCGACGGAGAAATCAGCGCCGAAATATTCGACGACATCACGAGGCCGGAGAACGGGATTCGGAGCAACCTGTTTCATGGGACAAGGTCTCGGAGATAGGAGAAACTCCGGAGGAACGCGTCCTCAGAGAACGAAGGAACTCCCGACGACGAGATCGCTGACGAACTCGGGAACAAGCCGAGCAAGACGCGAGGCAGCGCCGGGAGAATCCACTCTTCGGGCGCAACCTGAATCCTGACTTCGCCCGAGCCATGAACACGCCGAGTGAAGTCGGAGGAGTACTAGCTCGAATAGCTGATGGGCTCCCTCGGACTCCCGACGCTGAGGGCTATCGACGACTGTTCACCCAGGCAGCCAACCATCTTCTACCGCTCGCTCACCCGCCGAACGATCTACGACACGCCATCAACAGTCGCCGGGACGCGCGAAGCTCCATCAATGCTTCGCATGAACGACAGCATGAGAACGAGATCCGCCGCCGGGAGGAATACGACAGGGATCATGGCATCCCAGCTCGGAGCCAGGCCACCAGAACCGAGTCAGCAACGGCCTCGACTGGCGGCACTACCCGGGGACGGTCGAGAAACCACAACAACTACTCCCCTCCCTGGGACAGACGTCATCCCCGACAATAGGAGGACACATGTGGAGTGTCTGCCCTTACTCCGCGCCTTAGGGCCATTCAATGGCCCCCTAACTTCAAGGTATCCAATGTCGACAAATATGAACCTAAGCAGGATCCAGGGGGCTGGCTGGCCGTCTACAGCACCGCTGCTCGAGCCGCCGGAGCGTCCGAGGATGTGATGACCGCGTACTTACCCATTGTCCTCGGGCAAGACGCGCTACAATGGCTACGACATTTACCCCGACACTACATCGACGACTGGGGCGACTTCAGTCGATGCTTCACCGCCAATTTTCAGTCCCTCTCCGACAAGCCAGCGCAACCGTGGGACCTCAAATCCATCAAGCGCCGGGGAGACGAAACTCTCCGGTCGTACCTCAAAAGGTTCCAGACCATGAGAAATCGTACCCCCGAGGTCACGGAGGCGGCCGTGATCGAGGACTTCTACAGAGGATCCTATGACTCGGCTTTCGTCCGAGCCATATTGCAGAAGGCACCGACTACCTCCGAGGAGCTGTTCCGGGAAGTCGACCTCTACATCACCGCCGACGAGCGAGCCCAGGACCTCATCGGGGGAGCAAAGCCCGCACCGGCAGCACCACGACACGACGCAAACCAGCAACCCGACAAACGCTGGGAGAAGAGACCTCGCGAAGAAGTGCACGCCGCCGGACCACCTGCCTCTCGCGCCCGGGGAGGACCTCGCGGAGGCGAGCGCACGCTGGACGACATCCTCGACGCTCAGTGCCTGTACCACAAGGACATGCGCCACACTCTTCGGAACTACAGGGACTTCAAGCACTCCGTCGGGCACGACCGACCCTTCCAACCTCTACCTCCTCCTCCGCCGCGGGGAGGACCAGCTGAACCACGACAGCCCCAGCAGCAGGAGGAGGGAGGAGGAGGAGCTTTCCCGCGCGTTGACAGGGAGGTCAACGTCATCTTCGGCGGACACGGATCGCAGGAGAACAGAAGACAACAAAAGCTCAACGATCGCCAGATATTGGTGGCGACCACCGGTCCTCCCGCTCCGTACCGATGGTCGGAGCACCCGATCACCTTCACTCGGGCGGATCAATGGCTCAACTTCGACCACCCAGGCAAATACTCGCTCCTCGTTGATCCGGTGATCCGAGAGAGCAGGGTGAAGAAGGTGCTAGTGGACGGGGGGCGCAGCATCAACGTCACCTTCCCCCGGACACTCCAAGGCTTGGGAGTTCACCTCAAAGAGCTCCACGAGTCAGACACCCCTTTCTTCGGCATCGTGCCGACTGAAGGGGAATACCCGCTGGGCCACATCTACATGCCCGTCACCTTCGGAACTCCGGAGAACTACAGAACCGAGTTTCTGAGGTTCGAAGTGGCGAACTTCGACTGCGGGTACAATGCCATCATCGGGAGGCCGGGATTGGCAAAGTTCATGGCCATTCCGCATTACACGTACATGATACTAAAGATGCCAGGACCACAAGGAATCATAACTGTGCGCGCTGACTTCCAAGGCGCCGCAGAGTGCTTCCGAGTGGCCATCCAGGCGGCCCTCACCACCAAGCCGTCGACGACTTCTTCAACACAGGCGAACTCTAAGCCTGAGGAGAACCTTGCAGCGCCGGCAAACGAAGCTCAGGCCGCGACCTCTATGCGGCCGACTGAAGAAACTAAAAGGATCAACCTGGGGTTCGCTGATGAACGCAAGACTGCCATCATCAGCTCCAGCCTGGACAACAAATAGGAAGACGCGCTCGTCCAGTTTTTGCAAGATAACCGAGACGTATTCGCATGGCAACCTGCGGATATGCCGGGAGTCCCAAGAGAACTGGCCGAGCACAAACTGAAGGTCTATCCCCAGGCAAGGCCGATCCGGCAAAAACTACGTCGTTTCACGCCCGACAAAAGAGAGGCCATTCGCGCTGAGCTGGCCCGCTTGGTCGCGGCTGGGTTTATTAGAGAGGTGTTACACCCCGAGTGGTTAGCCAACCCTGTTCTTGTACTCAAAAAGAATAAAGTGGATTGGCGTATGTGCGTCGACTATACTGATCTCAACAAACATTGTCCAAAGGATCTGTCGGGGACCATAATTAGGGGTACCCTCAAGACGCCTAATTCTCAGCTGGTAACCCCCATCAGCATAAAGCTGCAGAGGCCTGATGGGTTTGATTAAGTCAGGGATCAGTCCATACGAGCGACTTGATCGCGCCTCGCCCGAGCCTAGCCTCGGGCAAGGGCAGCCGACCCTGGGGTGTTTCCGTCTCGCCCGAGGCCCCTTTTTACGGCAGACGCACCTCCGGCTTGCCCGAGGCCTTGCCTTCGTTGAGAAGCAACCCTGACTAAATCACCGCGCCCACCGACCAAGTCACCAGGGCGTTTAACGCAAAAGGTAAGACCGACGGGCGACCAGACTCCGCCAGAGGCACTATAGGAGGCTCCGCCCGACCCAGGGCTCGGACTCGGGCTAAGGCCCCGGAAGACGGCGAACTCCGCTCCGCCCGACCCAGGGCTCAGACTCGGGCTAAGGCCCCGGAAGACGGCGAACTCCGCTCCGCCCGACCCAGGGCTCGGACTCGGGCTAAGGCCCCGGAAGACGGCGAACTCCGCTCCGCCCGACCCAGGGCTTGGACTCGGGCTAAGGCCCCGGAAGACGGCGAACTCCGCTCCGCCCGACCCAGGGCTCGGACTCGGGCTAAGGCCCCGGAAGACGACGAACTCCGCCTCGCCCGACCCAGGGCTCGGACTCCGCCACGGCCTCTACCGAACGATCTCCGCCTCGCCCGACCCAGGAGTTCGGGCTCGGCCTCTGTCATGCAGGACGGACTCGACCTCGACTTCGGAGGAGCCTCCACGACGCCCGACCTAGGACACAAGACCGCCACGTCAACAGGAAGCGTCGTCATCACCCTGCCCTGAGCCGACTTGGGTCGCAGAGAACAAGACCGGTGTCCCATCTGGCCAGCTCCGCCAGATAGGCAATGATGGCGCCTCACTAGACCATGACGACGGCTACTCTCGACTCCCTTACGAAAGCAGGGAGACGTCAGCAAGAGCACAGCTGTTCCAACAGCTGTCCCTCCATCAGGCTCCGTTACTCCTCCGACAGCCACGACGCCACACCAACAGGGTGCCAAGATCTCTCCGGCTGCCACCTTGGCATGTACTTAGGGCGCTAGCTCTCCCTCGCTAGACACTTAGCACCTTGCTACACCCCCATTTTGTACACCTGGATCCTCTCCTTACGCTTATAAAAGGAAGGACCAGGGCCTTCTTAGAGAAGGTTGGCCTCGCGGGAACGAGGGCAGGGGCAGGCGCTCTCTTGGGGCCGCTCGCTCCCCTCACCCGCGCGGACGCTTGTAACCCCCTACTGCAAGCGCACCCGACCTGGGCGCGGGACGAACACGAAAGGCCGCGGGAATCTCCGTCTCCCTCGTCGCGACCCGGCTCCGGCCACCGACCTCTCGCTCTCTCTGTTCCCCCCTTCGCGCTCGCCCACGCGCTCGACCCATCTGGGCTGGGGCACGCGGCACTCTCACTCGTCGGCTCGGGGACCCCCCGGTCTCGAAACGCCGACAGTTGGCGCGCCAGGTAGGGGCACGCTGCGTGTTGACGAGCAGTTTCCCGTCAAGCTCCAGATGGGCAGTCTCCAACGACCTCTCCAACCCGGGACGGTGCTCCATTTCGGGAGCCTCGAGTTCATGTCTCTCGACAGCGGCTACGACATGGTACTCCTTCCACCGCCGTGCGACGGCGACAATGGCGGTCGACAGCCCGCCCGCCGGCGGCGGAACCGACGACGTCTTTCCCGCGTGGGGGAAGGACAACTTTCGAGCTCGCCCCACCCTCTCCCTCGCCGTCGGAGGAGGAGGAGGCGGGGCAACCAGGGCCGAGCGGGAGGCTGCGCTCCGACGGCTGTCGAGCAAATCGACATCCCCAGCGCCCCAACGGAGGACACGCCAAGTGTCACCCTCGCGTTCGAGGCGGAGGAGAGCGCCGTCCCCCCGCAACACGTCGACCCCGAGCAGGTGGACGACGCCAGCACGCTCACGAAGGGCCTGCAGGACGTCGCCCTCGTACCCAAGACGACGGTGCGGTCAGCCCCCGACGTGACTTCATCGCTCCTCGTCGACCAAAAGGTACCGACTGCTCCCCATCTTTCGTCATTTCGACTCGGCCTCAACCTGCCTAGCGATCTCGCTTTGGCGGATATCCACGTTGAGGCGAGTGCAACCCCTCTGGGGTTTCGTGCGCGGTCGCCCTGGGACCGATTGACGGGCGTCTCAACCTTCGGACCCTTTGGGTCCGAGGAAGACGACGACCCCAGCATCTGCTGGGATTTCTCCGGATCTGGCAACCCCAGTGCCATGCGGGACTTCCTGACCGCGTGTGACTACTGCCTCTCCGACTGCTCCGACGGCAGCCGCAGCCTTGACGACAAGGACTGCGGCCCAAGCCGCGAATGTTTCCACATTGAGCTAGGGGATCCCTCCGGAGGCAGCCATCTCGGCATGCCGAAGGATGGCGATCTCCCTAGGCCAGCGCCTCGCGCCGACATCCCGCGGGAGCTAGCTGTGGTCCCCGTTCCGGCGGGGGGTCACGACCCACAGCTCGAGCAAGTCCGCGGGGCGCAGGTCGGGCTCGATGAGGGAGCAGGAGCGCTCGAGGCAATCCGCCGGGACGTCGGGCCGGTATGGGCGGGCCAGCCCCCGACCGGAGAAATACGTCACCTGCCCCAGGGTCTCCAGCACCGCATCGCCAACGATGCCAGGGCCAGACTGCCTCCCGCATCCGGCGGAACCGGTCAGGACCTGGCAGCGGCAGCGATGCTCCTCCGCGCGATGCCGGAGTCATCTACTACCGAGGGACGGTGAATCCAGGGAGAGCTCAAGCATCTCCTGGAAGGCGCTGCGGCCCGGCGGGCCGAAAGCTCAGCCTCACGGAGGCAGGGGTACCCCTCGGAACCTCGTGCCGCGACTTCCCGGCCCATGCGGGAAGCCTCGGTCTATACCGGGCGCACGCGCAACACCGCGCCTGCGGCCCCGGGCCACCTCGGCGACGAGCGCCCTCATCGCGACCGTCGGGCACGCCTCGACGAAAGGGTGCGCCGAGGCTATCACCCCAGGCGTGGGGGACGCTACGACAGCGGGGAGGATCGGAGTCCCTCGCGCGAACCACCCGGTCCGCAGGTCTTCAGCCGAGCCATTCGGCGGGCGCCGTTCCCGACCCGATTCCGACCCCCGACTACTATCACAAAGTACTCGGGGGAAACGAGACCGGAATTGTGGCTCGCGGACTACCGCCTGGCCTGTCAGCTGGGTGGGACGGACGACGACAACCTCATCATCCGCAACCTCCCCCTGTTCCTCTCCGACACTGCTCGTGCCTGGTTGGAGCACCTGCCTCCGGGGCAGATTTCCAACTGGGAGGATCTGGTCCAAGCTTTCGCCGGCAACTTCCAGGGCACGTACGTGCGCCCCGGGAATTCCTGGGACCTCCAAAGCTGTCGGCAACTGCCGGGAGAGTCTCTTCGGGACTACATCCGGCGGTTCTCGAAGCAGCGCACCGAGCTGCCCAACATCACCGACTCCGATGTCATCGGCGCGTTCCTCGCCGGCACCACCTGCCGTGACCTGGTGAGCGAGTTGGGTCGCAAGACCCCCACCAGGGCGAGCGAGCTGATGGACATCGCCACCAAGTTCGCCTCCGGCCAGGAGGCGGTAGAGGCCATCTTCCGAAAGGACAAGCAGCCCCAGGGCCGCCCGTCGGAGGATGCTCCCGAGGCGTCTACTCCGCGCGGCGCCAAGAAGAAAGGCAGGAGGAAGTCGCAAGCGAAACGCGACGCTCCCGACGCAGACCTTGTCGCCGCCGCCGAGCACAAGAACCCTCGGAAGCCCCCCGGAGGTGCTAACCTCTTCGACAAGGCACTCAAGGAGACGTGCCCCTACCATCAGGGGCCCGTCAAGCACACCCTCGAAGAGTGCGTCATGCTTCGACGCCACTTCCACCGGGCCGGGCCACCCGCAGAGGGTGGCAGGGCTCACGACGATGACAAAAGGGAGGATCGCCAAGCAGGAGAGTTCCCTGAGGTCCGTGACTGCTTCATGATCTACGGAGGGCATGCGGCGAATGCCTCGGCTCGGCATCGTAAGCAAGAGCGTCGGGAGGTCTGCTCGGTGAAGGTGGCGGCACCAGTCTACCTAGACTGGTCCGACAAGCCCATCACCTTTGACCGGGGCGACCACCCCGACCACGTGCCGAGCCCGGGGAAGTACCCGCTCGTCGTCGACCCCGTCATCGGCGACGTCAGGCTCACCAAGGTCCTGATGGATGGGGGCAGCTGCCTCAATATCATCTACGCCGAGACCCTCAGGCTCCTGCGCGTCGGTCTGTCATCCGTCCGAGCAGGCGCTGCGCCCTTCCACGGGATCATCCCCGGGAAGCGCGTCCAGCCCCTCGGGCAGATCGACCTTCCTGTCTGCTTCGGAACGCCCTCCAACTTCCGAAGGGAGACTTTGACGTTCGAGGTGGTCGGGTTCCGAGGAACCTACCACGCAGTGTTGGGAAGGCCATGCTACGCGAAGTTCATGGCCATCCCCAACTACACCTACCTAAAGCTCAAGATGCCAGGCCCCAACGGGGTCATCACCATCGGCCCCACGTACAAACACGCGTTCGAATGCGATGTGGAGTGCGTGGAGTACGCCGAGGCCCTCGCCGAGTCCGAGGCCCTCATTGCCGACCTCGAAAGCCTCTCCCGAGAGGTGCCGGACGTGAAGCGACACACCGGCAACTTCGAGCCAGCGGAGACGGTCAAGGCCGTCCCTCTCGACCCCAGTGGCGATACCTCCAAGCAGATCCGGGTCGGTTCCGGGCTCGACCCCAAATAGGAAGCAGTGCTCGTCGACTTTATCCGCGCAAACGCCGACGTCTTTGCGTGGAGTCCCTCGGACATGCCCGGCATACCGAGGGATGTCGCCGAGCACTCGCTGGATATTCGGGCCGGAGCCCGACCGGTCAGACAGCCTCTGCGCCGATTCGACGAGGAAAGGCGCAGGGTGATAGGCGAGGAGATCCACAAGCTGATGGCAGCAGGGTTCATCAAGGAGGTATTCCATCCCGAATGGCTTGCCAACCCTGTACTTGTGAGGAAGAAAGGGGGGAAATGGCGGATGTGTGTAGACTACACTGGTCTTAACAAAGCATGTCCAAAGGTCCCCTACCCTCTACCTCGCATCGATCAAATCGTGGACTCCACTGCAGGGTGCGAAACCCTGTCTTTCCTTGATGCCTACTCAGGGTATCATCAAATCAAGATGAAAGAGTCCGACCAGCTCACGACTTCTTTCATCACGCCCTTCGGCGTGTACTGTTATGTCACCATGCCGTTCGGTTTGAGGAACGCGGGTGCAACGTACCAGCGGTGCATGAACCATGTGTTCGGCGAACACATCGGTCGCACGGTCGAGGCTTACGTCGATGACATCGTAGTCAAGACGAGGAAAGCCTCCGATCTTCTCTCCGACCTCGAACTGACATTCCGGTGTCTCAAGGCGAAGGGCGTCAAGCTTAATCCCGAGAAGTGCGTCTTCGGGGTGCCCCGAGGCATGCTCTTGGGATTCATCGTCTCCGAGCGGGGCATCGAAGCCAACCCGGAAAAGATCGCAGCCATCACAAACATGGGGCCCATCAAAGACTTAAAAGGCGTACAAAGGGTCATGGGATGTCTCGCGGCCCTGAGCCGTTTCATCTCGCGCCTCGGCGAAAGAGGCCTGCCCCTGTACCGTCTCTTAAGGAAGGCCGAATGCTTCACTTGGACCCCCGAGGCCGAGGAAGCCCTCGGGAACCTGAAGGCGCTCCTCACCCAGGCGCCCATCTTGGTACCCCCAGCTGATGGTGAAGTCCTCCTGGTCTACGTCGCCGCCACCACTCAGGTGGTTAGCGCCGCGATCGTGGTCGAAAGGCAAGAAGAGGGGCGTGCATTGCCCATTCAGAGGCCAGTTTACTTTGTCAGCGAAGTGCTGTCCGAAACCAAGATCCGCTACCCACAAGTTCAGAAGCTGCTGTATGCAGTGATCCTGACGAGGCGAAAGTTGCGACACTACTTCGAGTCTCATCCGGTGACTGTGGTGTCATCCTTCCCCCTGGGGGAGATCATCCAGTGCCGGGAAGCCTCGGGACGGATCGCAAAGTGGGCGGTGGAAATCATGGGCGAGACGATCTCGTTCGCCCCTCGGAAGGCCATAAAATCCCAGGTGCTGGCGGACTTCGTAGCCGAATGGGTCGACACCCAGTTGCCGACGGCTCCGATCCAACCGGAGCTCTGGACCATGTTTTTCGACGGGTCGCTGATGAAGACGGGAGCCGGCGCGGGCCTGCTCTTCGTCTCGCCCCTCGGGAAACACCTGCGCTACGTGCTCCGCCTCCATTTCCAGGCGTCCAACAATGTGGCTGAGTACGAGGCTCTGAACAACGGGTTGCGAATCGCCATCGAGCTAGGGGTCCGACGCCTCGATGCACGCGGCGACTCGCAGCTCATCATCGACCAAGTCATGAAGAACTCCCACTGCCGCGACCCGAAGATGGAAGCCTACTGTGAGGAGGTTCGACGCCTGGAAGACAAGTTCTACGGGCTCGAGCTTAACCACATCGCCCGGCGCTACAACGAGACTGCGGACGAGCTGGCGAAGATAGCCTCGGGGCGAACGACGGTTCCCCCGGACGTCTTCTCCCGGGATCTGCACCAACCCTCCATCAAGATAGGCGACGCGTCCGAGCCCGAGGTGCCCTCGGCCCCGTCCGAGGTGACCTCGGCCCAGCCCGAGCCACCCTCGGTTCAACCCGAGGAACCCTCGGCCCCTGAGGGCGAAGCACTGCGCATCGAGGAGGAGCAGAGCGGGGTCATGCCAGATCAAGATTGGCAAACCCCGTACCTGCAATATCTCCACCAAGGAGAACTGCCCCTCGACCGAGCCGAGGCACGGCGGGTAGCGCGACGCGCCAAGTCGTTCGTCTTGCTGGGCGATGAGAAGGAGCTCTACCACCGTAGCACCTCGGGCGTCCTCCAGCGATGCATCTCCATCGCCGAAGGTCAGGAACTCCTGCGGGAAATACACTCGGGGGCTTGCGGCCATCATGCAGCACCTCGAACCCTCGTCGGGAACGCTTTCCGCCAAGGCTTCTACTGGCCGACGGCGGTGGCTGACGCCACTAGGATTGTCCGCGCCTGCGAAGGGTGCCAATTCTATGCGAAGCAGACCCACCTGCCCGCTCAGGCTCTGCAGACGATACCCATCACCTGGCCCTTCGCTGTGTGGGGTCTGGACCTCGTCGGCCCTCTGCAGAAGGCGCCCGGGGGCTACACGCACCTGCTGGTCGCCGTCGACAAATTCTCCAAGTGGATCGAGGTCCGACCCCTGAACAGCATCAGGTCCGAGCAGGCGGTGGCATTCTTCACCAACATCATCCATCGCTTCGGGGTTCCGAACTCCATCATCACCGACAATGGCACCCAGTTCACCGGCAAAAAATTCTTGGATTTTTGCGAGGATCACAACATCCGGGTGGACTGGGCCGCCGTAGCTCATCCCATGTCGAATGGGCAAGTAGAGCGCGCCAATGGCATGATCCTACAAGGGCTCAAGCCTCGGATTTACAACGACCTCAACAAGTTCGGCAAGCGTGGATGAAGGAACTCCCCTCGGTGGTCTGGAGCCTGAGGACGACGCCGAGCCGAGCCACGGGTTTCACGCCGTTCTTCCTGGTCTACGGGGCCGAGGCCGTCTTGCCCACAGACCTGGAATACGGCTCCCCGAGGACGAGGGCCTACGACGATGAAAGTAACCAAGCAAGCCGAGAAGACTCGCTGGACCAGCTGGACGAGGCTCGGGACAGGGCCTTACTACACTCGGCGCGGTACCAGCAGTCCCTGCGACGCTACCACGCCCGAGGGGTCCGACCCCGAGACCTCCAGGTGAGCGACCTGGTGCTTCGGCTGCGGCAAGATGCCCGAGGGAGGCACAAGCTCACGCCCCCCTGGGAGGGGCCGTTCATCATCGCCAAAGTTCTGAAGCCCGGAACGTACAAGCTGGCCAACAGTCAGGGCGAGGTCTACGGCAACGCTTGGAACATCCAACAGCTACGTCGCTTCTACCCTTAAGATGTTTCCAAGTCGATTAAATACCTCGCACCCACGCAAAGTTTAGTCAACAAGGAAGGGTCGGCCTCGCCTCGGCAAAGCCCGACCCTCCCTCGGGGGCTAAAAGGGGGGAAACCCCCTCTGCGTCAAAATTTTCCTCGAACAGAAAATCTCTTTTATCAGAATACCTTTCGTGCTTTTTGACTACTTCGAAAAGTGGATCCTGGAAACGACGGGGTACACGTAAGCAGTCAAGGCTGACCGAGCCGAGGGACTCCTACGCCTCCGGGATACGGATACCTCACTCATCACCTTCTGCGATAAGTAACTCGCGTTCAGATAAGGTGACTCTGCGGATCGAATAAGTCTTTACGTTCGAAAGCCTTTCTGTCGAAGCGATTCTTCGAGCCTTCTCGACCGAGTCGGTGACAGGGCCTCATGGACGGGTGAAAGTACGCGTAAGCGGCGAGGCCGACCGAGCCGAGGGACTCCCACGCCTCCGGGATATGGATACCTCACTCATCACCTTCCGCGAGAAGCAACTCTCGCTCGCACTAACATCCCTGCTACCGACAAAAAGTCCAGATACTCGAAACAAAGAGGAAAAGAGACACGGCTTTATAACGCAGCAAGGGTGTGTGTTCCGGCCTCGACGGCCGCACAAGGCCCACGCTACAAGACGATTTGACCCTGCAGGCTCGGATCATGACGCTGGAAGAGGGCGATGACACCCTCGGCATCGACAGCACCTTCGGCAAGGCCCGACCTAGCCTCGGACGACGACGCGGTCCGAGGGCCTTCGCTCCGAAGGACGACGTCATCACCACGCCCGAGCAATCTCTGCCAGGGACTTCTCCGAGAACCCGGCCCGAGCGGACGGCTCGGCCGGCCACCTCCGGGGCCTCGGCCGACCACCTTCCGAGGGCGCCAGCTCGGTCCGAAGCCTCGGCTGATCAACTCCGACGCCAGTCCTGCCAACGGACAACCCGACTAGGCTCCGGCCAACCAGGTTTCATTTCCGAGCCAACTCCGCCTCTGCTCATGCTGATATCGCTACCCCTGGCCTCGGCTCGTCGAAGAGCGGCCGAGGGGTCTCTTTAACTAAGCTAGAGGAGCCTCGGACAACATGTCCGACCGAGCCGAGGGACTCCTACGCCTCCGGGATACGGATACCTCACTCGTCACCTTGACACGGGGCGACTCACGCTTGGTGAAGCGGTTCAGATAATCAGCAGGCGAGTCTTAGTGCTCAGAAATGAGGAAAAAACACGGCTCCGTGCCGGCGTTACATACATGTTCAGGCCCCGAAAGCCGAAATGAACAAAAAACCCGGCACTCGAAGTGCCATTACAAACGGAACTCCGGTTCCCCCCCCCCCCCGCAGGTACGAACAACCCCACTCGATGGGGGTGGGCCTGCGGGGCAGCAGAAGACCGACGAACGGCATGTCGCCGCCCGCCCCGGCAGCGGCGACGATGAAGACGTCTGTCCTGGGGGGCCGAACAGCAGCAATGATGGCCTCAGGGCGGATGCTGCTGCTGGGAGGCCCCCGCCCTTGCCCAAACTCGAGAGGCAAGGACGGGCAGAAGGCCGTAGAGTCGGAGGTCGGTCCGTGGCCAACCTCGGCTGTCGCGCCGGCGGAAGAACCTCTTCCAGCTGCCGTGGCGGGAGGCGGCACCGGGGGCAGCTCCGAGATTGCTCGGCTCAGAGAGCCGGGCACGCTGCAGCTGTTGGCGCCACGGACGACTCCCGCCCTTCCCCCCGATCACTGGGGGAAGGAGCGGGTCACCACCCGCGCAGGGGCCAACCCCGACCCGGCACACGCCCCTCCTCAGCCCTGGTGATGAAAATCCTTGAGGCTGAGGAAGGGGCGGATGCCGCAGCCCGGCTCGCTTTCCCCCACCATCAAGCCGGAGGTCACCATCCTGGGTGACCGTCGGTGGAGGGGTGCAGCCGGGCTGCATGATGAAAATCCTTGAAGCCGAACGATGGCTGAAAGGTACCAACTCCCACGGAGTTGCGTTCCTCCAACAATGGGGCGAAGAGACGGCGGTTTCCCCCATCCGGGGGCTTGGAAGGTGGAAAGACACGATGCATAAGGCAGGGAGAAGGCATGGTCGCCTTACGAAAGGGTCGCCCTCCTTTTAAAGACAACTCCCCCTGCTTGAGCCCCCAACCGTCACGGGATGAGTCTTCTTCAACACGCCTCCAAAGCCCTCCCCCGTGGCGCGGGGGCTGGGACCCACAAGTCAGGGAGACCGGCTCCGAGCAGAAGAAGCCGAACCGCCGCGCACGACGCGCGCAACCACCCAGCGGTTACAAGTAACCCTCCACTTTTGCCCAGACCAGCGGGCGAAAGGGGCAGGCGGCCATGCAGGCGGCATGCAACCGCGCCAAGTGGACGCGCTTCTCCGACTCCTGACAGGCCAGCGCGACGGCTCAAGCCCACGCGTCGCGCAACTGGCGCGCTGGGTGCTGCATGCGAGCCGCTGTGCCACTTGCACCACCACCGCACCTCCTCGATTGCGGAACCGATACCGCGATTCGAGGCGACCCAGCCCGCGACCCAGCAGCGCCAGCCTGGCGCAGCGGTCAAACGCGGTCAAAAGTGGGCCGGCAGTAATGACGGTGGCAGGCGCGCGAGAGCAGCAGCCACGCCATCAGCCAAGCTCATGTCCCATCCGGAGGCAGCGAGAGAACCCTCTCTCACGGTGTGAAGACGACGCGCCCGTGACCCGTACCTCGAACGGCTCGCGCACGCGCAACGGCAGCCTCGCCAACTACTCGCCCCGGCGCATTAACTCTGCGGCTGGACGGGCGACGCTTCCAGCAGGAGCGGCTGGCGACGCTTCGCCTTCACCAAAACGACCACACCTAAAAAAGGTACGCCACGTCGTTCAATTTCGTATCCTTTTTTCCCTTTTCCTTCTTTCTCTATCTCTTGCAACAGGGACCGGGAAAGGGGGTACCCCCAAAGGGATCCTTCCCCGTGAAGGAACTAGGCTCCGAGCCTCCCTACTGATCAGGGGTTCGAAGGCTGGCCCCCCGAGGGGTTCAACAGCCGCCTCAGATCGCGTGGGCCCGACACCCACTACTGGTCAAGGGTTCGAAGGTCGGCCTCCCGAAAGGTTCCACGACCGCCTCAGGCTACTCGGGCTCCGCGCCCATTACTGATCAGGGGTTCGAAGGCTGGCCTGTCGAAGGGTTCACAGTCGCCTCAGACGCCGAGCGAGGGATGACCAGGGGTACGTTCGATACATAACCAAGGCTCGGGCTGCGCTCCCGAGGTACCCTAGGACATTTCCGAGACCAGCGGGAACGACTCTGTAACGGAATCCCATCGGAGGGAGGCAACGAGCCCTCGGACCCCGTCGCTAGGGGACCGGGTCCGGCAGATCACCCGCAGGTACTTTTGGGCGTGCCTCCGGGCCCCTAGCCGACCCCCAACGAACGGGGCACGGACGTCCACTCGGATTACCCGATTGCAGCTCACCGGAGACACCATGTTCGGTGCCCATCGAGGGTAACATGGCGTTCTCCCCCCCTCCTCCTTGCGGAAAGGCGACGTAGGGGCGTATGTAAAAAGTCGAGTCTGTCCCTGATCGTCCTCTCGCTCTGTGCGGAGGCTCGGGGGCTGCTCTCGCAAACCCGGCTCCGGCCGAACCGTTGACAGCGTCAACATACCAGCCCGAGAACTTGGGCCCCGACAGTGCACCTGGGCTACGCCCTGCTCGCATGAGGGAACCGCCAAACCAGCCGAGGCATTACGCAAGGCATTAAGACCTCGAAGGAGTGAAACCACTCCTCCGAGGCCTCGGGGGCTACACCCGGCGGGTGCGCTCGCGCGCACCCACCGGAACAAAGTACCACCGAGAAAGGCTGGTCCCCTTGCAAAAAAAGTGTGACGCAAGCCTCCAAGCGAGTGTTAACACTCTCTTCGAGGCTCGGGGGCTACTGTCGGGGACCATAATTAGGGGTACCCTCAAGACGCCTAATTCTCAGCTGGTAACCCCCATCAGCATAAAGCTGCAGAGGCCTGATGGGTTTGATTAAGTCAGGGATCAGTCCATACGAGCGACTTGATCGCGCCTCGCCCGAGCCTAGCCTCGGGCAAGGGCAGCCGACCCTGGGGTGTTTCCGTCTCGCCCGAGGCCCCTTTTTACGGCAGACGCACCTCCGGCTTGCCCGAGGCCTTGCCTTTGTTGAGAAGCAACCCTGACTAAATCACCGCGCCCACCGACCAAGTCACCGGGGCGTTTAACGCAAAAGGTAAGACCGACGGGCGACCAGACTCCGCCAGAGGCACTATAGGAGGCTCCGCCCGACCCAGGGCTCGGACTCGGGCTAAGGCCCCGGAAGACGGCGAACTCCGCTCCGCCCGACCCAGGGCTCGGACTCGGGCTAAGGCCCCGGAAGACGGCGAACTCCGCTCCGCCCGACCCAGGGCTCGGACTCGGGCTAAGGCCCCGGAAGACGGCGAACTCCGCTCCGCCCGACCCAGGGCTCGGACTCGGGCTAAGGCCCCGGAATACGGCGAACTCCGCTCCACCCGACCCAGGGCTCGGACTCGGGCTAAGGCCCCGGAAGACGACGAACTCCACCTCGCCCGACCCAGGGCTCGGACTCCGCCACGGCCTCTGCCGAACGATCTCCGCCTCGCCTGACCCAGGAGTTCGGGCTCGGCCTCTGTCATGCAGGACGGACTCGACCTCGACTTCGGAGGAGCCTCCACGACGCCCGACCTAGGACACAAGACCGCCACGTCAACAGGAAGCGTCATCATTGTAACACCCCTGGTGTTATTCTAACTAAAACTTGAGCATGACATCATGAGCATGGGCATTGCATATGTTTGATACACCTAGAGTGCATTCACTAGGCAAAAATTTCAAACAAGTTGTATTGTTTTACTGTTTTGCAAATAGGACCTTGGTTTAAGGACTTAACCCTAAATAGTGGTTAAAGGGGTAAAACTTAACCTAAGTTGAGAAAAACCTTAGGGCTTGTGAGAAAAATCACAAAACAACCTCAAACACTAAGTGGAATCACAATTATACCCCTGGGATATTAAAAACCTTAATTGGAACCCTGGAAAACCCAAAGTCCAAACCCTAGGGACCTATGTGCAAAATTGATGCACAATTGGACTAAAGTGTAAAAACTAGTATGTTTTAAACCATAAAGTCATTTGGTCCCCAATTGAGGAGATTTACAAGCAAAACCCTTGGTTTTGGACTTATTTGCAAAATGGACCCTATTGAGTTCTAAACTAAGTCTGAAAGTTAGTAAATGGGCTCAACTTTGGAGCCTTGTATCTTTCAGAATATAGAGTTTTTGCCCTAGGTCACCACATCAAAATTGTAGCCCAATTATAGGAGAACAACTTTGCTTAAGAGTGGGAGCAGAATTGTTAAGAAAATATTGGAGATAATCCAGCTCAAAGTTTGGCTGTCAGACTGTTGAAGCTGAAATTCAGAGTTGCAGTGCTATGAGGTGAGCTTTGAGCTCGATTTTGATTTGGATCCTGTGCTCAAATGTGATCAAGTCCTATAGTGGAGTTGTAGCTGGTATGTAGCACTACAACTTTGGTGCTGAGACTGGGACCTGTCATCACATGAAATTTGGAGAGAAATAGCTCTAAAGTAGCTCGGTCAGGTGTACTGATGAAGCGAAGGCCATGGTACAGTAACCGCTTAACACTGAAGAAGATCTTTCCGTGCCCGTCGCCGGTAGCCGTCGCCGTCGATCGTCGGCGCTGTGATTCGTGCTCGGCGGTCACTAGATAAGCCTGCCGCGGTAAGGTCCTCGTCACCAGTGAGCTGGCCACCACTCCGACGAACCCCCCCTGTCTCCCTTCAACTTTGCGGCTGGCGGATTACCTCGCCGTCGACCGCCGCCTCTCGACCGGGTGCCGCGTGGCTCTACCCTTTCGCCGTGTCGCCAGGACCTTCTCTGACCCCTCCGTGGATCACTGGAGTTACCGCCACGTCGCGGCCACGTACCCGCGAAGCCAGTGCGTCTTCCCCGTCTCCGGCCGCCAGCGCAATTTGCTCCAATTGATCGCCACCGCTCTCGGAGCCTATAAATTGAGCCCCCCCTCGGCTGCGCCATGTATTTGGCTAACTATTGCACCCGCTCCCGCACTCAATCGTCCACTAGCTCGCCGTAATTTTGCGTTGCCCCCAAACCTGTTTTCCGCCGCCGTGTTGTGAGCTCGCCGTGGTCAGCCCTCCACAGGTCTGTTCCTGCCCTCTGCGCCTTCGTTTGTGCATGCTCGTACCTCCGTGATGCTTGCCGAGTCCTTTAATTGAACTAGACCGGCGCCTATCGCCGGGAACACGCTTATGTCGCCGTTGTGCTTACGGCCACCGTGGCCGGAGCTCCACGATCCACCAACAGTGCGATTGAGTTAGGGGAAATGGTCTGGCTAACCCCAATTTCGTGTCCACCGCTCGGAGAGCTCAGCCACTGCCCCAATCGGCCGGTCTGCTGCTCGCCGGAGCGCGGCCGAGCTTGAACGCCGTCGGGGACTACGAATTGTGAATTGACAAGAATCCGAGGACATTTTCGTGATCTGTCAGTGACTGGTTCAAATAGTGACCGAACCCAACTCCCATTAGCCCAAAACCCCGAGGACCCCCGCGCAAGTCTGCCCCGCGGGCGCGGGCGCACTCCCGTTTTCTCTGTAGGCTGGGCCGTATGGGCTACTTCTGGCCCAGTACTATTCATTCCTTTCTTCTTTTCTTTTTACTCCAGAGCCAAAACAATTTTAGAAAATTGTAGAAAAATGATAAAATTGTGAAACCAATTTTCCTAGATTCCTTATTTTCCCTAGAATTTAATAAAAATAGTTTCATGATTTTTAGTCTAAACAAAGAAATTTAGGGCATTTAAAATAGCCTAAACTATTGATTCTGGATTTTTAGAGAATAAATAATAAGTCCAAAATTTCCCAAACTTTTTATATGAGCTTATCACATTATTTAGAAGCCATGGGTAGAGTTTGGTTTGATTTGGGCCTTGTTTGATCACTAAACCCAAAACCACCCCCCCTGCTCCATGAACTCCTTTACTGACTCCGGAAACCCTAGGTTCTCGGAGTACCGTGAAGGAAAGTTGTACTCAAGACATAAATAACAAGTTTATGCTATCTTTGCATCCTCATGAGCATTCCATGACATCCATCCTTATGTATGTATATGGTTATATTAGAGCAAGAAGAAGAAGAAGAAGTTTTTGAAGAAGGGATACCACCCACCTCTGATCCCCAGGCAGACAACTGCTTCTATTTTGATATCTGTGGATCCGAGCAAGACACCTCTGATAACAAAGGCAAGCCCCGGTGCATTTGCCACTTACCTTGATGTTTTAAAATCTTTCTCACTTACTTGCTGCATTAGGTGTTAGGAGTTGATTGATTAAACAATTCCTGCATTGCCTTCCTTGACTTTGATTACCCTCCTTGAAATCCTGTTTTTACAAAAAGATTTTACTATGCTTAGTATTGCTTTAGAAAAACAAAAGGATTTGTTTTACAAAAGATGTTTGGCAAAGTGGGAGGGATGTTTTCAAAAATAAAACTTGATGGTGAATCTGTCAAAGGCCTTGATGGATTCAACATCGGAAAAGATGTACCTCTGCCAGGTACCAAACTTTGGGTTTGAAAAGATTAAGCTGAGACCGGGCGGGTGACTTGCACGAGAAAGAGAGTCTCGTGTAGTGTCTCCGTCTGAGTCGATTAAGGACCGTCTCGATGTAGGCTTGATGATCGAGGACCCTTTAGCTGGTCACATGCCTCGTCATGGGTAAGCCTTGCCTCGGGCAGACTAAGGCCGGAATAAGATAACACGAAATGGGAGTGGAGCGGTGGCGAGAGTAGCGTGTACCCTCCGTGGCAAGAGGCTGGACGGTGGTGTATCTGTGCTCTCGGTTTGCGTGAACCTGATCCGGTCTTAAGAACCCCGGTGGCGGGTTGACATATGCAAGGGTTAAGTGCTACATATGTCGTGTGATTGGAGATCCTCAGCTGAGTATAATCGATTCGGATCGCCGTACCTTCGCGGTTATGAAGACTTGGTCACTGACCTACACGTAGCATTCCACTAAAGATGATGGGTTTTTGGTTAAGAAATTGGCTAGTGCAGGACCAGTGATTGAACTAGGGTAGAAAGAACTCTAGTGCAGGTAATTCTACCTAACTTGACAATTAAAATTGGATTTTTAAGGATCCACTTTAGTAAGCATTTCTGCAAAATAGAGTCTTTGATTCTTGAGAAGCCTTACCTTGACTCCCCTATAACCAGCATACCCTTGAGAGTCTTTTTCTTAGTCGGGTAAGACTTGCTGAGTAATTCCATACTCAGGGTTTATCCCTTTGTTGTTTTTAGGTGGGGAAGTAGCAGACTTTTGCTGCTTCTGTACTAAGGTGGTTCCCAAGGGAGAAAACCAAGACTGAAGTGCGGGAGGACTCGGTCCTCCATCTAGAACCTTTTGTTTATAGTCTTTCGGGAGAAGTTGTGTCTCCCTGGTTTGTATAATTATTACTTTTATGCACTCGCTTTTAGAACTGGTCTGTAATAACTTAACTTGAGCTTACTTTGGAAATAAATGTAAGATTATGTAATCGCTTCCGCATTTCTTTATCTCCGATGATCTGTAATGTCTGCAAGACGGGTGAAACGTTCCTGGTGAGGTAAGGAAAGATACCGAGCTTGTCAAGTAACTTAGGAACATCTACAGGGTGTCTGATGTCTGTTAGACAAGGACAACTGTAGGTGGGCCTGATTACTTGGGAGGTTCCGTCACAGCTGGTATCGGAGCGGGGCCCTTCTTTGCAGATATTCCAGGGCATCTTCAAAAGATTTTCAAAAGTCTTATCTAAAGATTCTTTTCTTTTCTTACCTAAGTAGTCTGAAGAGTTTATATTAAAGACCAGTTAGGAAGAGTGCAACATATAGAAGGTTGAATCAACCAAGGTTGGTTCTGTACTTACTCATGCATCATGCTAAGAATTATACTAATAAATTTCCCCTTTAGAAAATGCCGCCGCGCACAAGAAAGACCGCGCGTAAGTCGACTGGACCTCTTGGAGTGCCTCGACATCAGCTTGCTCTGCGAGATGTAGATAGTAGTAGCGGGAGCAATGATCCCATTGGGGATCTAGAAGCAGAAGTAAGCAGGCTCCAATTGGAACTCCGCCGCAGGACAGCTATATGGATTGGAGATGGTGACCGTATAAATGAGTTACGAGCAGACGTTCGCCATCTGCAAGACCAGCTGGCCGATCGGGATTTGGCACTCGATTGGGCTGTTCAATCTCGTTCACTGGCATGGGCCAAGGAGGCAAGGGCTCAGGCCCGAGTGAAAGAACTCAGCACAGCTGTCGACGAACTGCAGGTGTACTGCAATACATTACATGAAGAAGTGCATGTGCTCTACTCGCAACTGCACCCCAGTGAGCCTGCCCATCCTACTGAGGCAGAAGCCGGACCCTCCCACGTTGCGGGACGCGCGTCGGGTGGGGAGCTAGATCTTTTTGAGCCCCCTCCTTCTTTGAGGTTGGTGGACGTCTAGACTCCTACACCCGACAATGAAGCCGCCAAAAGCAATGGGAAGCAGGACTAGTAGTATAGTAAGAGTAGAGTAGTGTATTGTAGTATGTACTGTTGTATAATAGGGTAAACTTTTGTAAAATGGGTTATGTATCCTGTTGTATAATATCGAGTCTGTACCATTACTCTTTATAGTAATGTAAAACGGAAGGTTTTCTTTGGCACATTGTGTTTATTCAAATGTTTTTGCCTCAGATGCCGACCCGTACTCGAGGACAGGATGCAGCTGGAACATCCGGGGGTGGGGATGCTACCCCGAATCCACCTCCCGTTCCACCCACACTGGCCGAGGCAATCGCTGCCTTGGTAAATGCTACAGCTGACAACACCCGCTTTCTGAGGGAGATGGCGGGTCAGCAACAGCTTCAACAACAAGCAGGACGAGGATTCCAGCAGGGTCCTCGTGAGACTACATATCTGGATTTCTCGGAGACTCGTCCGCCTCTCTTTATTAAAGCAGAAGATCCGCTTGAGGCCGACGAATGGATACGGGTCATAGAACAGAAATTTGGCCTTCTTCGCTGCTCAGAAACCCAGAAGCCATTATTTGCAGCCCAACAACTCCGAGGCCCCGCCAGTACTTGGTGGGGGAACTTTGTGGCCATCCAGTCGGATAATCATCAAGTTACATGGAACGAGTTCAAAGCAGCATTCCGCGAGCATTATATCCTTGAGGGAGTGTTGCACATGAAGCAAGAAGAGTTTATGAAATTGAAACAAGGGGGAGATACTGTGAACCAGTATCTCAACAAGTTCAACCACCTGTCCCAGTACGCAATTGATCAGGTGAACACAGATTTGAAAAAGAAGAATTGTTTTATGAGAGGTTTGAACGACCGGATGCAGCGGAAAATGGCTGCATGTATTGATCTTACTTATGGAAAGGCTGTCAGCACAGCCTTATCTGTGGAGGCCAAATATGCAAATACTGGGAAAAGTAAGGGAGTCAGTGGTGATCGGCCTAGCCAAGGCCCGGTAAAGAGGCAACGGTTTATTCTCCGGCCCTCTAACCAGAATCGTTCAAGTGCACCACCTTTCCCTTTCAAGCAGCCTATAATTATTCGTCCCAACAAAGCCCCTACTGCCTCAAGTCAGCCGGGTGCCCCAGGCACTCGATTCCCTGCTCTGCCAAGTCCTTCCACTGGATGCTTTAACTGTGGCAAATCTGGGCATTTCATTAAAGATTGTCCCTATCCTCGGCAAAATCAGGCCAATAATCAGCAAGGATCGGGAAATTCAGCTCCAGGCAAGGGAAATACTTCGGGCAAAAATACCAAAAAGACGGGGCGAGTATATTATACGCAAGTGGCTACCACACCGGAGGGAGAGCCGGTGATGATGGGTACGTTCCCTGTGGCCAACCACCCTGCAATAATTCTTTTTGATTCTGGTGCTTCACATACCTTCATTAGCAAGACATTTGTGGAGCAACATCACATTACATGTCATGAATCAAAAGAGGGTTTTAAAATTCATTCACCTGGGGGATACATTTTTACTAAAGAAGTGGCCTATGGAGTGCCAGTAACTATGGCCGAACGGAACTTTCCTGCCAACATGATTGTTCTGAAAGGCCAAGATATAGATGTAATTTTGGGGATGAATTGGTTAACTCAACACAAGGTAGTACTCAACACTGAACTCAGAACCGTCAGGTTGAGTTATAATCAAGAAGAAATTCTCTTGTCTCTCCCCAAAACCAATCCAGCCAAAGCTTCTGGTAGAATCTTTGAAGCCATTGTACCGGAGATCAAGAATATTCCGGTAGTCTGTGAGTTTCCAGATGTGTTTCCGGAAGATTTGCCTGGACTACCCCCGGAAAGAGATGTGGAATTTGTAATTGAGCTAAAGCCCGGTACGGCTCCCATTTCCCGAAGGTCGTACCGTATGCCCCCTAATGAATTGGCGGAATTGAAGATTCAATTGCAAGATTTACTGAATAAGGGATTTATCCGGCCAAGCTCGTCCCCTTGGGGTTGTCCCGCCATCTTTGTGAAGAAGAAGGATCAAACCTTGCGCATGTGCGTGGACTATCGGCCCCTGAATGAGGTCACCATCAAAAATAAGTACCCTCTTCCAAGGATCGACATTTTATTTGATCAACTGACAGGGGCGAGGGTATTTTCTAAAATTGATCTCAGGTCGGGCTATCATCAGATCCGTATTCGGCCCGAAGATATACCAAAGACCGCATTCACTACGCGGTATGGGTTGTTTGAATACCTAGTAATGTCTTTCGGGCTTACCAATGCTCCTGCCCACTTCACCTATTTGATGAACTCGGTGTTCATGCCCGAGTTAGACAAGTTCGTGGTGGTCTTCATCGACGACATTTTGATATACTCTAAAAATGAAGAGGAGCATGCTCAGCACCTACGGATTGTATTGACGCGCCTGAGGGAACATCAGCTATATGCCAAGTTCAGCAAGTGCGCGTTCTGGCTGGAAGAAATTCAATTTTTGGGGCACGTATTATCAGCCAAGGGAATTGCGGTAGATCCTAGCAAAGTCAAGGATATTCTGGAGTGGAAACCTCCAACGACTGTTCACCAAGTCCGGAGTTTTCTTGGACTAGCAGGATACTATCGCAGATTTATACCTGATTTTTCTAAGCTTGTGAAGCCAATCACAAGTTTATTGAAGAATGATACTAAGTTCAATTGGTCTTCTGGATGTAATAAAGCCTTTGAGCAACTGAAGACACTATTGACCACTGCTCCGGTATTGGCTCAACCGGACATCACTAAACCTTTTGATGTATATTGTGATGCGTCAGGCAGTGGACTCGGCTGTGTGCTAATGCAAGAAGGCCGAGTAATTGCATATGCTTCAAGGCAGTTACGCCGACATGAGGAGCACTATCCAACTCATGATCTGGAGTTAGCTGCGGTGGTTCATGCCCTGAAAATATGGCGTCACTATCTGCTGGGAAATATCTGTCACATATATACTGATCATAAGAGTTTGAAGTATATATTTACCCAGTCAGAGTTAAATATGAGGCAGAGGCGATGGCTTGAGCTTATTAAAGATTATGAACTGGAAATCCATTATCACCCAGGCAAGGCCAATGTGGTGGCAGATGCATTGAGTCGTAAGACTTCCTGCCACTGTCTTATGGTTAAAACCTCCGAGAGCACTTTGTGTCAAGAAATGGAAAGGTTAAACCTGGGAATGATCCAGCAAGGGACTTTAAATCAGCTAAAGCTTGAGTCAACCATTTTGCAAAGAATAATTGATGCTCAAAAGGATGATCTGGGCATGAAGCACATACGAGAGAAGATCAGGGCTGGAACAGCCCAATGTTTCAAGGAAGATGACCAAGGTGTGTTATGGTTCAATAACCGCATAGTAGTGCCGAAGAATGAAGAACTCCGCCAGCAAATTTTAGATGAAGCGCATCTTAGTCGCTATTCTATTCATCCGGGAAGCACTAAGATGTACCAAGATTTAAAGCAACATTACTGGTGGACGAAGATGAAGATTGAAATTGCACGCTATGTGGCTAAGTGCGACACTTGCAGACGTGTCAAAGCCATACACATGAAAGCTGCTGGTCCATTGCAATCTTTGTCAGTCCCAACATGGAAATGGGAAGACATCAGCATGGACTTCATTGTGGGATTGCCCAGGACCGCAAAAGGGTACGACTCTATCTGGGTGATTGTTGATCGACTTACAAAGGTTGCTCATTTTCTGCCGGTCAAGACATATTACCCGGTACTTACATATGCGGAGTTATACATTGCTCGTATTCTCAGTTTGCATAGTGTTCCAAAGACCATAGTGTCGGATCGTGGACCTCAGTTCGTATCCAAATTTTGGGAAGAACTTCATAAATCCCTGGGAACTAAGTTACTCCACAGTTCGGCCTATCATCCTCAAACCAGTGGACAAACTGAGAGAGTGAACCAAATACTGGAAGATATGCTGCGGGCATGTGTCCTGGATTTCTCACAGAAATGGGATGAATGTTTACCTTTGGCGGAGTTTTCATATAATAACAGTTACCAGGAAAGCATCAAGATGGCACCTTTCGAAGCTTTGTATGGGCGACGGTGTCGAACTCCACTAAATTGGTCTGAACCTGGAGAAAGGTATTTCTTTAGGCCTGATATGGTGAAAGAAGTCGAAGAAAAGGTTCAGAAAATCATTCATAATATGAAGAAAGCTCAGACTCGACAAAAGAGTTATGCAGACAAACGGCGAATGCCCTTATTCTTTTTAGAAGGAGACTATGTCTATTTAAAGGTTTCACCAATGAAAGGCGTATCGCGTTTCGGGGTAAAGGGAAAACTTGCACCCAGGTACATTGGTCCATTTCCTATTCTTCAAAGATATGGGCCAGTGGCATATCAACTTCAACTTCCCGAAACATTGTCTGCTGTACATAACGTGTTCCACGTGTCACAATTGAAGAAGTGCCTTCGGGTTCCCGATCGAACCGTTGAAGTGACCGATGTTGTCCTGGAACCAGATTTGACATACTCGGAACATCCCATTCGAGTTCTGGATCAAAAGGACAGGGTTACCCGGAGAAAAACTCTCAAGTTTTATAAGATACAGTGGAACCAGCATTCGGAAGAGGAGGCTACTTGGGAAACCCAAGATTTCTTAGATAAGAATTTCCCAGGCTTTCTAGCCTCTTGTAAGTTGTAAAGCTTGTATAGCTGTGTAATAAAGGAGTGAACCCCCACACCACCCCTGCCTTGTACCAAAAATAAGGAAATAAAAACGTGACACATTTCCTTTTCCATTACTCACCCTAGGACTTTAAATCTCGGGACGAGATTCTTTTATGGGGGGAAGGATGTAACACCCCTGGTGTTACTCTAACTAAAACTTGAGCATGACATCATGAGCATGGGCATTGCATATGTTTGATACACCTAGAGTGCATTCACTAGGCAAAAATTTCAAACAAGTTGTATTGTTTTACTGTTTTGCAAATAGGACCTTGGTTTAAGGACTTAACCCTAAATAGTGGTTAAAGGGGTAAAACTTAACCTAAGTTGAGAAAAACCTTAGGGCTTGTGAGAAAAATCACAAAACAACCTCAAACACTAAGTGGAATCACAATTATACCCCTGGGATATTAAAAACCTTAATTGGAACCCTGGAAAACCCAAAGTCCAAACCCTAGGGACCTATGTGCAAAATTGATGCACAATTGGACTAAAGTGTAAAAACTAGTATGTTTTAAACCATAAAGTCATTTGGTCCCCAATTGAGGAGATTTACAAGCAAAACCCTTGGTTTTGGACTTATTTGCAAAATGGACCCTATTGAGTTCTAAACTAAGTCTGAAAGTTAGTAAATGGGCTCAACTTTGGAGCCTTGTATCTTTCATAATATAGAGTTTTTGCCCTAGGTCACCACATCAAAATTGTAGCCCAATTATAGGAGAACAACTTTGCTTAAGAGTGGGAGCAGAATTGTTAAGAAAATATTGGAGATAATCCAGCTCAAAGTTTGGCTGTCAGACTGTTGAAGCTGAAATTCAGAGTTGCAGTGCTATGAGGTGAGCTTTGAGCTCGATTTTGATTTGGATCCTGTGCTCAAATGTGATCAAGTCCTATAGTGGAGTTGTAGCTGGTATGTAGCACTACAACTTTGGTGCTGAGACTGGGACCTGTCATCACATGAAATTTGGAGAGAAATAGCTCTAAAGTAGCTCGGTCAGGTGTACTGATGAAGCGAAGGCCATGGTACAGTAACCGCTTAACACTGAAGAAGATCTTTCCGTGCCCGTCGCCGGTAGCCGTCGCCGTCGATCGTCGGCGCTGTGATTCGTGCTCGGCGGTCACTAGATAAGCCTGCCGCGGTAAGGTCCTCGTCACCAGTGAGCTGGCCACCACTCCGACGAACCCCCCCCTGTCTCCCTTCAACTTTGCGGCTGGCGGATTACCTCGCCGTCGACCGCCGCCTCTCGACCGGGTGCCGCGTGGCTCTACCCTTTCACCGTGTCGCCAGGACCTTCTCTGACCCCTCCGTGGATCACTGGAGTTACCGCCACGTCGCGGCCACGTACCCGCGAAGCCAGTGCGTCTTCCCCGTCTCCGGCCGCCAGCGCAATTTGCTCCAATTGATCGCCACCGCTCTCGGAGCCTATAAATTGAGCCCCCCCTCGGCTGCGCCATGTATTTGGCTAACTATTGCACCCGCTCCCGCACTCAATCGTCCACTAGCTCGCCGTAATTTTGCGTTGCCCCCAAACCTGTTTTCCGCCGCCGTGTTGTGAGCTCGCCGTGGTCAGCCCTCCACAGGTCTGTTCCTGCCCTCTGCGCCTTCGTTTGTGCATGCTCGTACCTCCGTGATGCTTGCCGAGTCCTTTAATTGAACTAGACCGGCGCCTATCGCCGGGAACACGCTTATGTCGCCATTGTGCTTATGGCCACCGTGGCCGGAGCTCCACGATCCACCAACAGTGCGATTGAGTTAGGGGAAATGGTCTGGCTAACCCCAATTTCGTGTCCACCGCTCGGAGAGCTCAGCCACTGCCCCAATCGGCCGGTCTGCTGCTCGCCGGAGCGCGACCGAGCTTGAACGCCGTCGGGGACTACGAATTGTGAATTGACAAGAATCCGAGGACATTTTCGTGATCTGTCAGTGACTGGTTCAAATAGTGACCGAACCCAACTCCCATTAGCCCAAAACCCCGAGGACCCCCGCGCAAGTCTGCCCCGCGGGCGCGGGCGCACTCCCGTTTTCTCTGTAGGCTGGGCCGTATGGGCTACTTCTGGCCCAGTACTATTCATTCCTTTCTTCTTTTCTTTTTACTCCAGAGCCAAAACAATTTTAGAAAATTGTAGAAAAATGATAAAATTGTGAAACCAATTTTCCTAGATTCCTTATTTTCCCTAGAATTTAATAAAAATAGTTTCATGAATTTTAGTCTAAACAAAGAAATTTAGGGCATTTAAAATAGCCTAAACTATTGATTCTGGATTTTTAGAGAATAAATAATAAGTCCAAAATTTCCCAAACTTTTTATATGAGCTTATCACATTATTTAGAAGCCATGGGTAGAGTTTGGTTTGATTTGGGCCTTGTTTGATCACTAAACCCAAAACCACCCCCCCTGCTCCATGAACTCCTTTACTGACTCCGGAAACCCTAGGTTCTCGGAGTACCGTGAAGGAAAGTTGTACTCAAGACATAAATAACAAGTTTATGCTATCTTTGCATCCTCATGAGCATTCCATGACATCCATCCTTATGTATGTATATGGTTATATTAGAGCAAGAAGAAGAAGAAGAAGTTTTTGAAGAAGGGATACCACCCACCTCTGATCCCCAGGCAGACAACTGCTTCTATTTTGATATCTGTGGATCCGAGCAAGACACCTCTGATAACAAAGGCAAGCCCCGGTGCATTTGCCACTTACCTTGATGTTTTAAAATCTTTCTCACTTACTTGCTGCATTAGGTGTTAGGAGTTGATTGATTAAACAATTCCTGCATTGCCTTCCTTGACTTTGATTACCCTCCTTGAAATCCTGTTTTTACAAAAAGATTTTACTATGCTTAGTATTGCTTTAGAAAAACAAAAGGATTTGTTTTACAAAAGATGTTTGGCAAAGTGGGAGGGATGTTTTCAAAAATAAAACTTGATGGTGAATCTGTCAAAGGCCTTGATGGATTCAACATCGGAAAAGATGTACCTCTGCCAGGTACCAAACTTTGGGTTTGAAAAGATTAAGCTGAGACCGGGCGGGTGACTTGCACGAGAAAGAGAGTCTCGTGTAGTGTCTCCGTCTGAGTCGATTAAGGACCGTCTCGATGTAGGCTTGATGATCGAGGACCCTTTAGTTGGTCACATGCCTCGTCATGGGTAAGCCTTGCCTCGGGCAGACTAAGGCCGGAATAAGATAACACGAAATGGGAGTGGAGCGGTGGCGAGAGTAGCGTGTACCCTCCGTGGCAAGAGGCTGGACGGTGGTGTATCTGTGCTCTCGGTTTGCGTGAACCTGATCCGGTCTTAAGAACCCCGGTGGCGGGTTGACATATGCAAGGGTTAAGTGCTACATATGTCGTGTGATTGGAGATCCTCAGCTGAGTATAATCGATTCGGATCGCCGTACCTTCGCGGTTATGAAGACTTGGTCACTGACCTACACGTAGCATTCCACTAAAGATGATGGGTTTTTGGTTAAGAAATTGGCTAGTGCAGGACCAGTGATTGAACTAGGGTAGAAAGAACTCTAGTGCAGGTAATTCTACCTAACTTGACAATTAAAATTGGATTTTTAAGGATCCACTTTAGTAAGCATTTCTGCAAAATAGAGTCTTTGATTCTTGAGAAGCCTTACCTTGACTCCCCTATAACCAGCATACCCTTGAGAGTCTTTTTCTTAGTCGGGTAAGACTTGCTGAGTAATTCCATACTCAGGGTTTATCCCTTTGTTGTTTTTAGGTGGGGAAGTAGCAGACTTTTGCTGCTTCTGTACTAAGGTGGTTCCCAAGGGAGAAAACCAAGACTGAAGTGCGGGAGGACTCGGTCCTCCATCTAGAACCTTTTGTTTATAGTCTTTCGGGAGAAGTTGTGTCTCCCTGGTTTGTATAATTATTACTTTTATGCACTCGCTTTTAGAACTGGTCTGTAATAACTTAACTTGAGCTTACTTTGGAAATAAATGTAAGATTATGTAATCGCTTCCGCATTTCTTTATCTCCGATGATCTGTAATGTCTGCAAGACGGGTGAAACGTTCCTGGTGAGGTAAGGAAAGATACCGAGCTTGTCAAGTAACTTAGGAACATCTACAGGGTGTCTGATGTCTGTTAGACAAGGACAACTGTAGGTGGGCCTGATTACTTGGGAGGTTCCGTCACAATCATCACCCTGCCCTGAGCCGACTTGGGTCGCAGAGAACAAGACCGGTGTCCCATCTGGCCAGCTCCGCCAGATAGGCAATGATGGCGCCTCACTAGACCATGACGACGGCTACTCTCGACTCCCTTACGAAAGCAGGGAGACGTCAGCAAGAGCACAGCTGTTCCAACAGCTGTCCCTCCATCAGGCTCCGTTACTCCTCCGACAGCCACGACGCCACACCAACAGGGTGCCAAGATCTCTCCGGCTGCCACCTTGGCATGTACTTAGGGCGCTAGCTCTCCCTCGCTAGACACGTAGCACCTTGCTACACCCCCATTTTGTACACCTGGATCCTCTCCTTACGCTTATAAAAGGAAGGACCAGGGCCTTCTTAGAGAAGGTTGGCCTCGCGGGAACGAGGGCAGGGGCAGGCGCTCTCTTGGGGCCGCTCGCTCCCCTCACCCGCGCGGACGCTTGTAACCCCCTACTGCAAGCGCACCCGACCTGGGCGCGGGACGAACACGAAAGGCCACGGGAATCTCCGTCTCCCTCGTCGCGACCCGGCTCCGGCCACCGACCTCTCGCTCTCTCTGTTCCCCCCTTCGCGCTCGCCCACGCGCTCGACCCATCTGGGCTGGGGCACGCGGCACTCTCACTCGTCGGCTCGGGGACCCCCCGGTCTCGAAACGCCGACAGGATCCCTTCGGGCTCCCGAGGATAGACCAGGTGGTGGACTCCACCGCTGGATGTTCTGTGCTGTCTTTCCTGGATTGCTATTCCGGATACCATCAGATTAGTTTGGCAAAGTAAGACGAGGAAAAAACAGCGTTCATCACTCCGTTTGGTGCTTTCTGTTATACCTCCATGTCGTTTGGCCTCAAAAACGCGGGAGCGACTTATCAGAGAGCCATTCAAACATGCTTAGCCGATCACTGGGGCAAGCGTGTGGAAGCCTACGTAGATGATGTGGTAATCAAAACGGAGAACTCGGAAAACTTCATTGAAGACTTACAGCTGGTTTTCAACAGTCTACGGCGGTATCGATGGAAGCTTAATCCCGAAAAATGTGTTTTTGGGGTACCAGCAGGAAAGTTACTCGGATTTATTGTCAGCCACCGGGGAATTGAGGCTAATCCGGATAAGATCGAAGCTATCATGAAAATGGAGGCACCACGATCACAAAAGAAGGTTCAGCGACTTACCGGGTGTATGGCAGCTCTGAGCAGATTTATATCCAGGCTAGGAGAAAAAGGTTTACCATTTTACAAGCTACTCAAGAAAGTGGATAAGTTTCAGTGGACTTCAGAAGCACAGGAAGCTCTAGATGCACTGAAAAAATTCTTGACAACGCCACCAGTACTGAAGCCGCCACGGCGAGCCACATCAACTCAACCAGCCGAAGATCTACTGCTGTATATCTCTTGCACGACTCATGTGGTAAGCACTGCGTTGGTAGTCGAGCGAGCAGAAGAAGGACATGCCTACCCAGTGCAACATCCTGTTTATTTCATCAATGAAGTTCTGGGTCCCTCGAAGAAAAAGTATCCTCAAGTTCAGAAGCTATTATATGCAGTACTTCTAACTGCCCGCAAGCTACGTCACTACTTCGACGACCACAAAGTCATAGTAGTCACTGGTTTTCCGATAGGGGATATTCTTCACAACAAGGAAGCCATTGGCCGAATAGCCAAGTGGGCCTGTGAGCTGGGATCTCATGACATCGAATTTCGGCCTCGCACTGCCATCAAAACTCAAGCATTGGTTGACTTCGTACCAGAGTATGGCGAATGTATTTTGATGGCTCACTGAAGCTGCAGGGAGCAGGAGCAGGAATTCTCTTCACCGCACCTGGAGGCGAGCACCTCAGATATGCCCTCCAGTTGCTATTTCCAGCCTCTAACAACGCAGCCGAGTATGAAGCTCTGATCCATGGACTGAACATCGCTATATCATTGGGCGTCAAGAGACTGATGGTGTACGGAGACTCTCTGGTAGTCATAAGCCAGATAAACAAAGAATGGGATTGTTCAAGCGATTCAATGGGAAAGTACTGCACTGCCGTCCGAAAGCTAGAAGATAAATTTGAAGGTCTGGAATTTCATCACGTAGAAAGAGATCGAAACACGACAGCCGATGTACTGTCCAAGCTAGGATCCAGTCGAACTCAGGTCCCACCTGGAGTCTTTGTACAAGAAATATTACAGCCGAGCATCTCAATGGATCAAGCAGAAGAGTGTAATATCGTGAATCAACCAGAGTCAGACTCTGATGACTGGAGAAGGCCAATCATCAGATATATAAAAGATGAAGAGGAACCAGATGACAAAAATGCAGCCGAGCGTATTGCCAGACAGTCGGCTCACTACACACTCATTGGGGAGACATTATACAGACGGGGTACATCAGGCGTCCTCATGAAGTGCATTCTCTCATCTACTGGGAAGCGACTTCTGGATGAGGTCCATGCTGGGCAATGTGGAATACACGCAGCATCCAAGACGATAGTCGGGAAGGTCTTCAGGTCAGGATTCTATTGGCCAACAGCGAAAAGTGATGCGGCCGAGTTAGTTCAGAGGTGCGAAGCTTGTCAGTACTTGTCAAAGCAACAACATCTACCAGCACAGCAACTGCAGACCATACCAGTGACTTGGCCCTTCGCATGCTGGGGACTGGATATGATTGGACCTTTCAAGAAAGCTCAAGGAGGATACACTCATGTACTGGTAGCAATCGACAAATTCACTAAATGGATAGAGTTCAAACCCAATGCTTCTTTAACCTCAGCTAAGGCCGTGGAATTCATACAAGACATAATATTCAGATTCGGGATACCAAACAGCATCATAACTGACCTAGGATCCAACTTCACAAGTTCAGAGTTCTTCGATTTCTGCGAGCAAAAAAGTATGCAGATCAAGTATGCTTCAGTAGCGCACCCAAGAGCCAACGGGCAGATTGAGCGAGCCAATGGGATGATACTGGAGGCACTCAGGAAAAAGGTCTTCGATAAGAATGAAAAGTTCGTAGGAAAGTGGATAAGGGAATTGCCCTACGTCGTTTGGAGCCTAAGAACCCAACCTAGCCGAGCTCTGCATGGAAACACTCCTTTCTTCATGGTCTATGGGTCAGAGGCAGTGTTACCCGCCGATCTCAAGTTCGGGGCGCCAAGGTTGATCTTCGAAAGCATAGCAGAAGCCGAAGCTACTAGGCTGGAAGACATTGATATACTCGAAGAAGAACGGCTGAATGCCGTAATTCAATCAGCACGATACCAGCAGACTCTAAGGCGCTATCACGACAAGGCCGTGCGACAGCGATCCTTCTCAGTAGGAGATCTCGTCCTCCGCCGAATTCTAACGGGGGAGGGACGGCACAAGTTATCGCCCTTATGGGAAGGACCCTTCATAGTAGCAGAATTCACTCGGTCAGGATCATATCGTCTCACTCAGATGGACGGCACAGAAATTGGGAACTCCTGGAATATAGAACACCTCAGGAAGTTTTATCCCTAGCTGTATTTCAAAAGCTATCGGGACAATAATGTACTCTGTAAAGTGGGAAATATGTCATCAATAAAAAAGGCTTCAAGAGTACTCAGTTTGTTCATGATCGACTTGCATTCTTACTTAACTCGGGGTGACCACTATGCCCTGCTAACGGAGCAATCGGCTTAAGTGGTAACAACTTAAGCCGGTGCAACATGCTCGCGCTTACTTAACTCGGGGTGACCTCTATGCCCTGCTAACGGAGCAATCGGCTTAAGTTGGCAACAACTTAAGCCGGTGCAACATGCTCGCGCTTACTTAACTCAGGGTGACCACTATGCCCTGCTAACGGAGCAATCGGCTTAATTTGGCAACAACTTAAGCCGGTGCAACATGCTCGCGCTTACTTAACTCAGGGTGACCACTATGCCCTACTAACAGAGCAATCGGCTTAAGTCGGCAACGACTTAAGACGGTGCAACATGCTCATGCTTACGTAACTCGGGGTGACCACTATGCCCTGCTAACGGAGCAGTCGGCTAAAGTCGGCAACGACTTAAGACGGTGCAACATGCTCACGCTTACGTAACTCGGGGTGACCACTATGCCCTATTAACAGAAACAACCGACTTAAGTCAGCAGCGACTTAAGGCGATCTGACGCGCTTACGATTACTCATATAGGGATGACTTCTATATCCCGCAAACAAGTTTCAAAACCATCATACATCATTTTACTACTGCAAATTTACGTACTGTTGAATTCTGAAACAATAGGAGAATAACAATATCATTCAAGTGCTAAACTGGTATCCTCTAACAAATGTCTGACCATGCTAACCGCGCGCTCAAAGCACGCAAAATATTTCTCTATTTCGCGATATCTTTCTTAGGAGCAACCGACGAGGAAGGGCGACTTGAGGAATCAGGAGCAGCATTCACGTCAGCCCTTATATCTTCAGGAACAACCACGCCGGGTCTCCTCATCAAGATTCGCCCCGCCCGAATAGCCTTATCCATGGCTCTGTCGCGCTGGGCTCTCAGAGTAATAGAAGTTTCTTCAGCAACCTTGGCAGCCAATTGAGCGGTTTCTAGCTCTTGGGCGATGGACTTCTTGGAAGCATGCAGTTCTTTGATAACAGCATCCTTAGCCGATATCAATTGCTTGAGCCGGATCACCTCATTCGTGGATTCCTGCAGCTTACAACGATGGTTGTCTAACTCCTCCATGGTGAAGCGATGACTCCTCTCCAAGATGGTCAACGAGTTGCTGGAATCACGATACAGTCTGTCAAGATTGTCGTGAGAAGCAACAAGGACACGTTTTTCTTCCTGCAAACAAAAATCAACTCCTTCAAACATCAAGCAAGCAATAGGAACACAGTAATGCAAGGCACAGTTCCATAAGTCACCTTTTCAGAATCAAGCTGAGTACGAAGGGAAGAGCTCAGTGCATTGGCGTCATCTAGGGCAGCAGAGACCTGAGCTAGTTTAGTCTGGCTTTGAGAATACTTTTCTTCAAAATTAGAGCACCGCTGGACCAGTTCAGCCTGATCTCGAGAATGTTTTTCTTCAAGAGCGGAAATCTGACGAGTCATATCTAGCAGGAGACAATCAAACAAAAGGGGTCAGAATGTAAGGCAGTTCAATAATGAAGACAAAGAGAAGCAAAAAAGCACTAACCAGCATTGGTCGCCTCCAAGTCAGAGACACGATGTTGAAGTAACACCGGATTCCAACGTGCAAGAGACAAAGCTCCTTCTGGAACAGAAGCACCCTGCAACCTCAGCTGGCTAGCCATCCCGTCCACCAAAGCCTGATAAGGAGAACAGATGAATGTAATGACAGCAGTTCATACGGTACAAAAGTCAGGACAGAATATATCACAGTACCTGGAGATTGGAGAAGAACGAAGGGACTCCCAAATCGTGAGAGACCAACCGATGACCGGGCGTAAGGTCGCCACCAGAAGCAGCTTGCAACGAACCAACAGGAACCAACTCAGTGCCATCAACAGAGCCCAAAACTTGGTCAGCGGGGACGCTGCCCTCTAAAGCGACTCCCTGGCCCAAAGCTTGGGCTACCACCATGCAGCCGGAGTGCAGAGGCGATCCCGCATGAACGTCCATGGAAGTACAAGAGGGAGACCCCTCTCGGACACCCTCGGGCGCTGGGTCATGGTTTGCGCTGCCCACTTGAGCCGGATCATCTCCGGCAGTACCCTCGGGGGCTGGGCAGTGGCTTGCGCTTCCCACCCGAGCCGAGTCATCTCCGGCAACATCCTCGGGGGCTGGGCAAGTGTCAACACCGTCCTTGAGGACCAAGTTCTCTGCAGTAGCCGCCTCTAAGGCTGATGGACCCTCAGTTACTTCCATGGGACCAAGACGATCCAAGTCAGCCTCCTGACCCTCAAGACCACGCTCTAAGGTCGATGAGGCGCGGGATGACCTCAACCCAGCATCAAGCACATCAGCACAAATCTCCATCACACCATCATCCGCTGGCTCTGATAACAGACCCTCTGGAACCATATCTTCAAGAGTCTGATCAAAGTTCGCTAGGGACAATTCTTGTAGACCGATGAGGGCAGACAAAGCAGGAGAAGAAACTCCACTACTTTCACCACTGTCGACGTACTGCCGACTGTTCTTCCGAGTCAAAGGGACTTCATCTTCTTCCTCCCCGTCGTCTTCATCAGCAACACAGGCAACACACCCATTGGGATCAACAGCAGATGGAGCACCCCCATTGGGATCAGCAACAGATGGAGCACCCCCATTGGGGTCAGCATCAGTAAATTCAGGCACAGGCACTTCTTCAGCAGCAGGAACCGAAGTACCAACGTCCCGATCCAAACTAGATACTCGCCGGAGGCATCTCTTTTTCTTTTTCTGCTCATCAGCAGAAGGATCAAGCTGATTGGCTCGGCAAGGGCATCTCGGGCGAGCACTGGCAGGCTTCTGAATATCCAAGGTTGTACCAGCTTCTGGGAGAGGCGCCACCACCATTATCCCGGCAGGAGCAGCACTAGAAGAGTCCTCAGCCAGCAAGTCAAGCATAGCGCTTATTTCTGCGTCACTAGGATCCAAAGGCACCTCAAAGTGGACCTGTCGTTCATCATCAGGAATTTCCCCGAGCGAGGCAACCAAGGCGCTAACTTCTTCGACAGAGGGTCGCACTCTAAGGCCCAAACCGCCATCAACGACAGGGGGATTCGACACAAAAAGAGTGAAGGCCTTGTGAGGAGGCAGGTTCCATGCTGAGTATGCCACTGGGGCACCAATATTTGATACCTTGCCTCTAAGAATCATCTCAAGTCGGTTCACCAAGTCTACAGAGGGAATTCTTCTGTTGGTAACCCGAGTTGAGTCAGCTAGGCCTCGGTACAGATAAGCCAGGTATGCCCTGTCTTTCAACGGCTGAATGTTCTTGAAGACGAAATCAGCAACCACAGCCTCAGCAGTCAGACCCCTCTCCTTCAGCAGTCCAACTTCAGCTAGCAAAGCCCCTGCCTCAGCCACCTCCTGATCAGTGGGGGATTCGGTCCAACTTGGAGTGCGAACATCCGGCTGTCTTCCCGACCTAGGGGGAGAGAATTTCCATGGTTCTCAACAATAAACCACTCCAAGCGCCATCCCTTGATACTGTCCTTGAGAGGGATTTCAAGATATTCAGTCTTCCTCCCGCGGCGCATCTCTAAACTAGCACCCCCAACCAGCTGATGCTGCCCCCCGGCCATCCCAGGGCGACAGTGATACAAGTATTTCCACAAACCAAAATGTGGCAGCACGCCAAGAAAAGCTTCGCATAAATGAATGTAAATGGAAATTTGCAGAATAGAATTGGGATTCAGATAGGTCAAGTTAAGACGGTAGAAATCAAGGAGGCCGCGAAAAAAGGGAGAAATGGGAAGACCGAGACCGCGGAGAAGGAAAGGAACGTAAATCACGGATTCATGGGTATCCTCTGTCGGGACAGTGACCCCATGACAAATCCGCCAAGAACAGAGCTCCCTCGGGGGAAGGACCCCGATGGACACGAGGTGGAGAAGGTCAGGCTCGGAGACAACAGACATATGGTTACCTGCGAAAGGCAACTGACTGTTGGGGTCGATTGGGGGAATCACTGCGGCGGATGAACTCGAGGCTTTCCTCTTGGGCGCCATCTCAACTCTACTGGCGAACAGAGCGGGAGCCGAATTGCAGAGAGGATTTGGAGGCAGGAAAGCAAGAACTAGGGCACGGAAAGCAGAGGCGGCTAAAAGCGCAGTACTTATGGGATATTCCCGAGTCAGATACCGTTTCCAAAAGCGCACAGTCAGCACCCGACAGTTACTTCTAAAACACCGGTGCGCCACATCATCACTCGGCTATTATCCTCAAAGTGGTCGACACAGTCCGCTATAACTCGGCTGTTATTTCTAAAACACCGACGTTACCACCAGTCACTCGGCAGTTACCTCTAACACGCCGACATCATCTTCAGTCGCTCGGCAGTTACCTCTAAAACTCCGACGTCGTGTCCAGTCGCTCGGCAGTTACCTCTAAAAAACTCCGACGTCGTGTTCAGTCGCTCGGCAGTTACCTCTAAAACTCTGACGTCGTCCTCAGTCGCTCGGCAGTTACCTCTAAAACTCCGACATCGGGTTCAGTCGCTCGGCAGTTACCTCTAACACGCCGACGTCGTCTTCAGTCGCTCGGCAGTTATCTCTAAAACTCCGACGTCGTCTTCAAGTCACTCGGCAGCTACCTCTAAAAGCGTCGATATGATGCCCGAGTTATTTACTTACTATTCCAAAGGAATCAACTTCACAAATAAGATGGGCGGAGGAATGATTCAAGAACTCTAAGTTATACTACAAACATAACGGACAGAGAACATCATGGGCAATGAATATCACGGCAGAAATTAACTGATTACGAAGCAAAACAATCGGCACAGAGAAGGCAATGTCATTCTTCATTAAGGGGAAGTAACAGTACTTACAAATCAACTCATTATGAGTTGATACTTCCCTACTGCTACTACTACTACTACACTACACTATACTACTCTACACTACTAATACTACTACATTATTTCACTATACTACTTCTAATCTATGCTAATATCTAAAAACCAGTGGCATTTAGCCACTGGCCTTGTTGCTGCCTTTGCTGCTGCCACCGCCGCCGCTGCCCCTGTTGCTGCCCCTGCTGCTGCCGCCGTCGCCATCCTTGCTGCCACCGCTGCCGCCCCTGCCGCCACCGTCGCCGTCATCGCCGCCACCGCCTTCGTCGTCGTCGTCGCCATCGCCGCCACCGCCCTCCTCGGATGAGTCCTCCTCGTCCGAGGAGTACTCCGACTCATCCGAGCCCTCGAGCCCGGAGCGCTCGACGGCCCGGATGTAAGTCCAGACCTCCGCCGCAAGCCCCTGGGAGTCGTCTGAATCGTCAGACGACTCACGCAGAGGGATGGGAGCCGGAGACCCCTCGAACTCAGAGGAGAACTCCTCCTCTGAGTACTCCGAGTCACCGAAGTCCTCTGATGGAGGAGTCGGCTCACGCTTGCGTTTGTTGTTCTTGCCCATGGTGGAAATTAAAGAAGGAGAAGAAAGCAAGCAGCAGAGAACAGCAAGAGATGTGAAAAAGCCGGAGAGGCAAAGGCATTATTTATAGAAGAAGAAGGCAACCGCTCACCTCCAACCACGGTCACTGAACAGTCACGAAGCATTCAATACACACTTCAACCCGTCTGAAGACACGTCAGGCGGCTGACGCCGTTTCACGCAACGCAACACCCATTGGGACTCCAGTCAACAACGCGGATGATATGATTACACCCGCCGTCACATCACATTACTACTCAGAAGCAGCCGGTTAAAACACTCAGCATACCAAGCCGTCCCTTGCCCACACCCATTGGGGGGGACGCCCAGGAATTATCAGTATATTTTTCAAAACTGTCACATCCGTGCAGGGCATGCAATGAATACCTCAAGACAAAAATGAGATATCAGTAAGGATCAGAGGAAAGCCAAATATAGCCGGTGAAGTACAAAATCTGACCGACAGAAGCGACGTGAAGACTAGCCAAAGAACGTCCATCAAATGTCCAATCAGTCGCAGAACAAGTAAATTACACCACCTAGCAAGATATGGGCGGATCGCGAACTCGGCTGCAAAAGACAAAATGCATGCTGACCTCTAAAGCATAATATTGATGACATAATGCTGACCTCCAAGGCATTCAGAAAAAAGAAAGGATTATTCTCAGCAGAAGGACACGAAATGAAGACCTTCGAGAGGATTATTTTCAAAAATCCACTCAAAGCTCGGGGGCTACACCCATTGGGTGCACCTTCGGTGCACCCCATGAATCACCATTTCAAGCCAAGATAGTGCTGACTTTTAAGGCATAAAACAAGATTAAAGACAAAGCTGGCCCTCAACCAAAGTACAAGAGTAAAATAAAAATAATTTCTGATGAAGACCTTCGAGTAGATTATTTTCCAAAATCTACTCGAAGCTCGGGGGCTACACCCATTGGGTGCACCTCCGGTGCACCCAATGAAGTTCAGGGTCCTACAATATGAAATGCCGACCTCTAAGGCACGAGCATGAAACAAAGCTCTAGTTTACGAGTGATCAAAGCAGAAGGAGACAGTAAGAAATCGTTTTTCTCCAAATTACCTGCAAGCTGGACCTGGGATCTTTGGGCTGATTACCTCAAAATCAACCCAAAGATCGGGGGCTTGTGGGGGACAGATATCCCCCGGGTCCACTGGAAGGGTAAAAGACCTCACGAGAGGCCCAAAGGCCCAATAAATCGTAAGGTCATTCCTTCATGGGCCTGGGGAGGGACAATCAGTAAAGCAGATTGACGTAAGGCCGGATTGGTGCAAGCCCGGATGGTCCCGCAGCGTCGAGCAAGCGACCACAACAGAAGATCCGACTTTCCCGCGCTGGAGCCCCATGCAACGGAACCAGGCGAGGATAAGTCGGCAGAATCCTAGGAAGATAGACTCAAACAGTTCACTATCTTTTAGGTGCACATTGTTATCATATCCACGTGTATTGCCCCACGGTCAAATATATAAGGCCTAGGGGGCACCCCTTCAGAACGATCGATCCTATTACTCAGTCATCCACCTCAACTCTCCACGTTCTCGCTTTAGAGAGCTACCTTGTAACCCATTACACAAAGCATACTCACCAGGACGTAGGGTGTTACGCATCTCTAAGCGGCCCGAACCTGTAAACATTGTCCATTGTCCCTCGTGCATCTGGCACGAACCATTTTGCTACAGTCGGCGACACCGTCCTACTCCTAAAACACCTCGAGGGGCAACCCCGGGTGTGCGGTCGGACCCAAAACACCGACACCGGGCTCTGATACCAATTGAAAGTCGCCTAGAGGGGGGTGAATAGGCGGAAACTAAAATTTACAAACTTTAAGCACAACTACAAGCCGGGGTTAGCGTTAGAAATAAATTCGAGTCCGAAAGAGAGGGTGAAAACAAATCACAAGCAAATAAAGCGGATAACACGGTGATTTGTTTTACCGAGGTTTGGTTCTTACAAACCTAATCCCCGTTGAGGTGGTCACAAAGTTCGGGTCTCTTTCAACCCTTTCCCTCTCTCAAATGGTCACCCAGACCGAGTGAGCTTTTCTCCTTAATCAAACCAGGTCACTTAGACCCCTATAAGGACCACCACAACTTGGTGTCTCTTGCTTTGATTACAAGTGTCTTGAGAACAAGAAAGAGGAAGAAGAAAAGCGATCCAAGCGACAAGAACTCAAATGAACACAAAAATCTCTCTCTCACAAGCCACTAAGTGTTTGGAGTGGTTTTGGACTTTGGAGAGGATTTGATCTCTTGTTTGTGTCTTGGAGTAAAGTCTAGAGCTCTTTGTATTGAATGCAATATGCTGGAAACTTGGATGCCTTGAATAGAGGTGGTTGGGGGTATTTATAGCCCCAACCACCAAAACAGACGTTGGGGAGGGTTGTTGTCGATGGGCGCACCGGACAGTCCGGTGCGCCAGCCACGTCACCCAACCGTTAGGGTTCTGACGGTTTTGATCGTTGGAGCTCTAACAGCCTGGGCCACCAGACAGTCCGGTGCCGCACCGGACAGTCAGTGTTCACTGTCCGGTGCGCCTTCTGGCGCTATTCTGACTCTACGCGAACTGTTCGCGCACTGTTCACGTTGCAGGCGACCGTTGGATTCGACCGTTGCGCTTGGGAGCCGTTGCTCCCCTGGCACACCGGACAGTCCGGTGACTCACCGGACAGTCCGATGAATTATAGCGGAGCGCGGCCTCAGAAACCCGAAGGTGAAGAGTTTGAAGTCGATCCACCCTGGTGCACTGGACACTGTCCGGTGGTGCACCGGACAGTCCGGTGGTGCACCGGACAGTCCGGTGCTCCAGACCAGGGTTCACTTCGGTTTCTTTTGCTCTTTTCTTTTGAACCCTAACTTTAATCTTTTTATTGGTTTGTGCTGAACCTTTGGCACCTGTAGAGTATATAATCTAGAGCAAACTAGTTAGTCCGATTATTTGTGTTGGGCAATTCAACCACCAAAATTATTTAGGAAAAGGTTTGACCCTATTTCCTTTTCAGTTCTGACCTCGCATGTCGATAAAGACTCAAGCACTGGAGGATTTCGTATCAGAGTGGACTGAGCACCAGGTCCTGGAAAGCCCAGAAGTTACTGAAGTCTAGAGAATGTATTTTGATGGCTCGCTGAGACTGCAGGGAGCACGGGCAGGGATTCTCTTCATAGCCCCTAGAGGTGAACAACTCAAGTATGCACTTCAGCTCCTATTTCCAGCATCCAACAACGCTGCAGAGTACAAGGCACTGGTCCATGGACTAAGCATCACCGTCTCGCTCGGCATCAAGAGATTAATGGTGTACGACGACTCACTAGTGGTCATAAGCCAAGTGAACAAAGGCTGAGATTGCTCAACCGACTCAATGAACAGATACTACGTAGCGGTACGGAAGCTAGAGGACAAGTTTGAAGGATTGGAGTTCCACCACGTGGAAAGAGATCGCAACGCAGCGGCGGATGCGCTATCCAAACTGAGGTCCAGTAGGGCCCAAGCTCCACCTGGGATTTTCGTCTAGGAGATACAGCAATCAAGTGTCACCACATATCAAATGGAGGAATGTCACATTCTAGGTCAAGCAGAAGTAGATCCCAACGACTGGAGGGAGCCAATCATCAGATACATAAGAAGCGAAGAAGAACCAGATGACAAGGCTGCGGCGAAGCACATCGCGAGACATTTGGCCCATTATACCATTATAGGGGGCCTACAATATAGAAGAGGTGCAGGAGGAGTCCTCATGAAGTGTATTCACTCGGCTTCTGGAAAGCTGCTGTTGGACAAGATCCATGCTTGGCAATGTGGCGTGCATGCAGCGTCACAGAATCTAGTAGGGAAAGCTTTCAGGTTCGGGTTCTACTGGCCAACAGCGAAGAACGATGCAGCGGAGTTAGTCCAGAAGTACGAGGCATGTCAATTCTTATCAAAGCAGCATCATCTACCTATGCAACAGTTGCAGACTATTCATGTAACATGGTCGTTTGTATGCTGGGGGCTGGACATGATTGGGCCCTTCAAGAAAGCCCAATGGGGATATACACACATACTGGTTGTCATTGATAAATTCACAAAGTGGATAGAATACAAACTCATCGCCTCTTTGACCTCAACAAAGGCAGTGGAGTTCATTCAAGAAATAATGTTCAGGTTTGGAATACCTAACAGCATTATTACTAACCTAGGATCTAACTTCACTAGCTCACAGTTCTTTGAGCTAATGGACAGGTAGAAAGAGCCAACGGGATGATACTCGATGCATTCAAGAAAAAGGTGTTTGACAAGAGCGAGAAGCTCGCAAGAAAATAGATTAGGGAACTACCATATGTCGTCTGGAGCCTGCGAACCCAGCCGAGCTTTACACGGAAACACCCCGTTCTTCATGGTATATGGGTCGGACGCAGTGTTACCAGCGGATCTGATCTTTAGAGCACCCAGATTAACATTCAAAAGCATAGCTGAAGCAGAAGTAACCAGGCTGGAGGACATCGACATACTAGAGGAAGAACGACTGAATGTCAGTCGGCCAGATACCAGCAGACCATGCGGCGCTATCACGACAAAGCAGTGCGGCATCGATCCTTCGCAGTGGGAGATTTGGTCCTCTGCCGAGTACTGGCGGGAGAAGGACGGCACAAACTGTCACCACCATGGGAAGGACCATTCATTGTTGCAGAGGTTACCCGACCAGGATCCTACCGGCTCACTCAAATGGATGGCACCAAAGTGGGGAATTCTTGGAATATTGAGCACTCAGGAAATTCTATCCATAACAATGCCTCAAAACTCTTGGGGATGAGTTGCACTTTGTAAGCAGAGGGCTTCATTATCAATAAAGCTTCCATGTTCCAAGGCATACAAGTTCTTGATCAACATGCTCATTATACCCTACTAATGGAGCAATCGACTTAAGTCGGAAATGCCTTAAGTCGGTGCGACATGCTCACTCTTACACGACTTAGGGTGATCACTATACCCTACTAACGGAGCAATCGACTTAAGTCGGAAACGCCTTAAGTTGATGCGACATGCTCACGCTTACGCGACTTAGGGTGATCACTATACCCTACTAATGGAGCAATCGGCTTAAGTCGGAAACACATTAAGTCGGTGTGACATGCTCACGCTCACAGGACTTATGGTGATCATTATACCCTACCAACGGAGCAATCGGCTTAAGTCGGATACACCTTAAGTCGGTGCGACATGCTCATGCTTACATGACTAGGGGTGATTACTATACCCTACTAACAAAACAGTCAGCTCAAGTCAGGAATGCCTCAAAGTAATACAACATGCTCACATATTCAAGGGTGATCTCGATGCCCTGCTAATGGAATAATCAGTTCAAGCGTAGCGTGATCACACGCACATGAAATCCATGATACATTGTCTCGCTAAGAATACTAACTCAATGAAAAGTATTTTCTCATCCGAACAAATCACTATGCAGGAGCATTTTTGCAGGGACCTCGCCAGCAGGATTACCAGAGGACGAAGGTTTGCTCACGTTAGCGGATGCAGCGAGAACGTCACCAATGATGTCCTTAGGCACCACAACGCCATGTCTTCTCATCAGGATTCGCTCGGCGCGGACATCCTTGTCCATTGCTTTGTCACACATCGCTTTCATAACAACATGGTCATCCTCTAAGGCCTTAATGTTATGACGAGCAACCTCCAACTCTTGCGCAGCGAGCTTCTTCGGGGCGCGCAACTCCTTGATGATGGAATCCTTCGAAGACAGTAGCTTACCAAGCCATGACACTTCAGTCTGCGAATCCCTTAACTCATCCCCGTGATGGTCAAGTTCTGACATAGTAGAGCGATGACTCCTCTCTAGGATAGTGAGGGAATTGCTAGCATCACGATACAACCTGTAACACCATAAAAACCGTCAATTAAAATAATAAATTTAGTTATTATATTAATTAGGGTAATAAATTTTTTTTAGTGTTTAATTGTTCATTTGCATTGTTTTCTTTGCATGCACTTGATTGATTATCGGATGATTGTTGTTTTCCTTTTAAAAAGAAATCTTAGTAATTAATCAATAATTAAGAAAAATAATAATTATTAGTCTAAAAATGAGTATTTTGTTTATAAACATTTTTGGTGAATTTTTATAAATTTTTGAGCTCTTTAAATAAGCGTTTAGGATTTAAAAAAAATAATAAAAAAAACACACGAAATGCTTGGCCGAAGGCCCATGCCCAGGATTCTCACGTTCTCTCCTTTGTGTGGCTTACGAGTGGGGCCCACCCCACTCTCTCACCTGCTCCCCAAACTTTTCTCCACGCTCGTGTTCTGGTGTTCCGAACCAGCCGCCGCCATCTCCTGTGCTTCTCTCTTCCCTAATCTCTCCTCTCTCTCTGTTCTTCTCTCTCGCGCGCACAGCGACCCGGCCGCGCGCCCTGCGCCGGTGCCCTGCGCAAGCCAGCCGCCGAGCACGCCAGGAGCAGCGAAGGAGCCTCTGTCCCGCGCAGCCGCCCAACGCCGAACGCCCAGCCTCGCCGAGCGCGCAGGCAGCCCGAGCCGAGTCGACCGAAGCCGTGCCCGACACGATGTTCCGCCCGCGCCCGAAGCCGAACCGCCCAAGCTCCATGCACCGCGCGTCCGTTCAATTTCTTGTGTTAATGGAGATTGATTCTACCGTTTCTTCCTCCCCTCATTCCTCCTCTCCATTACGTGCAGTAACAGCAGCACCATTGACAGTCTCTTTGATGACGCCAGTGACCTCTCCCCTCCCCTCCCTCTCTCTATAAAAGGCAGCAGAGCCTCCCCATTCCTGCCTACTCGAATTTGCCTCTCTCTCTAGCACTCCACGCTCATAGCTAGTGCCGTTGCCGTTCGTCGCCGGAGCCAGTGGAGTTCGCCGGAGTTCGCTGCTCGTCGCCGGAGCCCGTGGAGTTCGCCGGAGTGTGCCGTCGTCGCCGGAGTTCACCGGAGCCGCGTACTAGCTGTCCGTAGTCGAGCCCCGCTCTCCGTCGATCCGTCCCCGTCACACGCACGAACCCGAGGTTGTTGATGACCCAAATTTATTTTATGTATTTTATAAAGCGTTTTGATTCGACTCATGTGTTGTATATTTTGTTGTTGTAATATGAACACATGTGAATCCGATTTATGTATTTGTGTGCGCTACGGAATTTGTTAGAAATATGCGATTAGTAGTGCATCGTGTTATTTCATGTTAATCGGCGCGTTGATTTTGATTTAGAGAGATATGACGTAGATTTAATAGTCACACGTTGGTGATAAAAATACTAGATAAGAATTTATAGTCAAATTTGGTCACGATAAATTTTAGAAACTACTTGGAGAATTATAGGTGCATTTTTTATGGATTAGAAAATGGTATAGAACTCATGTCATTTGATTAATATAGAATTTTAGATGATTTATCTAATTATTTTATTAGCATATTTTTTTTATATATAGAAAGGAGAAAATACCATTGGTAGATGGCAAAATAGGTTTTTGCTAGTCAAATAAACATGTTCACAGATTTAGAACTTAAAATTGTTAGGGTACTAGTTTATGCCAAATATCCTCGCTTGTGTTAGAAAATATCCAATTAGTAGTTTATGTAGATTTTTAGAATATTAATATTATTAAATTCATTCTTGCTATACTAACTAATTTGAGTTAGAAGGAATAAAAGGTATTAATTTATTTATTAGTATTAATAGACAATAAGTATTATTTATCTTCATTGATGATGTTAAAATAAATTAATACTAGTTTAAAACTATATTTATTATACCCACTCATAAATTCACCATTAGGATCACATTAATAGCTATAATTGAATTAATAAGTTATCTAATGACCCTTAGATTATGTCTTTGAAATATTATTATAGTGCCGCGATGTAGATTTGCAAATGAAAAGTTCAAAAGGAAATATTACCCACATCCTTTCCGGTAGAATACAATAATTAATTGGTTAATTTTCTAGATTCTATAAAGTTTTAATTAGCGCCATATTTATGTATTTTTTTTAAATGAATCCATATAGTATATACTTTCATAGTCAAATTGTCATATGAATTCCTCTAGTGTATTCTCGAAACTAAATAATAAGTATTTACGCGATTAGTACGTAATTAAGATATGATTAGTGCGATAGGTTAACGTGTGCTTAATGACGTATTGGTGTATGTTTATGAATGGTGCATGTTTATTTATTGGTGTATGTTTTATTTTTGTATGTGCGCTATGCGACCCTATTAGAAGCGGATTGTGCGGTAGACGATCCGAACTCGTTCGAAGACGATCCGCAGGACCCGCTTGAGCAAGGCAAGTGGATTCTCCCTCTGCATATTCTGTTTGTACCTATTCACTGCATATAATAATGTTTACCTTTTTGATATGTTGCATAATTTGATGGGTTTACCTAATTAAGGATTTCCTAGATTTACTACCTGTATTCCTTGTTTAACCTGGGAAAATAATTAAGCTGTGCAAGATTCATGCTACCGCTCAACTTAATGATTCTTAATGTCACTCTTTAATTGGTTTTAATGTTCCAAAAATGTTAATTGGCAATTATGACATTAACCCGATGGTTAAGATAATTTTATTACAAATTTAATTGGAACATGGAGTGACCACCCAGGATAACAGTGCAACCACGAGTGCTATCATGGCTCTGGCTTTGGTAATTAGCTCTATATGCTTAGTGCCTAGCAACCTTACCTGAAAGATGGGCAAGAGGGGGAGCGGTAGGTGCTGGCAGCCCACGTTAACATGGGGTCATATTCTTGGCTAAGGTACTTCACCCAGGGGGCCACCACCATCGTCTTAGAAACCTTAGCGGGTTGCTTCGTATTAAGGTATTTTGTGAAAACCTCATAATGGATCCCTAGCCATTCACCTCGGCAGTGTCTAAGGGTCCGATCAACCCGGGCTAGATGGGATACATGGCTTGTGGGTAAAGTTGTACCACCTCTGCAGAGTGTAAAACTGATATATCAGCCGTGCTCCCGGTTATGAGCGACCTGGACTCCTCACATGATAATTGAACTTGAAGATGGAATTAAATTGAGATCCGATGATCTGCCAATAATTTGCTTAAGTGGTTTCACTTAAGTGTTTTTGCTATATTCATATTCCTTTGTTTAAATGGGATATTTGGGACTCACACTTATTAGTAAGACAGGTGTTGTTAATAAAATGTTGACCAACTAAAATGCTTACAGCTCAAACTTAGCCTCACCTTGTTATACTTGCATTAGTTTTTCCCCCACTTGCTGAGCCCCGACCATAAGTGAGCTCACCCTTGCTAATATTTTGATCAGAGGGTGATGCTGGAGACTTTGATGGAGATTTTATCGACGACGATGATTTCTAAGTCTAACGATGCGCCGGTCATCTTCCTGTGGGAGATTGCCCAGTTGTTTATTTCCGCTTACTTTGATGTGATACTTGTTAAAGATACAATGATTCAGATGATGTAATAAAGTTTTATACTCTCTTTACGCCTTTATTGCATTGTCTTTTGATATATTACACTTGTGACGTCAACATATGTGTGGAAATGGATCCTGGCACACATATGGTATGCGCTCGGTTCTACCCCCTGGAACCGGATGTGACAGAAGTGGTTCCCGCCGTAGCGTTGTCTCCTCCCCGCAAGAGGCTGCGCTACGGAGAGGCCGGTTCAGTCACTAGGCTGCTTTAGGAGTTTTGAGTCATGATGTAATAAGTTATACTTCGCGTTAGACGATGATACTCTCTTTATGTTATCATATTAATAAATATCAACCATGTGATGGTGATTGATTGAAATGTCTGATTTGGATCTTTGTTTGAGTGCTATGGTCTTATGGAATGATGGCCATAAGAACATATAAAATTTGTAAAACTTAAGCTATTTTCCCTCTTGAATCTTTTCTACTCCTCACTTTTCTAAGGACTTCACTTCCTAACAAATCAGATGGTGAACCAACGTCAAGGACCTAACAACCGGAACCAGCGTGGACAACAAGCACCACCACCACCGCCACCACCTAATCCCAACATGGAGCAGTTCATCGCCGCCCAAATGCAGATTCTGCAAGGACTCACTGCTGCGGTTCAACAATTGCAGCAGAACCAACAGAATCAGCAACCCCAGCAGCAGCATTATGCACCCCCGGCTAGAGATAAGCACCGGGACTTCATGAGTCATCACCCGCCAACTTTCTCTCATGCGGTTGATCCCTTGGATGCCGATGACTGGCTTAAGGTTATCGGAAAGAAGTTGGACATCACTCAGTGCAACGACCGGGAGAAGGTCTTGTACGCCTCGGGAAGACTCGAGGGAGCTGCGTCCGATTGGTGGGATGCCTTCACAGCGGCACATCCCAATGCGGACACAATAACCTGGCAGGAGTTCCAAGAGAACTTCCGTGCTCACCACATCCCCTCTGGAATCATGAAGCTGAAGAAGAAGGAGTTCCTTTCCCTTACTCAAGGGAATATGTCTGTCAGTGAGTATCGTGATCGCTTCACTCAGCTTTCACGTTATGCCCCTGAGGAAGTGGACACTGATGAGAAGCGCCAAGAGCGTTTTCTGGAAGGGTTGATTGGACCTCTGAACTATCAACTTCAGAGTCACACATTCCCCAACTTCCAGACACTCCTGAACAAGGCAATTGGCCTTGAGAGTAAAAGGAAGGAGCTATCTGACCACAAGAGAAAATTTCAAGGTCAGTCCAGCAGGAACACTCGTTCGAATAATGCTCAAGGTTCGCAGTTCCGCTCTGGAAATCAGGGAGGAAATAATTATCAAGTGCAACGCTCTGGACAGCAAGGCCAGAGAAGCAACCAGAATCAGAATCAACAAAGGAGCAACCCCCAGACCAACCAGAGGTCTGGTGGAAATTCACAGAACCGTCAGGGTGGCACCAACAACACTCAGGCCAGAAACAACGCACCTGTCCAACCCAACGGTTGTTTCAAGTGCGGTGAATTAGGCCACTATGCCAACAACTGCCCAAGGCGCAACCAGCAGACACCCCAGAAAGGCAACACTCAGAGAAATGACCAGAGCACCCCCGCTCGTGGATCTGCTCAGAACAAGACTCCGCAGAACCAGAGCCGAGGAAGGGTCAATCACGTCACGGCGGAATCAGTGCCTGAAGATGCCGACATTGTGTATGGTATGTTCCTTGTTAACTCCATACCTGCATCAGTTTTATTTGACTCTGGAGCATCACATTCATTTATAACTGAGTCATTTGTGGAAAAACATAACATACCTAAGTACCCTCTGAAGAGGATATTACACATTAGTTCACCGGGAGGTGACATGAAGGCCACACACTCATGCCCTCATGTTAATATCAAGATTCAAGGAATAGATTTTACAGTCGACCCAGTGGTCCTAGGATCCAACGGTATTGATGTGATTCTTGGATGCAACTGGTTGAAAAGTTGTGATGGAGTGATACGGTGTGCCAACGGAACAATTACGTTGACAAGTCCTCAAGGTGAAAGAATCCAAGTCAACATAGACAAGTCAACAGATGAAAAAGGGAAGACAGTGATCAATCACTTGGAAGAAAAGCCCTTGGAAAATATCAAAGTAGTGTGCGAATACCCAGACGTATTTCCGGAAGAATTACCAGGTATGCCACCTGACCGTGATATAGAGTTTTCTATTGAATTAGTACCCGGAACCGCACCTATCTCGAAAAGACCTTATAGAATGGATGGCAAAGATTTAGTAGAACTGAAGAAACAAATAGAAGAATTATTAGAAAAAGGTTTTATTCGCCCAAGTTCATCCCCTTGGGGAGCCCCAGTGCTGTTTGTGAACAAGAAGGATGGTTCGAGAAGAATGTGCGTTGACTATAGAAGTTTGAATGAAGTAACCATCAAGAATAAATACCCACTACCTCGAATTGAAGATTTATTCGATCAAATGAAGGGAGCTAAGATATTCTCGAAGATAGATCTGAGATCGGGATATCATCAGTTAAAGATCCGAGCAGAAGATGTACCGAAGACAGCCTTCACGACGAGATATGGATTATATGAGTTTCTGGTCATGTCATTTGGACTGACTAATGCACCAGCATACTTTATGAACCTGATGAATAAAGTATTCATGGAATATCTGGATCATTTTGTGGTCGTATTCATTGACGACATACTGATATATTCTCCGAATGAAGAAACACACGAAGATCATCTAAGGCTAGTCCTACAAAAGCTTCGTGACAACCATCTGTACGCAAAATTCTCGAAGTGTGATTTTTGGTTGAAAGAAGTTGCTTTCTTAGGGCATATTGTTACCGATGGTGGAATTAAAGTGGACCCAGGAAAGATAAGTGAGATACTAAATTGGAAGCAACCCACAGATGCGTCCAAGATCAGAAGTTTTCTTGGATTAGCAGGATACTATAGAAGATTTATTGAAGGTTTTTTCCAAGTTAGTGAAGCCTCTTACTTCTCTACTAGAGAAAGGCAAAGAGTTCAAATGGGATGAAGCTTGTCAGAATTGTTTTGAGGAACTCAAGAAGAGGTTAACCACTGCACCAGTACTGGTAATGCCAGACATCCACAAGGGATTTGACGTGTATTGCGATGCATCACACCTTGGACTTGGATGTGTGCTAATGCAAGAAGGAAAAGTGATTGCTTATGCTTCAAGACAGTTGAGGAAACATGAGAAGAATTATCCTACACATGATTTGGAATTAGCTGCCGTGGTGCATGCTTTGAAGATTTGGAGGCACTATATGATTGGAAACAAGTGCAAAATCTTCACGGATCATAAAAGCCTGAAATATATATTCACGCAGAAGGAACTCAACCTCAGACAGAGAAGATGGCTAGAGTTGATTAAAGATTATGATTTGGAGATACAATATCACCCCGGAAAGGCAAATGTAGTAGCTGATGCTTTGAGCCGTAAGGGTCAAGTGAACAACATCACTACTCATTTGATGTCACAAGAATTGTGCTGGGAAATGGAACGACTCAACCTTGGATTGCTCAATAATGTAGAAGCAACGGTGATGGAAGTCGAATCTACTTTGGAAGAAGAGATTCGTAAAGGACAAGAGTCCGATGAGAAAATTAAGGAAATTAAAACTTTGATTGGTTTGGGTAAAGCCCCAGATTTCACGGAAGATGAACAAGGCACAATATGGTTTAAGAAGAGAATCTGTGTACCGGAAATCGAGCACTTACGCCAACTTATTTTGAGAGAAGCTCATGATTCAGCTTACTCTATTCACCCTGGAAGTACAAAGATGTACCAGGATCTTAAGGAAAAGTATTGGTGGTACGGTTTGAAAAGAGATGTTGCTACTCATGTTGCATTATGTGACGTGTGTCAGCGAGTTAAAGCCGAACACCAAAGACCAGCAGGATTGCTACAACCTCTCAAGGTACCTGAATGGAAATGGGAAGAAATCAGTATGGATTTCATAGTTGGGCTACCCCGTACTCGAGATGGCTATGATTCAATATGGGTCATAGTAGACAGGTTAACCAAAGTGGCACATTTTATACCTGTGAAGACAACTTACTCAGGAGCCCAGTTAGCAGAATTATACATGTCAAGGATTGTTTGTCTGCATGGAGTACCGAAGAAGATCGTATCAGATCGAGGAACCCAGTTTACCTCGCGCTTTTGGAAAAGACTTCATGAGTCCATGGATACCAAGCTAAATTTTAGTTCAGCCTATCATCCGCAGACGGATGGGCAAACAGAAAGGACAAACCAAGTATTAGAAGATATGCTAAGAGCTTGCGCTCTAAAGCATGGTAGAAGCTGGGATAAAAGTTTGCCTTATGCAGAATTTTCATATAACAACAGTTATCAAGCAAGTCTCAAAATGGCACCGTTTGAAGCACTATATGGACGAAAGTGTAGAACACCGCTTTATTGGAATCAGACTGGAGAAAGTCAAGTATTTGGTCCAGAAATTCTTCAAGAGGCGGAAAAGCAAGTACAAATTATCAGAGAAAATTTGAAGACAGCACAGTCAAGACAGAAGAGCTATGCTGATAATAGAAGAAGAGAATTGATGTTTGAAGTAGGAGACTTTGTCTACCTTAAAGTTTCACCGATGAGAGGAATGAAAAGGTTTAAGGTTAAAGGAAAATTATCACCTCGCTATATTGGCCCATTCAAGATTTTGGAAAGAAAAGGCAAAGTAGCCTACCAGTTAGAGCTACCCGATAGATTATCCGATGTGCATGACGTATTCCACGTATCACAACTCAAGAAGTGCTTAAGAGTACCAGAAGAACAGTTACCCATGGAGGAACTGAATGTTAATGAGGATTTGACTTATTCGGAGTACCCAATCAGAATTCTGGAAACATCTCGCAGAGTTACGCGGAGTAAAGTCATTAACATGTGCAAAGTTCAATGGAGTCATCATTCGGAAGATGAGGCCACTTGGGAAAGAGAAGATGAACTCAGAGCAGAATTTCCCCAGTTATTCTCGGAAGTTTCTTAATCTCGAGGACGAGATTCTTTTTAAGAGGGGTAGGTTTGTAACACCATAAAAACCGTCAATTAAAATAATAAATTTAGTTATTATATTAATTAGGGTAATAAATTTTTTTTAGTGTTTAATTGTTCATTTGCATTGTTTTCTTTGCATGCACTTGATTGATTATCGGATGATTGTTGTTTTCCTTTTAAAAAGAAATCTTAGTAATTAATCAATAATTAAGAAAAATAATAATTATTAGTCTAAAAATGAGTATTTTGTTTATAAACATTTTTGGTGAATTTTTATAAATTTTTGAGCTCTTTAAATAAGCGTTTAGGATTTAAAAAAAATAATAAAAAAAACACACGAAATGCTTGGCCGAAGGCCCATGCCCAGGATTCTCACGTTCTCTCCTTTGTGTGGCTTACGAGTGGGGCCCACCCCACTCTCTCACCTGCTCCCCAAACTTTTCTCCACGCTCGTGTTCTGGTGTTCCGAACCAGCCGCCGCCATCTCCTGTGCTTCTCTCTTCCCTAATCTCTCCTCTCTCTCTGTTCTTCTCTCTCGCGCGCACAGCGACCCGGCCGCGCGCCCTGCGCCGGTGCCCTGCGCAAGCCAGCCGCCGAGCACGCCAGGAGCAGCGAAGGAGCCTCTGTCCCGCGCAGCCGCCCAACGCCGAACGCCCAGCCTCGCCGAGCGCGCAGGCAGCCCGAGCCGAGTCGACCGAAGCCGTGCCCGACACGATGTTCCGCCCGCGCCCGAAGCCGAACCGCCCAAGCTCCATGCACCGCGCGTCCGTTCAATTTCTTGTGTTAATGGAGATTGATTCTACCGTTTCTTCCTCCCCTCATTCCTCCTCTCCATTACGTGCAGTAACAGCAGCACCATTGACAGTCTCTTTGATGACGCCAGTGACCTCTCCCCTCCCCTCCCTCTCTCTATAAAAGGCAGCAGAGCCTCCCCATTCCTGCCTACTCGAATTTGCCTCTCTCTCTAGCACTCCACGCTCATAGCTAGTGCCGTTGCCGTTCGTCGCCGGAGCCAGTGGAGTTCGCCGGAGTTCGCTGCTCGTCGCCGGAGCCCGTGGAGTTCGCCGGAGTGTGCCGTCGTCGCCGGAGTTCACCGGAGCCGCGTACTAGCTGTCCGTAGTCGAGCCCCGCTCTCCGTCGATCCGTCCCCGTCACACGCACGAACCCGAGGTTGTTGATGACCCAAATTTATTTTATGTATTTTATAAAGCGTTTTGATTCGACTCATGTGTTGTATATTTTGTTGTTGTAATATGAACACATGTGAATCCGATTTATGTATTTGTGTGCGCTACGGAATTTGTTAGAAATATGCGATTAGTAGTGCACCGTGTTATTTCATGTTAATCGGCGCGTTGATTTTGATTTAGAGAGATATGACGTAGATTTAATAGTCACACGTTGGTGATAAAAATACTAGATAAGAATTTATAGTCAAATTTGGTCACGATAAATTTTAGAAACTACTTGGAGAATTATAGGTGCATTTTTTATGGATTAGAAAATGGTATAGAACTCATGTCATTTGATTAATATAGAATTTTAGATGATTTATCTAATTATTTTATTAGCATATTTTTTTTATATATAGAAAGGAGAAAATACCATTGGTAGATGGCAAAATAGGTTTTTGCTAGTCAAATAAACATGTTCACAGATTTAGAACTTAAAATTGTTAGGGTACTAGTTTATGCCAAATATCCTCGCTTGTGTTAGAAAATATCCAATTAGTAGTTTATGTAGATTTTTAGAATATTAATATTATTAAATTCATTCTTGCTATACTAACTAATTTGAGTTAGAAGGAATAAAAGGTATTAATTTATTTATTAGTATTAATAGACAATAAGTATTATTTATCTTCATTGATGATGTTAAAATAAATTAATACTAGTTTAAAACTATATTTATTATACCCACTCATAAATTCACCATTAGGATCACATTAATAGCTATAATTGAATTAATAAGTTATCTAATGACCCTTAGATTATGTCTTTGAAATATTATTATAGTGCCGCGATGTAGATTTGCAAATGAAAAGTTCAAAAGGAAATATTACCCACATCCTTTCCGGTAGAATACAATAATTAATTGGTTAATTTTCTAGATTCTATAAAGTTTTAATTAGCGCCATATTTATGTATTTTTTTTAAATGAATCCATATAGTATATACTTTCATAGTCAAATTGTCATATGAATTCCTCTAGTGTATTCTCGAAACTAAATAATAAGTATTTACGCGATTAGTACGTAATTAAGATATGATTAGTGCGATAGGTTAACGTGTGCTTAATGACGTATTGGTGTATGTTTATGAATGGTGCATGTTTATTTATTGGTGTATGTTTTATTTTTGTATGTGCGCTATGCGACCCTATTAGAAGCGGATTGTGCGGTAGACGATCCGAACTCGTTCGAAGACGATCCGCAGGACCCGCTTGAGCAAGGCAAGTGGATTCTCCCTCTGCATATTCTGTTTGTACCTATTCACTGCATATAATAATGTTTACCTTTTTGATATGTTGCATAATTTGATGGGTTTACCTAATTAAGGATTTCCTAGATTTACTACCTGTATTCCTTGTTTAACCTGGGAAAATAATTAAGCTGTGCAAGATTCATGCTACCGCTCAACTTAATGATTCTTAATGTCACTCTTTAATTGGTTTTAATGTTCCAAAAATGTTAATTGGCAATTATGACATTAACCCGATGGTTAAGATAATTTTATTACAAATTTAATTGGAACATGGAGTGACCACCCAGGATAACAGTGCAACCACGAGTGCTATCATGGCTCTGGCTTTGGTAATTAGCTCTATATGCTTAGTGCCTAGCAACCTTACCTGAAAGATGGGCAAGAGGGGGAGCGGTAGGTGCTGGCAGCCCACGTTAACATGGGGTCGTATTCTTGGCTAAGGTACTTCACCCAGGGGGCCACCACCATCGTCTTAGAAACCTTAGCGGGTTGCTTCGTATTAAGGTATTTTGTGAAAACCTCATAATGGATCCCTAGCCATTCACCTCGGCAGTGTCTAAGGGTCCGATCAACCCGGGCTAGATGGGATACATGGCTTGTGGGTAAAGTTGTACCACCTCTGCAGAGTGTAAAACTGATATATCAGCCGTGCTCCCGGTTATGAGCGACCTGGACTCCTCACATGATAATTGAACTTGAAGATGGAATTAAATTGAGATCCGATGATCTGCCAATAATTTGCTTAAGTGGTTTCACTTAAGTGTTTTTGCTATATTCATATTCCTTTGTTTAAATGGGATATTTGGGACTCACACTTATTAGTAAGACAGGTGTTGTTAATAAAATGTTGACCAACTAAAATGCTTACAGCTCAAACTTAGCCTCACCTTGTTATACTTGCATTAGTTTTTCCCCCACTTGCTGAGCCCCGACCATAAGTGAGCTCACCCTTGCTAATATTTTGATCAGAGGGTGATGCTGGAGACTTTGATGGAGATTTTATCGACGACGATGATTTCTAAGTCTAACGATGCGCCGGTCATCTTCCTGTGGGAGATTGCCCAGTTGTTTATTTCCGCTTACTTTGATGTGATACTTGTTAAAGATACAATGATTCAGATGATGTAATAAAGTTTTATACTCTCTTTACGTCTTTATTGCATTGTCTTTTGATATATTACACTTGTGACGTCAACATATGTGTGGAAATGGATCCTGGCACACATATGGTATGCGCTCGGTTCTACCCCCTGGAACCGGATGTGACAGAAGTGGTTCCCGCCGTAGCGTTGTCTCCTCCCCGCAAGAGGCTGCGCTACGGAGAGGCCGGTTCAGTCACTAGGCTGCTTTAGGAGTTTTGAGTCATGATGTAATAAGTTATACTTCGCGTTAGACGATGATACTCTCTTTATGTTATCATATTAATAAATATCAACCATGTGATGGTGATTGATTGAAATGTCTGATTTGGATCTTTGTTTGAGTGCTATGGTCTTATGGAATGATGGCCATAAGAACATATAAAATTTGTAAAACTTAAGCTATTTTCCCTCTTGAATCTTTTCTACTCCTCACTTTTCTAAGGACTTCACTTCCTAACAAATCAGATGGTGAACCAACGTCAAGGACCTAACAACCGGAACCAGCGTGGACAACAAGCACCACCACCACCGCCACCACCTAATCCCAACATGGAGCAGTTCATCGCCGCCCAAATGCAGATTCTGCAAGGACTCACTGCTGCGGTTCAACAATTGCAGCAGAACCAACAGAATCAGCAACCCCAGCAGCAGCATTATGCACCCCCGGCTAGAGATAAGCACCGGGACTTCATGAGTCATCACCCGCCAACTTTCTCTCATGCGGTTGATCCCTTGGATGCCGATGACTGGCTTAAGGTTATCGGAAAGAAGTTGGACATCACTCAGTGCAACGACCGGGAGAAGGTCTTGTACGCCTCGGGAAGACTCGAGGGAGCTGCGTCCGATTGGTGGGATGCCTTCACAGCGGCACATCCCAATGCGGACACAATAACCTGGCAGGAGTTCCAAGAGAACTTCCGTGCTCACCACATCCCCTCTGGAATCATGAAGCTGAAGAAGAAGGAGTTCCTTTCCCTTACTCAAGGGAATATGTCTGTCAGTGAGTATCGTGATCGCTTCACTCAGCTTTCACGTTATGCCCCTGAGGAAGTGGACACTGATGAGAAGCGCCAAGAGCGTTTTCTGGAAGGGTTGATTGGACCTCTGAACTATCAACTTCAGAGTCACACATTCCCCAACTTCCAGACACTCCTGAACAAGGCAATTGGCCTTGAGAGTAAAAGGAAGGAGCTATCTGACCACAAGAGAAAATTTCAAGGTCAGTCCAGCAGGAACACTCGTTCGAATAATGCTCAAGGTTCGCAGTTCCGCTCTGGAAATCAGGGAGGAAATAATTATCAAGTGCAACGCTCTGGACAGCAAGGCCAGAGAAGCAACCAGAATCAGAATCAACAAAGGAGCAACCCCCAGACCAACCAGAGGTCTGGTGGAAATTCACAGAACCGTCAGGGTGGCACCAACAACACTCAGGCCAGAAACAACGCACCTGTCCAACCCAACGGTTGTTTCAAGTGCGGTGAATTAGGCCACTATGCCAACAACTGCCCAAGGCGCAACCAGCAGACACCCCAGAAAGGCAACACTCAGAGAAATGACCAGAGCACCCCCGCTCGTGGATCTGCTCAGAACAAGACTCCGCAGAACCAGAGCCGAGGAAGGGTCAATCACGTCACGGCGGAATCAGTGCCTGAAGATGCCGACATTGTGTATGGTATGTTCCTTGTTAACTCCATACCTGCATCAGTTTTATTTGACTCTGGAGCATCACATTCATTTATAACTGAGTCATTTGTGGAAAAACATAACATACCTAAGTACCCTCTGAAGAGGATATTACACATTAGTTCACCGGGAGGTGACATGAAGGCCACACACTCATGCCCTCATGTTAATATCAAGATTCAAGGAATAGATTTTACAGTCGACCCAGTGGTCCTAGGATCCAACGGTATTGATGTGATTCTTGGATGCAACTGGTTGAAAAGTTGTGATGGAGTGATACGGTGTGCCAACGGAACAATTACGTTGACAAGTCCTCAAGGTGAAAGAATCCAAGTCAACATAGACAAGTCAACAGATGAAAAAGGGAAGACAGTGATCAATCACTTGGAAGAAAAGCCCTTGGAAAATATCAAAGTAGTGTGCGAATACCCAGACGTATTTCCGGAAGAATTACCAGGTATGCCACCTGACCGTGATATAGAGTTTTCTATTGAATTAGTACCCGGAACCGCACCTATCTCGAAAAGACCTTATAGAATGGATGGCAAAGATTTAGTAGAACTGAAGAAACAAATAGAAGAATTATTAGAAAAAGGTTTTATTCGCCCAAGTTCATCCCCTTGGGGAGCCCCAGTGCTGTTTGTGAACAAGAAGGATGGTTCGAGAAGAATGTGCGTTGACTATAGAAGTTTGAATGAAGTAACCATCAAGAATAAATACCCACTACCTCGAATTGAAGATTTATTCGATCAAATGAAGGGAGCTAAGATATTCTCGAAGATAGATCTGAGATCGGGATATCATCAGTTAAAGATCCGAGCAGAAGATGTACCGAAGACAGCCTTCACGACGAGATATGGATTATATGAGTTTCTGGTCATGTCATTTGGACTGACTAATGCACCAGCATACTTTATGAACCTGATGAATAAAGTATTCATGGAATATCTGGATCATTTTGTGGTCGTATTCATTGACGACATACTGATATATTCTCCGAATGAAGAAACACACGAAGATCATCTAAGGCTAGTCCTACAAAAGCTTCGTGACAACCATCTGTACGCAAAATTCTCGAAGTGTGATTTTTGGTTGAAAGAAGTTGCTTTCTTAGGGCATATTGTTACCGATGGTGGAATTAAAGTGGACCCAGGAAAGATAAGTGAGATACTAAATTGGAAGCAACCCACAGATGCGTCCAAGATCAGAAGTTTTCTTGGATTAGCAGGATACTATAGAAGATTTATTGAAGGTTTTTCCAAGTTAGTGAAGCCTCTTACTTCTCTACTAGAGAAAGGCAAAGAGTTCAAATGGGATGAAGCTTGTCAGAATTGTTTTGAGGAACTCAAGAAGAGGTTAACCACTGCACCAGTACTGGTAATGCCAGACATCCACAAGGGATTTGACGTGTATTGCGATGCATCACACCTTGGACTTGGATGTGTGCTAATGCAAGAAGGAAAAGTGATTGCTTATGCTTCAAGACAGTTGAGGAAACATGAGAAGAATTATCCTACACATGATTTGGAATTAGCTGCCGTGGTGCATGCTTTGAAGATTTGGAGGCACTATATGATTGGAAACAAGTGCAAAATCTTCACGGATCATAAAAGCCTGAAATATATATTCACGCAGAAGGAACTCAACCTCAGACAGAGAAGATGGCTAGAGTTGATTAAAGATTATGATTTGGAGATACAATATCACCCCGGAAAGGCAAATGTAGTAGCTGATGCTTTGAGCCGTAAGGGTCAAGTGAACAACATCACTACTCATTTGATGTCACAAGAATTGTGCTGGGAAATGGAACGACTCAACCTTGGATTGCTCAATAATGTAGAAGCAACGGTGATGGAAGTCGAATCTACTTTGGAAGAAGAGATTCGTAAAGGACAAGAGTCCGATGAGAAAATTAAGGAAATTAAAACTTTGATTGGTTTGGGTAAAGCCCCAGATTTCACGGAAGATGAACAAGGCACAATATGGTTTAAGAAGAGAATCTGTGTACCGGAAATCGAGCACTTACGCCAACTTATTTTGAGAGAAGCTCATGATTCAGCTTACTCTATTCACCCTGGAAGTACAAAGATGTACCAGGATCTTAAGGAAAAGTATTGGTGGTACGGTTTGAAAAGAGATGTTGCTACTCATGTTGCATTATGTGACGTGTGTCAGCGAGTTAAAGCCGAACACCAAAGACCAGCAGGATTGCTACAACCTCTCAAGGTACCTGAATGGAAATGGGAAGAAATCAGTATGGATTTCATAGTTGGGCTACCCCGTACTCGAGATGGCTATGATTCAATATGGGTCATAGTAGACAGGTTAACCAAAGTGGCACATTTTATACCTGTGAAGACAACTTACTCAGGAGCCCAGTTAGCAGAATTATACATGTCAAGGATTGTTTGTCTGCATGGAGTACCGAAGAAGATCGTATCAGATCGAGGAACCCAGTTTACCTCGCGCTTTTGGAAAAGACTTCATGAGTCCATGGATACCAAGCTAAATTTTAGTTCAGCCTATCATCCGCAGACGGATGGGCAAACAGAAAGGACAAACCAAGTATTAGAAGATATGCTAAGAGCTTGCGCTCTAAAGCATGGTAGAAGCTGGGATAAAAGTTTGCCTTATGCAGAATTTTCATATAACAACAGTTATCAAGCAAGTCTCAAAATGGCACCGTTTGAAGCACTATATGGACGAAAGTGTAGAACACCGCTTTATTGGAATCAGACTAGAGAAAGTCAAGTATTTGGTCCAGAAATTCTTCAAGAGGCGGAAAAGCAAGTACAAATTATCAGAGAAAATTTGAAGACAGCACAGTCAAGACAGAAGAGCTATGCTGATAATAGAAGAAGAGAATTGATGTTTGAAGTAGGAGACTTTGTCTACCTTAAAGTTTCACCGATGAGAGGAATGAAAAGGTTTAAGGTTAAAGGAAAATTATCACCTCGCTATATTGGCCCATTCAAGATTTTGGAAAGAAAAGGCGAAGTAGCCTACCAGTTAGAGCTACCCGATAGATTATCCGATGTGCATGACGTATTCCACGTATCACAACTCAAGAAGTGCTTAAGAGTACCAGAAGAACAGTTACCCATGGAGGAACTGAATGTTAATGAGGATTTGACTTATTCGGAGTACCCAATCAGAATTCTGGAAACATCTCGCAGAGTTACGCGGAGTAAAGTCATTAACATGTGCAAAGTTCAATGGAGTCATCATTCGGAAGATGAGGCCACTTGGGAAAGAGAAGATGAACTCAGAGCAGAATTTCCCCAGTTATTCTCGGAAGTTTCTTAATCTCGAGGACGAGATTCTTTTTAAGAGGGGTAGGTTTGTAACACCATAAAAACCGTCAATTAAAATAATAAATTTAGTTATTATATTAATTAGGGTAATAAATTTTTTTTAGTGTTTAATTGTTCATTTGCATTGTTTTCTTTGCATGCACTTGATTGATTATCGGATGATTGTTGTTTTCCTTTTAAAAAGAAATCTTAGTAATTAATCAATAATTAAGAAAAATAATAATTATTAGTCTAAAAATGAGTATTTTGTTTATAAACATTTTTGGTGAATTTTTATAAATTTTTGAGCTCTTTAAATAAGCGTTTAGGATTTAAAAAAAATAATAAAAAAAACACACACGAAATGCTTGGCCGAAGGCCCATGCCCAGGATTCTCATGTTCTCTCCTTTGTGTGGCTTACGAGTGGGGCCCACCCCACTCTCTCACCTGCTCCCCAAACTTTTCTCCACGCTCGTGTTCTGGTGTTCCGAACCAGCCCCGCCATCTCCTGTGCTTCTCTCTTCCCTAATCTCTCCTCTCTCTCTGTTCTTCTCTCTCGCGCGCACAGCGACCCGGCCGCGCGCCCTGCGCCGGTGCCCTGCGCAAGCCAGCCGCCGAGCACGCCAGGAGCAGCGAAGGAGCCTCTGTCCCGCGCAGCCGCCCAACGCCGAACGCCCAGCCTCGCCGAGCGCGCAGGCAGCCCGAGCCGAGTCGACCGAAGCCGTGCCCGACACGATGTTCCGCCCGCGCCCGAAGCCGAACCGCCCAAGCTCCATGCACCGCGCGTCCGTTCAATTTCTTGTGTTAATGGAGATTGATTCTACCGTTTCTTCCTCCCCTCATTCCTCCTCTCCATTACGTGCAGTAACAGCAGCACCATTGACAGTCTCTTTGATGACGCCAGTGACCTCTCCCCTCCCCTCCCTCTCTCTATAAAAGGCAGCAGAGCCTCCCCATTCCTGCCTACTCGAATTTGCCTCTCTCTCTAGCACTCCACGCTCATAGCTAGTGCCGTTGCCGTTCGTCGCCGGAGCCAGTGGAGTTCGCCGGAGTTCGCTGCTCGTCGCCGGAGCCCGTGGAGTTCGCCGGAGTGTGCCGTCGTCGCCGGAGTTCACCGGAGCCGCGTACTAGCTGTCCGTAGTCGAGCCCCGCTCTCCGTCGATCCGTCCCCGTCACACGCACGAACCCGAGGTTGTTGATGACCCAAATTTATTTTATGTATTTTATAAAGCGTTTTGATTCGACTCATGTGTTGTATATTTTGTTGTTGTAATATGAACACATGTGAATCCGATTTATGTATTTGTGTGCGCTACGGAATTTGTTAGAAATATGCGATTAGTAGTGCACCGTGTTATTTCATGTTAATCGGCGCGTTGATTTTGATTTAGAGAGATATGACGTAGATTTAATAGTCACACGTTGGTGATAAAAATACTAGATAAGAATTTATAGTCAAATTTGGTCACGATAAATTTTAGAAACTACTTGGAGAATTATAGGTGCATTTTTTATGGATTAGAAAATGGTATAGAACTCATGTCATTTGATTAATATAGAATTTTAGATGATTTATCTAATTATTTTATTAGCATATTTTTTTTATATATAGAAAGGAGAAAATACCATTGGTAGATGGCAAAATAGGTTTTTGCTAGTCAAATAAACATGTTCACAGATTTAGAACTTAAAATTGTTAGGGTACTAGTTTATGCCAAATATCCTCGCTTGTGTTAGAAAATATCCAATTAGTAGTTTATGTAGATTTTTAGAATATTAATATTATTAAATTCATTCTTGCTATACTAACTAATTTGAGTTAGAAGGAATAAAAGGTATTAATTTATTTATTAGTATTAATAGACAATAAGTATTATTTATCTTCATTGATGATGTTAAAATAAATTAATACTAGTTTAAAACTATATTTATTATACCCACTCATAAATTCACCATTAGGATCACATTAATAGCTATAATTGAATTAATAAGTTATCTAATGACCCTTAGATTATGTCTTTGAAATATTATTATAGTGCCGCGATGTAGATTTGCAAATGAAAAGTTCAAAAGGAAATATTACCCACATCCTTTCCGGTAGAATACAATAATTAATTGGTTAATTTTCTAGATTCTATAAAGTTTTAATTAGCGCCATATTTATGTATTTTTTTAAATGAATCCATATAGTATATACTTTCATAGTCAAATTGTCATATGAATTCCTCTAGTGTATTCTCGAAACTAAATAATAAGTATTTACGCGATTAGTACGTAATTAAGATATGATTAGTGCGATAGGTTAACGTGTGCTTAATGACGTATTGGTGTATGTTTATGAATGGTGCATGTTTATTTATTGGTGTATGTTTTATTTTTGTATGTGCGCTATGCGACCCTATTAGAAGCGGATTGTGCGGTAGACGATCCGAACTCGTTCGAAGACGATCCGCAGGACCCGCTTGAGCAAGGCAAGTGGATTCTCCCTCTGCATATTCTGTTTGTACCTATTCACTGCATATAATAATGTTTACCTTTTTGATATGTTGCATAATTTGATGGGTTTACCTAATTAAGGATTTCCTAGATTTACTACCTGTATTCCTTGTTTAACCTGGGAAAATAATTAAGCTGTGCAAGATTCATGCTACCGCTCAACTTAATGATTCTTAATGTCACTCTTTAATTGGTTTTAATGTTCCAAAAATGTTAATTGGCAATTATGATATTAACCCGATGGTTAAGATAATTTTATTATAAATTTAATTGGAACATGGAGTGACCACCCAGGATAACAGTGCAACCACGAGTGCTATCATGGCTCTGGCTTTGGTAATTAGCTCTATATGCTTAGTGCCTAGCAACCTTACCTGAAAGATGGGCAAGAGGGGGAGCGGTAGGTGCTGGCAGCCCACGTTAACATGGGGTCGTATTCTTGGCTAAGGTACTTCACCCAGGGGGCCACCACCATCGTCTTAGAAACCTTAGCGGGTTGCTTCGTATTAAGGTATTTTGTGAAAACCTCATAATGGATCCCTAGCCATTCACCTCGGCAGTGTCTAAGGGTCCGATCAACCCGGGCTAGATGGGATACATGGCTTGTGGGTAAAGTTGTACCACCTCTGCAGAGTGTAAAACTGATATATCAGCCGTGCTCCCGGTTATGAGCGACCTGGACTCCTCACATGATAATTGAACTTGAAGATGGAATTAAATTGAGATCCGATGATCTGCCAATAATTTGCTTAAGTGGTTTCACTTAAGTGTTTTTGCTATATTCATATTCCTTTGTTTAAATGGGATATTTGGGACTCACACTTATTAGTAAGACAGGTGTTGTTAATAAAATGTTGACCAACTAAAATGCTTACAGCTCAAACTTAGCCTCACCTTGTTATACTTGCATTAGTTTTTCCCCCACTTGCTGAGCCCCGACCATAAGTGAGCTCACCCTTGCTAATATTTTGATCAGAGGGTGATGCTGGAGACTTTGATGGAGATTTTATCGACGACGATGATTTCTAAGTCTAACGATGCGCCGGTCATCTTCCTGTGGGAGATTGCCCAGTTGTTTATTTCCGCTTACTTTGATGTGATACTTGTTAAAGATACAATGATTCAGATGATGTAATAAAGTTTTATACTCTCTTTACGCCTTTATTGCATTGTCTTTTGATATATTACACTTGTGACGTCAACATATGTGTGGAAATGGATCCTGGCACACATATGGTATGCGCTCGGTTCTACCCCCTGGAACCGGATGTGACAGAAGTGGTTCCCGCCGTAGCGTTGTCTCCTCCCCGCAAGAGGCTGCGCTACGGAGAGGCCGGTTCAGTCACTAGGCTGCTTTAGGAGTTTTGAGTCATGATGTAATAAGTTATACTTCGCGTTAGACGATGATACTCTCTTTATGTTATCATATTAATAAATATCAACCATGTGATGGTGATTGATTGAAATGTCTGATTTGGATCTTTGTTTGAGTGCTATGGTCTTATGGAATGATGGCCATAAGAACATATAAAATTTGTAAAACTTAAGCTATTTTCCCTCTTGAATCTTTTCTACTCCTCACTTTTCTAAGGACTTCATTTCCTAACAAATCAGATGGTGAACCAACGTCAAGGACCTAACAACCGGAACCAGCGTGGACAACAAGCACCACCACCACCGCCACCACCTAATCCCAACATGGAGCAGTTCATCGCCGCCCAAATGCAGATTCTGCAAGGACTCACTGCTGCGGTTCAACAATTGCAGCAGAACCAACAGAATCAGCAACCCCAGCAGCAGCATTATGCAACCCCGGCTAGAGATAAGCACCGGGACTTCATGAGTCATCACCCGCCAACTTTCTCTCATGCGGTTGATCCCTTGGATGCCGATGACTGGCTTAAGGTTATCGGAAAGAAGTTGGACATCACTCAGTGCAACGACTGGGAGAAGGTCTTGTACGCCTCGGGAAGACTCGAGGGAGCTGCGTCCGATTGGTGGGATGCCTTCACAGCGGCACATCCCAATGCGGACACAATAACCTGGCAGGAGTTCCAAGAGAACTTCCGTGCTCACCACATCCCCTCTGGAATCATGAAGCTGAAGAAGAAGGAGTTCCTTTCCCTTACTCAAGGGAATATGTCTGTCAGTGAGTATCGTGATCGCTTCACTCAGCTTTCACGTTATGCCCCTGAGGAAGTGGACACTGATGAGAAGCGCCAAGAGCGTTTTCTGGAAGGGTTGATTGGACCTCTGAACTATCAACTTCAGAGTCACACATTCCCCAACTTCCAGACACTCCTGAACAAGGCAATTGGCCTTGAGAGTAAAAGGAAGGAGCTATCTGACCACAAGAGAAAATTTCAAGGTCAGTCCAGCAGGAACACTCGTTCGAATAATGCTCAAGGTTCGCAGTTCCGCTCTGGAAATCAGGGAGGAAATAATTATCAAGTGCAACGCTCTGGACAGCAAGGCCAGAGAAGCAACCAGAATCAGAATCAACAAAGGAGCAACCCCCAGACCAACCAGAGGTCTGGTGGAAATTCACAGAACCGTCAGGGTGGCACCAACAACACTCAGGCCAGAAACAACGCACCTGTCCAACCCAACGGTTGTTTCAAGTGCGGTGAATTAGGCCACTATGCCAACAACTGCCCAAGGCGCAACCAGCAGACACCCCAGAAAGGCAACACTCAGAGAAATGACCAGAGCACCCCCGCTCGTGGATCTGCTCAGAACAAGACTCCGCAGAACCAGAGCCGAGGAAGGGTCAATCACGTCACGGCGGAATCAGTGCCTGAAGATGCCGACATTGTGTATGGTATGTTCCTTGTTAACTCCATACCTGCATCAGTTTTATTTGACTCTGGAGCATCACATTCATTTATAACTAAGTCATTTGTGGAAAAACATAACATACCTAAGTACCCTCTGAAGAGGATATTACACATTAGTTCACCGGGAGGTGACATGAAGGCCACACACTCATGCCCTCATGTTAATATCAAGATTCAAGGAATAGATTTTACAGTCGACCCAGTGGTCCTAGGATCCAACGGTATTGATGTGATTCTTGGATGCAACTGGTTGAAAAGTTGTGATGGAGTGATACGGTGTGCCAACGGAACAATTACGTTGACAAGTCCTCAAGGTGAAAGAATCCAAGTCAACATAGACAAGTCAACAGATGAAAAAGGGAAGACAGTGATCAATCACTTGGAAGAAAAGCCCTTGGAAAATATCAAAGTAGTGTGCGAATACCCAGACGTATTTCCGGAAGAATTACCAGGTATGCCACCTGACCGTGATATAGAGTTTTCTATTGAATTAGTACCCGGAACCGCACCTATCTCGAAAAGACCTTATAGAATGGATGGCAAAGATTTAGTAGAACTGAAGAAACAAATAGAAGAATTATTAGAAAAAGGTTTTATTCGCCCAAGTTCATCCCCTTGGGGAGCCCCAGTGCTGTTTGTGAACAAGAAGGATGGTTCGAGAAGAATGTGCGTTGACTATAGAAGTTTGAATGAAGTAACCATCAAGAATAAATACCCACTACCTCGAATTGAAGATTTATTCGATCAAATGAAGGGAGCTAAGATATTCTCGAAGATAGATCTGAGATCGGGATATCATCAGTTAAAGATCCGAGCAGAAGATGTACCGAAGACAGCCTTCACGACGAGATATGGATTATATGAGTTTCTGGTCATGTCATTTGGACTGACTAATGCACCAGCATACTTTATGAACCTGATGAATAAAGTATTCATGGAATATCTGGATCATTTTGTGGTCGTATTCATTGACGACATACTGATATATTCTCCGAATGAAGAAACACACGAAGATCATCTAAGGCTAGTCCTACAAAAGCTTCGTGACAACCATCTGTACGCAAAATTCTCGAAGTGTGATTTTTGGTTGAAAGAAGTTGCTTTCTTAGGGCATATTGTTACCGATGGTGGAATTAAAGTGGACCCAGGAAAGATAAGTGAGATACTAAATTGGAAGCAACCCACAGATGCGTCCAAGATCAGAAGTTTTCTTGGATTAGCAGGATACTATAGAAGATTTATTGAAGGTTTTTCCAAGTTAGTGAAGCCTCTTACTTCTCTACTAGAGAAAGGCAAAGAGTTCAAATGGGATGAAGCTTGTCAGAATTGTTTTGAGGAACTCAAGAAGAGGTTAACCACTGCACCAGTACTGGTAATGCCAGACATCCACAAGGGATTTGACGTGTATTGCGATGCATCACACCTTGGACTTGGATGTGTGCTAATGCAAGAAGGAAAAGTGATTGCTTATGCTTCAAGACAGTTGAGGAAACATGAGAAGAATTATCCTACACATGATTTGGAATTAGCTGCCGTGGTGCATGCTTTGAAGATTTGGAGGCACTATATGATTGGAAACAAGTGCAAAATCTTCACGGATCATAAAAGCCTGAAATATATATTCACGCAGAAGGAACTCAACCTCAGACAGAGAAGATGGCTAGAGTTGATTAAAGATTATGATTTGGAGATACAATATCACCCCGGAAAGGCAAATGTAGTAGCTGATGCTTTGAGCCGTAAGGGTCAAGTGAACAACATCACTACTCATTTGATGTCACAAGAATTGTGCTGGGAAATGGAACGACTCAACCTTGGATTGCTCAATAATGTAGAAGCAACGGTGATGGAAGTCGAATCTACTTTGGAAGAAGAGATTCGTAAAGGACAAGAGTCCGATGAGAAAATTAAGGAAATTAAAACTTTGATTGGTTTGGGTAAAGCCCCAGATTTCACGGAAGATGAACAAGGCACAATATGGTTTAAGAAGAGAATCTGTGTACCGGAAATCGAGCACTTACGCCAACTTATTTTGAGAGAAGCTCATGATTCAGCTTACTCTATTCACCCTGGAAGTACAAAGATGTACCAGGATCTTAAGGAAAAGTATTGGTGGTACGGTTTGAAAAGAGATGTTGCTACTCATGTTGCATTATGTGACGTGTGTCAGCGAGTTAAAGCCGAACACCAAAGACCAGCAGGATTGCTACAACCTCTCAAGGTACCTGAATGGAAATGGGAAGAAATCAGTATGGATTTCATAGTTGGGCTACCCCGTACTCGAGATGGCTATGATTCAATATGGGTCATAGTAGACAGGTTAACCAAAGTGGCACATTTTATACCTGTGAAGACAACTTACTCAGGAGCCCAGTTAGCAGAATTATACATGTCAAGGATTGTTTGTCTGCATGGAGTACCGAAGAAGATCGTATCAGATCGAGGAACCCAGTTTACCTCGCGCTTTTGGAAAAGACTTCATGAGTCCATGGATACCAAGCTAAATTTTAGTTCAGCCTATCATCCGCAGACGGATGGGCAAACAGAAAGGACAAACCAAGTATTAGAAGATATGCTAAGAGCTTGCGCTCTAAAGCATGGTAGAAGCTGGGATAAAAGTTTGCCTTATGCAGAATTTTCATATAACAACAGTTATCAAGCAAGTCTCAAAATGGCACCGTTTGAAGCACTATATGGACGAAAGTGTAGAACACCGTTTTATTGGAATCAGACTGGAGAAAGTCAAGTATTTGGTCCAGAAATTCTTCAAGAGGCGGAAAAGCAAGTACAAATTATCAGAGAAAATTTGAAGACAGCACAGTCAAGACAGAAGAGCTATGCTGATAATAGAAGAAGAGAATTGATGTTTGAAGTAGGAGACTTTGTCTACCTTAAAGTTTCACCGATGAGAGGAATGAAAAGGTTTAAGGTTAAAGGAAAATTATCACCTCGCTATATTGGCCCATTCAAGATTTTGGAAAGAAAAGGCGAAGTAGCCTACCAGTTAGAGCTACCCGATAGATTATCCGATGTGCATTAATTGTTAAAGAATTATACAAAATGTTTTTAGTGTTAAAATAATTCCATAACTTGTTTAATTCATAGAAAATCCATTTTAATTCCTTTTGATCCATTCCAATTGCATTAATTGTGTATTAATAATGTTTATCACTTGGTAACTCTGTTTTAGTATGAAACATAGATTAAAATTACTCACCTAGTATATTCTGTACCAAACACTTAATAACTTCAGAAAATCGTAACTTGATAACTGTAACTCCGAATTTAGTGATTATCGAACCTACGATCTCGTTACGATGCATAAAATATTATTATACAATATGTTCTCATGTTTGGTGTGATGTTAATTTCTCTTGTGTCATGTTTGCTTGTATTGTAGCGAGTAGACGGGCAAGTGACTGAGGACCTAGAGGCTCAGCAGGTGGAAAATACTGAGCAGGAGCTCGTTGAAGGCAAGTTGTGCCCTTGATCGCTTCTATTTACCCAATAATGTTCCTGTTAATCATTATGACCTCCATAGGTTAATTTTGATGGGACCCAATAGGTCACCCCAGTTTGGCTATCTTTATACCTTGTTTACCACTGAAATTTTGGATAGTACCTGCTATTGCTTTATGTGGTTTTAGGTATTAAGATACACATTATTCATGATCATACTTTTATTATCAATTTGTTATTTATTGTTCATGACAAGATCATTATGTTAATTGGAACATGGAGAACCACCTGGGAAAACAGTGCTACCATAAGGGTGGTATGAGACGCCCTTGACTGACTAATTAGAAAAGCTAGTGGAGGACTACCTTACTCGAAAGGGGCAAGGGCAGTAGACGAGTGGTCGGTATAGGGAGGTTCTCGAGTTGATTTTGCAGCGATAGCTTTTCAGACGGGGATTCCTATGATGCGCTACCTAGAAACTGTAGCGGGTTTTCTGAAGCTAGTGGAACTTTGTAAAGGCCCCGTAGTGTTACCCTGTCTCGCTTCCTTGGTAGAGGTGTATGGGATTCATGACCCCTTGGCAGATGGGTAACATGACTTGTGGGTAAAGATACACAACCTCTACAGAGTGTAAAACTGGTATATCAGTCGTGCTCACGGTCATGAGCGACTCGGACCCTCACATGAGTAACTTATGGAATTAAATTTAAATGGTCATTTGCATCGCATTGTGATTTATTATTAATTTTGATCTACTATTACTCTGGTTTGTTATATACTTACATTTAGTAACTGCTAATAAAATTTGACCAACTTATTAAAAGCAATGCTCAGCTTTAACCATTATTTGTTGATCAGTCTTACACTTCACATGAGCTTCCACCTTTGGTGAGTTCATGCACATTATTCCCCACAACTTGTTGAGCTATGATCTTTTGTGAGCTCACTCTTGCGATATATAAACTGCCTCAGGAGAAGAACATGTGGTATAGGAGGAGGCCTACAATGAGAAGTATGAGCTTATCTAGGTGGCGTCTCCAAGTCAGCTTGATGGCGCCAAAGAATAATTATTTAATTCGTTTTATTATTATCATTTATTTTTGTAAGCCTCTTCCACTATGTAATAATGATTATGATATTTTTCTCTATACACTTTGTCATTATATGTGATGTTCTTTTTTTGCTTATATATGAGACGCACCTGACTTTATCCGTTAAATCCAGGTGTGACACTTGGATGTCGACAAGCGGGGCCTACATGGCAGCGAGTGCGGGCGCAGCATTGAGCGCGGGCTGGGCCGGCTGGCACTGCTTCCCTAAGTGGGCCAGAGTGAGGGTTTTGAGCCGAGGTGTTCTGTTTCTCTTTTTTTTATTTCTTGTTTTCATTTTAATTTGAAATTTGAAATTCGAATATGAGTTGCAGTTTCTAATTCAAATATGCATAACCCAAAATCCATAATGGATGTAGAGAAATATATATTTGGTTATTATTATTATTTACTTATTATTACATGCCTTTAAGTAAATGTCTCTAACCATACAATAAATAATAATTCGTATGTTATTTATTTTAGGAAAATATCATCTGTGAAGGTGTGATCAAATTAAAGGTTAAAATCAAAATTGAATTTATGTTGCTTTGCTTATTTTGAGAGAAAGAAATACATATTCCCTTTTAAAAATTATTTGTATATTTTGAAAGGTATCCCCAATTGTATAGTTTATAAGAGGATTATTCTTATTTTTTCGGATTAAACCTCAGACTTAAATGTTTTAGTATTTATATTTAGCTAATAACATTTTAATATTGTCAATAATTGTTTTAGGACAGAATGACTTTAAAAAGTGGGGAATTTTATGCTAAGAGACATTTTAATTATTAATTTTTTAGAGAAATATTTATAAATCCTAAAATAGGATTTTGGGATGCACCGTTTGTACGCGCGCCATCTGGGCGGAGCCGCGCATTGGGGCGGCGAGGAGGACCAGTCCTGCCGCTGGGAGCGCCTCACGGGGACGGGGCCCCAGGCTCCACGCTGCTGGTGCGCGCCAAAGAGGAGGGCCGGGAGGCCGTTGGTCGTCGGTGAGGCAAGGTCATGATGCCTGTACAGATGGCGAAAGCGGCCCTATATAGATCTTTATTAATGAACAAGATTACTCTCTGTCTTGGACACCCTAATTCTTCTATTGCCCTCCAATACCTGGATTTTGGGCTTAGGGTTTAGGGTCACGTAAGCTGTCAGTCGGACAAGCGCTGCTCATGCGTGCACGTGGCAAGCATGTCGCCTGTGATGATGGTGGTGATAAGGGCCGACTCCACGGAGCATCTTAGGCTATCCACACTCATATTACTTTAAATTCGTACTCTAAAAAGAATATTCTATCCTCGTCAGCAAAATTATCTACTCTATATCACAATTTTCCGCAGTCATATTTACTCTATATATCAACTCTATATCAACTACCACATATTATATTATTTTTTTTGCACTTTACTCTTTTCACTGCACGTGCCTGCCTGCCTGCTTGGAGCAGACCGCACGACGGAGAGGACATGAGAGAGATTTAGAGTAGGATGGTACAGACGCTGTATATGAGGTTTTTCCGTGCTCTCCTTATATTTCCAGTAGCCGGTGAAGTGCCCGCTGCAGCGTTTACTTTACTGTATATCTAACTGCACACTGGTAGGGTCTTCTTTACATACCCTCGCTGCGGGTACGTAGCCTTAGCCCGCTTCGGCGAAGAAGACAAAGAGAGAGTCGATCGATGGCAGAAGTTGGTACTTGCCGGGGCTGGGGCACGCCGTCTGTAGCCCATCATGCGCCGCGGCGTGGACAAGTACTTGTACTGGGAGCTTGCAACCTCCGCGCTGCCAGCGCGTGCCAAAGAGGAGGGGAGGCCGCTACAGATGGCCAGCGTGCATGGCCCTACCGATCTTTATTAATAAATGAGATTACTTTATGTCATCGACACCCTAATTCTTTGATTGTCCTCTAGTACTGTTGGGGACTTGTTCTCAAATGCTAAGAGTTAAGAACAAGGCAACATAAAAAATGTTAAATACTAAAGTCCTTCGTCCTTCGGAACATTATTCCCCCTCGGGGAATAATGAGTTTTGGACGAAGGTCACAAGAGACATACCTTCGTAAACGTAACAAGTAATGACGAAGGACTTATATAAAGCATGAAATATGACATGAACATCATCATAAAATCATTTCCATTAATCATGGGAAGATAGAAATGATTTTAAATTACAAATGTACCTTCGGTCTTGAGAGAAGGTAAAAGTACAAGCGTGACGCAAAAGCAAATGCCAAGTCAGCGTGAACAGTACGGGAGTACTGTTCACCTATTTATAGACGCGGGACGCAGCCCACGTAAAATTACATCCATGTCCATTACATTTCTCAATGACTTATGGAAATCTGTTAAGGTCCATGTAGTCTTTTCATCTTTAAGTCGGTTCCCCCCTCTGCTATCGCGACGAAGCTTCCCTGCGCGCAGCTTCGGTTATGCACCACCCTTCGCAGAGCTTGGTAATCAGCCCGTCCTTCGTCTGGTTCAGGCTTCGTCCTGACCGTACTTCATATTCATAGTTCTGAATCCGAAAGCACCTGTTCACATAGTCCACTTGGAAAACATTGTCAAATCATGTTTTTGAGGACCTTCGGAGGACGAAGGCCCCCAACAGTAGCCCCTCGCAATATTAATTTGTCAATATTAAATTCAGATTGCGAAATGGACGAAGGCCCTGAGCCGAAGGTCCGAAAAAACACCTTCCCTTTGCTAGAATAGCAAGACTCACTGACAAGCGGGGTCTTTCAATTTTCACCGCCCCGGGGATATAAATAAGATCATACCGCAAACTTATTTGGTACGCACACTTGCCATCTGCTTCGGCCCACTAAATTTTTAGCTCGTGTGCACTAAGATTTGCTGATCTTTTTGATTTTGAAGCTTCGGACTTGGAAACAGTTTTTTAGCGCTTCCGAAGATGTCTGAAGGTAAGAAGGTCGCTGCTGAGACGAAGCTGAGTCTTGACGAAGAGAAGAACTTGGGTTTCATTATGGCGATGGCGGAGACCAATACAGAGAAAATCACGAAGGAAATTCTTGAAGGTCTGTCCGAAGATACCGATGACAGCGACAGTTTTGATGTAGAAAGTGGTGGGGAAGAGGCCGAAGATCGACCGTGGCGACCAAGCCACACAGTTTTTGGGAAAACCACTATCAAGCAGAGTCATATTGATAACATGAGGGGGCGGTATTTTCGAGATATATCTATTGTGAGGGCTGACGCTGGAGAAAAGACTTCTCCCACCCCCGAAGAAGATGAGGTCGTTATCTTCCGAAGCTTTCTCAAGGCAGGGCTTCGATTCCCCCTAAGCAACTTTGTTGTTGAGGTACTAAAGACATTTCAAGTTTATCTGCATCAAATTACTCCCGAAGCCATCATAAGAATGGGGGTATTTGTGTGGGCTGCGAGAAGCCAAGGTTTGGAACCAAATGCTAAAAGCTTCTGCAACATTCATGAGTTATTATATGAGACGAAGCCCTGGGGAAAAGAACAATATCATAACAACTTTGGGTGCTACAGCTTCGGTGCCCGCTCCGGGTCAAGCTGCCTTGTGCCGACCTTTCGGAAGAGGTGGCCCGGAGCCTGGATGACTGAATGGTTCTATGTAAAGAATGACTTATCAGCGCAAGAAAATGTCAAGAGTATTATTATGCGCCCCATCTGGCAACGCTTCGGACTACGAAGGCCGAAGGTTGAAATGGATGAAGCGGCCGAGGAATGCCAAAGGGCCTTCGGGGTTATCTGCTCTTTTATTGGGACAAGGGACTTGGTCCAAGAGCACATTGCCTTCAGGGTGTGGCCACTTGCAGAAAAGTGGGAAATGCCGAAGGAAACCATCAAAGAGTCCGACGAAGGCGGACTAGTCAGATTAAAATACACATTCAAATATGGGGACAAATTTGTTGAACCTGATGACGATTGGTTGAAAAGCATTGAAATATTAAGTGACGAACTTCTTGGGGCGTATTCGAAGGCCGAGAACACTGCACTATCGGCGGCCTTCGGAGGCCGAAAGAAGAAAAGACTCAACCGTGTTTTTGACGCAGTCGGGTTTATCTACCCTGACTATCACTATCCGGTGTTGGGTCGCAAAAGGAAAAATACTTCTCCTGCAACAAAAGCTACCACGAGCGCTACTAGCGGGCCAGCGCCTGAAAGGAAAAAGATGAAGGTGCTCACCCACCCAGTGCGTTTTATTGAGCCGGCCACAGTGCCAGAATTTATTGGTGAAGTCTCTTTGGCCTCTGAAGCTACCGAACCAGCTTCAGTGCCGAAGATGGAAGAAAAGACTGAAGCGCCTTCAGCGGAAAAATCAGAGAAACCGAAGGTTGACGAGCCAAAAATGTCTGAAATCTTAAGTCCTTCGGTAAATGTCGAAGCAATAAAAAACCAAAAGGGCCCATCGGTGACCCCAAAAAGGAAAAGAATGGTAAACGTACTAGATGTCTTGGAGACAATTAAGTCTTCAAGCACAACTCCAAAAAAGAGTGTTGAAGTTGCTGAAGCTTCTACTGAAGCTTCGACGCAACAAGCTGAAGCTGAAGCTGGGCCTTCAGAGCCCTACAAGGAGCAACCTTTGGAAGCCGAAGCAATAAAAATATCAGAACCAGTTTTAGTTGAAGAAATTGACACTGCCATCCCCGAAGCTCCTGCCAGCATATGCGATTACATTGTACGACACGCTTCGGGGAAGAAACTATCTGCAGAAGAAACTTATGAAGCCAACCATTATGCGAAAGAGCTAAAATATCCGAAGGGGGCAGTAATATTCAATGGGACAAATGAAGATGACTTCCTATACTGCCTACCTGATAATAAAGAACTATCTGTCTGCCGAGAGATGGCCAGGAGTATAGGCTTCCCAAAGCTCGAAGCTGGATTAAGCGCCATGACGAAAGAGGATCTCGCAGACAGTCTTGCATACAATAGCCTAAAGGTATGGGAATTAAGCGTTTGAAAAAACTTTTTTAATACGTAATTCATTCCTATATTCTTATATGGATTCTTTTTCGTATAGGGCTTAATTCTAAGCAACGCATTAAGAGCCCAAAAAAGCGCCAAAGATGAAAGCTATGAGATTGCGTTCAACAATTTGCGCTCCGAAGTTATCAAACTGAGAAACGAAGCTCTGGAAAAGGATAAAATTCTGCTTACGCTGGTAGACAAGGTAAAGAAGGACGAAGCTGCTTCAAAAACCCAGGCCGAAGCTCAAAAGCGTGAAATTAAAGATCTTCAGAAACAGCTGGCTAGAGCTAAAGAGGAGCGCGTGCTTGAGGAAACAAAACGAGAACTTAGTGATCATATGGTCAATAAATTGGAATTAAGAGTTAAGGAGCTTCGCGCATCTCAGAGGAAATGCTATGTCAAATCTGTAGAATGCGTCAAGAAGATAAAATCCAGCTTCGCCAGCGTTGGCGCCTTTTCTAGCGAAGAAGATTTTCCAAGAGGCAATCCCGAAGGTCCACTGAATTGGATCAGTCACGAAGCAGAAGCCTTCGAGGAAATCCTGAGCAGCCGTGGTGACATCTGCGCTTTTTCAGGTGCCAGAGGAGTTGCTGCTGTTCTAGAGAAAAAAGGTTGTGAACATATAAAATCTTTAGCTCAGTCCGAAGCTGCCCTGTCCTCTGAAGACATTAAAGATCCGTCAACCGAAGCAAGCATGGTTGGCGGTAAATTCTTCACTGATATCTGGGACAATGGCGGCCGAGAAATGGCGCAAGAAATAATTCAAAGAAGTGAAAAAGGCATCCATGATGCAAGGAAAGTGGCAGAGGCTACCGAAAGAAGTACAGAGCCCGAAGAGAAATTAGGTATTAATTAGTCGTTCTTATTGTGTTGTAACTTTTATTTCAAACTTTGTTCGCGATTTGCAATAGTAATGTAGAAATGTTCTCTTCCCTCAGAACCTGCTGGATCGCTCGCTGACCCTCATACAAAAGGGGATGACGAGATTAAGCAAATGGCCGAAGCTATCATGGATAAGGTTGTTGATCAACTGCTAAATGAGGCCGCCGAAGCAGTATTAAGAGAAGACTAGATGCTATTTAGAAAAAACATTTAAAGTGTGATCTATGTAACATTTTGTACATTTGAATGTAATATACAAGTCTCTTTTCATTATTCAATTCTTTACGATGCATGAAACTCTACATACATACCATTTTTGAGCCTTCGGCGAAAAAACACCTTCCCTTCTTTTCATGCTTCGTGAAGAAGACATTCTTCGTTAAAATTATTCTGATGAATCACATCCATGCTTCGTGAAGACATTCTCCGAAGCTGTATTCCGAAGCTATACAATTTCGATATTGCTCTGATAAAGCTCGTCCATGCTTCGTAAAAATATTCTCCGAAGCTGTATTCCGAATCTATACAATTTCGATATTGCTTTCTCAAAGCATCCTTTCGAAGATTGATACTGTGTACCCTTCTCTTGCCAAATGCAATATGATGTATGATGCTTATGCTATGCAAAATGATGTGATGATGTTATGTTATGCAAATGACATTTGTTCCGAAGATACACACAAAATTTATTCGTAAGCTCTGCATTCCCTTAGGAACGTCTTTGGAGCTTCTTCGCCTTTTACTTAGACGGTATAAGCTCTGCATTCCCTTAGGAACGTCTTTGGAGCTTCTTCGTCTTTTACTTAGACGGTATAAGCTCTGCATTCCCTTAGGAACGTCTTTGGAGCTTCTTCGTCTTTTACTTAGACGGTATCAGCGTTGACTTTTCGCTGTAAGCTCTGCATTCCTTTAGGAACGACTTTTGAGCAGAAAACTTACACTGCGCTCCCATTGGAACGGCTTTTTGTGACTTCATGAACTTACTCTGCGTTCCTTAGAACGACTTTCTGTTACTCCAAAGGATTTTTAATACTTCGAAGGTCCTCCTTGTTAACACAAAAACTTCATCAACTTAAGCCTGTGGAGAAAATAGATTTTCCTCGTGGGAAACAGCGAAATTATTACATGGAAACTATCAATGTTTTTTGCTACAGAGAATAGAACTGAATAGAAAAGACTGCTATCAAAGGTAGGATATGTGTCAATAAATGTGCTTCGACTCTGGCACAGTGCTGTTGACTGTGCGAGCTTCGGATTGTTCTCTGAAGTCCCTTTGATGTGGAGCATATTGACTCCCTTTTGGCTGTTGACCCTGTTGTAATGGAGGTGGAGGCGGAGGCTGTTGCCAGGAAGCTTGAGGTTGACTTGCCGAAGCTACAGAAGCTGCAGGGTGGTTGTCTATGTATTGTGGGATGTAAGGCGGATGATACGAAGCAGTATGCATGACCTGCTTCGGCTGAACTTGTTGAGATGCAGCTTCGGCTATCTCCTTTTGCTTCTGGATTGTAATATGGCACGTCCTGGTGGTATGGCCCTTGCTTTCTCCACAGAACAAGCAAAACAATTTCCTTGGTTGATCTCCGAATCTTCCGCCGAAACCCCTGGCGCCTCTGCCTCTTGGAGCTGGTGGCCGGAAGGAAGTTTGTTGTTGCCCCGAAGCCTGCGAGGAGCACTGCGGTCTGCTCTGCTGACTCCCCTTATCATCATTCTGAGTGGAGCTGTGGATGGACCGAACATGCCTCGGGTAGTATCTTCCTCCGAAGCCCCTGGTCATTTCAGAAAATCTGAAGGCCTCCTCCCTTCTTTGGCGAAAGTCATTGTCAGCACGAATGTACTCATCCATCTTTTGGAGCAGTTTCTCCAGGGTCTGAGGCGGCTTCCTAGCAAAGTATTGAGCTGCAGGCCCAGGACGAAGCCCCTTGATCATGGCTTCGATAACAATTTCATTGGGCACCGTTGGTGCCTGCGCCCTCAAACGTAAGAACCTTCGGACATACGCCTGAAGGTATTCTTCATGATCCTGAATGCACTGGAACAAGGCTTGAGCTATGACCGGCTTCGTCTGAAATCCTTGAAAGCTGGTCAGTAACATATCCTTCAGCTTCTGCCATGAAGTGATCGTTCCTGGCCGAAGGGAGGAATACCAGGTCTGAGCAACACTCCTGACGGCCATAACGAAAGACTTTGCCATTACTGCAGCATTGCCACCATACGAAGACACTGTTGCTTCGTAACTCATCAAGAACTGCTTCGGGTCCGAATGGCCATCGAACATGGGAAGCTGGGGTGGCTTATAGGACGAAGGCCAAGGTGTAGCCTGCAGCTCAGCAGACAGAGGAGAAGCATCATCGAAAACAAAATTTCCATGATGGAAATTTTCATACCAGTCATCTTCGTTGAAGAAACCCTCCTGACGAAGGTCTTTTTGCTGAGGCCTTCGGTCTTGCTCATCATGGGTAAGGTGACGGACTTCTTCAGAAGCTTCGTCTATCTGCCTTTGCAGCTCAGCTAGCCTGGCCATCTTCTCTTTTTTCCTCTGCACCTGTTGATGAAGTATCTCCATATCCCTGATTTCTTGGTCTAGTTCATCTTCCTGAAGCGTCGGGCTGACGGCCTTCCTCTTCTGGCTTCGGGCCTCCCGAAGAGAGACGGTCTCCTGGTTGGGGTCCAGTGGTTGTAGTGCTGCAGCCCCAGCCGCTGAAGCTTTCTTCGGCGCCATAGCGAAGGTCTATAGCTTCCGAAGGTGTTCACAAAACTCGAAGTGGAAGTGAGTTCACCGGAGGTGGGCGCCAATGTTGGGGATTTGTTCTCAAATGCTAAGAGTTAAGAACAAGGCAACATAAAAAATGTTAAATACTAAAGTCCTTCGTCCTTCGGAACATTATTCCCCCTCGGGGAATAATGAGTTTTGGACGAAAGTCACAAGAGACATACCTTCGTAAACGTAACAAGTAATGACGAAGGACTTATATAAAGCATGAAATATGACATGAACATCATCATAAAATCATTTCCATTAATCATGGGAAGATAGAAATGATTTTAAATTACAAATGTACCTTCGGTCTTGAGAGAAGGTAAAAGTACAAGCGTGACGCAAAAGCAAATGCCAAGTCAGCGTGAACAGTACGGGAGTACTGTTCACCTATTTATAGACGCGGGACGCAGCCCACGTAAAATTACATCCATGTCCATTACATTTCTCAATGACTTATGGAAATCTGTTAAGGTCCATGTAGTCTTTTCATCTTTAAGTCGGTTCCCCCCTCTGCTATCGCGACGAAGCTTCCCTGCGCGCAGCTTCGGCTATGCACCACCCTTCGCAGAGCTTGGTAATCAGCCCGTCCTTCGTCTGGTTCAGGCTTCGTCCTGACCGTACTTCATATTCATAGTTCTGAATCCGAAAGCACCTGTTCACATAGTCCACTTGGAAAACATTGTCAAATCATGTTTTTGAGGACCTTCAGAGGACGAAGGCCCCCAACAAGTACCTAGACTTGGGCTTACGAATCTTGGAGCCCAACTCAAGTTCTTGACGTAAGCTATCAGCTGGACTGGCGTCGCTGACGAAGCTGTTCACGCGTGCGCACGACAAGCACGCCGCCTGCAACGTCGGTGGCGACGAGGCCGAGCTCGACAGAAAGGACGCCGAGCATCTTGGCCTGCTTCGGCATGAACAAGATAGAGAGATGGACGGTTGATGGCAGTTGGTGTTGCAGCGGTTGCCGGGACCGGAATGCGCCGTCTGCAGCCCATTGTGCATTGCGCGCGTGGCGCGGCGCTGTCCAGCGGACCTGCCACTGGGAGCCTCACGAGGCTGGCGACCTCCGTGCTCCCGGCGCGCGCCAAAGAGGAGGGGAGGCGGTTGGTCGCATGTGAGGAAAGGGTCTGCCTGCACAGACGTCAAACGAAGGTCACTTGACGACAGCCTGCGCTGGGTGGAAGACACGCGGCAGGAGCGGCGGCATGGGAGGCTTCCACGCGGAGCAGAAACATGGGCACGTACCCGCCCACTCGTCGGTGAGGCGTCCTCGCGTGTCTCCCTCCCAATATCCATTCACTCCAGTCCTTATCCTATCTATCTATATATATATATATTATGCAAGAACCTACTAGCTGCTCCACTCATCTATTTCTTTTGAATCATTGTATACTAGCTAGCTAGCTAGCCAGAGCTTGTATGGCCACTGCTCATCATGCGGATGACCATCGTGCAGGGAGAAGAAGCGAGGCCGTCGGAGAGAACTACATGAGGGGCCTCTACGGCGACGATGACTACAACGCCACCCACTACGGTCACCAGCAGCAGCAGCGGCCGCCGCCCGCGCCCATGGCGGTGGCCAAGGCGTTAGCCACAGCCACGGCAGCCTTCTCCATGTTGTTGTTGTCGGGGCTGGCGGTGACGGCCACGGTGCTGGCGCTCATCGTGGCGACGCCATTGATGGTGATCTTCAGCCCCGTGCTGGTGCCGGCGGCCATCACGGTGGCGCTGCTCACGGTAGGCATCGTTTCGTCGGGAGGGTTCGGCGTGGCTGCGGTGGCTGTGCTGGCGTGGGTGTACCGCTACCTTCAGACCACGACCTCGTCGTCGGGTCAGCAGCCGCACATCGTCAAGGACTGGGCGCAGCAGCACCGTCTGGAGCAGACACGCGCGCACTGAAATAAAAAAAAAAAGCGTAGTACCCCTCCGTTTCTTTTTATTTGTTGCTGTTTAGTTCATATTTGTCACTGTTTCGTTAAAAATGAACTAGCGGGATAACGAGAACGGGAGGTAATATAGCTTTTCATTTAATGTAATGTAACGTAATCTTATGTTTGCAGCAGTAATAATGTGTATTATATATTTGCAGCAATAAAAGGGCGAGCTCGATCGACCCCTCTACGAATAAATACTTTAAAAAACTTCTGATGCCGCTCCAAATCCAAATGCAGGCAGGCTTCAAGTAGCAAATTGCTTACACAATAACACGTTACGATATTAGCACAAATAAATGAAGTAATATAGTCTGACTTGTACGTCTTGGTGGTGGGAAAGGAAGGTGGGCTAGCGTTCATTACTGTCGGCCCAGCCCAGCCCAGGTCTTTCTCTCCTTCCTGTGAGTGCTGCATGTTGATTTCTACTCTCCCTCCCAGGTAGTAGTAGTAGTAGTAGTCTTCGTCGTCAATGGTCAATGGAGCAAAAACAAGCAACAAGCTAACGCTGATTGCGTTGTTGACGCGTGTACTCCCAGACGGCTATGGCGCCGCTGACATGGACATTGAGCGACCTCACCACGCCCAGCTGCGGGATCTCCACGCACGCGTCCAGAATGTGGATGATGTCGACGGGGATGCCTTCCTTCTCCCGCCCCAGCACCAGAACCGTCCGGTCCGGGAACCCGAACCGGTCCAGAGGCATGCTGTTGGCCGTCTGCTCCAGCCCAATCACCGAGTAACCATCGCCCCGCTTCCTCTCCAAGTAAGCCTTCACGCTGTCCACGGGGACCTCCGTCACAGGCAGCCATTTCTCAGCGGTCACACTGCAATGCGCAGTGCAGGGCGGGGCCCATCAACAGCTGCATGCCATCATCATGCTATCAACAATCAAGCAGCCAAACAAACCTGATCAGCCGGAACTGCTTATCCTGAAGAACGCTCTTGTCGGCAACAACCAGACCGGCTGCTCTGAAGACCTGTCAGGCAGAGGCAGGCGAGATTTAATGTCCCCCACAAGATACACCAAGTCACCCAAAAAAAAGAATACCTCGCACGTTCTCGTCAGCCCCGCAAGATTTGGTATGCGTTCCACCAATGACGCAACCACGATCAGTTCTTGCCGGCTCTGCTTGATCGTTTCCGCAGCATGCAATCTTGCTTCTAGCGCTAGGTCGAAAACTTGGTCATCTTCCTCCATCTCTGCAACCGCAACAGACCCATCAACGAGTAAAGTGTCATCAAAACGCCACAACAATATAGACACAAACAAATTTGCATGGATGGATACCTGAAATTATTCTTGAAATGTATTCGTCACCAACGCCTGAATGACCTCTGGTGTTCAAGTTCAATGCTTGCTCGGAGTCCCCCCTATGGGGTGTTATTTTCTTCTGGAAATCAAGTACCTCTTGACCAGTTTTTACCATCTCAGACACGCTCTCGTCACTCTTGTGATGCTCTCCCACCGCGAGATCCTCATTCTTGATTGTTACTGTATCATTTGCTATAGCTTGTCTCAAGTCCTCCCTCACATCCTGAAATAGCAAACTTTTAGCTTGCAGCAGCTTCACGAATGCAAAGCTTTGTCTACGTTCGAAGTGCTTACGTTCAGGAACTCAATCACACGCTCCATCACTGACACCGGAACACATTCGAAGTCAGACACCTACGCAGAGAACAAAATACTCAGAATTATACAAGCCTCAGTCACTATGTGAAACAACTAAATGGTCCTATATTTTGTCTTGCATGAGTCACTATTAAATTATGCTAATAATAAAGTAGATAATATATATAAACCTCAGGACGGGCGCTAAATATTCCAGGGGGGGTCCCAGATGCATTGGGATCAAAGACATCAAGGAAACCTTCGATTGAAACTCTAAGCCTGAAATCAGAAGACAGGAATTATAGACATTGGAGGAACAAACGGAGCTTTAGCAAGTACGTGTAAAGAAACAAGACCAAGGTTCAGAATCCAGACTAACTCCATATATCAGGACACAGCCAAGACCACTATTTTTTTTTCAAAAACGCAGGAGGACTGCGTTTTAGATATATATTAAGAAGAGAGAAAGGTCTAAGAGACCTATTATAAAAGAACCTAGTATTTGTATTACCTAACACAGTCAGAATTTTCTGCCAAATAATCTTTCAATTCTTGAAAGCACCTCCTCTCAAAGACTGCATCTTCTGAAGTTTCGGGATGCAGAGTAGGCCACAACCTCGATAGCACTGAATGGACAAGAAGCTGCATAATAAATGGACCTTCAGTTTCTACGTTTCAACAAAGTTTCAAATTACATGGTCGTTGAAACTTCAAATTACATGGTTTTACCTGAGTAAAACCACGTAAACTGTGATGATGGGATGTTAAAAACGGCAGTATTGGAGGAAGCAATTGATTCAGGTGGTATATCTGGACGGACTGTCTTGAGTGAAGTATGACGTTTGCTGCTATAAAAACATATGAAGATAGTGCCTGCACAGAGGAGACAGATAAAATAAACAGAAAAGAGTAGAAAGACATCTGAGTATCTGGCGGAAATTTTTACCTGTTGTCGCATCCCTTTGTCATGAAAAATAGGAATAAGTTGCTCCTCTGCCTGCGCATGAAAGTGCATCAGAAACATCAACACTTACAGATGATAAGACTTTGTGCTGGAAATAATCATGCGTACAGCAGGTGCATGATAGTGTCTAGGTTCATAGACTTCACTAGATAATTTTCAGAATCCAGTAATAGGCTATAAATAGTACTCCCTCCGTCCCAAAATTGTATTCGTTTTAGCTCTTGATTTTTATGCCTATATTCAACTAGATGATAATGAATGTAGGCACATATATAGAATACATACACCTATGAACCCACTAAAAAGCTAAAACGAATTTTATTTTGGGACAGAGGGAGTAGTTATTCTCAGCATTTGATAGGAGACATGCCCATCCCTAATTGTAGCTCGGCTGCCTATATATACAAGAGAGCGAAAGGCTCTTAGTGTGATAGCTAAGGCTCCCGAGTAGCACCCCAGCGCTATTCGTCACCCAAGGTGAAGCTTCAACCAGTCGGTAATTACTAAAAGACACTCAGTAATTTCCGGTAATAAGTGAATACCGCTCAGTCATTACCGATAATTACTGAATACCGCTCAGTGCGGATGTATAAAAGAGTGTGCATTAGCATATTTCTACAGCTGTGGCATGAAGGGAGATCTCACCAAGGTTGGAAATTTTAAGTATAAGAGTATAGCAAACGTCTCCAAGTACTGCCGGACAGCTGGCAAATTATTTCTCTGCACAAACATGCAAAAACTTTCAGAAATGCAAACAATCATCCATCACATGTCACAAGTAAACTAATAGTCCACTCTCCACTCATACAAGCATAAATAATTATTGAAAGTTCTTACATAAAGACAGATGTGAATGCTAGATGTCACTTCTCCAACAATATCATCTTCTACATAGTGTGATAGAACACATATCATTTGCCACACACGAACTTTACGCCTATGTACCTAGCAAAATGTAAAGATTTCAGAAATATGATACAAAATATCAGAGACATTAATAGTAAAGGCGTAAAACCACCCAAAAATCACACAGAATAAAAGACTCACACTGCTATATTTCTTGTAGAGTTCTTTTGAAAGATCTTTGCTGTTCACCTGTTGGAGAAAAGTGTAAACCGAAGAGTCAGAGCAAGACGAATTTGTGAAGTTTGAAGTGCTTTGGAAGTGAAGTAATAAAAATTGTAGGCAAATCAGAAGGATTTGACCATATTATAGAAAGGTGCTAACTCGGATCAGACCCATTGCAGGTCCAAGTTAAAATGCACAAAAATATCCAAAAGGTTCAGCACAATAGTACCACACTAGCTGTCGAATACAAGACGCTGGACAGAAAACATAAACCTCAGGCAGCACTATCTAAGATAGAAATGTATAGTTTTTTTTTTCTCGAACGCGCAGGAGAACTGCGCCCCATTATATATTAAGCAGAGAAATAGAAAAAACAAAACAAAACAATACCGCTGAGTCCAGAAGTTCTAGTAGAAATAGTTTGCCGCATTCAAGAGCTTCTTCAGTTTCCAATATACTATGTTCTTTGATTTGTTTCCAAAGCTGATGAAAGAGAACAGCAACCGAAACACGAGCATATAATTCTGTATTAATGAACACCTGCAATAACATCACCAATTGTAATAAATGTGAAATGATCAAACTTCCCATTCATCTGTAATATTAAATAAAAAACAGAAGAATCAGCAACTTCCACTGGTGTACTATCCCATTACATACGGATGTTTGTTCTGATGAAGGTAAACAAATTAGGAATGCAATAGCTAGAATCGTAATTTCAAATGAGGTTACCTCTGTGAATTCACGATCAGGACTTTGTGCTAGCATGGAAACCTCAAATCTTGCTTCATGGTTTTCAGAGAGTTCAGCTTCAAAATCTTCGTCGAATGCCACTATTCAATATATATGAAGTACTGATTGGAGTGAATATAATGATATACATCAAGCACATTGTTAAACGCTAATTAATACAATAAGAAACAACAAGCACATTGGAAAAGGTGAAAATACTCAGGAATTAGCAGGAAAGGAATTGAAATAGTATACCAGATCCGTATAACGAGAGCAGCTTCAGTTCCTCCATATAAAATCTAAGAGTTTTTGGGTACATCAACCATAGACCACTTAAATGCAAAGCTGCTAGGCGAATAGTTCGAGGACTTTTTGAGCCTTCATTAAGAAGATTCTCAACAAACTGAAGACAGATAGATGAGTTAATTGCATCACTTTTATCAAGAAAAGCTTGGTACTAAAACACCTTTGTAATTCTAAGTGAATTGCACTAAGGTCATGGGCAGATCAGTAAATGAACATGTAGCAACGATGCGAGAAAAAAAGTGAAGACAGAAGAATGATTTCCTTATTCAAGGATACCAACAGTAGCAATGTCTTCTAGTCCCTATCAAGTTGGGGTAGGCTAGAGTTGAAACTAGTGGTGGTAATGGGCTCTAAATTTTACACTATAAAATTTGAGGATCGGAACATATTAGAAAGACCTGAACTAGCAAACTAATGCGCACAAAACAGCAGATCAGCAGCTAAACATTTCTGTATGCTGACCACTCAGTTAAAGAACAAGAGTGGTGTTGCATCCAAAACAGTAAAATATCTTAAAGACAATGTGAGAACTCGCAACTGACCCATTTTAAAGGGCCTGGCCCTTTTTCATTTGTCTGGTGCATTTCCAAATTACAAAATATTGCTGGGTGCAATACTGCAGATAGTAGTGCAGCAATGGGAGCCACTCGGCGTTTGTTGCAGTTAAGGTGCAAGATCCAGGAAGACTTTGCTAATTGCATCATCATCTGAACAGAGATAAAAAGATACTGAATGGCAACTGCAATTAAAGAAGCCAGTAAATTTAAAAAGGAAAGAACTAGCAATAATCTAATGTCAAACTAGCATCTAGTTTTATTGTAACTTGCTACTCCCTCTGTTCCACATTATAGATGAAAGAATTACCTGTGGACCTCTGAAACTCACTTATTCCTTCTATGGCCCTGAAAATTCAAAATTCTTTGTACGACACTGTTCGAATTTATGTGTCCTATACAACACAACCGTCGCTTCTATGAGAGATCTTCATTAAAAATGCGGCCCATTCTTGTCAGAATGATCTGAAAGTGACCAAAATGTCTGTGGCTGAAACAAGCCAGAAGACAGGAGAGGACCGCGTGGGTTCCAGATCAGGTGGCCGCCAGTCCAGGGCAGCAGGCACAAGATCAGAGCCGCGGCCGGCTCCAGGCCAGGGGTGCGTGACCTCCAGCGCCGGTCAATGCAGCCTCCAGGGCGTGTGAGCACATCCAAGACCGCAACATAGGATCTCCCACTCATCTCGACCGCAAAAGCCACAAGAATTAAGCGAGAGACTGGTGTTGCGTCTCGCGGAAGCCAGCTGATGAGACAGTGACACGGCGGGACATGGGTGTGCCGATGCCAGGAGAAGTGGAACAAACATGGTTCAAATCACCATTTGTGCATAATTTTAGCTTTTTTACAATTTAAATGCGGGGAAGAACGTTGATGGTGGAAACCGTGGGACCGTGAAAAATGGTGCTTTATATAGTAGAAAAATTCAGACACAGTGTCACAAAAGAAAATTTGAAGTTTTTAGCACCATAGAAAGAACAAGGGTGTGTTTGGTTGCCCGGCCTATCCTAACCTGGCTAGTTTTCTAAGCCAGGCCAGTCGATGCCTGGCTAGTGCTATACAAAATGCAATTGTTTGGTTGTGTGGTTTGTCGAAGCCTGCATTATAAATGTGTATTTGGTTGTCCAACTTGGCTTGCATTGAATCATCGCATCTTTGCCATGGTAAATTTACCTCTCACACAATCTATCAAACACTTGGTGGGCATCATATATAGCAGCGTCGAGCTTAAATCCATGGCCGACGAGGGTGGAGCTAGGGATTGTGCCCGATGTTAATGTGGTGAGGCTAAAGCCATGGCCAGGCGGAGACGAACCTCAAACTCCTCCGTCCTCACGAGGCCGCATCGTCGTCTTCGAGCAATGGTGGAGCTGGGGAGGAACAAGGTCATGGTTGCGCGCACGTGGGGCATAGTGGTGCTCGATGGAGCTTGTGTGATGGTCAACGACATTCACGTGGTGCTCGGCAGATCTCGCATGGGACCTGGCGAAGCTCATGCAGGGGCCAGCGAATTTCGTGAGGGTTTCGGCGGAGCTTGGTGTAGCTGACGGTGGCTACGACGCTCGTTGGTGGACGACAGTAGAAGAGGAGGTGAGCCGATCGTGGTTGTGGTGCTCGCGAGGAAGATGCCGATGGTGGATACAGATCTCGACAAAGACACAAAGGAGCAAGGAGGTGAGCCAAATCCTAACATGTGGGCCACTACACTTATACATGCCTAGCTTTGTGGAAACGCAGACCTCAAGGGTTTCCGGCAATGTAGGCGCCAACACTCTTTTTGGCTCGCTCAAGCCTCGCTTAGAAGCTAGTCAGGCATCCAAACAATCAAAACTAGTATTATCTAAGCCTGGACAAAGGGTAAGCCACCCTACCAAACACTCCTTGAGTTTCACAAGACCTTACAGCCATACAGGTAGTTCTCTCATTATAGCTCACTTTAATTTTGTCCTTACTTGAACTTCTCTAACTTCGACCCTGTTTTTTTGAAAAAATAAATTAACATCAAAAGGCACAAATGTGCTATCAAGACTTACTTATTGGAGAATCTATTGAAACAGATATGATGTTGACGTTTTGGTGCATTTTCTATAAACTTGGTCAAAGTTAGAGTTTGACAAACAAAGCTAAAGTGGTTTATAATACGGAACAAAAGAGAGTATGCTTTGGGAATAAATAGTTATACAGAAGAGAACGAATATTACCTCATAGCTGATGCCTAAAGAGGAAAAAATTGTGTTGCCCTCATTCAGGTGTAGCAATCTCAAAACAGATCTCACACATCTCAAGATAGATAAGACAGAATTTTCACCAGTGTTTTCAAGGCTGCAAAGATTAAGAAAAGAAATGAAGTACAAATAAAATCAGCGCATTTCAGGATAATCTAAGTTAAAGGATTAGCATAAAAGAAAAACTTTGAATGATAAGTAGATAGTTGTGTTCCAATACAGGATCAATTTGCATTAGAAAAACAAATCAATATTTTGCATTAGCATTTCTAGTTGCCCCTTCAAGTAAATAGTTGTTGGCTCCGATTTGGGGGCAAACACTAGGGGTGAATCGCCTAGCGGTGCTCTCTGCGGGAGCGCTCCACGGCCGAGGGTCGGACGGTCCGTGACCTCGCTGGAAGAGCGGCTCCTCTCTACGCCGCAACGGACGGTCTGTGACAGCGCAGAGTCGTCTTCTTCCTCGGAAAACCCTAGAACTCGTCTCCCAGGAGAGACTCCGTCGGAGAGGAGAGTTCCAGGGGTGCCCCGGGGTCGGCAGGCCAGCCGGGACGTCCCTAGACGACGTAGAGTCAAAGAGGGATGAAGATTTGGGATTGGGGAAAAGCTAAACTAGGTCTGAATTACTCCTCCTAATGCGATGAAGAACGAAGCAAATAAAGTAGATTGTATTGATTTGGATCAATTGTGTTGTATTCCAATCGACTGTACCCCTTCATATATATAGTGGGAGTTCCGGACCCATTCCTAGGCGTAGCTCAACATATTCTCGTGCAGTTAGTTGGATAAACACGCACGGGACAAGGACTCGCCCGAGTTAATCTGATCGCGAACTCCAGGCTATACCTGCGGACCGTCCGCGGCGCAGACCGTCCGGCCTCTTTTGGTGCTCAACAATAGTATTGAGTTCATATGTTCTAGAATGAACAAAAAGGGTATCCAGTTGACATAGGTGTTAGAATACCCGATTAGGGTTTGGGGTTCTGCCCGTGTAATTACTGTCTCGCCCCTCTGTAATAGGCCTGCCCAGTTACTCCAGTCTATTTAATAGATTGCCCAACCCCTGTTAGGGTTAGGGTTTCCAATATGGTATAGAGCCAAAAAAATTATCTCCCAGCCGCCACCTCCCCTGTCCAGCCGCCGGTGCTTCCCTCCCCTGCGCCGCCGGCGCCCCCCATCTGCTCCCTGGCAAAAACCGCCGCCGCCCCTGCCTTCTCCTCCCTTCCCTGAGCCGCAGCAGTCGATCGTGAAGGTGACAGAGCCCTTCTTCTTGCCGCCGCCGGCCGCGCCACCCTTCGCCCCAACCACCGCGCCGCGCGCCATCTCCCCTCCTCCGCCTCGCTCGGCTCGTCTGCGTGCCCCGCTGCTTCGCTGGTAACAGCCGCCGCCGCCCCTGCCTCCTCCTCCCTCCTCCCTTCCCTGAGCCGCAGGACCCGACGCCCTGCCCGACCGACTGCCTCGACCACACCTGGGACCTGGTGTCGTGTCCACCAGGCACCAACGTGGTCACCAGCAAGTGGCTATTTCACCACAAGCTGACCTCGGACGGCTCCCTCGACCGCTACAAGGCCCGTTAGGTCCTTTGGGGCTTCACCCAGCGCCCTAGAGTAGACTACGACGAGACCTTCAGCCCCGTCGTCAAATTCGCCACTGTCCGCGCCGTCCTCTCCCTCGCCCTCTCCCGCGACTGGGCGATCCATCAGCTCGACGTCAAGAATGCCTTCCTCCATGGCACTCTGACGGAGACTGTTTACTGCAGCCAGCCCACCGGCTTCGTCGACGCCGATCGTCCGGATCTGGTCTGCCGGCTGAACCGATCCCTGTACGGCCTCAAGCAGACGCCGCGGGCATGGTACAGTCGCTTCGCCTCCTACTTGGCCTCCATCGGCTTCGTCGAGGCCAAGTCGAACACGCCCCTGTTCATCTACCGGCGTGGCGACGACACCGTCTACCTCCTGCTCTACGTCGACGACATTGTACTCACGGCATCCACCGCCGACCTTCTACAGCGCACGATTGTCGCCCTTCAGCGGGAGTTCGCGATGAAGGACCTGAGGCCCCTACACCACTTCCTCGGCATCACCGCCGAGCGCCGGCCTCAGGGTCTCTTCCTCCACCAGCGCTAGTACGCCATCGACATCCTGGAGCGGGCTGGCATGTCTGACTGCAAGCCCTGCTCCACGCCTATCGACACTCAGGCAAAGCTCTCTGAGGACGACGGGCCTCCGGTCGCCGACGCGACGTCATACCGGAGCCTGACCGGCGCGCTCCAGTACATCACCTTCTCCAGGCCCGACATCGCCTAAGCGGTCCAGCAGGTGTGCCTACATATGCACACTCCGCGGGAGCCCCACCTCACCGCTCTCAAGCGGATACTGCGCTACCTCCGCGGCTCCCTCAACTACGGCCTCCTACTTCGACCATCCCCGACGTCGGAGCTCGTGGAATACACCGACGCTGACTGGGTTGGCTGTCCCGACACGCGCCGGTCCACCTCCGGTTACGTCGTGTTCCTGGGCGCCAACCTCGTCTCTTGGGCCGCCAAACGACAGCCCGTCGTCTCTCGCTCCAGCGCTGAGGCCGAGTATCGTGTCGTGGCCAACGGCGTGGCAGAGGCCTCCTGGCTGCGACAACTCCTTCACGAGCTCCACAGTCCCCTTCAGCGCGCCACCCTCGTCTACTGCGACAACGTCAGCGCGGTCTACCTCTCCACCAATCCCGTGCAGCATCAGCGCACGAAGCACGTGGAGATCGACCTGCACTTCGTCCGCGAGAATGTCGCTGTCGGTGACGTTCGGGTTCTCAGCGTCCCCACCACGTTGCAGTTCGCTGACATCTTCACCAAGGGGTTCCCGTCGAGTGTATTTTTAGACTTCCGATCCAGTCTCAGCATCTGTACATGATAGAGTTGTGACTGCGGAGGGGTGTTAGAATACCCGATTAGGGTTTGGGGTTCTCCCTGTGTAATTACTGTCTCGCCCCTCTGTAATGGGCCTGGCCCAGTTACTCCAGTCTATTTAATAGATTGCCCAACCCCTGTTAGGGTTAGGGTTTCCAATAATAGGAAAGCTACAAATTTTTAACCAAGCTAACAGAAATAATACAAGAAACTTGCAGCTTTCAATTATGCAAGGCTCCCCAAATAAACAGATAACAGAGTACTGAAATGAGATTGGATGTCATAATTAATGTAAATTTAAGAAATCATAGGACTAAAATGTAACACAGTCGTACCAGGCTCACCTTTCGATAATATCAAGAAAAATGCATCGGAGGGTTGAATCAGAAAATAAAGGTTCCAACCTCTTCATTTGAGATTCATTGTCACTATAGCAGCTTGAAATAGATAGAAGAGAATCCATACAAAGCCACTGAAATAAAAATTAAGAATTAGGAGCCATCCAAACTGACTTCTTTGTGTACTGCAAAAAGAGGCAAGATATTATCCTAACCTTCCAAGTCATCAAAACAGCTCTTCTGCTTCGCGTCAGAGTTCCCTCTGTAAGAAGATGGTTGATGTTGTCAAGGAAAGTGGTGACCAAAATGTCCAATGAAAACTTGTGGGCTTGATCTGTCTGCTTCGCTTCCACAAAATCCAAAAACTGAGTACTGGAAGCAGTAGATAGAACTGCCAGAACATAGGCAAGAGCTTCATAAGCTGCCAGGTGAAGTTCAGCTCCGATCTTGTACAGGGGAAAAAAAGAGAAAGACTGACTTTAGAATTTATGTAAAGAAAGCTAACAGAAAGGACAATGAAAAAGAATGATTAAGTAAATCAGTAAAAAGTTGTTTAAAATAGCAACATACCTCATTGGCAATAGTGGAGTGATGGGTAACATTCAAATAGAAGTCCCATAGCACGGAAAATGCAGAAGAAACAGAATCATCGGAGTTGTAAGGATTACACCATGAGGCAACAGAACTAACACATCGCATTGACCAAATCTGTGAATTATGAGGTGGAATTTGTCAAACCAAAGCAACTGTGTGTTGAGGTGTACTTCAAAATAAGTAAGAACAGGTGTGTTTGGACCAGCACAGCGGCATCCTCATCCGTCCACAGACACCATGTAATCCTCACTTCTCCATCCAGCTTATGGATTGTACCTTGCTCCCACCTCAGACCAGATCCAAACACAACAGAGAAGCAGATCCCATCAATGGCCACCTCTGTCTGTGCTGCTTGCACCGGAGAGATCCATTGGACAATGCAGATACTAATTCATCCAATGTTTACAAGTTGTCCGACTAATCGCGATTAGTCGGGCTGGTCGCCTGTTAGTTGGCGATTAGAAGGACGACGCGACCAGATTTCCAAGTCGTCCGACTAGTCGTCAACCTGGGTGATTAATCGTCCGATCGTTAGGAATTTGGTCGCCCATTGACGTCTGCGCGTTTATACTGGGCTAATGGGCTTAACTCATTTTTTTGGCCCATCTACAGTAGCAACATATATGTTGCCTCTGGTCAGCCGAAACCCTACCCCCCTGCCTAACACAAAACCTGCCAGCCGCCAGCCTTTGTTCAGGCGTAAACCCTACTGCTCTCTGGCATTGTCCAGCTCCAGTCATCGGCATCCAGTGGTCCAGTCACCGGCGGCTGCTCCAAGCTCCAGTCATCTTCTCTGGCAGCGTCTGTAGCCCACCGGCGGCATCTCCACTCTCCAGTCCAGCAGACCAACATCAGTCACCCTGAGTCGAGATGAGCTCGTCATCTGAATTTCTGCTTTCAGTTCTGCACTTCTGCTGCTACTAAGTTCAGTAGCTACTGTTTTCAGTTTTAGTTTTATGCCTATATTACTTTCAGTTTCTGTTTTACACTTTTACTGAATTACTGCTACTAATTATGCCTATATTACTTTCAGTTTCAGTATGTTACAACTTTTTAAGAGTAAAGACTCATATAATGTCACTCTATTGCAGTATTGCAGAAATGCAGACTAGCATTATTGCTTATATATAGTTATATACATATACATATGTCCATAAATCTATAGGACGACTAATAGACGACCAGAGGTCGACCAGGACCGATTAGGTATCCTAATCGTCGCCCTAATCGCGATTAGGCGCCTGGTCGCTGCTCTAGCTCGACCAGCTGGTCGCCCGACTTGTAAACAATGAATTCATCAATAACCTCCCTCGGTAGTCTACTAGCATGTTATGGTTGCTGCCTCGGCTTTGTTCGGAGCTTTTGTACCATCGCAAGGACACAACCATGCAAATCCAGCCAAAAAAAGGCACCATGTTGTAATCAGCAACCTTACCTCGTTCCAATTCGATGGTCCCTGGCAACCATCCCATCCAAGTGTTGACATGGATCAAGCATGTGCCGTTAGGCGTTAGAGGAGAAAACCCAATGAAAGTATGCTTTTTTTATCTTACGTTTTTGTCTTGCAAAGTATTTTAGATGTTTTTCCAAAGTGATTGCTTGAGTTTGACTTTATATTCTGATTTTTTATGCAACACACTCCTTATATGGATACATCATACATATCATTGTCTTAGAAATGGATATGTATGGAAACTTGCACTTTTTGTGTCATGTTAATAAAGGTAAGCTCACCAACTTTGGTAAGCGGTAATCATATTTATGTTAGAATTATCCATACAACCCTATTAGGCCTTGTAACTGTAGTTGGGCTAGGCTCTTTTATTGCCGACCAAGCTACCCAGCGCTGCATATACGTAGATATGAATTATATCGTATTTGTTAGAACCTCGTTAGGGTTTTGGCTTAGTCCTCTTGTAATTACCTATACACCCCTATGTAATGGGCCTGGCCCAACTACTACTTGGTCTATTTCATACAACTTTCAACTCTGATTAGGGTTTTCCACATGGTATAGAGCTAGGTTCTTTTTTCCTTGCCTCTCTCCCCCTCCCACCTCCAGTCGCTGGCACCATGCCCCCGCCGCTGGCACCTCCCTGCCCCAGTCGAGCCCCCCCCCCACCTCCCCTCTCCTCCCATGGAACACGCCAGCAGCCCCTACACCTAGTTGCCAGCCTGGGCGCGGGCTCGTCCGCGTCTGCCCGCTGCTGCGCAGCCCACCCAGCAATCCCCTCCCGGCTTCCCCACCCACCGTGCCCCCCTCGCCGAACCCGCGTGAGCCGAACTCGTCGCGTCCTTGTCGGCCTCTCCGCTCGCATCCTCCGCGTTGGTCGTGGCTCTCGCCACCATCCAGGCTATCGTGGTCGCCTCTCAAGAGCTCAAGGGTGTTGCGTCCCTCGCCTAGAAGCAAAAGCACGCTATGGGCGCCGCCTTGACCACTCAGCTGGCCACCGCTCAACGTCTCCTCCTCGAGTGTGCCACTACGCCACCCCCGGTGGCCCCCGAGGCTCCCCACGCCTCCAGGCTCGACGCCGACACTATCGCCTCTCTCCACGCTCAGGACGTTGGTGTCAAAATATACGGTCCCTTGTGTCCGTTGTATTGGACCCGGTGTCCCCTCACTACTACTGCTAGCGTGATCAAGTGCTCATCACACTCCGTCAGTTCATCCTCGCATACCACATTCTCGACGACGTCGTTGCCCCGATGTCCCCGTCTTGGCTCCAGATGGACAGCGTGGTCCTCTCGTGGCTCACGAGCACTCTCACCGCCGAGCTCCGGGACATTGTCCGTGAGCACGAGGGCATCGCTCGCCAAGCCTGGCTCGCCCTCGAGGACCAGTTCCTCGGGAACCGGGAGGCTCGTGCACTCCACCTCGATGCCTCGTTTCGTCTGTTCCCCAGAGGGACCTGTCTGTCAGCGAGTATTGTCGTCGGATGAAGGGCATGGCAGGTTCTCTATGTGCCCTCGGCGAGCCCATCACCGACCGCACCCCGGTGCTGAACTTTCTGTGTGGCCTTAGCCCCCGCTACGACCAACTGAAGGCTCTCATCAAGCGGAACATACTCGTCCCCTCTTTCCACGCCGTACGCAATGAGCTTCTCCTCGAAGAGCTCACCCTGAAGACCGAGACACCCATCCCCGCCACGACCCTCTACAGTGCGCCCTCCGGTGGTCAGGCGCTCTCTACGAGCCAGGCCCCTCGTCCTTTGTAGACAGGGGCTCCTACTCGCCCTCCAACCGTCATCACCTCTGGGTCTCCTCGTCTGGCTCCCATCACCGAAGGGGGTCGCCATCCCCACAAGGACGGCCGCAGGAGCGATGGGTCCACCAGAGGTGGGCCCTCTGATCGCGGCGACGGCCCGACATGGTCGTCGTTCTACAACCCCTGGTCCAGGACCATCTCCATGTGTCCGGGCCCGGGCCACAGGTGCCCCCTTACAGCGTCCTCCTCAGTCGTCTCTACTGACGATGCCACCCTACGGTGTACCTCAGGCGGCTCCGGCCCACTCCCGCCCCTGGGGGGCCCCTACCCTGACACCCTGGTCCTCAATGGCTAGAGGGTGGGACCCAGCCTCCGCCTTCAGCACCATGGCGATGACATCGCCCCCTCTGATTGGGTGGTCGACTACAACGCCTCCTTACCACACCACCTCGACTGTGGACACGTTATCTCGCTCCCATCTCCCACATCCCTCCCACCCCTCCTCCATCGTTGTTGAGAACGGTTCCACTCTACTGGTCACCTCAGTAGGTGCCTCAGCTCTGTCAGGACCGTTCTGTCTCAATGATGTCCTCGTAGCTCCCCATATTGCTCATAACCTTCTTTCTGTTCGTCGGTTTACCACCGACAATTCTTGTTCTATTGAGTTTGACCCGTTTGGTTTATCTATTAAGGATCTAGCCAACAAGGCCCTTCTCGCCCGATGTGACAGCTTGGGCCCCTCTACACGCTCCGACCATCCTCCACTGGCACGTCCTCCCTGCTTGTCCTGGCCTCTATCACCTCCTCCACCACTTGGCATCGTTGCCTCGACCATCTAGGACCTGACGTCATGACTAAGTTCACCAATAGTCCGACATTTCTTGTAGTAGGGGACATTTTGAGGGTCCGTGTCATGCTTGTCAGCTAGGCTGTTATACTTGTCTCACTTTAAGTACCACTTCTAGGGCTGAGCAGGCTTTTGATCTTGTTCATTGTGATCTTTGGACATCTCCTGTATTCAGTCTTTCTGGCTATAAATACTAATTGGTGATTTTGGATGATTTCTCTCATTTTATTTGGACTTTTCCGTTGTGGTTAGAGTTCGGCACCTTTCCCACCCTCACTCTTCTTCGCCTGGGTCTCCACCCAGTTTCGTCGTACGGTCTATGCCCTTTAGTGCGATAACGGCCGAGAGTTCGACAACTCCGCCTCTCATTCTTTCTCTCTCCCACTACGTTCAGTTGCGTCTCTCGTGCCCTTACAACTCATCCAATGAACGGTCGGGTCGAACGAATCATTCGCACCACCCCCAACATGATATATTGCCTCCTCTTCCAGGCATCTCTCCTTGCCAGCTACTGGGTAGAGGCCCTAGCCACTGCTACTCATCTCCTCAATCGCCTTCCCTCTAAGGCAGTGAGTCACCCCACCCCCCACTTTGCATTGTATGGCACCGCTCCCCACAAGCTCTCACCTCACTCGTCTCGTTGTCTTTTCCTCGGTTACTCCCTGACCACAAGGTGTACCGCTGCCTTGACCTCCTCACCCACGCATCATCATCTCTCGCCATGTTGTTTTCGACGAGAATGTCTTTCCCCTCGCTAGCTCCTCCCCGCCTACCGATCTTGACTCCCTCCTCGACTCCGACCCTGTCCTTCCTCCACTCAGGTCCACCCCACCCACTCTTTGTGCGATCCTGTCGATCCCGTTCGCGCCACACGCGACGCTGACACCTCCGCTCGCGCCTTTAATTGCGCCATGCGCGGCCCCGCTTCCTGCGCCACCTCTGGCACGCTTCGCCGACCCCGCCCACATCTACCGCCGCCGCGGGCAAACACTCCATTGGACCCACCGCCCCACCGGCTCGCGCGTGTGCCGAGCTACCGATGTACCACCCAATCTCCATCCACCGTGACCCCGACCACGTTCACCCGATGGTGACTCGCCGTGCCGCCGAAGTTCTTCGCCACGTCGATCGGCTGATTTTGACGGTCGATGCTACTCCGGACACCTATCTAATTCCCTCCGTCTGTCGCCCTCGCCGACCCCCACTGGTGTTGCGCTATGGAATACGCGGCCCTGCTGGCTAACCACACTTGGGACCTAGTGTCGCGCCCACTAGGCACCAACGTGGTTACCGGCATGTGGTCTTTCGCCACAAGTTGACCTCAGACGGCTCGCTCGACTGTTACAAGGCCAGTTGAGTCCTTCGAGGCTTCACCCAGCGCCCCAGAGTGGACTATGACGAGACCTCCAGCCCTGTCGTCAAGTTCGTCATCGTTCAGGTCGTCCTCTCCCTCGCCCTCTCCTGGGACTGAGCGGTCCATCATCTCGATGTCAAGAATGCCTTCCTCCACAACACTCTGACAAAGATAATCTATTGCAGCTAGCCCACCGGCTTCGTCGACTCCGGTCGTAAGGATATGGTCTGCTCGGCTGATCCGCTCCTTGTACGGCCTCAAGGAGGCGTCGCAGACATGGTACAGTCGCTCTGCCGCTTACTTGGCCTCCCTCGGGTTAGTCGAGGCCAAGTCGGACATGTCCCTGTTCATCCATCGACACGACGACGACACCGTCTACCTCCTGCTCAACATCGATGACATCATGCTCACGGCGTCCAGCGCCGATCTTCTTCAGCGCACAATTGTCGCTCTTCAGCGGGAGTTCGCGATGAAGAACCTGGGGCCTCTCCACCACTTCCTTGGCATCACCGTCGATGCGGCGACCTCAGGGTCTCTTCCTACAACAGCGCCAGTACGCTCTCGACATCCTGGAGCGGGATGGCATGTCCGATTACAAGCCCTACTCCACGCCTGTCAACACCCAAGTGAAGCTCTCTTAGGACGACAGGCCACTGGTCGTCGACGCGACAGCCTACCGGAGCCTCACGGGCGCTCTCCAGTATCTGACCTTCTCCTAGCCCGACATTGCCTATGTCGTCCAGCAGGTGTGCCTTCACATGCACACCCCACGAGAGCCCCATCTCACCGCTCTCAAGCGAATCCTCCGCTACCTTCGTGGCTCCATCGACTACGGCCTACTATTTCGACCCTCCCCGACGTCGGAGCTCGTGGTCTACACCGACATTGACTGGGCTGGCTGCCCCAACATACATCGGTCCACTTCCGGTGACACCATGTTCCTGGGCGCCAACCTCGTCTCCTACTCTCCTGGGCCGCGAAGCGACAACCCGACATCTCACGCTCCAGCACTAAGGCTGAGTACAGCGTTGTGGCCAACGGCGTGGCCGAGGCCTCCTGGCTCCGACAGCTTCTCCAGGAGCTCCACAACCCCCTCAAGTGTGTTGCCCTCGTCTACTGCGACAACGTCAGCGCGATCTACCTCTCCACCAATCCTGTGCAGCATCAGCGCACCAAGCACGTGGAGATCGACCTTCACTTCGTCCGCGAGTGTGTCGTTGTCGGTGACGTTCGCGTTCTCAGCGTCCCGACCACGTCACAGTTTGCTGACATCTTCACCAAGGGGTTGTCGTCGAGTGTTTTCCTCGAGTTTCGATCTAGTCTCAACATATGTACACGAAAAAAGTTGAGACTACGTGGAGGTGTTAGAACCTCATTAGGGTTTTGGCTTAGTCCTCTTGTAATTACCTGTATACCCCTGTGTGATGGGCCTGGCCCAACTACTACTTGGCTATTTAATACAACTCCCAACCCTGATTAGGGTTAGGGTTTCCCACAATATTGTCTACTGGCAGAGGGTGTTAGTCCTAGGCACAGTATATAATCAGCCCATGGAGCCCAATGCAATATAACTAATTCGTGTGGCATGCCTTTGACCTATACCGCTTCCGCTACTGCATCAGCAACTGCCATCATGCCTTTCCTCTGACTCTGAGCTTTAACTCTTAATTTTCATCTTCGAAATATTCTTGTGATACCTGGTATTATTAAGAACCTTACCTCTGTTCACCAGTCTACCACTACCAATTCTTGTTCCATCTAGTTTGGCCCTTTTGACCAATGTGAAAGATTTGCTTCCCAGGAGAGTCATTGTTAGGTGAAACAACCCTAGGTCGCTTTACACCATCCAGTTACCAGCATCCCCAGCAATTGCCCTCCTTACTGCTTCGTCACTCATGCTATGGCACCATTGTCTTGGTCATCCTAGTCGCGAAGCTCTTCATAGGATTCTCATGTAATAAAATACCTAGTCACTCGATATGTCACTCATGTCAACTAGGTCGTCACACTAGATTGCCTTTCACTAGCTCTCAAAGACTTAAATTTAATTCACTATAATATGTAGGCCTCCCCAGTAGTGAGTGTTTCTGGTTACAAATATCACTTGGTTATTCTTAATGATTGTTCCCACTATCTTTGGATTTTTCCCCTACACCTTAAGTCAAAGACGTTTTCCACTCTCTAACTTTTTCTCTTATGTGGCTCGTAGTTCGAATGCACCAACAAGAGCATTCAATGTGATAACGAGCGTGAGTTTGACAACTCCACCACACGGCCTTTCATTCTCTCGAAAGGGCCGTGTTGCGCATGTCTTGTCCCTAACTCCCTATACATCACTGTTAGAGTGGACGCACTAACCAATTCAACCAAAAAGTTTAAGCTATTAGGAGAAGGTAGGCAATCCACTTATACACTTCAACAATCACCTCGAAACGGTAAGATCAAGTGCATTATCCGCACCACTATTAATGTTGTTTGCACCTTACTCATCCATGTTGCTATCCTATTATGTCAATGCTCTTCACACTGTCACACGTCAACAATCTTCTACCCCCTAAAAAACATGCAGTGCAGTTACATACTCCTCACCTTGTTTTGCAAGGCGTCCACCCCACCTACACCCACATTAGGGTTTTCGGCTCCACATGCTATCCTGACGTGTCCTCCATCGCGCCACACAAACTAGCACCCCACTATCATATGTGTGTTTCTTGACTATTCCCCATAGAGTATATTAGGCATGTTAGAGTATATTAGGCAACTCCTGATATGGTTGGTTTAGGATTGATTGTAATCCCGGGATAATCTTCCTTGTATCTAGGATAACCTTATCTCTAGGATAGCCTTCTTGCCCAAGTCATGTACTCCTATATATTCTCCCTATAGGCTCAATGCAATACATCTCTCCTTTCTACACTCGGTACCATTCTTGTCTCCTGGTCCTCGAAGCGACAACACGTCGTCTCTCAATCCAGCATAGAAGCCGACTATCGTGCTATAGCTAATGGTGTTGCAAAATCTTCCAATCTCCGTCAGTTACTTGGTGTACTTCGTGGTCCTCTCAGTCATGCCACATTGGTCTATTGTGATAACGTGAGTGTTGTCTACTTATCCTCCATTCCAGTTCACCAACAACGGATGAAGCATGTTGAGATTGATCTCCATTTTGTTCATGAGTGTATCGCCATTGGTGATATCTAGGTACTCCATGTGCCAACTACTTTGCGGTTCATCGACATCTTCACCAATGGTCTTCCACATTGAGTCTTCTTAGACTTTAGATCCAGTCTGGATATCTTGTCTTGTGGCTAGAGATGTCAGACTGCGAGGGGTGTTAAAGTTAACCATACAACCCTATTGGGCATTGTAGCAATAGTTGGGCTAGACTTTTTTCATGCTGCCCAAGCTACCCACCGTAGCATATATATAGATATGAATTGTAGTATTACCTACTAACATAGGGTGTTAGTCCTATACTCATATGCATTGTTTATAATCAGTCTATGAGGCTCAATGCAATATAGCTACAATTTCAGTGGCATACCTTCTCTAATAATATCCACCTTATCTACAATCCATCCATCCAAACAAGAAACCCAATCATCCTAATCTTGCCTATCCCTCATAACAAACAAAGAACCAAGATCCCAGTGACGCAACCAAACAAGCAAATGGGAATATGGGATTATCCCATGCCCCAAAGTAGGAATGGCTCTAACATATCCCACCTTCCCTCAAACCAAAAACACCCTATGCAACCCTAGTACAAGGGATATATCAAATACAATCACCAAATACGTTGCACCATGTATGTACAAAATCAATATAAGAATCGTTAATGACAACTTGTGGATGATCCAATCGAATGGGATCAGTTTTGTGTCTACTAGCCACAGTTGGAATCTCATTAGCTACATATTTAGTGGATTTATTGCTGATCTCCAAGAATTTGATCTGGTAATTTCACAATTGCTGGACCTTAAGGAAGGTTATAACATCGGACTCTATCTGTACATATAAAGTTTCATGTTCATATTCATCCTATGTACTGAGTAAAAAATAGAAAAAGTATGAGAAAATGGCAATTGTTACTATTCTACAGAAAAATATGATTTTCTGTTTTCTCCAAACAGGTTTTTAGTTTTAAGCTAAAGTATCAAAGGGATGGTTCTTAAGACGGTATGGCGAGACAAGACATTGGCCACCGCCTAGATGCCTAGGCGGCACACCTAGGCGATGCCTAGGCGAGGTAGGCGAGCAAGGCGCCTCGGATTGTTTGAGCGTCTGGACACCTAGGCAACGCCTTTAAAACACTGATCAAAGGGTGACACAATGTTAACTACATAATGGTGAGACTGACATAGTGACATGTGAGCTCAAGCTACCAACTAGCATACAGCAGTACAAAGCAAAAATGGTGGGTTAGTGAAGCAATAACTGTTTGCATTACTGGGTCTCTAAAATGGGCACAATAGTTGGTCGTTTGTGACTATTAGCCTTAAAATGTTGGTTGATCTGTCAAACTTACTCTACTATAAAGGATCCCTGTGCACAATTCTACTAGACAAATACCAGAACACCAGCTGATAACACCGTCATATATAGGATGTATTCTGTTGCAGAGTACACATCACAATCGCTACTACTGCAACTAACATTACAATGAACCAAAATTGAAGGACAGTAGAAAAGAAAACTTTGTTGGACTAGCACAGCAGACAAAAACATCAAGATAGTAGTAATGCAGTATATCTGAAAGATTAAGTGAAACATGTGAAATGGAACCTTTTACACAAAGCAAACCAAAGAAAAAAAAACAGGACGGAACATACACCCTGTAATACTGAAGAAGTAATGGAGGTAGCCAAACGACGCTGGCTTGGGCCTCCAAGCTTTCCTTTGATAGAAGGGGGTAAATCCTTGTTGTCCACATCTAACCAGAAAATGGAGCAAGACAGTTTACTGAATGCCACCATATTTTCCTGAGATAAGATTTAAAGAAGGCAATTATTAAAAGCCTGACACACAAAGAGCACTCAGTGATGGTTTGAAAAAAAAAGAGGGTTACCAAAATTAGCAAAAGTGATTCTGTGAACATTTTGTTGAGATCATCGAGCACTAATCCATTTAATGTATCTGAACCTCTTAAGATTGTATTACTCCGGCAAACAAGCTTTCTCTGTCTCAGCTCAAGTTCCTCAATGAAGCTTAAAACAATGATAAAAAATTTTATGGGTATGAAATCTCCACTGGGACATTGCTCAGAGAGCTTGTAGCCATATGCCTCCAAAAACTGCAATGAAAATTACCTTTTTGAACCAAAGATAAATTGAAACACACAAGGGCAATAGAAAAAGATAGCGCACAGCTGAAGTTCAAGACCCGAGCACAATATAGAGATCATATTGTTTTACAAGTATATATTCAAGCAAGTGACAGAAAAAAACAAACCCTGAAGATTCGTTTCAAATGTTCCTCCTCCTCGGTTACAAGAAGAAGGGTTCTAGCCCACCTCCTTGCTTCAGCTTCCCATGCATCCACATCCTCGTCATCAAAAACATTCGAACCTTCATTCCGTTTTTGACTTACGAAGGTGGCAGAGAAATCGATCAGCTTACTCAACAAAGTGTCACCAGGAGAACATTCTTCCTTCTGAAAAAACCATTTTTGAACTACTACTCTCAATGGTCCTAAAGGACACACGATAGCAGTGAGAGCCAATGTTAATACGGCGTTGTAGACAATATCAAAGGACATATTTAAAAAAAAGGTCCCTTCTGTCTTGTGTACATACCAATATAATCAGTGAACTCTCGAGGAATTGTGGCAATGAAATGCAGAAGCTGGTTAAGTGGAATTTCAGTGGCATTTATCAGTGATGTTGCAACTTGGATAACCTGTTCACAAACTGCACTGGACTTCAAGTTAACAAGTTGTCTATTCATAACTGTCACTTATCAAAATTTCTCGATGAGAAAGAGATGAAGAGTAGAACCTTTCAGACGATACTTTGGATTAAAGTGTTGTTTACTCCTCTCACTGAGAATCCATAAGACATCTAACAAATCTGTTGGCCTAACTTCTGTAGGTACACATCCATCACATTTGGTCACTGCTTTCCCAGATATAGCACATGGCACATCATTTGTCTCTGACTGACGTGTGCATGAAGCAACACAGGATGCAAGAGTCATCAATCCTGCTCGGCCAAATGAATCTTGCTTAGCCGCAGAAGCCAGACTCCAAACCAGATGTATGCGGTCACTGTAAAGAACGCATGCATGCAACAGAAGTGGTTCAGTACCACACTGCAATTGCAAGGGCTCAGAAATTGAAACCATACTAAAGAGTAGCATGTAAACTCGTGAACAAGGATTTACTGTTATAAATAAGCATCCCTTGAAGACACAAATACAAAGACCTCACAGCTCAAGCATGTGCGTGTATGCCATTGTTATTAAAACTACGTTTAAACGTCAAAACTCTAATTAGAGGTTGAAACCGTGTTTTAGCGTTTTGGTGTTCTAAACTGTAAAACACAATGTTTCATGTGTTTTAGACCATTAGCTACTTTTGGGCCAAGTCTGTTAGTTACTTTTGGGGTCCAATCCGGCTCATGGGTGAAGTTTTGGTAAGGCACTAACCTCTTTGTTTTGGTATTTAACTTCATGTTATTGTCTGAAATTATGATATATTGGTATTTTTCCTATGTTGTTTAAAACTACGTTTAAAATTTTGTTTAAACGTTTAAAAGTCAAAATTTTACCCATGAACGTTTCAACATTTTATCGTTTTAATAACCTTAGTGTAGGCTAAGCCATTATAGTGCACACAAGGCATTTTCTGTTATCAGTTGCTACAGCGATGAAAAGGCAATATTATGTAATGGATAAGAGATCTTCATTAAGACAAAAATGCAATAAGATTCATTAGTTAAGCTCCTTTCATGACACAACATATGCATAAACAACTTTTTCGATATATGTAAAGGGAAAATGCTTCACGTACGACCCACCCGTACGACTGGAGTACGACCAACGTAATCTATAGATGTTGTTGCCTCTTATTCTGAACTAATGAATGATGAGCCATTAGATGACCTTAGTCGTACTTGAGTCTACCATTGTAGTCGTACATGTAGCAGTGATCTATGTAAAGACAGCAGAAGTTAACAAAAAGTGTATTGCTTTGAACAAAAAACTCAATTCCACAATCAAAAGTACCAAAACAGTTAGTTAAGCTCTGTTTATGACACAACATATGCATAAGCAACTTTTTCGATATATGTAAAGACAGTAGAAGTTAACAAAAAGTGTATTGCTTTTGAACCAAAAAAACTCAGTTCCACAATCAAAAGTATCAAAACAGTCAACAAGAAATAAGAAGGCAGTAGTTACCATCTCGCCAAGTTGTGGGTATAAGTTCTGAAAAATCTCTGAGCATCTTTTATGGTTTTCGAACTATAAGCACCCCCAATGCCTAAAAGCGGTTTAGAAAGATAAATGAGAATTTATAAAGGCGTTCATAAAAAGAATGTACTATTGAACAATATGACAAAAGAATTGGATGACAAAAAAAAGCAAGCTAAAAGACTAGAGCAACGATATTGTGAGCAACATAATTCACTAAATAAGAGGAGGTGTGATGTATTTAACAAAGTCACTAGATGAGTTCTCTTTCTTAAATTCAAAATACAAGCACATAAAGTGAAATTCCTATCAGGGATAAAATCTATGTCAGACAGAAAGGACTGATAAACTAACAAATCTCCCACAAGCCTAGGTCAGTTTGAAATACAAACAAAACTTTTAAATCACATTTGCTGGAAAGGGAATATGGATGAAGCAATACAAGATTCTCTGGTAAAAATAGATCCACCAAAAAAATAGCTCCATTCCTTTGAGAGCAGAATCAAATATGTTGTATTGAACTAGTGTAAAACGAATAAAACTAACCAAAATCCTTATGATGAACCACATCATTCAAACCACGTATCAGAGGGCCGAGCACAAAACCCCTTGGAATTATATGAGTGCAAACCTTGTAGCGTTCCCATGCAATATCCAAAAAGGATTGCATAACCAGGCATCTCACTGCAAAAAAATGTTCAAGCTGGCAAATTATGAAATAACATTCTAAAATATATTGAACACAGATAACTATATATCAGTATTCACCTTGAGGATTCTCATGACTGAACCCACGCTCCCACAAAACTGCCATCCAGTACAAAATTCTTTCCCAAGATTCCATCTGAGCATGAAAGGCTCCACAGGAGGTGTGATTTAGATAGTCATTTTGTAGCGTACACTCAAACAGCCGCACTACCTGAATATGGTTTTTGGACAACCAACGCAATGTAAGCTAAAATTGCCTGTATAAACAATTATTGTACTGATGTGCCATTTCCACTTGCCTACATAGCACTAAAGGTATTAAATCAAGGGCTAGTATCAATAAAAATAACATATTGTTCATAGCTTTTGATAAGAGAAACATGATGAAACCAACTAACATGGTGTGTCCAAGCTGCTTCAACTAAATGTGTGCCATACTCCTGGAGCATCTCATAGAGTAACAAAAAGACCTTCCACCGATCTTGACCATTTGAGCAATTTTCACCTGATTGGTCCATCTCTCCAACACCAAGGGACTTGGCTTCTTTGTTAGCCCACCTTTCCCTTTTTGTTTCCCCAGCATTTGCTTTGATTTGAGCAGGCAAAGCAGCTGGGCTCCTACTGGAAAAATGCTGGCAGCTATCATTTCCAGATGAAGAGGTAAAGATGCTAAGTGATATTGTCAAGACATAGAAGGCCTGTTTCCTTACTAAAGAATCCTTGTCAACCTGGTGTATAGAAAGGTACAGATGTCACTGCAACATAACAATGACCAGCAACGTTCTAGCACAAATTCCAAATTTGAGTACATGCAACTATGAAAAATGGTGCGCGGTGGAAAGGCTCACCAGTCCCCTGCGCAGTTCATCCCAGAATTCACTGACATTCTTAAGGTCAAATTCCTGGACAATGCCAACTCCCAAGACAGCGGCTTGATGTCCTGATTTCAGTGTTGAGAAGTATACAGAGAGTATGCTGTATGCATCAAGCCGCTCACCAGGCCCCAAAGGAAATAGAGAAATACAGGAATTCCATATACATTCTAGGAAACCAAACCTGCAGGCAAGAGATAACTTGAGTTGGAGCAATTTGAGTTAACAACTGCATAGTTGCCAAAGAAATGGACTCTAAGCAACCTCGATAGCTTATGCTGGACTGCACCAAACGATACAGTGACAGAAGAAACATCTGTAAGCGATATGAGTACAGGCTGAAGAAGGACCCGAGTGGCACAAGACCGATACTCTTGAGCATGTGTAAACATCTTGAGTACCAACTTGGCAAGGTCCCATGTCAAATTCTGAACCAATGCATCTAGATCAGCAGCACCTTCCTGGGAGGTAGGTATAGTCCTTCGCCTCTCCAGCATGTCCACCAGCAATGATGCTAACACACTGCTTGAATTGGAGAGCGGTAGTAGGCATGAGAGAGTCTCCGCAGGAAAATCCGCTTCCATTATACTTTGGTAAAGTATAGAGTTGGCGTCTGCGGCGGACAAACCCATGGCAACAACAGATGACCGAATGCAGAATGATACTATTGTAGCTCCAAGCAGGTCCCAGCATCCAGTGTCAGAGACTGCATTGCACATCATCTCGATTACCTGAGACACCAGGGCGAACCCAGGGTACATATATGCAGACATAAGCAAATGGGGGGGGGGGGGGGGCTACACAAGGCAAAATAAGTTAAGTGGGGAGGAGCAGGCACCAGGTCAAAGTGGGCAGGATGAGTGGGTTCAATGATATCCTGGAGCAAGGGCAGGAAGACCCTCCACAGCAGCAAGCGCAGAGCCTCCCTAACCTTAGGGGGGCTGTCTGAAAGCCGAAACAAAGCGATAAATTAGGCATTGTGGTTAACCAGAGAGGAAGAGGATGCAAGGGACTAGTGAGGGGTTGCGACCGAGTTGCGCGAGCAAATGGCGGAGCGCCGCGGCGTGGCAGATGGCGGCATGACGGTCAGACTGGGCTTGGAGACCCTGCTCCCGCTGGGAAGAAGAGAGCAATCAACTGATGTTAGTTGAAGTGGAAGCGAAAGCAGCTGCAGCAAGCCAACAATCAAACAACCTGGGAGGGAGGAAAGGAACGGAGGAGCGCGTGGAAGAGTTGGGAAGGGGAGGACGAGGCGGAGGAAGCGAGGACGCAGTCGACAACCGCTGGGACGGCGTCAGCCGCGGAGAGGGCACGGAAGCAGCTCTCGAGTGCGGCGACCTCACGCTCGGGAGGAGACGCCATGGCGGCAGCGAAGCGAAGACCGGCGAAACCAAAAACCCTACTGATTTGCCCAACAACAACAACAGCAACAAAGAAGAGCGCGGGGGAGGCGGGGAAGTTTCTGGGCCGGGTTAGAGCCTGCGCAGCCCATAATCTGCTGCTCATTTTCTGCAAGTTTGCTTTGGCCAACGAGCACACGGTTCCACAAATTTTACCGGGCACAGGCACATCACAGGTGTCTATCGATTCCAGACAACAACATGCACACGGGCATTGGCATTCGTAGTGTACAACATTTGTTTTTTTAATCTCTACAGCCATTTTGCCATTATCATTTATAGGCTTCGACAATATGTCATCAGATTCACAAATAATAAACACAGATAATCCCACCAATCATAAACACGATATGGCATAATAATAGGAAGTCAAAACTGAGAGTAGCAAAATTACAAATTTCTCAATCTCTACTATCTATCTATCTCGTGCTCCTGCCTCCCCTCTGTGCGCAAACGCTCAGACAGCTTCACCTCGCGCAACTAATCGCTCGCAGATCGTTGCATTAGTCCATATGCAGTAGTTTACCTAAAGTTTACCCAAAAACAATGTTTTGCACAGTTCTGCACGGTAGATTGTACTATTCGCAGAGTGGAGTTTGAATATAGATATGAGTATAGGTAAGCTGCTGGAGATAGTCTTAGATTCGGAGCTTGCCTCGCCTCTCCTGTGATTTCTCTCGTGCTTCTTTTATTCTACATTCTCTTCGACATCGTCGTCGCCGTTCCCTACGGTAGACGTGGAGGTCGTTGCGCGATCGATTCACCCTCTGATTATGAATCGCGTCTGATCCAATCGTCCACGGACGTGTGACGCCCCTCCTTTCTGTAGCAGTCCCTCCGTGTTGCCGCCGCCGGCGGGATGGCTTCGCCAGCGGCATACCCCGGTCGAGCAGAAGTCTCGGAAGATCAAGACCCTCCTTAAGCAGTACGCCCTGTTCCCCTCTCCACCCCTCTCTAGGGATGACAGCGGGTCGGATTTTGTTCGGGTTGTTGGAACTTACTCTTCCGAGCAAGATGATCCAACGGGGGAGTGAAAGTAATGCAAATGAGGTTTTAGCTCAGGAAGGCAATTGCTCTGTTCATCTCGCCTCTCAAGGGCACTGTGCGGGGGTATTTATAGGTGCCTGAGTGCCCAGCGTCTTGGATTAAGGACGTATGTGCCCTCACGCGCCCAGGTTATCCCCAGAATATTCCTATAAAGCAGGGTTACAGACTGTAATTACAGAGAAGCCTTTACAAATTAGGCTCGTAATGCGCAGCGGCCACGCGGGGCCTGTTACAATGGGCCGAATTGCACGTGGGCCTTCGTGTTGGACGAGGGCGTGGGATGGGGCGACCTCGTCGTAGGCCTTCGTCCTACGGTGTGTTGGACGAAGGGTGGAGACTGCTAGTCGTTTTGCCTCTGTTGGTGCAGCGAGAATGGCGAAGGCATCGAGCGAAGGGTAGCGTCTTCGCCTTCGCCCCAACATTTGCCCTCCGAGGGACCAGTTCGACTAAGTCATCTGGTGCCGAAGGCGTCGCTAGATGGTGGAGACGCTGCCCTCGCTCAAAGTGGTTCCGCGGGGGGTTTTGATATGACCGTTGATTGACGCTGCACTGTTGGATTGCGGGTTTCCCGAAGCGTCGTGTCCTATGTATAAAAGGGGGTGGGGGCGGCGCAGGTTGAAATTTACCTTTCCGCGCGCCGCGAAAACCCTAACCTCCTTTTCAAACTGCTCGCTTGCTCGGCTGCCCTCCTTGCTCCTGTTCGTCGGAGATCTGGCCCGCGTGAAGCAGACCGCACGCCGCCACCGACGGTACGTAGCCATGTCGTCTTCCTCCTCGTCTGCTGCGACCACGCCGACGGCCGAGGCGTCGTCCGAAGATACCTCGAGCACTGTGGCGGCGGCAGAGTTACGACCGGGTGATACGGTGGAATTCGGTGTTTCGCGGATGTCGTCGGTCCGCGTGCAAGATATGCAACAGTTGGGATATTTCGGCGGCGGGGTTGGGCGTGTCCCGGGGGCAGAGGAGGTTCCCGAGCCCGAGGGCGAATTGGTTGTTTTTGAGGCATTTTTCATCGCTGGCCTTCGTCTGCCTGCACATCATTTTGTGTCGGAGGTTCTGCAGAAGTTCGAAGTCCAGGTTCACCAGCTGACACCTAACGCCGTGGTGGCGCTGGCGAAGTACGTCTGGGCAATGACTTCGTATGGCGGCCAGCCTTCGGTGGAAGTCTTCGCCAAGTAATACTGTCTGCACTAGCAGAAGAGAAAAATTGGACATAAGATTGCACAATTCGGATCGTGCACTTTCACACCGAAGTCCGGGAAGACTTCGATGGAAGTCGTGGAGCTGGTCCCCTGTGCCCGTAATAAGTGGGGCAACTGGTGGGATTACTGGTTCTATGTTTCAGAGGCCAAAGTCAAAGACCACCCAGGGCTCCCCGCGGCCATTATGTGCTCTCATTATTATGTGGCGTACCCGCAATTTGAAGTAGCGGAGGATGATGAGAATGAAAGGGCCCTTCGGATCGCTGCCCGTACGAGTAGTGGGCGCGATCTAGTTGAGGAATTCATAGGGTATGGGGTGTGGCCCTTGGCGCATGGATGGACGTTGGGCGAAGTATGCCCTCGCGAGATGCCCTCCCTAGGTGGGCGGAAAGTGCGAAGTCCACTTTTTGCTTTGGATGTGCGAGGCCGGGATCCTGCCGCGGTCGTGCGCGAAGCGGAGGATGGGGCGGTGCGAATTGTGGGGCGTTACGTGCCAAAGACGGAGGCCTTGCGGAGCTGGGATATACGCGGATCTAACGACCGCCTGAATAGGGTCTTCGAATTGAATCGCTTACCGTATGGCGGTTATCCCAGGGAAGACGTTGTCGACCGCCGCGGGAAAAAGCCAGCGGCTGTGACTGAAGAAGACCCTGCGCGGGAGGCCGCCCAGCCACTAAGAAAAGGAAGCTAGGTACTACGGTGGGGGAACTAGGGGTCTCCGATAGTTTTGCTATGGAGTTGATGGGGAAATGCGCGGCCCTCGGGGGAAGGATGTCTTCGCCCGAGCTCCGGGAGTCTTCGGCGCGGATGCTGGAGGTTACCGGGGGTCGATGGCCCAAGAACGTTTCGATCCCCCGCGCGGCTGGCGAAGACTTCTTTACGTCTCGCATGGCTCGTGACTTGAGGGTGTTTCCTTACAGACGGAATATTGTTGTTGTTGTGTCAGCAGTGATGAACAAGGACCGTCAAGATGCTGCGCAGAAGCGCCGAGCGGTCGTCAGGATGGTCGATCCCGTGCGCGAGGCGAAGAGGGCGCGAGGGAGCGCGAAGGCTGCAGCCTCCGGCAGTAGCAAGCCGGTGCCGGCTGCGAAACCGGCTGCGCCCGGAGCCAGCAAGGCGTCGACGGGCGAGAAGGCTATAGCCGCTGGCGGAACCAAGCCTCCCAGGCGGACCTTCGCCCGCGAAGCTGCCTTCGCCGGGGAAGCGTGTTGCTGACTTCGGCACGAATATCAGTGTCGAGGATTATCTGGTTGGTAAGTATTTTTTTTTACCGGAGGCATGTTGCAGGGTCGGGCAAGGGACAATTGGTTGTTGTCCCGCCTTCGGTGGCAGCCACCTCGCCATCGGTGGTGGTAAAGGCGAAGGGGGCCACGCAGGACCCGTGGGCCGCCTTTTGCGCGAGCGGCGAGATTCTGACAGCCGCTGCCGCTAAGGACGTGGCGGGCACCATGTCCCAGCAGCTGAGGGAAGTGTCTCAACAGCTGTCGCAGCAGCTGACGCAACAGCTAAAGCAAGTAAGTTGTGCTGGACTTCGATGTTTGTTGTGTTTTGGCTCATGTGTTTTTGTATCATGAAGGTTTGGCTCGTGTTTTTGTCGGGCACCCGACTTCGCCGACCGTGTTGCGTCGGGCGTCCTGACTGCGGACGTCGTCGCCGAAGTCAAGAATCTTCGGGCGCAGCATGCGGATGCTGTCCGGGATAAGTCGGCTGCGGAAAGCAAAAACCGCAGGCTGGCGGAGAAGGTGGCCACCCTGGAGGCCGAGAAGACGGACCTCCGACGCCGGCTGGCGAAGGAGAAGAGGGAGGCTAACCAGGCCGTCGCTGAAGCACAGGCTGCGCAAGCGGAGGCTAAGGTGGCGCTGGCGAAGGGTAGCCTCGCCAGCCAACGCGTCGAGGAGTGGGAGGCGAGGTTCAACACCCTACGCAGTCGCGTGGACAAGGCCGAGACCTCAGTACGCTCAGAAGTCGTGCGGACGCACGCGCAGCTCGCAGAAGCATACCGCGATCTGGGTGCGCGGACTGCAGATTTCGATGTGCCCGACCAAGAGGCCAGCCTCCGCTTCCTCGAATGGTTGCATGAGGAGCTGGTGGTGCTCTCGACTATTGTGCAGGGCTTCATGTCCTACGCCTCCCTTGTCACATGCGAGGGGGCCATGAATGCGTTGTCCCGCGAGGGGTGCAAACACTATGAGGTCTTCGACCAATCAGATGAAAACTTTGAGCATGAAATTTTTAAGGCCGAAAACCCTGTGGTAAAGCAGTCCACGGGGGCACTCTTCGATCGGATGTGGGGTCCTCATGGCCGGGAGGCGGTTAGGGAGCAGTCTGACCGGGCGAGAGAGCAGGTAAAGCTTATCTTTTGTTTCGTGTGGTTGAGTGTGGGTACGTGTGGTTTTGCTGAATGAGTGTGTTGTTGCTACAGATGGCGCGTGCCGAGGATGTCGAAGACCTTGGAGATCTAAATGGCGCGTGGCCCGAGGCTGAGGTCAACCCAGTGCTGCCCGAGGCTGAGGTCAACCTGGCACTGCCCTCGGAAGTCGGTGAAGGCTCCTCCGCTACACCTGTGTCTACTGTGTCCGGTGAAGGCTCTTTGCCAGCCCCTGCGCCGACGACGGAGGACCCCCCGAAGGCGGTGGCGGAGCCGGCAGCTGAGGATCCCATGGCGGCGGCCGGGCCTTCGCAGGTGGCTTAGTAGGTGTTGGGGAGTTAGTAAATTTTGTCTGTGTTACTGAATCTTGGTTGCTGCGCAGGTTCAGGATTTTGGGCCCGCGCACGCAACCGCTACTGACACTGCTAATTTTGTGGCGGCTTGGACCGTGGTTGCTGAAAATGAATCGGATGATTCCGTGTCTAGGTTTTTTGAGTCTGATGATTCTGGGAGTTCGGTTGTGTGGATGGAAGAGTCTTCGGATGAGGACTTGGATTATTTTGCGGCCTTGGATGTGGCTGCGGCGAAGGCTTCTCCGCGTGTGATGGATGCTGAAGTTCTTCCTGGCCCGAGTGCTGGGCGTAGGCGGCGAATGGCGGTGGCGAAGCGGAGAGTTAGTGAGGTGTCGCAGAGTGATGGGCGTCATTGTGGTGAGGTGGAGGGTGGTCGTCTTCGTGTGGACGGGGCTGGCAAACGGGAATTGTTGTCCTCGCCGGCTGGGGCGAGTGTAGGAGAGGGGGAGCTGTGGAATCTTTTTGTGGGTGAGGAGCTGAGGATAATGTTGTTTAACTACAGGGAGATGGGTATCATCCCGAAGGTTGAACCAATGTAAGGTGTGATGCCCTCGCTGCATGTATGTAACTATAATTTGTATGATGAGGTTGTGTGCCTTCGCTGATCCGGCTGTGCCCGTAGGGGACTTGTACACTTGATCTAGCGCGTTTATTGTGTTGGTCCGGCTGCACCCGTAGTCGGTTTTTGCACGGAGGGTCCGGCTGCACCCTTAGGTGACTTTTGCACGGATAGTCTTTTGAGGAAGACTTTGATTTTGCGCACTTGTTGTGCTAGTCTGGCTGCACCCTTAGGCGACTTTTGCACGAATAGTCTTTTGAGGAAGACTTCGATTTTGCGCACTTGTTGTGCTAGTCCGGCTGCACCCTTAGGCGACTTTTGCACGGATAGTCTTTTGAGGAAGACTTCGGTTTTGCGCACTTGTTGTGCTAGTTCGGCTGCACCCTTAAGCGACTTTTGCACGGATAGTCTTTTGAGGAAGACTTCGGTTTTGCACACTTGTGCTAGTCCGGCTGCACCCTTAGGCGACTTTTGCGCGGAGTGTCGCACGCGAGGGTAGCCAGCGCTGCCCCTCGCGGTGACTTCGTTGTGGTCGAATGCCGAAGACCGTCGATGCGGTCTTTTTCGATGTTGTTTTAATTTTTTGCGGGGGATTTTTTGAGTGTATATTACATGGCTCCGCCTCATTAAAAACCTCACCCCCCGGGAGGAAAAGAGTGCAGGCTGGAATAAAACTGTTTGGGGAATTACAAGGGCGAGTTGGCCCTGAGGAGTCAAACAAAAAATTTGCGAAGATTGTCTATGTTCCAGGTCTTCGCCAGATTGTGTTGTTAATCTGTACGCGCTGGGAGACGACTTCATCTTGACGATAAATGGTCCTTCCCACTTCAGTTCCAGCTTACCCCGTGACTCTGTCCGGGTTGTGCGGACAAGTACGAAGTCCCCTTCGTTGAATTCTCTTGGGACGACTGCGTGGTCGCGCCAGGCCTTCGTTTGGGCTTGATATTTGTCGAGGGCCTGCAGGGCGAAGACACGGTCTCCGTCAATGAGGTCTTTGGAAGTTGGCTCGTCGACGTCGGGTACTGCTGAAGCGCTTGTCCGTGGGGACCCATGTTTGATTTCCTGCGGGGTCATGGCCTCCGATTCGTATAGCAGGCGAAATGGAGTGAATCCGGTTGCCCGACACTCGGTCGTGTTCAGTGCCCAGACTGCTTCAGGTAGCAGGTCGGCCCATTTGCCCTTCTTGTCGTCGAGGAGCATTTTCTTGATCACCATGAAAATCTTGTCGTTGGCGCGCTCCACGACGTCGTTGGATTGTGGGTGGTACACTGAGGCGAAGGCAAGCTTGGTGCCAATGGAGAAGCAGAAATCCCTGAAGTCTTGGCTGTCAAATTGCTTGCCATTGTCAACTGTGAGCTCAGGCAGGACTCCGAATCGGCAAACAATGTTTTGCCAAAAGAATTTGTGGGCAGTCTTCGATGTTATCGTGGATACTGCCCTCGCCTCGATCCATTTGGTAAAATACTCGACGGTGACGAAGGTGAACTTGAGGTTCCCTTGGGCCGTGGGTAGGGGCCCGACAATGTCCAGGCCCCAGCGCTGAAGGGGCCACGTGTGGGCGATTAGCTTTGTGAATTGCGAAGGGCTTCCCGATCGTGGAGAAAACTTCTGGCAGGCTTCGCAGGACCTTGTGACCCGATTTGCAGCGCAGATCATGGCGGGCCAGTAGAAGCCTTGACGGACCACCTTTGTGGCTAGGGCCCTAGGCCCTGCGTGAGAGCCGCAAGTCCCGCTGTGGACTTCGTGCAGGATTTGGACGCCTTCGGTCTCGGTGACACATTTAAGCATGGGTTGGCTGACCCCCTTCTTGTAAAGTTGGCCTTCGATGAGTGCGAAGTCCCGGCTTCGATGTTTGAGGCGCTTGGCCTCGTTGATATCGGTTGGGTGTAGTACCCCTGCAGGAACAAGGTTATTGGTGCCCGCCAGTCTTCGGTCATGATGAGGTTGACTATGCGGTAGCCCTCGCTGTCATTGGTTATTTGGAGCCCCTCTTGGCTGCGGACGGCTGGCGTGCCGATGACATGGTAGAATACGTCGGAGGGCAGGGCCTCGCCTCTGGCGGCTGCCTTGGCCAATGCGTCGGTCTCCTCATTCTTGGCTCGGTCCACGTGCTGCAAGGTGAAACCTTTGAATTGCCTCTCGAGACTGCGGATAGCCGCGAGATACTGCATAAGTGCGGGGTCCTTCGCTGCGTAATCTTTCTCGACTTGGCCGGTGACTACCTTGGAGTCTGTTCTGATGATGCAGGTAGTGACACCAAGTGCCCTTAGCTTGCGAAGGCTGAGGATGACAACTTCGTATTCTGCTATATTGTTGGTGCATCTGTCAGACTCCAGAGCAAAGCTGAGGCGTGCTGCATATCTGTGCTTGACCCCTGCGGGTGAAGTGATGACTGCAGCTGCGCCTACCCCCGCATGGCACCATGCGCCGTTGCAATGGATGGTCCACAACTTCTCTGCGGTCGTGTCCGGCTGCGTTATTGGCCCAGTCCAGTCGACGATGAAGTCTGCCAGGACTTGTGACTTGATGGTTGTCCTGGGCTCGAAGGTGATATGGTAGCCGGAGAGCTCGGCTGCCCATTTGGCGATCCGGACAGATGCCTCCGGATTTCTAAATAATTCACCGAGTCCCCTGTCTGAGGTGACCCGTACCTTGAACGCTTCAAAATAGTGGCGTAATTTGCGTGAAGCCATAACAACTGCGTAGACGACTTTTTCTAGTCCTGTCATGTTGCATTTTGATGTCGTGAGTACTTCGGAGACGTAATAAACTGGACATTGCCTGATCGTGCCCTCTCTGTCTTGCTCTTGAACCAGTGCTGCGCTGACCGCGTGCGGCGAAGCTGCGATGTAGAGCAACAGGGGTAGCGAGGGGTTGGGGCTTGTAAGAATCGCCAACTCTGACAGGTGCTGCTTTAGTGAAGCGAAGGCTGTCGCTTGCTCTGGTCCCCATGCGAAGTCTTTTGTGCCACGGAGTGTTTTGAGGAAAGGTAGGCTTCGCTCTGTGGACTTGGAGATGAATATGTTGAGGGCGTCCAATCTGCCTGTCAGTCGTTGGACGTCTCTGGCTGACTGCGGGTAGGGCTGGACAAAATGCTCGCAGCTCGTCGGCTCGCTCGGTTCGTGGCCAGCTCGGCTCGGCTCGGATCGGCTCGTTTAAATTTTTTCGCGAGCTGAGCTGACATCCTAGCTCGGTTCGTTAACGAGCCAGCTCGGTTTGTTAACGAGCCAGCTCGTGAGCTAAACGAGCTATCACATTTCAGCAAAACAAAACTATATACATATCATTTACGTAACAATTGATGAATATGTTATATGTATGTGTGGTGTCTATAACCTATAAGTTAAACTAATGATTGATGAATTATGTCTATGTATGAAATTGGTCTATACGAATATAAGTGTGGGTTAAACTACTGAATATGTGTGTGAATAGTGAATTGATGAGTGATGAGTTGTGTTAATTTGGTGTTATATTGATATGGTCTGTGAAACTATGAGTATAATTACTATTTTCTGTTTTAAATTAGTTTGAAATTAACTAGAAATTGATTATTATACACATTATTTTTTTCTGCTCTGGCTCGCGAGCTAAACGAGCCAGCTCGAGCTCGTAAACGAGTCGAGCCGAGCTGATTCTGTGGCTCGCTACCTTAACGAGCCGAGTCGAGCCAGCTCGTTAGCTTAACGAGCCAGCTCGAGCTCGAACGAGCCGAGCCGAGCTGGCTCGATATCCAGCCCTAACTGCGGGGGCGTCATGTTGATGACGACCTGTATTTTGGTCGGGTTGGCTTCGATCCCGCGGTGCGACACCATGTAACCCAGTATTTTCCCCTGGCGAACGCCGAAGACGCACTTTTTGGGATTTAGGCGAAGTCGTGCATCCCGCATGTTCGTGAACGTTTCTGCGAGGTCAGCCAGATGGTCTTCCTTGCTTCTACTGGCGACGACGATGTCGTCCACATACGTGAATATGTTTCTGCCGATTTGGCTCTCGAGCACCGTTTTGGTGAGTCGAGAGAATGTGGACCCAACGTTCTTAAGTCCCTCCGGCATTCTGATGAAGCAATACGTGCCGAAGGGTGTTATGAAACTGGTGCTGGCCTTGTCTTCCTCCTTCATATATATTTGGTGGTAGCCGGAAAAGCAATCAAGGAGTGACATGACTTCGCACCCGGCCGCACTATCGACGATCTTGTCGATCCGAGGCAGCGGGAAATTATCCTTGGGGCAGACCTTATTGAGGCTGGTGAAATCAATGCACATCCGCCACTTGCCGCTCTTCTTTTGCACCATTACTATGTTGGCGAGCCACGTAGGGTAGGCGACTGGCTCGATAAAGTTAGCCTCAAGCAGGTAGTGTACCTCGGCCTTGGTAGCTTCTATCTTTTCATTAGACATCTTGCGCAGCCGCTGTTTCTTCGGCCTCACCGAAGGGTCGATTCCCAAGCTGTGCTCGATGATAGAGCGACTGACTCCGACCAGGTCGAGGGCGGACCAGGCGAAGACGTCTTTATTTTTGGACAGACAGCAGAGGAGTATCTCCTCGTCATGCGAAGTGAGGTCTTCGCTGATGATGACCGTTTGCTTGGGCGTTGCGTGGTCGAGGGGAACAGTCTTGGTCCCATCATTGCTCTGCAGCTGTGCCTTTTCATGCTCTTTGGCGGTTGGGCTGGCAGACTCGGGGACCTCGCGCTGTGCCGTGAGGCAGTGTACGTTCCTTTGCCCTGGAACGAAGTCTCTTTCTATATTGCGCGCGGCCTGCTGGTTGCCATAGACTATGATCGCACCTTGCGGACCCAGGATCTTCATGCACAAGTAAAGTCCGTGAATGGCTGGCTCAAACTTGTTGAAGGAGCCCCGACCCATTATGGCGTTGTACGGGTACACCATGTCGACGATGTCGAACGTGATTTGCTCACTTCGTGCATTGGGTGCTACACCAAAGGAGAGCGGTAGCTCTATTTTGCCGACAGGAAAGGTGCCCTTGCTGCCGAAGCCATACAGTGGGTTGTCCGAAGGCTTAAGCAAGCTGTGGTTGATGCCCATGCGGTCAAAGGCATGGAGGAAAATGATATCCGCCTGGCTGCCATTGTCGACTAAGACTTTGTGTAGGTCCCAGCCTGCCACGCTGCAGTTGATGACCATGGCGTCGATGTGGGGTGCGCTGCGCAGGTCGACGTCTCGGGCGTCGAAGGTCAATGGCACATGGGACCACTTTGTCTGCACGACTGGACCAGTGACGACGACGTGGTTGATGCTGCGGTAGTGGTCCCTCTTCTGTCGCTTTGTGTCGAAGTCGGCGCTGGACCCCCCAGTGATCATGTGAATGACTCCGCGTTACGGCTGATCGGCGAAGTCTTCTTGTTTTGGGGCTTGGGGGTGGTGGATGTTTGGCTGTTGCGGGTGTGGAGGTGGTAGTGGGGGAGGTACGATTTGTACCTCCTGGTGGTGTTGGTATGCGTGGTTAGGTGGATGCTGAGCGGGGTCGTGGTTGTATGGTTGAGGGAGTTGTTGATATGTGTGCGCGACAACTCTAGGGTTGTCGGCTGGTTGCGCCCGAGACATCCTGTCTCTGGTGGCCTTCGTTTCTGGGCAGTCCCTTGTAGGGTGCGCGCAGTCTTCGTCGTGGAACAAGCAGTAAAATCTGCATGGCTGCTGCGCACGTCCCCGGCCCCGACCACGAGTTCCGTTTCCGCGGCCCTAGGGGGGATACTCTTGTCGGCAAGGAGCCTCACCAGCGGGGCGCTGGTTGGCAATGTTGTGTACCTGCTGCTGACTGCGGCCGTCCCGACCGGAGTCTGTCTGCGAAGGCCTCGTCCATGTACGGCTGGACTACGGAGGGTCTTTGGGTTTCCTTTGAGACTCGACTTTGCGCTGATGGAGCTCTTCGGATCTGGCGTATTTTTCGAACAGCTGATACAGCTCCTGGAGGTTCTTGGGCGGATCTTTGATGTAGTGGCTGTAAAGAACGCCAGCCCGAAGGCCACTGATGGCGTAGTGAATGGCGATTTGGTCATCAACCGAAGGCAGTTGTGATTTGAGAGTCAGAAACTTGCGGTAGTACTCCCGCAGAGTTTCTCTTTCCAGCTGCTTGCAGAGTGAAAGTTCAGCCAAGGCGTCGGTGTCTGGGCGGTGCCCTTGGAAGTTGAGCAGGAATTTGTCCCGGAGACTTCTCCAGGAGTCGATGGACAGCGAGGGCAACCTGGTGTACTAGGTGAGGGCCGGGCCTTCGAGGGCGATGATGAATGACTTGGCCATCGTGGAGTCGTCCCCTCCGGATGATGCAACGACGACTTGATAGCTCATGATATACTGTGCTGGGTTAGTGCTGCCGTTGTACTTGGGGTAGGTCCCTGCCCTGAAGTTGGCGGGCAATGGTGACACTTGCAGGTGTGGCGCCAGGGGACTCCGCTCGTCAAGGTAGTTGACACCTTGGAATGCTGTGGCGTGCGGGATGAGGAATGAACAGGTCTTCGATTTGCGCGCGCTGTTGGAGGGGTGGGCCGTGTTGCAGACCAAGTTGGCCTTCGCGCTGCATGAGCGCGATCTCTTGCTCAAGCTCCTGAGCCCTCTGCTCTTCGTCGCGTATCATCTGGCGCACCTTGGCTTGCGCAGACACACGTTGGCGCTTGGCCTCGAGGCTCTCTTTTTGCTTCTGGAGGTTGCGGTTCTTGATGTGCAAGGCCTGTAGCTGTAGTTGTTCCTCTGCTGAAACGCCGATGACTTCGCCATCCTCGGTGGCATCCGCGCCCTCCCGTGGAGCGAAGCCTGGGGGAGGTTGCGGTTGTCCTCCGGAGCTACAGGTGCAAAGACTGCCTTTGGGTGTGGGTTGTTCATTGCGCTGCCTCTTGCTGAGTGCGTCGTCTTCACAGGCTTCTTGGTGGGTGGTGTCGACAAGGGCCTTGCCCTTTTTCTCGGCCAGCAGCGCTGCCTTCGCAGCTTCGTCAACGGATGGGACTGCCTTTGAGCTAGCTCTCTTGGGTGCCATCGCGGGTGGTTTTTTCGTAGCACGAACGGTGGGCACCAAATGTTGGAACTTGCTCTCCCGAGCAAGATGATCCAACGGGGGAGTGAAAGTAATGCAAACGAGGTTTTAGCTCAGGAAGGCAATTGTTCTGTTCATCTCGCCTCTTAAGGGCACTGTGCGGGGGTATTTATTGGTGCCTGAGTGCCCAGCGTCTTGGATTAAGGACGCATGTGCCCTCAAGCGCTCAGGTTATCCCCAGAATATTCCTATAAAGCAGGGTTACAGACTGTAATTACAGAGAAGCCTTTACAAATTAGGCCCGTAATGCGCAGCGGCCACGCGGGGCCTATTACAATGGGCCGAATTGCACGTGGGCCTTCGTGTTGGACGAGGGCGCGGGATGGGGCGACCTCGTCGTAGGCCTTCCTCCTGCGGCGTGTTGGACGAAGGGTGGAGACTGCCAGTCGTTTTGCCTCCGTTGGTGCAGCGAGATTGGCGAAGGCATCGAGCGAAGGGTAGCGTCTTCGCCTTCGCCCCAACACGGGTATAATAATACCCGATCCGAAATTGTACCCGAGACTTCTATAAATATCCATATCCACCAATCCAATCGGCGCGAGAAACTGTACCCGTACCCGTGCCCATCGGGTATCCGCCGAGTATCGGGTATCCAGTGGATATGTTATTGTAGACTAAATAACATTCAGTTAGTGTTATAATAAATGCATTAAATATTTTAGTTTCTATCTAAGCACCAGTGCAACACGAGAATGACTATATTTGGCTACATGTTCATACAATATCTCAACTTATAATTATCACATCCAATAGATTTAAATTCGAGTACAGAGAATAAAAGCTTAATGAGTCCATGACAGTTTACGGTCATAACATTGTCAATGTCTCATTGGTTTGTAGTACATTAAAGTTGACTGTTAACACAACACAAATTAATATTCATTAATCAACAACATGCAGTAACCAGCTCCAGAAGTCCGTGACAACCAGGAAGAAGCTCAAAGGTCGTCCCTAAGGGTGGTTGTAGTACATTTAAAGAGGTATATTGATGCAAGGTTCGGTATATTGATGCTCAAAGGTCGTCCCCCAACACCATGATCAGTGCTTGTTGTATATTGATATATTGATAGTAGCAGCACTGCAGCAGCCTGCCTCTAGCACCAGCAACCCGTGGTCGTGCTTGTGCCCATGGTGAAGTAGCAGCATGCAACAACTAGCATGCAGCAAGCTAGGATTGTTGTGTATTTTTTTGGCTCCATTCTTTTATAGGCCTTAATTTTTAGTGGATGTAGTACATTTAAAGAGGTATATTGATATCTCGGGTATTATTCATCCCCGACCCTATGTATTTTGGGTATCCAACCCGATAAGACCCGCGGGTGAGCTTTTCTACCCGTATACATATCAACCAGTTACGAAACCCACGGGTATCCATACCCACGGTCCAACTATCATCCCTACCCCTCTCCTGCCTTTGATTCGATTTGCCTGCTCATTTCCTCGTGGCGTCTAGAGGACGGCGCTCGAGGGGTCACCGTTCAAGACCCGCGACGAGCGATGCAAGGTTCGGTATGGTGATGGGTGGTTGTAACCACTGATCATGGTGTTGGGGGACAACTTCGTCGCCGAAGGCCCTGTAAGAAGAAACACCTTCGGAAGATCAGCACAGAAATAACGCTGAAGCTACCTTCCAGGGAACTTCGGCATAACGACGTACGTTAAGACGAAGGATTACACCGACTTAAAGATGAAAAGACAGATCGGTCCATGATAATTTGTGTCATGATTGTAATCGGTTGTAAAGGGTATAAATGTAATTTCACATAGGCTATGCCCTGTGCCTATAAATAGATGAACAGTACCCCCGTACTCTTCGAGTGCAGAGAGTAAAAAACCAGGAAGAAGCTCAAAGGTCGTCCCTAAGGGGATGCAGAGCATGACGAAGCTACAAAACGTCGTTCCCAAGGGAGCGCAACGTAAGTTTTCTGCTCAAAAGTCGTTCCTATGGGAATGCAGAGCCAAATACCACCGAAATAGAAGGCGAAGAAGTTCAAAAGACGTTCCTAAGGGGATGCAGAACTTACACCGAAAAATAAGCGGTGAAACCGAAAAATAAACGACAAAGAGATTTCAGTCGTTCCTAAGGGAATGCAGAGTCTGGATGTGGCTTCGTAAGCGTGTGTCTGGACATTCATTTGCACAATACATCACATCATTCATTGCATTCATATACATTCATTTAGACATTCGTAGGATCATCATCATCATATCATAGAAGTACAGACAGTTGCTTCGGCTCCAATGACAAGGCTTCGACGAGAGCAAAGAGAAGCAGATTTATGCTTCGTTGTGTACGAAAAGAAGGGAAGGTGTTTTTCGGCTTCGGCTCAAAAAATACAAGTTTCGTCCACATCAAAGCAGTTCATACATGGATGGAAAGGTAAAAATATATTATAAGGTATGGACAAATTTATAGAGTAGTGTCTGATTCCTAAATTACAGTATTTTTTACAAGGTTAATTCAAAATTTTCTCTAGAGTTATTTCACAGCAGTGTCTTCAGCTTCATCACTTCATCGCTATCCGCTAAGCTTTGGATCATTGCTCTTTGGCTTCGTCATCATGTACATAACAAAGTGTTATAAGGTAAACTCAAGTCTCAAGGAGAAGGTAAACACCAGTATGAGTTTATTACCGGCTTGAGATGACTTCGAGCTTCGTCACCAGCTAAGTTTCGCCCACCCTTCGTCCAGATTTGTGTTATGAATCTATTTCCAATGCTTCAGGCTAGACTAGGGATGTCAGTTAAATCTGCTGGTGAAAAGCTAAAGTTTGGCCTATTCACGATCTTCCCATGCGTGCAACCAGTCTTCATGAAAGTAACAGCTGTGCCCCGAGAAGCTAGCAGGGCACAGAAGTCACCATGCTCAGCTATAACTTCGTCAAGAGCATCAACTTCGCCCTCAATATGATCGAAGGTGCCTGGCAGGTCTTCAACCGAAGGTTCAAATTTTCAGAGCTGGCTCCAACTGAGTTGAAGACCTGCTTCAGCCACTGCACACACCGGATGCCGAAGCTTAGGCATTTGTCTTGAAGCTCTTTCAAGCAATTTTGCAAATCTGAACTCTTTTCGACTTCGGCTTTAAGCTTCGTATCGAAATGCTTCTTTTCTCGCTCAAAGCTTTCTGATTTCAGGAGGAGTTCACTGTTTAATCTGGTAATTTCGGCTTGAGCTTCTGCAAGTGAACCCTCCATTGTCTGGAGAACAAAATCTTTCTTTTCAAGAGCAGCTTCATGATCTTTGATTTTGCTCTCTAAGCTTTCAATTATAACCTCATGTTTCTTATCTTTGAGGTCCTGTTGCATCCTCAAGGCTTTACTTAGTAGCATACTCTGTGCAAAATAACCTTCATCGGCAATTACCTTCATCGTAAAACAATGAAAAGCCGAAGGAAAAATTTTACCTTGAAATTAGAATAGAATAAACTACCGACGATATGCTGTCGTCAGTAGCGACTGATGTTAGCTTCGAGCTTCGGGAAACCAACACTCTTCGACAGAGTACTGATAACCTTTGCTCCAGTTCGGTCTCGGAGGCATCCTAAGCTTTCTTCGTCAATGTCGCCGAAGAGCAACGCTCCTGGCTGGTAGCCACAAGATATAACATAATCTCTTAGCTCCTCTTTCTTAGTCTTAGATAACTTTTGACCAATTATATTTTGAAAATTGAAGTCCTTTTCATCTGAAATGTCTTTGGCGATCTCCTTCCCTTTTCCAGGCACTATGGTCAGGGTCTCTTCAGCAGCTGCAACAGCTTCTTCCGCGGCCATATTCAAGAGCATTTTATCAATATCAGAAAATGTGCTCTCCAGATTTGTGTCTTCGGCCGTTGCAGTTCGGTAGTTGTAGCTTCGGTGGGAGCAGCTTCGGTAGCTGTAGCAACTTCGGGAGTTGGTGTTATCTTTGACGCTGAGGCCGACGGTGGTGTTTCTTCAATAGCTTCAATTACAGTAATAATCCTCCGCCTTTTTGGCCCAGCAGACTTCTTGGCTGCCGAAGGCTCCTTCTTCTTCTGTAAAAGCTTCGTCAGATACGGCCCCAGCGGACTTAGCTTGATAGGTAAGGATTCGGTCATTACCTTTAGAATTCCTTCTACGTCAGCAGCAGAAGGTGTTGAAGGAGTCTCTTCCTCTATCTCAGTTGTTTTTGGCTTCAGAGCCGCAACCTTCCTCTTCTTCGGAGCAGCCACCTTCGGCTCAGTGCTGGATTTTTTCTTTTTTATAGCTTCTTCATCTTCTTTCACCATCCTAGCAGCTTGTCTGCTCAGAACACTAACAATCCTTTTTCTCTTCTGCCCTTTGGCATCCTTGTTCAACCGCTCATAGTCAGGATATTCAAAGTTCAGGACATCCATCACCCGATTCAACCTTCGTTTTGGTTGGGTGCCGAAGGCTGCAGTCATCAGCTGATCTTCTTTTTTAGTGTAATTACCCAAAATTTCGTTGCACATAGTTTCTATCATTTATAACCATTCTTGGCATGGCCCTTTGAATAGTTTCTCAAATTTGAACCGATAAGGCAGTCGCACAAGTTCATTCTTTTCCTTTGTCCCCTTTAGCTTCGGCATTTTCCATTCACTCAGCGTCGGGAACACCTTATAGGCCAGATATTCTTGGACTAGATCTCTGGTGTTGATCTGCTCGCTTACCACCCTGAATTCTACCATAGCTTCTTGGCACGGTGACCCCGACGTCATGCGACACAAAGGCCTAGTCAACCCGAAGCTTAAGCTCAGCGGGCTCAGTACTAGCGTCTTGAGCTTCTCCCTCTTCTTCTCATCGGCCTTAACATAGAACCACTCACTTTTCCAACCGGTTGGCCACTTGGTGCGATAGCTAACCACCGGGGACTTCATATCTTTGCGGTAAGCGAAGTTGTAACCGCCAAAATTCTCATGAAGTCCATCTTCTCTAGCCTTCGTCTGATAATGAAGCTCATGCACTCGGCAAAAAACTTCGGCATTCGGGTCCATTCCTTGGCTTTAGAGTGCCCAGATGTAGACGTGAGCCTAACGATAGCGTTAGGAGTCAGCTGATGAAGATATATTTCGTAATTTTACAAAACTTCCCCAATCATTTTGTCCAAAGGAAACCTCAATCCCGCTCTGAAGAAACTCCTGAAAACTACCACCTCATCATTTTCCGTTGTCGGAGTGGTTTCTTCCCCGCCAAAACGAATTAGCTTCTTCCCAGCCTCTCCAAAGTAGCCTATCTTTATCATCATGGGCATATCAGCCTTAGAGACAGTAGACTTTCCAAAAAACCAAATGGTTGGGTTTGGCTGGCATGAGAGTGTTATAATCTTCCTCTTCTTCATCAACATCATCTTCTTCGATCTTAGCCTGTTCAGCTTCGGCAGTAGGTGCATCTTCGTCAGTAACTCCCTCTGTCACAACTAGTCCCGATTGTTTTATCACTTCAGAGATCGGGGCAGTCTCTATGGCTTTGGCCTCCTCCCCGTCGCGGGTCACCCTAGCAGTTGAACGTACTCTAGCCATCAGGTGTTGAATTTCTTGCAGTTCTTACAAATGTTGGTAATTTTTACAGTTCTGACAAAGCTCCCTCTTATGCCGAAGCTAAATCAAAATGATGCTCTTGCTCGAGAATGCAATGAGAAAGTTTCGGCTATGGTTAAATTTTTTAGCAGCACAACAGTGCAATGACAATAAATGTTGTGGTAACTTCACACCTACCCGTCTATTTATATAGTGCTGCAGGTGTGGAGGTGAATCGTCAAGTCGCCCGCACCCGCTCAACAGTCACCCGCACCCACTGAACGGTGGACCACAGCGCGTGGCAGATGAATCGCCATATCGCGCGTACCCGCCGCATGGTAGGGCCACCTCGCGCTTAGAATATTTTAATCGTTTCTTGGCAACGAGCTCAGGGAAGGTGTTTTTCGGACCTTCGGCATTCCGAAGCCTAGGACAATTTTCACGGATCAAGCTCATTACGAAAAACGATCTAGCACCGCGAAGGGGCTACTGTTGGGGGACAGCTTCGTCGCCGAAGGCCCTGTAAGAAGAAACACCTTCGGAAGATCAGCACAGAAATAACGCTGAAGCTACCTTCCAAGGAATTTTGGCATAACGACGTACGTTAAGATGAAGGATTGCACCGACTTAAAGATGAAAAGACAAATCGACCCATGATAATTTGTGTCATGATTGTAATCGGTTGTAAAGGGTATAAATGTAATTTCACACAGGATGCGCCCTGTGCCTATAAATAGATGAACAATACCCTCGTACTGTTCACGCTGATTTGATACTCGCTTGTGCATCACGCTTGTATTGACACCTACTGTCAAGCCGAAGGTACAAATGTAATCTTGTATTATTCTTATTCATTCATGATTATATAATAAAGGATATATTATGATGTCATATGATTATGCTTGTTATTTCTCTTGTTTCATATGCTTCATCTTTCATTGATATATGATGTGATGATGAAGGTACGCCCTTCATAACCTTCGTCCGAAGATCGTTATATCCTTAGGGAGATAATGCTTCGAGGGACGAAGGACATTAACCATTAACCTATTCTTGTGTTGCCTTGTTCTTAATTCATAGTAGTTGAGAACAAGTCCCCAACACATGGTATTATAGATCTTCTTATTTGAAGAAGCTAGAGTGCTGCCATACTGTGAGACATAAGCGCAGTAGTGATCTTCACGGCTCACGGACACGCGTTTGTTGTTGCTCGCCGTGGTCGATGCCAACTTCTGGAGGCTAGAGGACTCCTTGCGATATGCTTTAATTTTGTTCTTGTTGCTGCTATAATGTATCTTTCTTGTCCTTTCTTTTCTCTTTAGCTTCATGAATCGTTAGAATCATTCTATGTTGTTGAAAGAGATGGTTCAATCAACCCCTTTTTGGTTACTCATGGTGGTTGTCATTCTTCGGATTACATCGAAAAGATGACATTATCCCTTGATCTCCAGAAAATATTCTTGCTTACTACATGATCTGCAGACTGGTGTTTACCTTTGTTCTTCTCTTGACTTATTACTATGTGTAAATAGTAGCAATGCTCCGGTTTTCAGTTTTCCGTATGCTTGCTTCTACCTTGCTTAATTTTGAAATGACGCAGGTTTGTGTGACATGGCTTTTCAGAGTGCTCAATTGGATCTATCCCTGAGTAGAGGAGAAAGTGAATCAATTTGTACCATTGATCCAAGTATTATATAAAAGCATCCATCCTCCAATTTCCCCCAATCCAGAATGGTGTGCTCTGATGGATGAAATGGTTGTTGTAGCAACAAAATAATACCGATCAATTGTCTTTCAAGAACCACACTTCGTTGAATACTTCTGATCGGTAGGTTTCAATTGTATCCAGTATTCTTACAAACATAACACTTTGCACCTGCACAAGTAGGATATTGATTTGTTTCAAAGCTGCTAAAAGCCCCTAATATGTAGCCTTAGAAGAATGTACTTAAAAAAGGTTGTCTTTTTACCAACCTACTATTTGATTTTTATTTAATTTAAACACGTGTAGTTTTCTACAAATCCTTTTGCTGGTATAGACTGATACGTGGTCGAGTGGGCCCAGGCAACATGAAGTGGGAGTGCTCAGGTGCTCAACGAAACAATAGGTAGGAGTAATAGTATCTCGTTTCGCATGTCCCATCAATGTACAACGCAGAGGTATTTATAAGTAACCAGGTGGGTGGGCATGCCCTTCTAAGTACGATTATGCCCCTGATTACCTACGTCTTCCCCGAAATATTCTCCCCTAGGGGGTCATTACAGGTCGTTACAACGGAGCTAAGTATAGTCTAATTAGATACACCATAAACCCTATCCCAGGATGGGGCTTACAAATGGGCTTGAGTAGGCCAGCAAGGCGTCGTGTGGGCCCATTCCACAGTCCACGCGGGTAGGGAGCGGCGGTCTTCGCTCGGGGGTGTCGGGTCTTCGAATCTTGTCAATACTTGTATTCAGAGTTGTGACGAGCGAAGTCTTGAAGAACACTCGCTTTGAATGATAGGTCCATTCGCCTCCAAGCCTTTGTAGGTTCTACGACCGAGGCTTTGCCTTCGGTACGGGTTGAAGTACCCTTCGCCTCCTATGACTGATGGATCCTACTCAATTTATATTTAAAGCAGACCAAACGAGGGGGGGGGGGACGGCCTTCACTCCAACACCATTTTGACTGAAATATGCTTGAAAACTCTTAAGTGGACATAAACCAATTTGAGAAAAATCCGAGTCAAATCCTCTCTTTTCTAGGTAGGATACCATTCTTAATAAGGCATTGGTGGCATGTAAGTGAATGCACTAAACTGTATGCATTGACCAATAAGAACTTTAAGCATTTTTATCTTATTAAGCATCATGTGTCTCACAACATGGTGATTCAATGGGCTGCTATTAAACTTGTTCTAGAAGTTGGTGGCTGAGCATGCGAACTAACTAAATCTTATATTGTTTCAAGCGTACTGAATATGGAAGGTCCATCAAAGAGGAAGCCTTCGCTTAGGACTTTAGGTAAATAACCAACAAAGAATAATATGATTATTGGTTTGCTTTCTTTGTCATTGTAAACCTCGTCGATAGAAAATTTTGTTTCGTGGTCTTCCCATAGTGTAATTTTTAAACTATTTTAGTACATGTAAAGAAAAAATAAGCCATGATAAAATCAATATTAAAGAATGTTGTGTAAATCAATGAAGTAGCTATATGTTATGGTGGTAACAGAAATAAACATACCTTATGACCCTAATAAAAATGTCTCTGATGATACTTGAGTTGTAGAATAGAATGGATAAAAATAGTTTGATATAGTGTTTGGGATAAGTATGTCACTCGTCAAATGAGCTTTGTTATCAACATTTTCTCCAATGTTTTCCAAAGAGCAGATATGATATGTAGGGTAGAAATATATACATAATAAAAAGATGTCATGAGTGTGACACCCCAGGTGTCAGTTTCGTGTTATGACGGGAGATTTATCCTAATCTCGGATGCTCAGTAAAAATTTCTCTTTCTCGCTCGTGTATGTCTCTGATTATCCAGACTATTCATTTATGTTTCACTGAATTCGGAGTTTCTCAATCTCACAGAAGGCCAATTTTGGAGCCTGTTAAAACTTTTAATTCTCGGCACGAATGCGAACTTGATAATCTATCTCGAATTATAAATCTCATCTAAAGCTCATTTAATCAAACTCTCGACGACTGTTATTGATCTGAGCCCTAGTCTAATTCCTCGAACTTAGATCGATGTCTGACTATTTTAATCCGACTCCGTACTCTCAAACGGAATGCTTAATATGTCGTCATCAAATCAATTTTATCCGACTCGGCTAAATATCTCATGGCCGAACCGAACTCAAAACCCCGTATCGACAACAATTTTAAAATATCACGATTCGCCTTCTCCGACTAAAAATCCAAAGCCGATCGAATCTCAGGACGAATTATTTTCAAATCACGCGTAGGGAATTATTTTCGAGCAAAGTCAAACCAAACTCTCGATCGAATTAATCGCTCAATCGTCCGTTCGTCAGAACTCTATTTCGCTCTGTTTCTGCGTACAGACGGATTCCGCAGAAGCATTTTTATTCCGGAAATAATTTAACGCAGCTCAATTTCATGTTTCGGGCCAAGGCCATTTAAAACCCAGCCCATTAGGCCCACTAAGGAAATCCTAACCCTAGCCGTCTTCTATAAATAGGGGTGCTCACTTGGCCATTTTTCATTCCCACCCCTCTATTCTCCCTAGCCGCCACTATCTTTTCCTCTGTCTTCTCCCACACGGCAGCAGCCTACGCCATCCCTTCTCTGGTTCTGCACGGCGGCAGGCAGGGAGCTCGACTTCTCCTCGCCATGGCGCTCGGCGCCCAGGCAGCCGACACCCCTCTTCCTCCCTGGTTCACGGCATCAGCTGCCAGCATGTTTCTCCCTCTACTGTACCAGCCGAACAGCAGCTCTGCACGCTCCCTGCCCATGGCATCCTACCCTTCTCCACGGCGTTGGCAGACGGGAGCTCGGCTCCTCCCCTCCCATGGCGCCCTCCACTCTGGGCCCCATCGCTCGGAGCTCTGCCAGGGCCGAGCGTCCCTTCCCCGTAGCCGCCTCCCTCTGTTCCTTGCTGCAGAGCCGAAGTTCTCTCCCCCAGCCGAGCCCCCAAGCAGCGCCCTCCCTGCTCCATGGCTCAAGCCCGAGCTCACCCCCTGGCGCTTGGATCCCTGGAACGCAGTAGCTCTGCCCTCTCTCCCATGGTTGTCCAGCCCCCTACTCCAAGGGCGCAAGCGCGCAGGGATCTGCTCGACGCCGTAGCGCCCAGCCGTGGTGGCTGTAGGCCGAGCCCCTCTCCCACGGACAGCCCCAACCTCCTCCTCTCTTCCCCATAAAACAACATACCCTATGCCGATCTTGTTTCGTCTCGCTGCCACCGCTGCGCGCGTGCCAAGTGTTCGGCAAAATGTCAAGGGAGACGTGTTGTTGCAGCACCGTCGACGCTCACCGGTTGGTCGCTGTTTTGCGCAGCCCCCAATCGCGCCGTCAAAACTCGTGGTGAGAAACCCCCCCGCTGTCCTCGCTATTTTTTAGCGTTTGTAATGTTCGATGGTCTGTCGCCAACAAACGTGTGTGTTTTCACAGCTAACGGTCGACGTCGCGCTTCGCGCCCTGCCCATTCGACGAAACGCCGAGCCTTGTGGACAGTCCATGCGGCTAAATCCCGACTTGTTCAGGTTGAATCCATGTGACTGACTTACTTGCACATTTGTCATTGTCATGTATATATATGTATGTGAATATGTTGTATGCGAATTAAAATTCATGGAGGAGAAAGTGGTACGCGTAGATGTGTTTGCGATTGGAATGCCAACAAGTGTTTGTGTGCCGCAATAGTTCTTTTGTGCGTCATAGAGATTGGTCACAGATGTATTAATTGTTTGCTAAAGCACTTCGTCGTAAAGTAGTGTGTTAGCTGTGGTAAATTTAATAAAGCGTAAAACATGCTTGATAATTTCCGCAGTCGGCTAAGATGTTCGTCTATGTAAAAATATTTTATGTATTCATCGTGGTATAGGACAGAATGGATCGAAAATATAATTTATGTGACATGTGATTAGTGTTTTTAAGATAAGATGTGCGAATGATCGGTTAGTGTTTCACTTGTGTAGTCAATAAACATTGTCATAAATAATTGTGTAAAAATTGGTCCTGAGAATACAATGGGGACACGTATGCGTGAGTGTGTCGAAGTGGGTTACATCAAGTGTTGCGTTAGGTGGCATGGTTGCGTAGAAAAAATTGAGGGTCGCCGAGTTGTGTTTGTCTGAGGTGTCGACAAGAATTAAAAATGTCTGTCAAGTTTATACGAATGGCGAGTCTGTGGATGATTGTGTGTGCTGAGATGCATTGTAGTAGTGATGGCGTTAAAATTAACGGAAATGTCTCGAGTGCACGCCGCCCCATGGCTGTATGCGAGACAAGGTAACATAAGGTGTGCTCGACACGAATGTTCGGTCGATATAAGTAGGAAATTGTGTTTGCTTAATTAGAGAGGTGGTGACATGCCGAAGTAGTCATTGCTTTCTCAATATTTATAAGTCGAATCGAGTCGATGCGTATTTTGTGTTCGTTAAATTATGCTTCGCATATAATGTGTGATTGTGCTCACGGATTCGAGTAGACACTTCAAGCAAGTCAAGTAGGTTTGTGGTATGAGTTGTGTAATGGAGTTAATTGTTTTAGGATAATTATTAAAATGCTCTGTTCGTATGATAAACATGTATGTGTTCATGATTGGGAAGTAAATGCATGGTGATTGTGAGTTGGAGACTAGTAGTTTACGATTCGTATGATTTGGTCGGTGTGCGAATATACTTGTGAATCTGTGGGTTTATAAAAATGTTGTAGTATATGTTGTGTCTCGGATTGCGGCAATAATAGGCAAGCCGACGTGTATGTCGTATGGCGGGTTATGCCATTCCTTTGATTAATTAACTCGTTAGATGACTTTAGTTAAGCTCGTAGTCACGGTGAATTGCTTGTTGTGGTCTAAATGTGTATGGTTATGGTCATGGATAAAAAGTAGTAGTGCTCATGTGATGTCTAAATTAAAACGCAAACTGTTGGGTGATTATCGTGAAGAATGTGTGGTTAATTGGTTGTAGTAATTTTAGTGCACTAAATGATTTGGATAAAATTTGTAAGTCTACTTGCTAGTCCTCATTTAATTAATCTAACTCAAAAAAATGGTAAAGTGCTAGAGTAATTCAAGTCTCTCGAACGCGGCGATTCTTGAATTATATGTGAGCTGAAATTTATTGATTGCTGTTTTGGGCTGCACGCACTGTTTTAGTTGTGCTGTTTGTTTGATGAACCAAATCATGTTTTCTGTAGAAACGTTATATAGAAGGGTTGTAGATAACATTATTATCTTGCTTGTACTAAAATTTGACAGGCATAATCCTGACCGTTTAGGAGTTATGCTGTTCACAAATTCAGTAACTGAATCTGTCCAAATTCTGTATAGATTTCAGAAACTGTATTGTTTGTTCAATTTAATGTTACAATCTGTTCATGGTCATTATAAGAAAGTTGTAGATGCTTTTCTTATCTTGCTTGTGTTAAAATTTCATAACTAAAGGCCTAACGGTTTAAGAGTTATGAATTTTACAACTTGGTTGCTGTGTTCTGTCCACCGTCAGAACAGATTTTGAAAACTGCGTTGTTTGATTCAGTTAAGCACAGAATCACTTCTTGGTGATTATAAAAGTTATGTAGTGCAATTGCCAAGCTTTCCAAAAAGTCTTGGATCACTATTTTTGGTGGTCTGAAGATTAAGTTATGGATGTTTAAAGTCTGAAGACTGAATCTGTCCAATTCTGGACAGCAAGGTCTTCTAGTGTCTTTTATCTTTAGTTAAATATGGAATCACCTTGAGATGTTTATAAATAATTTGTAGAACATTTAATTAGCTTTCCAGAAAGTCTTAAATCATTTTGTTTGGATGTCTGAATCTTCAGTTATGAATTTTTAAAGTCACAAGTCTGAATCTGTCCAAATCTGGACAGCGCTGTTGTGTTGACACCTTTTGACCTTGCTAAGTGTTGAATCATGTTGTGATGAAAATACCAAAATTGTAGAGCACTTTCTAAACTTTCCAGAAAGTCATAGTTTACTATTTTTGCATTAATATTTGAAAAGTTATGATTAGAACAAGTAGCTGATGTGCTGCTGTCCTAAAAATCTGCATGTGCTCAATTGATTGTTAGTTCACCCTTTTTGGCTAAAAATGGTTGGTTAACACTAAATTCATATAGAATTACCATGGCTAAGCTTGAGATAATATATATGTCATGTTTTTATACGTTTCTTTCTCTAGTTAATTGTGATGTAGTATTGTGTTGCGTAAATACCCAAAATGTTTGTCGTCTTTTTAGTGGTGTAATGTTGTGCGCTCGACGATATGTAGTTAGCTAACGCTAGTGGGTGTGGTTGCTTGTGATGTCTCGCTACTTAGTGTTTAATTCGCTAAGCCTGTACTTAAAGTATCTTGTGCTATTTTTCATTATATTCATACATATGCACCTTGCATCTCATTTAGGACCGAGAGATGACGATCGTGCAAGTGATGTGGTGCCACCCACAAGATGCAGTCGGTGGACGACCCAAGGAAGGATGGACCTAATCAATGGATGCTCGCCAAGCGGGTACCTCCCCCAGCAAACACTATCTAAGTGTCAAATTAAAAGGCAAGCCCCGATTTTATGCATAACCGTTTATATATGCTATTTTACTACACTTAATGTTTGTAGGCTTGTACTGTGCACTTAAGTGTAGGAGTTGTCTGAAACCCTAGTTGCATGAACTCAGGATTCCTTTTGAGATGGATACTAGTATACTAGGTCGAGTAGTGGCTTTGCTAATTAGGGATCTCGGTAGAAGTCGAGTGATTTTTCTAGCACTCGCGCGAGGTCAGGAATTGGTTGTATCCACTTTGATAACAGAATGATGATGGTCTGTGGACACGGGTCCATGGGGACGCGTGGTCTACGAGATGAAAATTGGAATAAGGATTAACGTGCGGATACCTGTGTCAAGCGTTTGAACGTACTAAACATATGCCGAGAAATATGGTAAATCGGTAAGCCTAGTACCTGAGTGAACCTGGCAGTGGACTTTACCCCTCACGCGACCTGAGACGTGGTCTCCCATTCCGGTTATGGTGGGTACAAGTGCGGTCACTGCACGACGGCAGTCGGGGTCAGTGAGGCATTGTACGCCAAGGCGGTGAGCCCTGATCTGCTGACGGGGAATCGATGGGGACGGTTGATGTGTGTGGGGACGGAGTGCCCCTACATGTCGTGTGTTTAGATTTACCTTGCAAGGATAAAAACTCGATTTGAATCGTCTGCTTCTCGCAGCTAATGAGACTGCTTGATCCATTGTACTGCATTGAGTAATAAGTGGAAATGAGGTGACTGACAAAAAGATGTTGATTGATAAAATGTTTGATATCATGTATGATTAGCTAGGTACTCACTTAGTTTAAAAAGATCATACTAAAACTTGAAAAGCTAAAACTTGATTTTAGACTCAGCTAGTGCTTTTGGCAAACCAAACCCCTCAGCCAAACAGCTGCATGTCTAGAGGTAGAGGAGTAGACTCCTCACACCGGGTAAGTCTAGCTGAGTATTAGTATACTCAGCCTTGCTTGTGGCATAATTTTTTGCAGGTACTCCTTAGGATTATTTGTTGATGGTGTGACTTGGCCTTCATCCCTGCCACCGGGATAGACGGTCGAGTGGGTTACTGCTTCCGCAGGAGAGGACCAGAAGGAGTAGCGTGGCCAGGCTTCGCCATGTTACTCGGTTTTCTCCGTTAGTTATTTCCGCTGCAATAAATTTATGTTTATCATTTTTGAAACTCCGATAATGTAATCACTAATGATACTTATTAAATTGTGGTATTATGTTTTATTGTATTTCTCTGTGCCTCACCTTCGAGTGAGCTAGTGGTATTCGATCCTGGATAAGTGGCTTTATCGGACTAGATCCGAGGGACTGACGGGTTATTCCTGTTTAAGTGTGTTGCTGCCCTTAAGGGTGCGACTTGGGCACTTAAGCTGGAATAATTCGGGCGGTTCCGCCACAGCTGGTATCGGAGCGAATACCATCACAGAGAAGTCAATAAGTCATAAATACCAACATTTTCTAAAGTAAAACTTGCTTAGAAACCAAAGTTGGATAGATATCAGGACGATAAGTTAGACCTAGGACGTGAAGCCTTAGGAAATAGATGGGTAGCTAGGTGGCTATTTATATAGGCCATAAAGGCTACTACTACTATTAGGAAGGATGCTGTAGAAGCATCCGAAAAATTAGTTAGGTCTGAGAAGACGACTAGAATGAGCATGCATCATGATTGCCGCATTATAATTGTCTCTTGTGCATAAACATGCTTCTCTCACCTTTATTCCAATAATAAGAAATTGTGAATAATGTGATGTATTGCCACCTTGTGAACTATAAGAAATGCCTTACCTCGTGTCAGATTGGTAAGTCTTGTTAGGTTGTGTTATGTGTTTCTCTTGCCTTGCTATCTAGGTGGTATTGAAATTGTTCAACCCTTTTTGCAAAAAAAATGTTGTTTGTTTGCTCATAAAAAGACCCCCCAAACAACCTTGAGGTTAGCAAGTCAAACCTTAAAAAAAAAATATTATCATGTGCTTGTTTGGGTATTTCTAGCCCTTGTGTATTTTACACTTGAATTTACACATGCACATCTTATGGAACCCCATAGCTTGACCGCTAGACCAACCCAAGTCTCCTTGTGCACTTGTTTATGTCAAAAAAAGGTTTATTGTCTGTTCACACAAACCATGTCTAGTCTCACATTCTTTTTGGAAACCTTGTCCAAAATCCTCATTAAATTCTCCCCTGCTCAACCTAGAAGCCATCTTGGTTGATGATCTCTCTTTTGTCTGGATCTAGTAATCTTTTCCTTTGCAAATCATGTTGTGGCCTTATCATCCGAATCTCCAGATCCCTTATTGACCCTGCCCCGTTATCTGGTTATCTACTATAACCTGTTCTCAAGTATCAGATGTTGATCTTGCCTAAATCTCTCATTTCTGATCATTCTCATACTCTTTCTCTAAGGATCATGACGCTTGTGTTATCAACTTATCTCTAAATGGCATATCCATTTGGTTCAATGGATTTGATTCTTGTCTTTAGTTCTCTCATGTCTCTACAAGCTCTTCAATCTTGATCTCATGGTTGGTTCGTCCTCAGATCAAATATCTGATCTGATAATCTCCATGTTGATCATCAAATGGTTCTCTGAGTTAAATAAAAATTCTCATCTGATGCTCTTTTGCCAACAATCTTTGCTTCAACTTCCGTCACATTTTCTGAGCCATACTCTCATGGGCTCCATCTATTTGTGCTATGTGGAATTCTCATTGGTTACGTTTGGTAATGGTGTTAGGACTAACGACCGATGGTGCCGCGATGAGACCGAGAGCCTACTATGGTGCACACATGGTTGAGCTGCTCGGCACGCGCTGGTATCGTGGTTAATAGTTGTGATCCATTACGAGACTATACTGATGTGCTATCTTTTGTGAACGTTCTCTCATAGTGATCGCTGCATTTTGTCTCAACATGCTGCGGTATTCTATCCAAATCTATCTTCAGTATCTTGTCAGATCCCATCTCATGAATTTGCATCTATCTCTAGCCTGGGAGTTACATGCTTCCCCGCCCTTAAAGATCCTCATTCGAATCTCGGGACGAGATTCTGTTTAAGGGGGGAAGGCTGTGACACCCCAGGTGTCAGTTTCGTGTTATGACGGGAGATTTATCCTAATCTCGGATGCTCAGTAAAAATTTCTCTTTCTCGCTCGTGTATGTCTCTGATTATCCAGACTATTCATTTATGTTTCACTGAATTCGGAGTTTCTCAATCTCACAGAAGGCCAATTTTGGAGCCTGTTAAAACTTTTAATTCTCGGCACGAATGCGAACTTGATAATCTATCTCGAATTATAAATCTCATCTAAAGCTCATTTAATCAAACTCTCGACGACTGTTATTGATCTGAGCCCTAGTCTAATTCCTCGAACTTAGATCGATGTCTGACTATTTTAATCCGACTCCGTACTCTCAAACGGAATGCTTAATATGTCGTCATCAAATCAATTTTATCCGACTCGGCTAAATATCTCATGGCCGAACCGAACTCAAAACCCCGTATCGACAACAATTTTAAAATATCACGATTCGCCTTCTCCGACTAAAAATCCAAAGCCGATCGAATCTCAGGACGAATTATTTTCAAATCACGCGTAGGGAATTATTTTCGAGCAAAGTCAAACCAAACTCTCGATCGAATTAATCGCTCAATCGTCCGTTCGTCAGAACTCTATTTCGCTCTGTTTCTGCGTACAGACGGATTCCGCAGAAGCATTTTTATTCCGGAAATAATTTAACGCAGCTCAATTTCATGTTTCGGGCCAAGCCCATTTAAAACCCAGCCCATTAGGCCCACTAAGGAAACCCTAACCCTAGCCGTCTTCTATAAATAGGGGTGCTCACTTGGCCATTTTTCATTCTCACCCCTCTATTCTCCCTAGCCGCCACTATCTTTTCCTCTGTCTTCTCCCACACGGCAGCAGCCCACGCCATCCCTTCTCTGGTTCTGCACGGCGGCAGGCAGGGAGCTCGACTTCTCCTCGCCATGGCGCTCGGCGCCCAGGCAGCCGACACCCCTCTTCCTCCCTGGTTCACGGCATCAGCTGCCAGCATGTTTCTCCCTCTACTGTACCAGCCGAACAGCAGCTCTGCACGCTCCCTGCCCATGGCATCCTACCCTTCTCCACGGCGTTGGCAGATGGGAGCTCGCCTCCTCCCCTCCCATGGCGCCCTCCACTCTGGGCCCCATCGCTCGGAGCTCTTCCAGGGCCGAGCGTCCCTTCCCCGTAGCCGCCTCCCTCTGTTCCTTGCTGCAGAGCCGAAGTTCTCTCCCCCAGCCGAGCCCCCAAGCAGCGCCCTCCCTGCTCCATGGCTCAAGCCCGAGCTCACCCCCTGGCGCTTGGATCCCTGGAACGCAGTAGCTCTGCCCTCTCTCCCATGGTTGTCCAGCCCCCTACTCCAAGGGCGCAAGCGCGCAGGGATCTGCTCGACGCCGTAGCGCCCAGCCGTGGTGGCTGTAGGCCGAGCCCCTCTCCCACGGACAGCCCCAACCTCCTCCTCTCTTCCCCACAAAACAACAGACCCTATGCCGATCTTGTTTCGTCTCGCTGCCACCGCTGCGCGCGTGCCAAGTGTTCGGCAAAATGTCAAGGGAGACGTGTTGTTGCAGCACCGTCGATGCTCACCGGTTGGTCGCTGTTTTGCGCAGCCCCCAATCGCGCCGTCGAAACTCGTGGTGAGAAACCCCCCCGCTGTCCTCGCTATTTTTTAGCGTTTGTAATGTTCGATGGTCTGTCGCCAACAAACGTGTGTGTTTTCACAGCTAACGGTCGACGTCGCGCTTCGCGCCCTGCCCATTCGACGAAACGCCGAGCCTTGTGGACAGTCCATGCGGCTAAATCCCGACTTGTTCAGGTTGAATCCATGGGACTGACTTACTTGCACATTTGTCATTGTCATGTATATATATGTATGTGAATATGTTGTATGCGAATTAAAATTCATGGAGGAGAAAGTGGTACGCGTAGATGTGTTTGCGATTGGAATGCCAACAAGTGTTTGTGTGCCGCAATAGTTCTTTTGTGCGTCATAGAGATTGGTCACATATGTATTAATTGTTTGCTAAAGCACTTCGTCGTAAAGTAGTGTGTTAGCTGTGGTAAATTTAATAAAGCGTAAAACATGCTTGATAATTTCCGCAGTCGGCTAAGATGTTCGTCTATGTAAAAATATTTTATGTATTCATCGTGGTATAGGACAGAATGGATCGAAAATATAATTTATGTGACATGTGATTAGTGTTTTTAAGATAAGATGTGCGAATGATCGGTTAGTGTTTCACTTGTGTAGTCAATAAACATTGTCATAAATAATTGTGTAAAAATTGGTCCTGAGAATACAATGGGGACACGTATGCGTGAGTGTGTCGAAGTGGGTTACATCAAGTGTTGCGTTAGGTGGCATGGTTGCGTAGAAAAAATTGAGGGTCGCCGAGTTGTGTTTGTCTGAGGTGTCGACAAGAATTAAAAATGTCTGTCAAGTTTATACGAATGGCGAGTCTGTGGATGATTGTGTGTGCTGAGATGCATTGTAGTAGTGATGGCGTTAAAATTAACGGAAATGTCTCGAGTGCACGCCGCCCCATGGCTGTATGCGAGACAAGGTAACATAAGGTGTGCTCGACACGAATGTTCGGTCAATATAAGTAGGAAATTGTGTTTGCTTAATTAGAGAGGTGGTGACATGCCGAAGTAGTCATCGCTTTCTCAATATTTATAAGTCGAATCGAGTCGATGCATATTTTGTGTTCGTTAAATTATGCTTCGCATATAATGTGTGATTGTGCTCACGGATTCGAGTAGACACTTCAAGCAAGTCAAGTAGGTTTGTGGTATGAGTTGTGTAATGGAGTTAATTGTTTTAGGATAATTATTGAAATGCTCTGTTCGTATGATAAACATGTATGTGTTCATGATTGGGAAGTAAATGCATGGTGATTGTGAGTTGGAGACTAGTAGTTTACGATTCGTATGATTTGGTCGGTGTGCGAATACACTTGTGAATCTGTGGGTTTATAAAAATGTTGTAGTATATGTTGTGTCTCGGATTGCGGCAATAATAGGCAAGCCGACGTGTATGTCGTATGGCGGGCTATGCCATTCCTTTGATTAATCAACTCGTTAGATGACTTTAGTTAAGCTCGTAGTCACGGTGAATTGCTTGTTGTGGTCTAAATGTGTATGGTTATGGTCATGGATAAAAAGTAGTAGTGCTCATGTGATGTCTAAATTAAAACGCAAACTGTTGGGTGATTATCGTGAAGAATGCGTGGTTAATTGGTTGTAGTAATTTTAGTGCACTAAATGATTTGGATAAAATTTGTAAGTCTACTTGCTAGTCCTCATTTAATTAATCTAACTCAAAAAAAATGGTAAAGTGCTAGAGTAATTCAAGTCTCTCGAACGCGGCGATTCTTGAATTATATGTGAGCTGAAATTTATTGATTGCTGTTTTGGGCTGCACGCACTGTTTTAGTTGTGCTGTTTGTTTGATGAACCAAATCATGTTTTCTGTAGAAAAGTTATATAGAAGTGTCGACGTTTCGAGACCGGGGGGTCCCTAAGCCGACGAGTGAGTGTGCCGCGTGCCCCAGCCCAGATGGGTCGAGCGCGTGGGCGAGCGCGAAGGGGGGAAAGGCGAGGTGGCCGGAGACGGGCGTGAGAGAGGTGGAGATCCCGCGACCTTCGTGTTCGTCCCGCGCCCAGGTCGGGTGCGCTTGCAGTAGGGGGGTTACAAGCGTGCACGCGGGTGAGGGAAGCGAGCGGCCCCAAGAGAGCGCCTGTCCCGTCCTCGGTCCCGCGCGGCCAACCTTCTCTAAGAAGGCCCTGGTCCTTCCTTTTATAGGCGTAAGGAGAGGATCCAGGTGTACAATGGGGGTGTAGCAGAGTGCTACGTGTCTAGCGGAGGGAGAGCTAGCGCCCTAAGTACATGCCAATGTGGCAGTCGGAGAGATCTTGGCACCCTGCTGGTGTGATGTCGTGGCTGTCGGAGGAGCAACAGAGCTTGGCGGAGGGACAGCTGTCGGGGCGGTCGAGTCTTTGCTGACGTCCCCCTGCTTCCGTAAGGGAGCTGAGAGCCGCCGTCGTCACAGGGCACGCGGGGCGCCATCATTGCCTATCTGGCGGAGCTGGCCAGATGGGACACCGGTCTTGTTCTCCGCGGCCCGAGTCGGCTCGGGGTAGGGTGATGATGGCGCTCCCTGTTGACGTGGCGGGCCCGCGCCCGACGCCGGGCGACGTGGGGGCTCCTCCGAAGCTGGGGTCGAATCTGTCTTCCGTTGCCGAGGCCGAGCCCGAGCCCCCGGGGTCGGGCGAGGCGGAGGTCGTTCGGCAGAGGCCAGGGCGGAGTCCAAGCCCTGGGGTCGGGCGAAGCGGAGTTCGTCGTCTTTAGGGTCTTAGCCCGAGTCCGAGCCCTGGGGTCGGGCGGAGCGGAGTTCGCCGTCTTCCGAGTCTTAGCCCAAGTCCGAGCCTTAGGGTCGGGCGGAGCGGAGTTCGCCGTCTTCCGGGTCTTAGCCCGAGTCCGAGCCCTGGGGTCGGGCGGAGCGGAGTTCGCCGTCTTCCGGGTCTTAGCCCGAGTTCAAGCCCTGGGGTCGGGCGGAGCGGAGTTCGCCGTCTTCCGGGTCTTAGCCCGAGTCCGAGCCCTAGGGTCGGGCGGAGCGGAGTTCGCCGTCTTCCGGGTCTTAGCCCGAGTCCGAGCCCTGGGGTCGGGCGGAGCGGAGTTCGCCGTCTTCTGGGTCTTAGCCCGAGTCCGAGCCCTGGGGTCGGGCGGAGCAGAGCTTCCTATGGCGCCTTTGGCAAGACCTGACTGCCTGTCAGACTCACTTTGTCGAGTGGCACTGCAGTCGGAGTGGCGCAGGCGGCGCTGTCCTTCTGTCAGACCGGTCAGTGGAGCAGTGAAGTGACGGCGGTCACCTCGGCTCTGCCGAGGGGCGCGCGTCAGGATAAAGGTGTCAGGCCACCTTTGCGTTAAATGCTCCTGCAACTCGGTCAGTCGGTGCGACGATTTAGTCAGGGTTGCTTCTTAGCGAAGCCAAGGCCTCGGGCGAGCCAGAGATGCGCCCGCCGTTAAAAAAGGGGGGGCCTCGGGCGAGACGGAAGTCCCTCGAGGTCGGCTGCCCTTGTCCGAGGCTAGGCTCGGGCGAAGCGTGATCGAGTCACTCGTATGGACTGATCCCTGACTTAATCGCACCCATCAGGCCTCTGCAGCTTTATGCTGATGGGGGTTACCAGCTGAGAATTAGGCGTCTTGAGGGTACCCCTAATTATGGTCCCCGACAGTAGCCCCCGAGCCTCGAAGGGAGTGTTAGCACTCGCTTGGAGGCTTTCGTCGCACTTTTTTGCAAGGGGACCAGCCTTTCTCGGTTGCATTTTGTTCCGGTGGGTGCGCGCGAGCGCACCCGCCGGGTGTAGCCCCCGAGGCCTCGAAGGAGTGGTTTCACTCCTTTGAGGTCTTAATGCCTTGCGTAACGCTTCAGCTGGTCTGGTTGTTCCCTCATGCGAACTGGCCGTAGCCCGGGTGCACGGTCGGGGCCCAAGTTCTCGGGCTGGTATGTTGACGCTGTCAACGGTTCGGCCGGAGCCGGGTTTGCGAGAGCAGCCCCTGAGCCTCCGCACAGGGCGAGAGGGCGATCAGGGACAGACTCGGCTTTTTACATACGCCCCTACGTCGCCTTTCCGCAAGGAGGAGGGGGGGGGAGTGCGCCATGTTACCCTCGATGGGCACCGAACATGGTGTCTCCGGTGAGCTGCAAGCGGGTAATCCGAGTGGACGTCCGTGCCCCGTTCGTTGGGGGTCGGCTAGGGGCCCAGAGGCACGCCCAAAAGTACCTGCGGGTGATCTGCCGGACCCGGTCCCCTGGCGACGGGGTCCGAGGGCTCGATGCCTCCCTCCGATGGGATTCCGTTACAAGATCGCTCCCGCTGGTCTCGGAAATGTCCTAGGGTACCTCGGGAGCACAGCCCGAGCCTCGGTTATGTATCGAACGTACCCCTGGTCATCCCTCGCTCGGCGTCTGAGGTGACTGTGAACCCTTCGGGGGCCAGCCTTTGAACCCCTGATCAGTAATGGGCGCGGAGCCCGAGTAGCCTGAGGCGGCCATGGAGCCCTTCGGGGGGCCGGCCTTCGAACCCCTGACCAGTAGTGGGTGTCGGGCCCACGCGATCTGAGGCGACTATTGAACCCTTCGGAGGGCCAGCCTTCGAACCTCTGATCAGTAGGGGGGCTCGGAGCCCGGTTCCTTCACAGGGAAGGATCCTTTTCGGGGTATCCCCCTTTCCCGGTCCCTGTTGCAAGAGATAGAGAAAGAGGAAAAAAGGAAAAGGATACGAAATCGAACGACGTGGCGTACCTTTTTTGGCGCGGTTATTGCGGCGAAGGCGAAGCGTCGCCCGCTTCTCCTGCCAGAGGCGCTGCCTGTCCCGCCGCGGAGTTAATGCGACGGGGCGAGTGGTTGGCGGGGCGGCCACTGCGCGTGCGCGAGCCGTTCGAGGAACGGATCACGGGCGCACCGTCTTCACGTCGTGGGAGGAGGCTCTCTTGCTGCCCTTAGATGGGACGTGAGCCTGGCTGACGACGTGACTGCTGCTCCCGCCCGCCTGCCACCGTCATTACTGCCGGCCCACTTTCGGCCGCATTGACCGTCGCGCCAGGCTGGCGCTGCTGGGTCGTGCGCTGGGTCGCCTCGAGTCGCGGCATAGGTTCCGCAACCGAAGAGGTGCGACGGTGGCGCAAGTGGCGGTGCGGTTGCTTGCATGCAGCAACTGGCGCGCTGGTCGCGTGACGCGTGGGCCTGGGCCTCCAAGCTGGCGTGTCAGAAGTCGGAGAAGCGCGTCCACCTGGCGCGGTTGCTTGTCGCCTGCATGGCTGCCCGCCCCTTCCGCCCGTTGGTCTGGGCAAAAGTGGGGGGTCGCTTGTAACCGCTGGGCGGTTGTGTGCACCACGCGCGACGGTTTGGCTTCTTCTGCTCTGAGTCGGTTTGCATGACATGCGGGACCCAGCCCCCGAGCCGCAGGGGAGGGCCTTGGAGCGTGTTGGAGAAGACTCAGCCCGTGGCGTTTGGGGGCACACGTAGGGAGAGTTGCCTTTAAAAGGAGGGCGACCCCTTTCGGAAGGCAACCATGTCTTCTTCCTCCCTTATGCGTCGTGTCTTTCCATCTTCCAAGCCCCCGGATGGGGGGTATCCGCCGTCTTTCCGCCTCCTCGCTGGAGGAACGCAACTCCATGGGAGTTGGTACCTTTCAGCCATCGTTCGGCTTCAAGGATTTTCATCACGCAGCCTGGTTGTTCCCCTCCGCCGGTGGTCACCCAAGACGGTGACCTCCAGCTCCTGGATGGGGAGAGGCAAGCTAGGCTGTGATCCCGCCCTCAGCATCGGGGGTGTTCGTCATCCTCGCTGGGGCGGGGAGCGAGGTGAGCCGGGGCTCTACCTCCTGCGCGGGTCGGCGAACCACCTCCTCTTCCAGCTTCTGGTGGTGGCAATCGTCCTCCCGCGCTACGACGGAGACGTCCTCCAGTCATGCCGGGGAAGGCGAACTGTTGCTGTCCAGCTAGGATGCAACATTCCGTCCTTTCCCTCGCATTCGCGGCGAGGACGGTAGCGAGGATCTGCCGGAGCACTTGAGAGCGGCCCGCTCTTTGGCTTTGATGGCCGGTTCGCGTCCCTTGAGCGGGACCGTGAACAAGAGCCCTCCGGTGGCCGCGTCCACCCGGGACCATGGCTGCTGCTGCAGAGGTCGCTGGCGAACCTCCCGATGTTCGCCACCCCGCAGGTTCGAGGTCGCTCGTACCCGCGGGGACGGAACCGAAGTTCCGTTTGTAATGGCACTTTGAATGCCAGTGTTTTTGTTCATTGTGGCTGTCGAGGCCTGAACATGTATGTAATTTCGGCACGGAGCCGTGTTTTTTCCTCATTTTCGAGCACTAAGTCTCGCCTGTCGATTATCTGAATCGCTTCACCAAGCATGAGTCGCCCCGTGTCAAGGTGACGAGTGAGGTATCCGTATCCCGGAGGCGTAGGAGTCCCTCGGCTCGATCGACCTTATTGTCGGAGGCTCCTCTAGCTTATTTAAAGGGACCCCTTGGCCGCTCTTCGATGAGCCGAGGCCAGGGGTAGCGATATCAGTACGAACAGAGGCGGAGTTGGCTCGAAAATGGGAACCTGGTTGGCCGGAGCCTAGCCGGGTTGTCCGTCAGCGGGGGCCGACGCCGGAGTCGATCAGCCGAGGCCTCGGGCCGGGCTGGCGCCCTTGGAAGATGGTCGGCCGAGGCCCCAGGGGTAACCGGCCGAGCCGCCTGCTCGGGCCGGATTCCCGGAGAAGTCCCTGGACCGCGTCGCCGTCCGAGGCTGGGTCGGACCTCGCTGAAGGTGTCGTCGATGCCGAGGGTGCTACAGCCCCCTTCAGCGTGAAGACCCGAGCCTGCAGGATCAGATTGTCTTGTAGCGTGTGCCTTCTGCGGCCACCGAGGCCGGAAAACACACCCTCGCTGCGCTGTAAAGCTGCGCCTTTTTTCCTCTTATTCCGAGCATCTGGACTTTTCGTCGGTAACAGGGATGTTTGTGCGGGCGAGAGTTGCTTCTCGCGGAAGGTGATGAGTGAGGTATCCGTATCCTAGAGGCGTGGGAGTCCCTCGGCTCGGTCGGCCTTGCCGCTTACGCGTACTTTCGCCCGTCCATGAGGCCCTGTCTCCGACTCAGTCGAGAAAGCTTGAAGGACCGCTTCGGCAGAAGAGCTTCCGAACGTAAAGACTTGTCCGGTCCACGGAGTCACTTTATCCGAACGCGAGTTACTTATCACAGAAGGTGATGAGTGAGGTATCCGTATCCCGGAGGCATAGGAGTCCCTCGGCTCGGTCAGCCTTGGCTGCTTACGTGTACTCCGTCGTTTCCAGGATCCGCTTTTCGAAGTAGTCAAAAAGCACGAAAGAAATTCTGCTAAAAAGAGATCTTTTTTCGAGGAAAAAATTCGACGCAGAGGGGGTCTCCCCCCTTTTAGCCCCCGAGGGAGGGTCAGGCTTTGCCGAGGCGAGGCCGACCCTTCCTTGATGACTAAACTTTGCGTGGGTGCGAGGTATATGAACGACTTGAAAACATCTTAAGGGTAGAAGCGACATAGCTGTTTGATGTTCCAAGCGTTGCCGTAGATCTCGCCTTGATTGTTGGCCAGCTTGTATGTTCCGGGCTTCAGAACTTTGGCGATGACGAATGGCCCTTCCCAGGGGGGCGTGAGCTTGTGCCTCCCTCGGGCGTCTTGCCGCAGTCGAAGCACCAGGTCGCCCACCTGGAGGTCTCGGGACCGGACCCCTCGGGCGTGGTAGCATCGCAGGGACTGCTGGTACCGCGCCGAGTGTAGTAAGGCCTTGTCCCGAGCCTCTTCCAGCTGGTCCAGTGAGTCTTCTCGGCTAGCTTGGTTGCTTTGATCGTTGTAGGCCCTCGTCCTCGGGGAGCCGTATTCCAGGTCAGTGGGCAAGATGGCCTCGGCCCCGTAGACCAGGAAGAACGGCGTGAAACCCGTGGCTCGGCTTGGCGTCGTCCTCAGGCTCCAGAGCACCGAGGGGAGTTCCTTCATCCATCGCTTGCCGAACTTGTTGAGGCCGTTGTAGATCCGGGGCTTGAGCCCTTGCAGAATCATGCCGTTGGCACGCTCCACTTGCCCATTCGACATGGGATGGGCCACGGCGGCCCAGTCCACCCGGATGTGGTGATCCTCGCAAAAATCCAAGAATTTTTTGCCGGTGAACTGGGTACCGTTGTCGGTGATGATGGAGTTTGGGACCCCGAAGCGATGGATGATGTTGGTGAAGAATGCCACCGCCTGCTCGGACCTGATGCTGTTCAGGGGTCGGACCTTGATCCACTTGGAGAATTTGTCGATGGCGACCAGCAGGTGCGTGTAGCCCCCGGGCGCCTTCTGCAAGGGACCGACGAGGTCCAGACCCCATACAGCAAAGGGCCATGTGATGGGTATCGTCTGCAGAGCTTGAGCGGGCAGGTGGGTCTGCTTCGCATAGAATTGGCACCCTTCGCAGGTGCGGACAATTCTAGTGCGTCAGCCACCGCCGTTGGCCAGTAGAAGCCTTGCCGGAAAGCATTCCCGACAAGGGCTCGAGGCGCTGCATGATGCCCGCAAGCCCCCGAGTGTATTTCTTGCAGGAGTTCCTGACCTTCGGCGATGGAGATGCATCGCTGGAGGATGCCCGAGGGGCTTCGGTGGTAGAGCTCCTCCTCATCGCCCAGCAAGACGAATGACTTGGCGCGTCGTGCTACCCGCCGAGCCTCGGCTTGGTCGAGGGGTAGCTCTCCCTGGCGGAGATATCGCAGGTACGGGGCCTGCCAGTTTCGATCAGGCGTGGCCCCGCTCTGCTCCTCCTCGACGTCCAGTGCCTCACCCTCGGGGGCCGAGGGTACCTCGGGCTGGACCACGGACGCCTCGGGCTGAGCCGAGGGCGCCTCGGGCTGTGCCGAGGGTGCCTCGGGCTGTGCCGAGGGTGCCTTGGGCTGTGCCGAGAATTCCTCGGGCTCGGGAGCGTCGTTGATCTTGACGGAGGGTTGATGCAGATCCCGGGAGAAGACGTCCGGGGGAACCGTTGTTCGCCCCGAGGCTATTTTAGCCAGCTCGTCCGCAGTCTCGTTGTAGCGCCGAGCGATGTGGTTGAGCTCGAGCCCGTAGAACTTGTCTTCCAGGCGTCGAACCTCATCGCAGTAGGCCTCCATCTTCGGGTCGCGGCAGTGGGAGTTCTTCATGACTCGGTCGATGATGAGCTGCGAGTCACCGCGGGCGTCGAGGCGTCTGACCCCTAGCTCGATGGCGATCCGCAACCCGTTGACCAGAGCCTCGTACTCTGCCACATTGTTGGACGCCGGGAAATGGAGGCGTAGCACGTAGCGTAGGTGCTTCCCGAGGGGCGAGATGAAGAGCAGGCCCGCGCCGGCTCTCGTCTTCATCAGCGACCCGTCGAAAAACATGGTCCAGAGCTCCGGTTGGATCGGAGCCGTCGGCAGCTGGGTGTCGACCCATTCAGCTACGAAGTCCGCCAACACCTGGGACTTGATGGCCTTCCGAGGGGCGAACGAGATTGTTTCGCCCATGATTTCCACCGCCCACTTTGCGATCCTGCCCGAGGCCTCTCGGCACTGGATGATCTCCCCCAGGGGGAAGGATGACACCACAGTTACCGGATGAGACTCGAAGTAATGTCGTAGCTTCCGCCTCGTCAGGATCACAGCATACAGCAGCTTCTGAACTTGTGGGTAGCGGATCTTGGTCTCGGACAGTACCTCGCTGACGAAGTAGACTGGCCTCTGAACGGGCAATGCATGCCCTTCCTCTGGCCTCTCGACCACAATCGTGGCGCTAACCACCTGAGTAGTAGCGGCGACGTAGACCAAGAGGGCTTCTCCATCAGCTGGGGGCACCAAGATAGGCGCCTTTGTAAGGAGCGCCTTCAGGTTCCCGAGGGCTTCCTCGGCCTCAGGGGTCCAAGCGAAACACTCGGTCTTCCTTAAGAGGCGGTACAGAGGCAAACCTCTTTCGCCGAGGCGTGAGATGAAGCGGCTCAGGGCCGCAAGGCATCCCATGACCCTCTGTACGCCTTTTAAGTCCTTGATGGGTCCCATGCTTGTGATGGCTGCGATCTTCTCCGGGTTGGCTTCGATGCCTCGCTCGGAGACGATGAACCCCAGGAGCATGCCTCGGGGCACCCCGAAGACACACTTCTCGGGATTGAGCTTGACTCCTTTCGCCTTGAGACATCGGAATGTCACTTCAAGGTCGGAGAGGAGGTCGGAAGCCTTCCTTGTCTTGACTACGATGTCATCGACGTAGGCCTCGACTGTGCGGCCGATGTGTTCGCCGAACACATGGTTCATGCACCGCTGGTACGTTGCGCCCGCATTCCTCAAACCGAACGGCATGGTGACATAGCAGTACATGCCGAAGGGCGTGATGAAAGAAGTCGCGAGCTGGTCGGACTCTTTCATCCGGATTTGGTGATACCCTGAGTAGGCATCGAGGAAGGACAGGGTTTCGCACCCAGCAGTGGAATCCACGATCTGATCGATGCGAGGTAGAGGGTAGGGAACCTTCGGACATGCTTTGTTGAGACCAGTGTAGTCTACGCACATCCGCCATTTCCCCCCTTTCTTCCTCACAAGCACAGGGTTGGCAAGCCATTCGAGATGGAATACCTCTTTGATGAACCCTGCTGCCATTAGCTCGTGGATCTCCTCGCCTATCGCTCTGCGCTTCTCCTCGTCGAACCGGCGCAGAGGCTGCCTGACGGGTCGGGCTCCGGCCCGAATATCCAGCGAGTGCTCGGCGACATCCCTCAGTATGCCGGGCATGTCCGAGGGACTCCACGCAAAGACGTCGGCGTTTGTGCGGAGAAAGTCGACGAGCACTGCTTCCTATTTGGGGTCGAGCCCGGAACCGATCCGGATCTGCTTGGAGGTGTCGCCACTGGGGTCGAGAGGGACGGCCTTGACCGTCTCCGCTGGCTCGAAGTTGCCGGCATGACGCTTCACATCTGGCACCTCTTTGGAGAGGTTCTCCAGGTCGGTGATGAGGGCCTCGGACTCGGCGAGGGCCTCGGCGTACTCCACGCACTCCACGTCGCATTCGAACGCGTGTTTGTACGTGGGGCCGACGGTGATGACCCCGTTGGGGCCCGACATCTTGAGCTTCAGGTAGGTGTAGTTGGGGACGACCATGAACTTCGCGTAGCATGGCCTCCCCAGTACCGCGTGGTAGGTTCCTCGGAACCCGACCACCTCGAACGTCAAGGTCTCCCTTCGGAAGTTGGAGGGCGTTCCGAAGCAGACGGGGAGGTTGAGTCGTCCGAGGGGCTGGACGCGCTTCCCAGGGATGATCCCGTGGAAGGGCGCAGCGCCTGCCCGGACGGAGGACAGATCGACGCGCAGGAGCCTGAGGGTCTCGGCGTAGATGATGTTGAGGCAGCTGCCCCCATCCATCAGGACCTTGGTGAGACTGACGTCGCCGATGATGGGGTCGACGACGAGCGGGTATTTCCCCGGGCTCGGCACGTGGTCGGGGTGGTCGGCCTGGTCGAAGGTGATGGGCTTGTCGGACCAGTCTAGGTAGACTGGCGCCGCCACCTTCACCGAGCAGACCTCCCGGCGCTCTTGCTTGCGATGCCGAGCCGAGGCATTCGCCGCATGCCCACCGTAGATCATGAAGCAGTCGCGGACCTCGGGGAACTCTCCTGCTTGGTGATCTTCGTTCTTGTCGTCGTCGCGGGCCCTGTCACCCTCTGCGGGTGGCCCGGCCCTGTGGAAGTGGCGCCGAAGCATGACGCACTCCTCGAGGGTATGCTTAATGGGCCCCTGATGATAGGGGCACGGCTCCTTGAGCATCTTGTTGAAGAGGTTAGCACCTCCGGGGGGCTTCCGAGGGTTCTTGTATTCGGCGGCGGCGACAAGGTCCGCGTCAGCGGCGTCGCGTTTTTATTGCGACTTCTTCTTGCCCTTCTTCTTGGCGCCGCGCGGAGTAGACGCCTCGGGAGCCTCTTCCGATGGGCGGCCCTGGGGCTGCTTGTCCTTTCGAAAGATAGCCTCGACCGCCTCCTGGCCAGAGGCGAACTTGGTGGTGATGTCCATCAGCTCGCTCGCCCTGGTGGGGGTCTTGCGACCCAACTTGCTCACCAGGTCGCGGCAGGTGGTGCCGGCGAGGAACGTGCCGATGACATCCGAGTCAGTGATGTTGGGCAGCTCGGTGCGCTGCTTCGAGAATCGCCGGATGTAGTCCTGGAGAGACTCTCCCGGCTGTTGCCGGCAGCTTCGAAGGTCCCAGGAATTCCCGGGGCGCACGTATGTGCCCTGGAAATTGCCGGCGAAGGCTTGGACCAAGTCGTCCCAGTTGGAGATCTGCCCCGGAGGCAGGTGCTCCAACCAGGCGCGAGCGGTGTCGGAGAGGAACAGGGGGAGGTTACGGATGATGAGGTTGTCGTCGTCCGTTCCACCCAGTTGGCAGGCCAGGCGGTAGTCCGCGAGCCACAGTTCCGGTCTCGTTTCCCCCGAGTACTTCGTGATAGTAGTTGGGGGTCGGAACCGGGTCGGGAATGGCGCCCGTCGGATGGCCCGACTGAAGGCCTGCGGACCGGGTGGTTCGGGCGAGGGACTCCGATCCTCCCCGCTGTCATAGCGTCCCCCACGCCTGGGGTGGTAGCCTCGGCGCACCCTATCGTCGAGGTGGGCCCGACGGTCGCGACGATGGTGCTCGTTGCCGAGGTGGCCCGGGGCCGCAGGCGCGGTGTTGCGCGTGCGCCCGGTGTAGACCGAGGCTTCCCGCATGAATCGGGAAGTCGCGGCATGAGGTTCTGAGGGGTATCCCTGCCTTCGGGAGGCAGTGCTCTCGGCCCGTCGGGCCGCAGCGCCTTCCAGGAGATTCTTGAGCTCTCCCTGGATTCGCCGACCCTCGGTAATTGATGGCTCCGGCATCGCGCGAAGGAGCATCGCTACGGCTGCCAGGTTCTGACCAACCCCGCTGGAGGCGGGCGGCGGCCTGACCCTGACATCGTTGGCGACGCGGTGCTGGAGACCTTGGGGCAGGTGACGTATTTCTCCGGCTGGGGGTTGGCCCGCCCATACCTGCCCGACGTCCCGACGGATCGGCTCAAGCGCTCCTGCTCCCTCGTCGAGCCTGGCCTGCGCCCCACGGACTTGCTCGAGCTGTGGGTCGTGACCGCCCGCCGGAACGGGGACCACAACTAGCTCCCGCGGGATGTCGGCGCGAGGCACCGGCCTAGGAAGATCACCATCCTCCGGCATGCCAAGATGGTTGCCTTTGGAGGGATCCCCTAGCTCGACGTGGAAACATTCGCGGCTTGGGCCGCAGTCCTCGTCGTCAAGGCTGCGGCTACCGTCAGAACAGTCGGAGAGGCAGTAGTCACATGCGGTCATGAAGTCCCGCATGGCACTGGGGTCGCCAAATCCAGAGAAATCCCAACAGATGCTGGGATCGTCATCTTCCTCGGACCCAGAGGGCCCGTAGGTCGAGACGTCCATCAATCGGTCCCAAGGCGACCGCATACGAAACCCCAGTGGGGTTGCACTCGCCTCAATGAGAGCGCCCGCCAAAGCAAGGTTGCTAGGCGGGTTGAGGCCGAGTCGAAATGACGTAAGATGGGAGTTAGTCAGTACCTTTTGGTCGACGAGGAGCGACGTAGTCACATCGGGGACTGGTTGCACCGTCGTCTCAGGTACGAGGGCGACGTCCTGCAAGCTTTCCGCGAGCGTGCTGGCGTCGTCTTCTTGCTCGGGATCAGCGTGTCGCGGGGGGACGGCGCTCGCCTTCGTATCGAACGCGAGGTCGACGCCCGGCGTGCCTTCCGTCGGGGCGCTGGGGATGTCGATTCGCTCGACGGCCGACGAAGCGCGGCCTCCCGCTTGGCCTTGGTTGCCCCGCCTCCTCCTCCGTTGGTGGGGGAGAGGACGGGGCGAGCTCGAATGTTGTTCTTCCACCGCGCGGGGAAGATGTCGTCGGTTCCGCCGCCGGCGGGCGGGATGTCGGCCGCCATTGTCGTTGTCGCGCGGCGGTGGAAGGAGTATCATGTCGTAGCTGCCGTCGAAGGACATGAACTCAAGACTCCCGAAACGGAGCACCGTCCCGGACCGGAGAGGTTGCTGGAGGCTGCCCATCTGGAGCTTGACGGGAAGCTGTTCGTCAGCACGCAGCAGGCCCCTACCTGGCGCGCCAACTGTCGGCGTTTCGAGACCGGGGGGTCCCTAAGCCGACGAGTGAGTGTGCCGCGTGCCCCAGCCCAGATGGGTCGAGCGCGTGGGCGAGCGCGAAGGGGGGAAAGGCGAGGTGGCCGGAGACTGGCGTGAGAGAGGTGGAGATCCCGCGGCCTTCGTGTTCGTCCCGCGCCCAGGTCGGGTGCGCTTGCAGTAGGGGGGTTACAAGCGTCCACGCGGGTGAGGGAAGCGAGCGGCCCCAAGAGAGCGCCTGTCCCGTCCTCGGTCCCGCGCGGCCAACCTTCTCTAAGAAGGCCCTGGTCCTTCCTTTTATAGGCGTAAGGAGAGGATCCAGGTGTACAATGGGGGTGTAGCAGAGTGCTACGTGTCTAGCGGAGGGAGAGCTAGCGCCCTAAGTACATGCCAATGTGGCAGCCAGAGAGATCTTGGCACCCTGCTGGTGTGATGTCGTGGCTGTCGGAGGAGCAACGGAGCTTGGCGGAGGGACAGCTGTCGGGGCGGTCGAGTCTTTGCTGACGTCCCCCTGCTTCCGTAAGGGAGCTGAGAGCCGCCGTCGTCACAGGGCACGCGGGGCGCCATCATTGCCTATCTGGCGGAGCTGGCCAGATGGGACACCGGTCTTGTTCTCCGCGGCCCGAGTCAGCTCGGGGTAGGGTGATGATGGCGCTCCCTGTTGACGTGGCGGGCCCGCGCCCGAGGCCGGGCGACGTGGGGGCTCCTCCGAAGCTGGGGTCGAATCTGTCTTCCGTTGCCGAGGCCGAGCCCGAGCCCCCGGGGTCGGGCGAGGCGGAGGTCGTTCGGCAGAGGCCAGGGCGGAGTCCGAGCCCTGGGGTCGGGCGAAGCGGAGTTCGTCGTCTTCAGGGTCTTAGCCCGAGTCCGAGCCCTGGGGTCGGGCGAAGCGGAGTTCGCCGTCTTCCGGGTCTTAGCCCGAGTCCGAGCCCTGGGGTCGGGCGGAGCGGAGTTCGCCGTCTTCCGGGTCTTAGCTCGAGTCCGAGCCCTGGGGTCGGGCGGAGCGGAGTTCGCCGTCTTCCGGGTCTTAGCCCGAGTCCGAGCCCTGGGGTCGGGCGGAGCGGAGTTCGCCGTCTTCTGGGTCTTAGCCCGAGTCCGAGCCCTGGGGTCGGGCGGAGCGGAGCTTCCTATGGCGCCTTTGGCAAGACCTGACTGCCTGTCAGACTCACTCTGTCGAGTGGCACTGCAGTCGGAGTGGCGCAGGCGGCGCTGTCCTTCTGTCAGACCGGTCAGTGGAGCAGTGAAGTGACGGCGGTCACCTCGGCTCTGCCGGGGGGCGCGCGTCAGGATAAAGGTGTCAGGCCACCTTTGCGTTAAATGCTCCTGCAACTCGGTCAGTCGGTGCGGCGATTTAGTCAGGGTTGCTTCTTAGTGAAGCCAAGGCCTCGGGCGAGCCGGAGATGCGCCCGCCGTTAAAAAAGGGGGGGCCTCGGGCGAGACGGAAGTCCCTCCAGGTCGGCTGCCCTTGTCCGAGGCTAGGCTCGGGCGAAGCGTGATCGAGTCACTCGTATGGACTGATCCCTGACTTAATCGCACCCATCAGGCCTCTGCAGCTTTATGCTGATGGGGGTTACCAGCTGAGAATTAGGCGTCTTGAGGGTACCCCTAATTATGGTCCCCGACAAGAAGGGTTGTAGATAACATTATTATCTTGCTTGTACTAAAATTTGACAGGCATAAGCCTGACCGTTTAGGAGTTATGCTGTTCACAAATTCAGTAACTGAATCTGTCCAAATTCTGTACAGATTTCAGAAACTGTATTGTTTGTTCAATTTAATGTTACAATCTGTTCATGGTCATTATAAGAAAGTTGTAGATGCTTTTCTTATCTTGCTTGTGTTAAAATTTCATAACTAAAGGCCTGACGGTTTAAGAGTTATGAATTTTACAACTTGGTTGCTGTGTTCTGTCCACCGTCAGAACAGATTTTGAAAACTGCGTTGTTTGATTCAGTTAAGCACAGAATCACTTCTTGGTGATTATAAAAGTTATGTAGTGCAATTTCCAAGCTTTACAAAAAGTCTTAGATCACTATTTTTGGTGGTCTGAAGATTAAGTTATGGATGTTTAAAGTCTGAAGACTGAATCTGTCCAATTCTGGACAGCAAGGTCTTCTAGTGTCTTTTATCTTTAGTTAAATATGGAATCACCTTGAGATGTTTATAAATAATTTGTAGAACATTTAATTAGCTTTCCAGAAAGTCTTAAATCATTTTGTTTGGATGTCTGAATCTTCAGTTATGAATTTTTAAAGTCACAAGTCTGAATCTGTCCAAATCTGGACAGCGCTGTTGTGTTGACACCTTTTGACCTTGCTAAGTGTTGAATCATGTTGTGATGAAAATACCAAAATTGTAGAGCACTTTCTAAACTTTCCAGAAAGTCATAGTTTACTATTTTTGCATTAATATTTGAAAAGTTATGATTAGAACAAGTAGCTGATGTGCTGCTGTCCTAAAAATCTGCATGTGCTCAATTGATTGTTAGTTCACCCTTTTTGGCTAAAAATGGTTGGTTAACACTAAATTCATATAGAATTACCATGGCTAAGCTTGAGATAATATATATGTCATGTTTTTATACGTTTCTTTCTCTAGTTAATTGTGATGTAGTATTGTGTTGCGTAAATACCCAAAATGTTTGTCGTCTTTTTAGTGGTGTAATGTTGTGCGCTCGACGATATGTAGTTAGCTAACGCTAGTGGGTGTGGTTGCTTGTGATGTCTCGCTACTTAGTGTTTAATTCGCTAAGCCTGTACTTAAAGTATCTTGTGCTATTTTTCATTATATTCATACATATGCACCTTGCATCTCATTTAGGACCGAGAGATGACGATCGTGCAAGTGATGTGGTGCCACCCACAAGATGCAGTCGGTGGACGACCCAAGGAAGGATGGACCTAATCAATGGATGCTCGCCAAGCGGGTACCTCCCCCAGCAAACACTATCTAAGTGTCAAATTAAAAGGCAAGCCCCGGTTTTATGCATAACCGTTTATATATGCTATTTTACTACACTTAATGTTTGTAGGCTTGTACTGTGCACTTAAGTGTAGGAGTTGTCTGAAACCCTAGTTGCATGAACTCAGGATTCCTTTTGAGATGGATACTAGTATACTAGGTCGAGTAGTGGCTTTGCTAATTAGGGATCTCGGTAGAAGTCGAGTGATTTTTCTAGCACTCGCGCGAGGTCAGGAATTGGTTGTATCCACTTTGATAACAGAATGATGATGGTCTGTGGACACGGGTGCATGGGGACGCGTGGTCTACGAGATGAAAATTGGAATAAGGATTAACGTGCGGATACCTGTGTCAAGCGTTTGAACGTACTAAACATATGCCGAGAAATATGGTAAATCGGTAAGCCTAGTACCTGAGTGAACCTGGCAGTGGACTTTACCCCTCACGCGACCTGAGACGTGGTCTCCCATTCCGGTTATGGTGGGTACAAGTGCGGTCACTGCACGACGGCAGTCGGGGTCAGTGAGGCATTGTACGCCAAGGCGGCTGATCTGCTGACGGGGAATCGATGGGGACGGTTGATGTGTGTGGGGACGAAGTGCCCCTACATGTCGTGTGTTTAGATTTACCTTGCAAGGATAAAAACTCGATTCGAATTGTCTGCTTCTCGCAGCTAATGAGACTGCTTGATCCATTGTACTGCATTGAGTAATAAGTGGAAATGAGGTGACTGACAAAAAGATGTTGATTGATAAAATGTTTGATATCATGTATGATTAGCTAGGTACTCACTTAGTTTAAAAAGATCATACTAAAACTTGAAAAGCTAAAACTTGATTTTAGACTCAGCTAGTGCTTTTGGCAAACCAAACCCCTCAGCCAAACAGCTGCATGTCTAGAGGTAGAGGAGTAGACTCCTCACACCGGGTAAGTCTAGCTGAGTATTAGTATACTCAGCCTTGCTTGTGGCATAATTTTTTGCAGGTACTCCTTAGGATTATTTGTTGATGGTGTGACTTGGCCTTCATCCCTGCCACCGGGATAGACGGTCGAGTGGGTTACTGCTTCCGCAGGAGAGGACCAGAAGGAGTAGCGTGGCCAGGCTTCGCCATGTTACTCGGTTTTCTCCGTTAGTTATTTCCGCTGCAATAAATTTATGTTTATCATTTTTGAAACTCCGATAATATAATCACTAATGATACTTATTAAATTGTGGTATTATGTTTTATTGTATTTCTCTGTGCCTCACCTTCGAGTGAGCTAGTGGTATTCGATCCTGGATAAGTGGCTTTATCGGACTAGATCCGAGGGACTGACGGGTTATTCCTGTTTAAGTGTGTTGCTGCCCTTAAGGGTGCGACTTGGGCACTTAAGCTGGAATAATTCGGGCGGTTCCGCCACAATGAGAAGAGTAATACGAAGAACGGAACAACGGAAGTCTGATTCGGTTTTAGATTTGCCTCAAGGAACAACCAAAATAATAACATATCGCTGTGACACATGAAATTGCAGCAGCGAGAAGGGAGGCATGAATAGAACAGGACACTCATGCAATAATGAAGTTGTGTGAACAAAGAGGGAGTCGCCTTTAAGACATATATTCACAAGCTAATCTTATTAAGCAAGAACACACCTTGTATGTTGCAACTGATTTGTTATGTTCCTTTACCATACTGTGTTTTCATATTCGTTTATCGACTGAGTTCGGCTCTGTATCCATAAAAAACTGTTTTGCTTGTCATTAGCCTTGTGTAAATTAGGAGTCATGACAAACTATCTCACTAATTACAGTGACATATACTTGTCCAGGGCCTTTGGGACTGTTGCATGGATAGATGTTAAGGAGTACGAAACTATTCAACCTGACAAGATTGTAGTTGATGGTGGCAACTTGCAAAGTTTAAGGCATTGTTTGTTTTGACTTTTTCCAGCTTTTGGGCACCAAAAGCTGACATGGACTCTCAAACACCTAGATTTTCAGTCCGCTTCTATAAAAAATCATTTTGATAAAAACCGTCCAAAATGAGTATGAAAACATAATCGGTCGAGTCGTCACGATAGTAGGAATCCGTCACTTTCTAGATCACGAACCCCTATGGACCGCTTTATCTTCCTCCACACTTAATCCCTATAATACTTAGATTCTTCCCACGGTTAGATTCTCTCCACAACAAGATTTCTCAGAAAAGATGGTCGGAAAAAGTCGAACCAAACAGGCCCTAAAGGTAACCAGACATACCAGATCATCGATACCTTGTTTACTGCACAATGATAGAACTAGGCTAGCCAGGTCATTTCTGAAAGTTGCCTAGATGGGGTGAATAGGCAAGCGAAAGTTTTTCAACAAAAACTAGAGACGAACTGGCTAAAATTGGATTGATCTCACTACACGAGTTCAACTAAAGAATGAGATATAAACTCAGTTGATCTAAAAAATCACCCAGTTAACTTTGGAAATTATATGTTCTAGATGATCCATAGGGTTCACAGTAGCAGATCTGAGAATGGAACTTCTCAAAATCCACACACCAAAAAGGTATAAACAAATCTTCCACGGAATGGTGAGAGAACGAAGAACACAAACAAACACAATGAGCAAGAACACAAGAGACACAAGCTTTATCTCGAGGTTCGATCACACCACCAAGGTGCTCTACTTTCTCGTTGAGGCGCCCACAAAGAGCCAGGTATCTTTCAACCCTAATTCTCCCTTTGTCGATCACAAAGGTCAAGCCCACACACTAATTTTTGCTCACACAAGCGGGTAATACAAACTTTATCGTGGTCTTCCACAAGATTTGGAGACTCACAAGTGACACCTAGTCGACTAGACGCTAGAATCTCCAAGGGTAATGAATCCACAAAGAACTCGATGCAATACCAAATCTCGAATCAATAAGAGCAAGAAGGATTTAGGGTTGAAGCATAAAAAATGCAGCTCTTCAATCTCAATCAAAGATTTCTCTCCAAAGATTTGAAATGGGAGAGGCAAGAGGTGTGTGTGTGAGAGAGAGTGGAGAATGTTTCTCAGGTTAGAAATGGAGTTCAAGGCATGCTCTTGTATGGGGGGAGAGGTAGGAGTGAGTAGATATAGGTGGAGCACCAAAACTAGTTGTTTGGGATTTTTTGCGTGAGACCAGTTGAACTTGCTTGAGGCACCGGTTGAACTGGTCTTAGACCCATGGTGGACTTTCTTGAGACCCCAGTTGAACTTGTCTCAGACCCGGTTGAACTAGCCCAAGACCAGTTGAACTGGTTCTGACCAGAGCCAAAACAAGTCCAGAAAGATCTAATTTGACTGAAGTCAAATGTCCAAAATCGGTTGAACCACCCCTAGAGCTGGTTCAATCGTCTGGCTTGTCAGCCTAAAAGACAGTCTGTCAGTCAAACTGGCAGACGAAAGTCAGAACATTCTTGTGACCCTAACACTAGTTGAACTGCCCCCTTAGACTAGTTCAACTGGTTTTGACAAGTGAGGTTCAGGGAGAAACCCCAAGTTGAACTGGCCCGGTGGCAAGTTCAACTGATTTTGATCAAAGAGTTTCACAGCGGAAGTCAATTTGAACTGTCTTGGAGAAAAGCTCAACTTAGCTCAAGTTAAGTTCAACTGTCCTGAAGACTAAGTTCAACTCAGCTGAAGTCAAGTTGAACTTTTCTGAAGGAAAGTTCAACTGCTTTTCAACAGGATGAATCTCCTTCTCTCAAACCTCACTCTAGTTGAACTCACAGAGCGTCCAAAAGATTTCGAAATAGCCTTTTAATCTTAGAAGGTTGAGCTTTGGCAAACACCAACCTTCTTTTTGGACCCCCTGATAGTATGACGATTCCTATACTCAAGTTAAATAAAAATATATTCAAGTAATCTCCTCGAGTTATAGGTGTCTCATGTGTCATTTCTTCATGGTGTTGCTTCATAAGAATCACAAACATCTTTATCTCACTTTTTGAAGTATAAACAAATCAAGCCTGTGACTTGAACCATTTTACCATATATAAGTTCAAGTAACGTCTTCAAGTCACCTTACTGATGCATCAACATAATATAACTCTTAATAGTTGATTAGTTCATCGACTTAGTGCAAGTACTCTCTTCTTCACCTTAGCCATGGTACCTCGGTCCACAAGTCGTCCCTTGCCCTTCGCCTTCGCTTAGTCCCTCGAAGCCCTTTCCTTGTTATCTTCATCCTATCAAGCCATTATTGAATCACATCATATTGAGCAACCATTGAGCGAATCATTTCTTCAATATTGTGAACCTTGCTTGAATGTCGTCTAGATATAAATGCTAAGATCAATCAAAGTCTACTTTGATTCTCATAGAAGCATATATGAACTAATAGTGATATGGTTAAGCCAATTCACGATTCCTCATATCTTATTTATTTTGGCTTGACCAATCCTCTTAATCAATTCAATCTCTATTCTGATCATATTTATGCATAGTTATTTCTCAAGTCTTGTATATATATTCAAACCAATATTGAGACCATATTATATCCATTTGCATTGTCTCATTGGTTATTTAACCTTGTGTCGAACCTTTGTTCACTGGTCATTATGCACAATCCAAGTATGTTCATTGTTGGAGACTTGTTCTCAAATGTTATGAGTTAAGAACAAGACAACACAAAAAATATTAAACGTTAAAGTCCTTCGTCCTTCGAAGCATTATTTCCCTTGGGATATAATGATTTTTGGACGAAGGTTATGAAGGACATACCTTCATCAGCGCAACATTTAATAATGAAGATAGAATCATATGAAATATAAAAGATAACATGAACAATCATGTATTATTATCAATTCATTTCTATTTTATTATTATGGAAAAATAGAAATGATATCAAGTTACAAATGTACCTTTGGCTCAAAAGAAGGTAAGAGTACAAACGTGACACAAAAGCAAATGCCAAGTCAGTGTGAACAGTACAGGAACACTGTTCATCTATTTATAGGCATGGGACGCAGCCCATGTAAAATTACACCCATACCCTTTACATTTGTTAATAACTCTATAGTAATCCATCGAGGTCTAAATAGCCTTTTCCCTTTTAAGTCGGTTTCCTTTTCTGCTATCATGCCGAAGCTCCCCTGCGCATAGCTTCGGCTCTACGCCAACCTTCGTATTCTTTGTGCTTCTTCACACTGTGGTTCTGATCCGAGTTCGAAGGTACCTGTTCATGTATTATACTCCAGAAACATTGTTAAATCATGTTTTTGAGGACCTTCGGAAGACGAAGGCCCCCAATAGTAGCACCTCACAAGGTTAATTTGTTAGAATAACGAATTCAGATTGCGGTATGGACGAAGGACCTAAGCCGAAGGTCCGAAAAAACACCTTCCCTTTGCTAGAATAGCAACAGTCAATGACAGACGGAGCCCTCCAACTTGGAGCGCGCAGAGCGTATAAATAAGAACCCACCCCGAGCACATTTGGTACGCCTGCTTTGCTTTGCTTGATTTCTTTGCTCCTACTTTCCAACAGTTGCTTAGTTTCTTTAATTTTCAAAGCTTCGGATTTAAGGACATATTTTCGTCAGTTCCGAAGATAAGATGTCTCAAGACAAGAAAACAGTTGCTGAAACGAAACTAACCGAAGAGGAGAAGCTTCTTGAGGAAAAGACTGCTGCATTCATTGAGTCAATTGCAAAGACAAATACAGAAAAGATTACAAAAGAAATTCGAGAAGGCTTATATGAAGATACCGATGACAGCGATAGTTATGATGCGGAAAGTGGGGGTGAGGACTCTGAAGATCGGCCCTAGCGACCAAGCCATGCAGTCTTCGGGAAATCGACTATCAGACAGAGTCATCTTGATAACATGAGAGGAAGGTATTTTCGAGACATATCTATCGTGAGGGCTGACAACGGAGACATGAATGTTCCTGTTCCCGAAGAGAATGAAGTCGTAATCTACCGAAGCTTCTTCAAGGCTGGGCTTCGGTTTCCCTTAAGCAAATTTGTTGTTGAAGTTTTAAAGATATACGAGATCTTCCTTCACCAGATTACTCCTGAAGCAATTATCAGAATGGGGATCTTCATCCGGGCCGTGAGGAGTCAAGGTTTGGAGCCAAATGCAAAAAGTTTCTGCAGCATGCACGAACTTCCATATGAGACGAAACCCTGGGGTAAGGAACAATATCATAACAACTTTGGTTGGTACAGCTTCGTTGCTCGCTCAGGCTCAAGCTGCCCGGTGCCAACCTTTCGGAAGAGATGGCCTGGAGACTGGATGAAAGAATGGTTTTACGTGAAGAATGATTTAAAAGCAAGAGAAGATATTAAAGATATTATCATGCGCCCCATCTGGTCACGCTTCGGCCTCCGAAAGCCGAAGGTAGAGATTAATGAGGTAACCGAAGCGTGCTAGAGGGCCTTCAGCATAGTCTGCGCATTTATTGGGACAAGGGACTTAGTCCAAGAGCACGTGGCCTACAGGATATGGCCATTGGTAGACAACTGGGAGATGCCAAAAGAGACCATCAGCAACCCCAATGAAGGTGGTTTGGTTCGATTGAAATATACCTTCAGGTTTAGAGACCAATTTATCGAACCAGACGATGACTGGCTGAAGTGTGTTGATAACACTAGTGATGAACTACTTGGAGCCTACTCCAAGTCTGAAGATAACATACTATCTGTGGCCTTCGGGAGCCGTAAAAAGAAGAGGTTAAATAGAGTTTTTGATGCTATTGGATTTATGTATCCTGACTACCGCTACCCGCCAAGAGGGCAGAAGAGAAAGAGTGCAACTTCTGGGAAGAATGTTACTTCAGCTGCTCCGAGTGAGCTCGCGCCGAAGAGGAGAAAGGTGAAGGTTCTTACTCACCGACCGCGCTATATTGAACCGACCACAGTGCTCGAATTTGGCGGTGAGACCTCTTCGGCTACTGAATCCTAAGAGCCGGCTGCAACGCCAAAGGCATCCTCAGCCAAATTAGCTAAGCCGAAGGCCGATAATATTGAAGAAATAGGGGTCGAAGGAACAAAGACATTAGAAGTTACAAGCCCTTCGGCAGAAGTGACAGTGCCGAAGGCATAAAAAGGTCTTACAGCAACCCCCAAGAGGAAAAGGATGGTCAACGTACTAGATGTGTTGGAGACGATAAAGACTTCAAGCTCTACTCCAGGGAAAACTGCCGAAGCTTCAAAAGCGCAGACTGAGACAAAACTAACCGAAGCCGAAGCTGCAAAGAGCCAGGCCGAGATCGAAGCTGGTCCTTCAGAGCCCGCCAAGGAGAAATCCTTGGAAACCGGAGAAAAGGAAACGGAAAAAGAAGCTGCAGAACAAATTCTGCCTGAAAAAACTGCCACTCCTACTCTCGAAGCATCTTCCGAAGTACTTGATTATATTGTACGACACGCTTCAGGAAAAAGATTATCTGAAGAAGAGATTTTTGAAGCTAAACACTATGCCCGAGAACTGAAGTACCCGAAAGGGGCCTTAGTGTTCAATGGCATAGACAAAGATGACTTCTTATACTGCCTCCCAGAGAACAAAGAATTATCTGTCTGCTGGGAGATAGCTAGAAGTATGGGGTTCCCGAAGCTTGAAGCTGACCTCTGCGCTATGACGAAGAACGATCTTGCAGATAGCCTCGCATATAACAGTCTGAAGGTACGAAAATTGTATATTTGGAAGTTTATAAATTTTGAATTATTCTTTTTCTCTTATACTAATTCTTTTCATATAGGGTTTAATACTTAGCAACGCCTTGAGAGCGCAAAAGAATGCCGAAGACGAGAGCTACACTATTGCTTTCAACAACCTTCGAACAGAGGTTATTAAGCTGAGGAACGAAGCTTTGGAAAAAGATAAAATTCTTCTTACATTGATGGATAAAGTAAAGGAGGATGAAGCTAACTTTAAAACCCAATCTGAAGCCCAAAAAATTGAGATTGAAGACCTTCGGAAGCAACTGGCCGAAGCTAAAGAGAAGTGCGCCGTTGCAGAAGCTAAACGAGGAATTAGCGAACAATGGAAAAATCATTTAGAGTAGAACATTGAAGAACTTCGCATATACAAGGAAAGATGCTTTGAAAAATCTATGTACTGCGTGAAGAAAATAAAAACTAGCTTCGCCAACGTTGGCGCATATTCAAGCGAGGACAACTTCATAAGAGGCGATCCTGAGGGCCCAATTGAATGGATCAGCAGCGAAGCCGAAGCTTTTGAGGAAGTTCTGAGTGGCCGTGGGGACGTCTGCGCCTTCTCTGGCGTGAGGGGAGTTGCAGCTATTTTGGAGAAAGCAGGGTGCGAATATATTAAAACTTTGGCCCAAGCCAAAGCTGCTTTCTCTATTGATGATACGAAGGATCCCTCGGCCGAGGCAAGCTTAATAGGCGGAAAATTTTTCACTGACATTTGGGAGAATGGCGGTCGAGGGATGGCTCACGAAATAATAAAGAAAAGTGAAAAAGATACTCACGACACTAGAGAAGCAACAAAAACAGCTGAAAAGGCTGCGGAGCTTAAGAGACGAATAGGTATTACTTAATGATTTTTACCTTTGTTGTTTACTTTTGCGACTTCGAAATAATTTACATTTTCTACTGCAGCTGAACTATCTCCTCCCCAGAGCCCTTCGAGCCACTGACCGAAGCAGAGGCAAAAGAATCATCAGAAATTATTAGCATGGCCAAAACTATTATAGACGAAGTTGTTACCCGACTGCTGACTGAAGCTGCAGATAAAGTTTTGAAAGAAGAAGAATAGCTATTGTAAAAACGTTGGTAGATTATTAGTGTAACATTTGCTGAACTATGCTTGTAATATTTGGTGATCATGGGTTTAGAATGTAATATATGAGTAACTTTGTGATTCATTTCTTTGCGATGCATGAAACTTTTACATACATACCGTTTTTGAGCCTTCGGCGAAAAAACACCTTCCCTTCTTTTCATGCTTCGTAAAGAAGAGCTTTTATACTTCATGTAAAATTCTCCAATCAACGCAAAAACATTAATGCTTCATCATCGATAGATTTTTTCCTCCACATCAGAGCTGATGAAGATGTATTTCTTCAAAACTTATTTTGTGCCTTAGCACAATTTCACTTTTTCGAAGCATTCTCCGAAGATTAACATTGTATCCCCTTCTTGTGCCATTGATGCAATATGATGTATGATGTTATGTTATGCGAATGATGTGATGATGTTATGCTATGCAAAATGATATTTGTGCCGAAGACACACACACATCCCTACAGTAGAACACACAATCTCTTTGTCGTTTATTTTTCGGCTTCACCGCTTATTTTTCGGTGTATCAGCGCTGACTTTTCGCTGTAAGTTCTGCATTCCCTTAGGAACGTCTTTTGAACTTCTTCGCCTTCTATTTCGGTGGTATTCACGTTGACTTTTCGCGCTTCGCCTTATATTTCGACGGTATTTGGCTCTGCATTCCCTTTGGAACGACTTTTGAGCAGAAAACTTACGCTGCGCTCCCTTAGGAACGACTTTTTGTAGCTTCGGCAAACTTACGCTACGTTCCTTAGAACGACTTTTTGTTACTTCGGTAAGACTTGTAATGTGATTTTGAACCTCGCGTTCCCTTAAGAAGAACTTTTGTGCTTCATCGACTTTTTGAACTTTGTGAGTCTGTGGAGAAGGTATATTATACTATGACAAGAACGAAGGTATTACAGGAAATTGAAAACGACAAAAGAACTAGGCTTTCAATGATTGTTCCTTAAAAAAGAAAAATTATAACAAATGCAAAAACTGTTTCAGGGTAGGATATCTCTTAGTAGATATGTTTCGATTCTGGCACAGTACTGTTGACTGTGCGAGCTTCGGACTCCTCCCTGAAGTCTCGCTGCTGATGAGTGTGCTGGCTCCCTTCTGGCTGCTGGCCTCGGGAATATGCAGGTTATAGTGGTGGTGGAGGTGGAGGCTGTTGCCAAGATGCCTGTAGTTGGCTAGCCGAAGTAACAGAAGCTGCAGGATGGTTACCCACATACTCTGGTATGTAGGGTGAGTGATACGAAGCAGTGTGCATGACCTGCTTCGGCTGGTTCTGTTGGGCTGCAACTTCTGCTATTTCCTTCTGTTTCTGAATGGTGACATGGCACATTCTTGTAGTATGGCCCTTGTCCTCATCACAGAATAGGCAATAAATTTTTCTAGGCTGATCCCCAAACCTTCCTCCGAAGCCCCTGACGCCTCTGCCCCTTGGAGCTGGCGGCCGAAGATAGCTTTGTTGCTGCCCCGAAGCTTGCGAGGAATATTGTGGCCTCTGTTGCTGACTTCCTCTATCGTCATTCTGGGTGGAGTGGATTGATCTGACGTGCCTTGGGTGGATTCTCCCTCTGAAGCCCCTGGTCATCTCAGAGAACCTGTAGGCTTCCTCCCTTCTTTGACGAAAGTCATTATCAGCGCAGATGTATTCATCCATCTTTTGAAGCAGCTTCTCCAAAGTCTGTGGAGGCTTTCTAGCAAAATACTATGCAGTAGGTCCTGGACGAAGCCCCCTTAATCATGGCCTCAATGACAATTTCATTGGGCACTGTAGGCGCTTGTGCTCTCAGGCGCAAGAACCTTCGGACATATGCTTGAAGATACTCCTCATGATCTTGTGTGCATTGAAACAGAGCCTGAGCTATGACTGGCTTCATCTGGAAGCCTTGGAAACTTGTCACCAGCATGTCTTTGAGCTTCTGCCATGAGGTAATAGTTCCTGGCTGAAGAGAAGAATACCACGTCTGGGCCACATTCTTAACTGCCATGACGAAGGACTTGGCCATGACAGCTGCGTTGCCTCCATATGAAGATATGGTTGCTTCATAACTCATCAAGAACTGCTTCGGATCTGAATGCCCATCATACATTGGGAGCTGAGGTGGCTTATACGATGGTGGCCATGGGATAGCCTGCAGTTTTGCTGCCAAGGGAGAAGCATCGTCAAAAGTAAAGGTACCATGATTGAAATCATCATACCATCCCTCATCATCGAACAAGCCTTCTTGATGGAGTTCCCTGTGTTGGGGCCTTCGTTCTTGTTCATCTTGAGCAAGATGGCGTACTTCTTCAGTGGCTTCATCAATCTGCCTCTGAAGGTCGGCTAGTCGAGCCATCTTCTCCTTCTTCCTTTGCACTTGCTGATGAAGCATCTCCATATTTCTGATTTCTTGGTCCAACTCGTCCTCCTGGGGTGTTGGACTGGTGGCCTTCCTCTTCTGGCTTCGGGCCTCTCGAAGAGAAAGGGTCTCCTTGTTCGGGTCTAGCGGCTGCAGAGCGGCAGCCCCTGTTGCTGAAGCTTTCTTCGGTGGCATGATGAAGGTCAATGCTTGCCGAAGATGGTCAAAAAGGATTCACCGGAGGTAGGCGCCAATGTTGGAGACTTGTTCTCAAATGCTATGAGTTAAGAACAAGGCAACACAAAAAATATTAAACGTTAAAGTCCTTCGTCCTTCGAAGCATTATTTCCCTTGGGATATAATGATTTTCGGATGAAGGTTATGAAGGACATACCTTCATAAGCGCAACATTTAATAATGAAGATAGAATCATATGAAATATAAAAGATAACATGAACAATCATGTATTATTATCAATTCATTTCTATTTTATTATTATGAAAAAATAGAAATGATATCCAGTTACAAATGTACCTTCGGCTCGAAAGAAGGTAAGAGTACAAGCGTGACGCAAAAGCAAATGCCAAGTCAGCGTGAACAATACAGGAGCACTGTTCATCTATTTATAGACACGGGACACAGCCCATGTAAAATTACACCCATGCCCTTTACATTTGTTAATAACTCTATAGTAATCCATCGAGGTCTAAATAGCCTTTTCCCTTTTAAGTCGGTTTCCTTTTCTGCTATCATGCCGAAGCTCCCCTGCGTATAGCTTCGGCTTTCTTTGTGCTTCTTCACACTGTGGTTCTGATCCGAGTCCGAAGGTACCTGTTCATGTATTATACTCCAGAAACATTGTTAAATCATGTTTTTGAGGACCTTCGGAAGACGAAGGCCCCCAACATTCATCATACTGAATTTCATGTACAACACTTAGCAAACTTGTTAGACCTTTAAATGTGTTGTTATTTGTAACACCTTGAATTTGGGGGTATAAAATTTCTTCTCTAATATCTACCAAATTCAGGTGTTACATCTTTTCCTCTCTATAGATTTCCTTCCCCTTTCTTTTAATGGAGTTTGTGTTTATTTATTTGGGAGATATATTATTTCTTTAGTGTATTAAAACCTAGGGGAGACATGAATTGTTGCATCATGTTGAGCTTAAACTTTGTTTACGCCTGATTCACATGTTTGAAATATTTAAATTTGAATTTGTGGTTTGCTTGGATTTGAATTTGAAAGATAAAATAAAAAGGAATTAGAAATTCAGAAGAAAAAGGAAAAGCCAAAGCAGCCCAGCCAACCCTCCATCTGAGCCATTTGGCCCACAAGGCCTAGCTCGCACCCTCGCGCCCGCCCCCTCTCTCCCTCTGCTAGGCGAGCCCGTGTCGGCGTCGCTCGCCCTCACGTGCGTGCGCTCCGCGTCCGCTGATAGGTGGACCCCACCTGTTAGCGCTAGCCCGCGCTCGCATGCCCTCGCTCCCTCTCTCCCTATGCCTAGTGGGACCAACATGTCAACGTCGGCTCCCCTCGCGCACGTGCCCCCACTCTCTTTCTGCGTTGTGGGCCCGCCTGGTCAGCATCGTTGTTCGTTCACTCCGCGCGCCCGTGCCTCTATGTCGTGGGCCCGCCTTATCAGCACCGTCTTCTCCGCAACCGCAATGGACCACCACGCACGCACATCGAGAATACTGGCACGTCGCCAGCCCACTCGCCCCAGCTCTTTTTGAGCCCCTTTTGCACCCGCTCTCTCTCCCCTGCCTCATTTCGCCCATGCTCACCCTCTCTCGTGCTCTACCGCCGACGCTAAAGCCCGCTGGAGATCTGCGCCCGCCGTGCTGTCCGTCCAAGCCACCCTGAGCCACGCCAGGCCTTCCCGAGAGTCGTCCCGAGGTGAGGAACTCGCTCTTGTAACACCTCAGGTGTTACCAAGGCCATGGTTTCATTTATGCCCTGATGACTTGAGATCATATGTGGTTAAGTGGAGGAGAAGAAGAACCTAAAACCTTGGAAGCATGGGTTAGTTAAGAGGGGTTAATGGCAAAGGCTTCACCCACACATTTGGAACAATGGTCATGTTGAGCCAAGGAGATTAAACCCTAAAGACACCTAAGGGCACTAGACTTCCAAGCAAGGGGTCAGTGAATAAGTTAATCAAATTACCAAAGCATGATCCTAATCCTTAAACAAGTTTTAGTAACATTGTAACCTACCAAATGGAGGGGAGGAACATTGCAAAAAGACCCCTTAAAGACCCCAATTTCACCCCTTAAGTAGAGAGCACACTAGAGCTCTCTAATTCTCTCTAAGTCAAAATCTAACCCTAATCTAAAGAGCATACATGTTCACTTAGTAAATGGCGCCAAAACCACTTGGGTTGAATACCAAAAAGGTGCCAAACCACCTAAGGCACCCACTGGAAAAGTTTGAAACCAAGCAAATTTCGTTTGACAAGATTTGGCATCATTTTTGTCGCGAGGTGGACAAAGGGACAAGCCAGATTTGGTATCCGCAAATCTCCCTACCTAGGGCATATCTGCCATTGGAACTCACATACAAGAGATAACCCTAGGTGCTAGGAGGAGGCCTACGCCGGATTTTTGCCAAGATTCACACGTTTGTGATCTCGGTGAGCTGTTGAACAAGGGCAGAAGAATACTTCCACGTGTTCGACGCGCTCTGAACGCGCCAGAGCACGCCCAACGCCCGACCCCGCGCGTCCCACGCCGCGCCAAGCCACACCTGTGTCTCCTGCCCGCGCCCGCGTCTATAAAGCCCGCCGAAGCTTCAACCGTACTCCCCCGCGCGCTCTAGACCTCACCGGAGTAAGAGATCACCGACGTTTGCCCTGCAGACGGCGTGCCAGCGGCCGCCCGATCCCCCGCCACTGTAGACAGGCCAGCAGAGCCATCCCCAACCCCGTCCAACCCTTGGAATAGATCCTACGTGCCTCGATGAAGCTCTCAGAGCGAGGAATCGAGCTCTACCTCACCGGAGACACCGGATTAAGGTCACCGGACTTCACCCGACCGCCGGCGAACGTGGACCGAGCTCCATGGTGAGTTAGTCTTTGATTCCTTGCACGGGTCGGCTCATTAGCACCTCGTGGAGCTCCCCGTGCCCTTGGATTGACCTGTATCGCCGTGGATAGGCCGGAGCACACGCCGCCGACGAGCTCGCCCTTCTGCGCACGTGGACCGGCCGATTCCGGCCATCACCGCCGTCGAGCTGCACCTCGTTGTGACCGCATGGACCTCCCGAAGCTAACCCCACCCTTCGCCGGACCTTCCTCGCTGCCGGTAAGCCGCGTCACCCTTTTTCCTTTCGCGGGTACTGTTCAAAAGGGGGAGGGACCTCGGGGAAGAAGGAATAGAAGTCAGGGGGGTTTTTGAACTGTCAGTGACTCAGGGGAATAGTGACGCATGGGTATAAATTAAAGAAATGGTTTAGGAAGAACCCAGGGTCCTCGGTGTAAACTGGTTTTCCAGGAAATCTTTTAATATTTCTATTTTAAATGCAAACAGAGCTTATACATTTCATAACTTCAGTTTTATTCAACCAAATTTGGTCAAACCAATTTTGCCTGATTCTAAATAATGTGAACTACTTAGGAAAAATACAAAACTCCCTTAGTATTGTAAAAGAATTTAAAGTTTGGATTTAAATATTGATTTGGCTAAAAGTTAAATAATAGAAGGAAAAATAGTTACACTGTTAGACTGAGATTAAGAAAAATCAGAGAAGTACTTAATCACTCCCTAATCTATTTAAAAATAGTAAACCCCTCAATACACCAAATTAAGGTAGGGTTTGCCATTTAAATCATTTTTAGCTTAAAAATAAAGAAAATAGAAAAGGTAATTTAAATTAAGAACCAGGGAGCAGCCACATTTTTGTTAACTCACTTATTTAATGTAGTTCACTGGAAAAATTTATTAGACCCTTGTTTAGTACAAAAGAAATGAGATACCTTTTATGTTATGCAAACAAGGAAAACTTAGAAAAATCTTAGAGAAATAATCCTGAGGTAAAAACACCCCAACCCTTGGGATAACTATTACTTTGTTATTATGAACATAAAAAATATGAGTTCTGTTGTTTGATATTTTTCAAATAACAAGTTAGTTATAAGTAACTTTTTGGCATTAAACCTTAGAAAAGCATAACTGAATAACCACTTAGTAACTGTCGGCGTTTCGAGACCGGGGGGTCCCTGGGCCGACGAGTGAAATGTCGCCGCGTGCCCCAGCCCAGATGGGTCGGCGCGAGGCCGAGCACGAAGGGGGGAAGAGAGGTGGCCGGAGACAGGCGTGAGAGAGGTGGAAATCTCGCGGCCTTTGTGTTCGTCCTGCGCAAAGGTCGGGTGCGCTTGCAGTAGGGGGTTACAAGCGTCCATGCGGGAGAGGGAGCGAGCGGCCTCACGCGAGCGCCTGTCTCGTCCTCGTCCCCGCGCGGCCAACCCTCTGTAAGAGGGCCCTGGTCCTTCCTTTTATAGGCGTAAGGAGAGGATCCAGGTGTACAATGGGGGGTGTAGCAGAGTGCTACGTGTCTAGCGGAGGAGAGCTAGCGCCCTAAGTACATGCCGTCGTGGCAGCCGGAGAGGTTTTGGCACCCGGTTCGTGTGGTGTCGTGGCCGTCGGAGGAGTGCTGGAGCCTGGCGGAAGGACAACTGTCGGGGCTGTCGAGTCCTTGCTGACGTCCTCTTGCTTCCGTAAGGGGGCTGAGAGCCACCGTCGTCACAGAGCGTGCGGGGCGCCATTATTGCCTATCTGGCGGAGCGAGCCAGATGGGACGCCGGTCTTGTTCCCCGTAGCCTGAGTCAGCTTGGGGTAGGGTAACGATGGCGCTTCCTGTCGACGTGGTCGGTCCGCGCCCTAGGTTGGGCGATGTGGAGGCTCCTCCGAGGTCGAGGTCGAGTCTGTCTTCCGTGGCCGTGGTCGAGTCCGAGCCCCTGGGTCGGGCGAGGCGGAGACCGTCGGCTGAGGCCAGGGCTGAGTCCGAGCCCTGGGGTCGGGCGAAGCGGAGTTCGTCGTCTTCTGGGGCTGAGCCCAAGTCCGAGCCCTGGGTCGGGCGGTGCGGAGTTCGCCGTCTTCCGGGGCTTAGCCCAAGTCCGAGCCCTGGGTCGGGCGGAGCGGAGTTCGCCGTCTTCCGGGGCTTAGCCCGAATCCGAGCCCTGGGTCGGGCGTAGCGGAGTTTGCCGTCTTCCGGGGCTTAGCCCGAGTCCGAGCCCTGGGTCGGGCGGAGCGGAGTTCGCCGTCTTCCGGGGCTTAGCCCGAGTCTGAGCCCTGGGTCGGGCGGAGCGGAGTTCGCCATCTTCTGGGGCTGAGCCCAAGTCCGAGCCCTGGGTCGGGCGGTGCGGAGTTCACCGTCTTCCGGGGCTTTGCCCAAGTCCGAGCCCTTGGTCGGGCAGAGCGGAGTTCGCCGTCTTCCGGGGCTTAGCCCGAGTCCGAGCCCTGGGTCGGGTGGAGCGGAGCTTCCTATGGTGCCTGAGGTCGGGCCTGACTGCCTGTCAGCCTCACTCTGTCAAGTGGCACTGCAGTCGGTGCGGCGCAGGCGACGCTGTCCTTCTGTCAGGTCGGTCAGTGGAGCGGCGAAGTGACTGCGGTCACTTCGGCTCTGTCGACTGAAGGGCGCGCGTCAGGATAAAGGTGTCAGGCCACCTTTGCATTAAATGCTCCTGCGATTTGGTTGGTTGGCGCGACGATTTGGTCAGGGTTGCTTCTTGGCGAAGACAGGGCCTCGGGCGAGCCGGAAGTATGTTCGTCGCTGGAGGGGGGCCTCGGGCGAGACGGAGATCCTCCGGGGTCGGCTGCCCTTGCCCGAGGCTAGGCTCGGGCGAGGCGTGATCGAGTCCCTCGAATGGACCGATCCCTGACTTAATCCCACCCATCAGGCCTTTGCAGCTTTGTGCTGATGGGGGTTACCAGCTGAGAATTAGGAGCCTTGAAAGTACCCCTAATTATGGTCCCCGACAGTAGCCCCCGAGCCTCGAAGGGAGTGTTAACACTCGCTTGGAGGCTTTTGTCGCAATTTTTCGCAAGGGGACCAGCCTTTCTCGGTTGCCTTTTGTTCCGGTGGGTGCGCGCGAGCGCACCCGCCGGGTGTAGCCCCCGAGGCCTCGGAGGAGTGGTTTGACTCCTCCGAGGTCTTAATGCCTCGCGCAATGCTTTGGCTGGTCTGGTTGTTCCCTCATGCGAGCTGGCCGTAGCCCGGGTGCACGGTCGGGTTCCAAGTTCTCGGGCTGGTATGTTGACGCTGTCAACGGTTTGGCCAGAGCCGGGTTTGCGAGAGCAGCCCCCGAGCCTCTGCACAGGGAGAGAGGACGATCAGGGACAGACTCGACTTTTTTACATACGCCCCTGTGTCGCCTTTCCGCAAGGAGGAGGGGGGAAGCGCCATGTTGCCCTCGGTGGGCGCCGAACATGGTGTCTCCGGTGAGCTGCTGGCGGGTAATCCGAGCGGACGTCCGTGCCCCATTTGCTAGGGGTCGGCTAGAGGCCCAGAGGCGCGCCCAAAAGTACCTGCGGGGTCCGAGGGCTCGATGCCTCCCTCTGATGGGATTCCATTACAAGATCGTTCCCGCTGGTCTCGGAAATGTCCTAGGGTACCTCAGGAGCGCAGCCCGAGCCTTGGTTATGTATCGAACGTACCCATGGTCATCCCTCGCTCTGCGTCTGAGGCGGCTGTGAACCCTTCGAGGGCCAGCCTTCGAACCCCTGATCAGTAGTGGGCGCGGAGCCCGAGTAGCCTGAGGCGGTCGTTGAACCCTTCTGAGGGGCCGGCCTTCGAACCTCTGACCAGTAGTGGGTGTGGAGCCCACACGCTCTGAGGCGGCTGTTGAACCCCTCCGAGGGGCCAGCCTTCGAACCTCTGATCAGTAGGGAGGCTCGGAGCCTGGTTCCTTCACGGAGAAGGATCCTTTTCGGGGTATCCCCCTTTCCCGGTCCCTGTCGTAAGAGAGAGAAAGAGGAAAAGGAAAAGGATACGAAATTGAACGACATGGCGTACCTTTTTTGACGCGGTCATTATGGCGAAGGCGAAGCGTCGCTCGCTTCCCCTGCCAGAGGCGCCGCCTGTCCCGCCGTGGAGTTAATGCGACGGGGCGAGTGGTTCGCGGGGCGGCCGTTGCGCGTGCGCGGGCCGTTCGAGGAACGGAACACGGGCGCGTCGTCTTCACGCCTTGAGAGAGGGTTCTCTCGCTGCCCCTGGATAGGACGTAAGCCTGGCTGACGACATGACTGCTGCTCCTGCCCGCCTGCCACCGCTATTACTGCCGGCCCATTTTTGGTCGCATTGACCGTCGCGCCAGGCTGGCGCTGCTGGGTCGTGTGCTGGGTCGCCTCGAGTCGCGGCATTGGTTCCGCAGTCGAGGAGGCGCGGTAGTGGCGCGGGTGGTGGTGCGCCGTTCGTCGGTCTTCTGTTGCTCTGCAGACCCCCCCATCGAGTGGGGTTGTTCGTACCTGCAGAGGTGGAACCGGAGTTCCGTTTGTAATGGCACTTTGAATGCCAGTGTTTTTGTTCATTGTGACTGTCGAGGCCTGAACATGTATGTATTTTTGGCATGGGGCCGTGTTTTTTCCTCATTCTCGAGCACTAAGACTCGCCTGTTGGTTGTCTGAACCGCTTCACCAAGCGTGAGTCGCCCTATGCAAAGGTGACGAGTGAGGTATCCGTATCCCGGAGGCGTAGGCGTCCCTCGGCTCGGTCGACCTTGCTGTCCGAGGCTTCTCTTGCTTAGTTAAAGGAACCCCTCGACCGCTCTTCGATGAGCCGAAGCCAGGGGTAGCGGTGTCAGCATGGACAGAGGCAGAGTTGGCTCGAAAAGAAGACTTGGTCGGCCGGAGCCTGGCCGGGTCGTCCGTTAGCGGTACCGACGCCGGAGTTGATCTTCCGAGGCCTCGGACCGGGCTGATGTCTTCGGGGGACAGCTGGCCGAGGCCTCGGGGTGACCAGCCGAGCCGCCTGCTTGGGCCGGATTCTCGGAGAAGACCCTGGCGGCGATGGCCCGGGTGTGGTGATGACGTCGTCCTTCAGAGTGGAGATCCTCGGACCACGTCGCCGTCCGAGGCTAGGTCGGACCTCGCCGAAGGTGTTGTTGACGCCGAGGGTGCTGCGGCTCCCTCCAACTGTCCAGATCCGAGCCTGCAGGATCGGATTATCTTGTAGTGTGTGCTTTCTGCGGCCGCCGAGGCCCAAACACACCCTCGCCGTGTTGTAAAGCTGCGTTTCTTTTCCTCTTGTTTTGAGTATCTAGACTTTTTCGTCGGTAACAGAGTTGTCTGTGTGGGCGAGAGTTGCTTCTCGCGAAAGGTGGTGAGTGAGGTATCCGTATCCCGGAGGCGTAGGAGTCCCTCGGCTCGGTCAGCCTTGCCGCTTACGCGCACTCTTACCCGTCCATAGGGTTCTGTCACCGACGCAGTCGAGAAGGCTCGAAGAATCGCTTCGGCAGAGGAGCTTTCGAACGTGAAGACTTGTTCGGTCCGTGGAATCACTTATCCGAACGTGAGTTACTTATCGCAGAAGGTGATGAGTGAGGTATCCATATCCCGGAGGCGTAGGAGTCCCTCGGCTCGGTCAGCCTTGGCTGCTTACATGTACTCTGTCGTTTTCAGGATCCACTTTCGAAGTAGTCGAAAAGCACGAAAGACATTCTGGCAGAGAAGATCTTTTTTCGAGGAAAATTTCGACGCAGAGGGGGTTCCCCCCTTTTAGCCCCCGAGGGAGGGTCGGGCTTTGCCGAGGCAAGCCGACCCTTCCTTGATGACTAAACTTTGCGTGGGAGCGAGGTATATGAACAACTTGAAAACATCTTAAGGGTAGAAGCGACGTAGCTGTTGGATGTTCCAAGCGTTGCTGTAGACCTCGCCTTGAATGTTGGCCAGCTTGTACGTTCCGGGCTTCAGAACTTTGGCGATGACGAATGGCCCCTCCCAGGGGGGCGTGAGCTTGTGCCGCCCTCGAGCGTCTTGTCGCAGCCGAAGCACCAGGTCGCCCACCTGGAGGTCTCGGGACCGGACCCCTCGGGCGTGGTAGCGTCGCAGGGACTGCTGGTACCTCCCCAAGTGTAGCAAGGCCTTATCCCGAGCCTCTTCCAGCTGGTCCAGCGAGTCTTCTCGACTAGCTTGGTTGCTTTGGTCGGCGTAGGCCCTCGTCCTCGGGGAACCGTATTCTAAGTCTGTGGGCAAGATGGCCTCGGCCCCATAGACTAGAAAGAACAGCGTGAAGCCCGTGGCTCGGCTCAGCGTTGTCCTCAGGCTCCAGACCACCAAGGGGAGTTCCTTCATCCATCGCTTGCCGAACTTGTTGAGGTCGTTGTAGATCTGAGGCTTGAGTCCTTGTAGAATCATGCCGTTGGCACGCTCTACTTGCCCATTCGTCATGGGGTGAGCCATGGCGGCCCAGTCCACCCGGATGTGGTGATCCTCGCAGAAGTCCAGGAACTTTCTGCCGGTGAACTGGGTGCCGTTGTCGGTGATGATGGAGTTCGGGACCCCGAAACAGTGGATGATGTTGGTGAAGAACGCCACCGCCTGCTCGGACCTGATGCTGTTGAGGGGTCGGACTTCGATCCACTTGGAGAATTTGTCGATGGCGACCAACAGGTGCGTGTAGCCCCCGGGTGCCTTCTGCAAGGGGCCGACGAGGTCCAGACCCCACATGGCAAAATGCCAAGTGATGGGTATCGTCTGCAGAGCCTGGGCAGGCAGGTGGGTCTGCCTTGCGTAGAACTGACACCCTTCGTAGGTGCGGACAATTCTAGTGGCGTCGGCCACCGCCGTCGGCCAGTAGAAACCTTGCCGGAAAGCGTTTCCGACAAGGGCTCGAGGCGCTGCGTGATGGCCGCAAGCCCCCGAGTGTATCTCTTGTAGGAGTTCCTGACCTTCGGTGATGGAAATGCATCGCTGGAGGATGCCCGAGGGGCTGCGGTGGTAGAGCTCCTTCCCATCTCCCAGCAAGACGAACGACTTGGCGCGTCACGCCAACCGCCGAGCCTTGACTCAGTCGAGGGGTAGCTCTCCTCGGTGGAGATATTGCAGGTACGGGGTCTGCCAGTTTCGATTAGGCATGACCCCGCTTCGCTCCTCCTCGATGCGCAGTGCCTCACCCTCGGGGGCCGTGGGTGCCTCGGGCCGAGCTGAGGGTGCCTCGGGCCGTGCCGAGGATGCCTCGGACTGAGCCGAGGGTACCTCGGGCTGGGCCGAGGGTGCCTCGGGCTCGGGCGTGTCGTTGATCTTGATGGAGGGTTGATGCAGGTCTCGGGAGAAGACGTCCGGGGGAACCGTTGTTCGCCCCGAGGCTATTTTAGCCAGCTCATCCACAGTCTCGTTGTAGCGCCAGGCGATGTGGTTGAGCTCGAGTCCATAGAACTTGTCTTCCAGGCACCGAACCTCATCGCAGTAGGCCTCCATCTTCGGGTCACGGCGGTGGGAGTTCTTCATGACTTGGTCGATGACGAGCTGCGAGTCACCGCGAGCGTCGAGGCGTCAGACCCGTAGCTCGATGGCGATCCGCAACCCGTTGACCAGAGCCTCGTACTCAGCCACATTGTTGGACGCCGGGAAATGGAGGCGTAGCACGTAGCGTAGGTGCTTCCCGAGGGGCGAGATGAAGAGTAGGCCTACGCCGGCTCCTGTCTTCATCAACGACCCGTCGAAGAACATGGTCTAGAGCTCCGGCTGGATCGGAGCTGTTGGGAGCTGGGTGTCGACCCATTCAGCCACGAAGTCCGCCAGGACCTGGGACTTGATGGCCTTCCGAGGGGCGAATGAGATTGCTTCGCCCATGATTTCCACCGCCCACTTTGCGATTCTACCCGAGGCCTCTCGGCACTGAATGATCTCCCCCAGGGGGAAGGATGACACCACAGTTACCGGATGAGACTCGAAGTAGTGTCGCAGCTTCCGCCGTGTCAGGATCACCGTGTATAGCAGCTTCTGAACTTGTGGGTAGCGGATCTTGGTTTCGGACAGTACCTCGCTGATGAAGTAGACTGGCCTCTGAACGGGCAATGCATGCCCCTCTTCTTGCCTCTCGACCACAATCGCGGCGCTAACCACCTGAGTGGTCGCAGCGACGTAGATCAGGAGGGCTTCTCCGGCAGCTGGGGGCACCAAGATAGGCGCATTCGTGAGGAGCGCCTTCAGGTTCCCGAGGGCTTCCTCGGCCTCGAGGGTCCAAGTGAAGCTCTCGGCCTTCCTTAAGAGGCGGTACAGAGGCAGACCGCTTTCGCCGAGGCGTGAGATGAAGCGGCTCAGAGCCGCGAGACATCCCATGACCCTCTGTACGCCCTTCAAGTCCTTGATGGGCCCCATGCTGGTGATGGCTGCGATCTTCTCCGGGTTGGCTTCGATGCCCCGCTCGGAGACGATGAACCCCAAGAGCATGCCTCGGGGTACCCCAAAGACACACTTTTCGGGATTAAGCTTCACGCCTTTCGCCTTGAGACATCGGAATGTCACTTCAAGGTCGGAAAGGAGGTCGGAGGCCTTCCTCGTCTTAACTACGATGTCATCGACGTAGGCCTCGACCGTCCGGCCAATGTGTTCGCCGAACACATGGTTCATGCACCGCTGGTACGTCGCGCCCGCATTCCTCAAGCCGAACGGCATGGTGACATAGCAGTACATGCCGAAGGGTGTGATGAAAGAAGTCGCGAGCTGGTCGGACTCTTTCATCCTGATTTGGTGATACCCTGAGTAGGCATCGAGGAAAGACAGGGTTTCGCACCCAGCAGTGGAATCCACGATTTGATCGATGCGAGGCAGAGGGTAGGGAACCTTCTGACATGCTTTGTTTAGACCAGTGTAGTCTACACACATCCGCCATTTCCCTCCTTTCTTTCTCACAAGCACAGGGTTGGCAAGCCATTCGGGATGGAATACCTCTTTGATGAACCCTGCCGCCATTAGCTTGTGGATCTCCTCGCCTATGGCTCTGCGCTTCTCCTCGTCGAATCGGTGCAGAGGCTGCTTGACGGGTCGGGCTCCGGCTCGGATGTCCAGCGAGTGCTCAGCGACATCCCTCGGTATGCCGGGCATGTCCGAGGGACTCCACGCGAAGACGTCGGCATTCACGCGGAGAAAGTCGACGAGCACTGCTTCCTATTTGGGATCGAGCTCGGAGCCGATCCGGATCTGCTTGGAGGCGTCGCTGCTGGGGTCGAGGGGGACGGACTTAACCGTCTCCGCTGGCTCAAAGTTGCCAGCATGACGCTTCATGTCTGGCACCTCCTTAGAGAGGCTCTCCAGGTCGGCGATGAGGGCCTCGGACTCGGCGAGGGCCTCGGCGTACTCCATGCACTCCACGTCGCATTCGAACGCGTGTTTGTACGTGGGGCCGACGGTGATGACCCCGTTGGGGCCCGACATCTTGAGCTTGAGGTAGGTGTAGTTGGGGACGGCCATGAACTTCGCGTAGCATGGCCTTCCCAGTACCGCGTGGTAGGTTCCTCGGAACCCGACCACCTCGAACGTAAGGGTCTCCCTTCGGAAGTTGGAGGGCGTTCCGAAGCAGACGGGAAGGTCGAGTTGTCCGAGGGGCTGGACGCGCTTCTCGGGGATGATCCCGTGGAAAGGCGCAGCGCCTGCCCGGACCGAGGACAGATCGACACGCAGGAGCCCGAGGGTCTCGGCGTAGATGATGTTGAGGCTGCTGCCTCCGTCCATGAGGACCTTGGTGAGCCTGACGTCGCCGATGACAGGGTCGACAACGAGCGGGTATTTCCCCGGGCTCGGCACGTGGTCGGGGTGGTCGGCTTGGTCGAAGGTGATGGGCTTGTCTGACCAGTCTAGGTAGACTGGCGCCGCCACCTTCACCGAACAGACCTCCCGACGCTCTTGCTTATGGTGCCGAGCCGAGGTGTTTGCCGCTTGCCCACCGTAGATCATGAAGCAGTCGCGGACCTCGGGGAACTCTCCTGCCTGGTGATCTTCCTTCTTGTCGTCGTCGTGAGCCCTGCCACCCTCCGCGGGTGGCCCGACCCTATGGAAGTGGCGCCGAAGCATGGCGCACTCCTCAAGGGTGTGCTTGACGGGCCCCTAGTGATAGGGGCACGGCTCCTTGAGCATCTTGTCGAAGAGGTTGGCACCTCCGGGGGGTTTCCGAGGGTTCTTGTACTCGGCGGCGGCGACAAGGTCCGCGTCGGCGGCGTCGCGTTTCGCTTGCGACTTCTTCTTGCCCTTCTTCTTGGTGCCACGCTGAGTTGACGCCTCGGGGGCATCTTTCGGTGGGCGGCCCTGGGGCTGCTTGTCCTTCCGGAAGATAGCCTCGACCGCCTCCTGGCCAGAGGCGAACTTGGTGGCGATGTCCATCAGCTCGCTCGCCCTGGTGGGGGTCTTGCGACCCAGCTTGCTCACCAGGTCACGGCAGGTGGTGCCGGCGAGGAACGCGCCGATGACATCTGAGTCGGTGATGTTGGGCAGCTCGGTGCGCTGCTTCGAGAATCGCCGGATGTAGTCCCGGAGAGACTCTCCCGGCTGCTGTCGGCAGCTTCGGAGGTCCCAGGAATTCCCAGGGCGCACGTACGTGCCCTGGAAATTGTCGGCGAAGGCTTGGACCAGGTCGTCCCAGTTGGAGATCTGCTCCGGAGGCAGGTGCTCCAACCAGGTGCGAGCGGTGTTGGAGAGGAACATGGGGAGGTTGCGGATGATGAGGTTGTCATCGTCCGTTCCACCCAGTTGGCAGGCCAGCCGGTAGTCCGCAAGCCACAGCTCCGGTCTCGTCTCCCCCGAGTACTTTGTGATAGTAGTCGGGGGTCGGAACCGGGTCGGGAACGGCGCCTGTCGTATGGCCCGGCTGAAGGCCTGCGGACCGGGTGGTTCGGGCGAGGGACTCCGATCCTCCCCGCTGTCGTAGCGTCCTCCATGCCTGGGGTGGTAGCCTCGGCGCACCCTCTCGTCGAGGTGGGCCCGACGGTCGCGGTGATGGTGCTCGTTGCCGAGGCGTCCCGGGGCCACATGCGCTATGTTGCGCGTGCGCCCGGTGTGGACCGAGGCTTCCCGCATGAATCGGGAAGTCGCGGCATGATGTTCCGAGGGGTGCCCCTGCCTTTGGGAGGCGGAGCTTTCGGCCCGCCGGACCGCGGTGCCCTCCAGGAGATTCTTGAGTTCTCCCTGGATTCGCCGCCCCACGGTGGTTGATGGCTCCGGCATCGCGCGGAGAAGCATTGCCGCCGCAGCCAGGTTCTGGCCGACCCCACTGGAAGCGGGTGGCGGCCTTACCCTGACATCGTCGGTGATGCGGTGCTGGAAGCCCTGGGGTAGATGACGCATTTCTCCGGCCGGAGGTTGGCCCGCCCATTCCTGCCCGGCGTCCCGGCGGATCGGCTCAAGCGCTCCTGCTCCCTCGTCGAGCCTGGCCTGCACCCCGCGGATTTGCTCGAGCTGTGGGTCATGGCCCTTGCTTGAACGGGGACCACAGCCAGCTCCCGCAGGACGTCCGCGCGAGGCACCGGCCTAAGGAGATCACCGTCCCCCGGCATCCCGAGATGGTTGCCTTCAGAGGGACCCCCTAGATCGACGTGGTAACATTCGCGGCTTGGGCCGCAGTCCTCGTCGCCGAGGCTGCGGCTTCCGTCGGAACAGTCGGAAAGGCAGTAATCACATGCGGTCATGAAGCCCCGCATGGCACTGGGGTTGCCAAGTCCAGAGAAATCCCAACAGGAGTCAGGCTCGTCATCTTCCTCGGACCCCGAGGGCCCGTAGGTCGAGACGTCCGTCAGCTGGTCCCAGGGTGACTGCACACGAAACCCCAGAGGGTTTGGACTCGCCTCTACGAGAGCGTCCGCCGAAGCGAAGCCGCTTGACGGGTCGAGGCTGAATCCGAAAGGCGTGAGATGGGAATCGGTCGGTACCTCTTGGTCGACGGGCGGTGATGAAGTCACGTCGGGGACTGATTGCACCACCGTCTCAGGTACGAGGGTGACGTCCAGCAAGCCTTTCGCGAGCGTGCTGGCGTCGTCCGTTTGCTCGGAATTGGCGTGTCGCGGGGAGACGGCGCTCGTCTTCTTCTCAAACACGAGGTCGATGCCCGACGCGCCCCCCGTTGGGGCGCTGGCGCCGTCGACTCGCTCGACAGCCGACGAGGCGCTGCCTCCTGCTTGGCCTTGGTTGCCCCGCCTCCTCCTCCGTCGGCGGGGGAGAGGACGGGGTGAGCTCGAATGTTGTTCTTCCACCACGCGGGGAAGACGTCGTCGATTCCGCCACCGGCGGGCGGGCTGTCGGCCGCCATTGTCGCTGTCGCACGGCGGGGGAAGGAGTATCATGTCGTAGCCGCCGTCGAGGGACATGAACTCAAGACTCCCGAAACGGAGCACCGTCCCGGGCTGGAGAGGTTGCTGGAGACTGCCCATCTGGAGCTTGACGGGAAGCTGTTCGTCAACACGCAGCAGGCCCTACCTGGCGCGCCAACTGTCGGCGTTTCGAGACCGGGGGGTCCCTGGGCCGACGAGTGAAATGTCGCCGCGTGCCCCAGCCTAGATGGGTCGGCGCGAGGACGAGCACGAAGGGGGGAAGAGAGGTGGCCGGAGACAGGCGTGAGAGAGGTGGAAATCCCGCGGCCTTCGTGTTCGTCCCGCGCCCAGGTCGGGTGCGCTTGCAGTAGGGGGTTACAAGCGTCCACGCGGGAGAGGGAGCGAGCGGCCTCACGCGAGCGCCTGTCTCGTCCTCGTCCCCACGCGGCCAACCCTCTGTAAGAGGGCCCTGGTCCTTCCTTTTATAGGCGTAAGGAGAGGATCCAGGTGTACAATGGGGGGTGTAGCAGAGTGCTACGTGTCTAGCGGAGGAGAGCTAGCGCCCTAAGTACATGCCGTCGTGGCAGCCGGAGAGGTTTTGGCACCCGGTTCGTGTGGTGTCGTGGTCGTCGGAGGAGTGCTGGAGCCTGGCGGAAGGACAGCTGTCGGGGCTGTCGAGTCCTTGCTGACGTCCTCTTGCTTCCGTAAGGGGGCTGAGAGCCGCCGTCGTCACAGAGCGTGCGGGGCGCCATCATTGCCTATCTGGTGGAGCGAGCCAGATGGGACACCGGTCTTGTTCCCCGTAGCCTGAGTCAGCTTGGGGTAGGGTAATGATGGCGCTTCCTGTCGACGTGGTCGGTCCGCGCCCTAGGTTGGGCGATGTGGAGGCTCCTCGAAGGTCAAGGTCAAGTCTATCTTCCGTGGCCGTGGTCGAGTCCGAGCCCCTGGGTCGGGCGAGGCGGAGACCGTCGACTGAGGCCAGGACTGAGTCCGAGCCCTGGGGTCGGGCGAAGCGGAGTTCGTCGTCTTCTGGGGCTGAGCCCAAGTCCGAGCCCTGGGTCGGGCGGTGCGGAGTTCGCCGTCTTCCGGGGCTTAGCCCAAGTCCGAGCCCTGGGTCGGGCAGAGCGGAGTTCGCCGTCTTCCGAGGCTTAGCCCGAGTCCGAGCCCTGGGTCGGGCAGAGCGGAGTTCGCCGTCTTCTGGGGCTTAGCCCGAGTCCGAGCCCTAGGTCGGGCGGAGCGGAGTTCGCCGTCTTCTGGGGCTGAGCCCAAGTCCGAGCCCTGGGTCGGGCGGTGCGGAGTTCACCGTCTTCCGGGGCTTAGCCCAAGTCCGAGCCCTGGGTCGGGCGGAGCGGAGTTCGCCGTCTTCCGGGGCTTAGCCCGAGTCCGAGCCCTGGGTCGGGCGGAGCGGAGCTTCCTATGGTGCCTGAGGTCGGGCCTGACTGCCTGTCAGCCTCACTCTGTCAAGTGGCACTGCAGTCGGTGCGGCACAGGCAACGCTGTCCTTCTGTCAGGTCGGTCAGTGGAGCGGCGAAGTGACTGCGGTCACTTCGGCTCTGTCGACTGAAGGGCGCGCGTCAGGATAAAGGTGTCAGGCCACCTTTGCATTAAATACTCCTGCGATTTGGTCGGTTGACGCGGCGATTTGGTCAGGGTTGCTTCTTGACGAAGACAGGGCCTCGGGCGAGCCAGAAGTATGTTCATCGCTGCAGGGGGGCCTCGGGCGAGACGGAGATCCTCCGGGGTCGGCTGCCCTTGCCCGAGGCTAGGCTCGGGCGAGGCGTGATTGAGTCCCTCGAATGGACCGATCCCTGACTTAATCGCACCCATCAGGCCTTTGCAGCTTTGTGCTGATGGGGGTTACCAGCTGAGAATTAGGAGCCTTGAGGGTACCCCTAATTATGGTCCCCGACAGTAACCCTCTGTGATTTTTGGCACAGAGGCATGTTATTACCCATAGATACCAGCAAAAATAACTCTTAGTACAAAACCCACACCTAGATAAGAGATGTAGTGCAAAGTGACCCCTCTGCCCCAACTTTTGTTATTTTTGTCCAGGGCATATTCCATTTATTTTTTACCTCAAAATTATAGGATAGACTACAGTGACCAATAGTAACCCCCTGAAATTTTTATAGAATTTTTAGAAATTGTGAAGTCACTGTTGTAGTTCAAACCTACCTTAAGATCCTAAAAAGAGAATAAAAGAAGGAATTAAGTAGTGGAGATAAATGTTACCCTGACCAAAACAGTAAAACCCTTGGGTACCTCCTAAAACCTTCAAGGGGCAACCCAAGTCTTAATCCACTATATTTACCTCTAAGCAAACCTCAAACCTAAATGGATAAGCATAAACCACTAAGAGCCTCTTATAACAAGGAAACCATAAGTTATCAACTAACTTAGTTTTTCTTCACTATGCATAATAGTTACTAAATCTTGCATACAACAGCATACATATTTCTTATTCATTGCACTCGATAGATTGCAACCTCGCTGACGGAGAGTACATCCTCGTGCCGGAGCAAGGAGTTGCTCAGGAGGTAGCCCCGGATCCAGCACCAGAGCCTGCCTTCGAGGACCTGCCTGCCCCAGCTTTGGAAGGCAAGCCCCGGTTTTATGCATAACCAGTTCTATATATTATTTTACTGCACTTAATGATTGTAGGCTTGAATTGTGCACTTAAGTGTAGGAGTTGCCTGAAACCCTAGTTGCATTAACTCAGGATTCCCTTTTGAGATGGATACTAGTATGCTAGGTCGAGTAGCTGCTTTACTAATTAGGGATCTCGGTAGAAGTCGAGTGATTTTTCTAGCACTCGCGCGAGGTCAGGAATTGGTTGTATCCACTTTCATATCATAATAATGTTGGTCTGTGGACAACAATCCATGGGGATTGGTTGTCTACAAGATGGAAATTGGAATAAGGATTAAGGTGTGGTAGCGTGAGTCAAGCGTTTGAACGTACTAAACATATGCCGAGAAATATGGTAAATCGGTAAGCCTAGTACCTGATTGAACCTGGCAGCAGACTTTACCCCTCACGTGACCTGAGACGTGGTCTCCCATTCCGGTTATGGTGGGTACAAGTGCTGCCACTGCACGACGGTAGTCGGGGTCAGTGAGGCATTGTACGTCAAGGCGGTGAGCCATGTTCTGCTGGCGGGGAATCGATGGGGACAATTGAGGTGTGTGAGGATGGATTGCCTCGCCACCTCGTGTGTTTAGGTTTACCTTGCAAGGATAAAAACTCTATTCGAATCGTCTGCTTCTTGCAGCTAATGAGACTGCTTGATCCATGCTGCTACATTGAGTAACAAGTGGAAATATGATGATTTGGCAAAAGTTGTTGATTGCTAAATGTTTGATACCATGTATGATTAGATAGGTACACATTTAGTCTTAAGTGAGTCACACTAAAACTGGAAAAAGCTAAAACTTGATTTTTAGACCCAGCTAGTGCTTTTGGCAAGCAAACCCCTCAGCCAAACAGCTGCATGTCTAGAGGTAGAGGAGTAGACTCCTCACACCGGGTAAGTCTAGCTGAGTATTAGTATACTCAGCCTTGCTTGTGGCATAAATTTTACAGGTTCTCTGGAGGACATGGTTGCTGGAGTGACTTGGTCGTCCATCTTGCCACCGGGTTGGACAGTCGAGTGGGACCCTACCTCGGCTGAGGAGGAGCGTGATGAGTGATGGGACAGGCTTCCCCATCTCTCCGTTTGATTATCGCTAGTTTTATTCCGCTGCAATCCGAACAATGATCTCCACTTTTGCTAAAACCCCGATGTTGATGTAATAATTTGATGCTCCTTAATGTATGGTTTTATGCTTTATTGTATTTGCTCTGTGCCTCACCATCGAGTGAGTACGTGGTACTTGATCCTGTTAGTGGCCTCGTCGGACTAGATCCGATGGACTGACGTGTTATTCCTATTTAAGTGTGGTCTAGCCTCTAAGGCGGGACTTAGGCACTTAAGTTGGAATAATTCGGGCGGTTCCGCCACAGCTGGTATCGGAGCTCGTACCACCACAGAGGAATCAATAAAATGTAAATACCATCCTTTTCAAAAGTAAAACTTAATAGAAACAAATGTTGGATAGATCGTCAGGGCGATAAGGATAGACCTAGGACGTGAAGCCTTAGGATGATAGAAGGGGTAGCTAGGTGGCTATTTGAGTAAGCCCTACCGGCTACTATAAGGGATGGGAGTTTTCCCTAATCCCTCTAAGTTGAAATGAGGTCGCTTAGGGCGAGCATGCATGCATCCTTACTTAAACTACTTGATAATTAGATAAAAAATTTTAATACATGATAATGACAAATTAAGTACCCTCAGTGACATTGTCGTAGCCATAGAGAGGTCGAGTTTTGATCCCTTTTTATTTTTAATTCTTTTTTTATACTTACGCTTAACCATCCACAGATGACTTCTCACGGATCCTCGGAAGGAGGGAACGCACAGTCCCACACGGACGGACTTGCACGAGAGGGTTTCCCCCGTATCTTGTGGGAGGTACTTCAGGGAGCCGGTTACACGACGCCTCCCCAGTACGCGGTGCAGCTGTTTGAGAAGCACCGAGTGCCCCGCTGTAGGGTGAGGATGACCCTGGAGCCTCATCCCCTACAGCCAGGCTGGCGTTCGTTGGACTCCGAGTCTTTCGGATAGCGGGCTGAGGATACTATCGAGGCGATTGCTCTCCACGGGCTAACTACCTTCTGTGGTTTTCACCCCTTGGAGCTGTCTACTCACCCCATTGGCTTGTTCCCTGCAGAAAAGGAGGACGACCCAATGTGGAAAGACAGAGTGGAGCATGCCAAGGATATATGAGCTCTTTACCTAGGGCAGACTGCACACTTGACGGTGCGATGCATGGATGCTCTGTATTGTCTGCAGGTGAAGCGAGGAGAGGCAATGTCTCACCTGATGGCATTGTTGGAGGCTACTAAGATTACCTTGGATAACAGAGAAGAACTTGTGGTAGACCTGTCCACTGAGATGGTGGAAAAGGATCTACAGGTGGAACAAATGTCCAACGAGATCCAGGAGCTTGAGGAGCTAGTGGGAACCAGGGAGAACACCATTGAGGTTCTCGAGGATCAGCTAATCAACACTCAGCAGCAACTTGCGGAAGCCAACCAACATTTGGATATGCACCACAAGGAGATCCAGGATATGGAGGCCAACGAGGATGTCGACATCGAGGGAGGAGAGGAGCCGGAGCCTGCCTCCAGCTTGGACACTGTTGGCTCAGGGAGACCACCTTCCCCCCAAGTCAAGCGTTGCCTCGTTTGCTCACTAGGTCGCCGGGATAGGGTTAGCAGTGTGTGGCGGTAGAACTCCTCAAGGCTAGCTTAGCTTTTGCACCCTTGGGGTACTAGGCTAGACAGAGTTGAGTCTTTTGGGCCACTGATGTAACCCTAGCAAACTCTTTTGGAAGTATGGATGATGAATGATGTCAGTTTTAATTTATGAAGGAAAGTTTTATGCCATGTGGAATCTTTTTATGAATTATGCAAGAAAATAGTGGTTTTACCCTTGCGAATCTTTCACCACGTATGAACCCTGACATCAGAAATGTGATATTGAGAGCATTCTTGATTTTTCAGATGGCAGGAAGAGCGTGTCGTGGACAGAATGAACGCATTCCTCCGCCACCGCCTCCTACTCTGCAAGAGCTGATGGCTCAACAGAATGAGATATTGCGACAGTTGGCTCAGCGTCAGCCGCCACCTCAGCATTATGGTGGTGGTGATCATCAGCGTCACCCGGCGGCAGCCACTTATCAGGAGTTCCTCGGTACCCAGCCACCGTTGTTCACCAGGGCAGAGGATCCACTTGATGCGGATGTATGGCTTAGGGTAGTGGAATCCTAATTCCCACTACTCAATGGAGTTTGTTCAGATGTGACTAAGTTCAGGTTCGCCACCCAGCAGCTTCGCGGACCCGCGCGGGCATGGTGGGACCATTTCCTTGCTATGCAGCCAGTTGACCATGAGGTGGAATGGAGAGAGTTCAAGACAGCTTCCAGGGGGCATCATATATCAGTAGGCATTATGGATCGCAAGCTCAATGAGTTTTTAGCACTCACTCAGGGGAATCAGACAGTGCTACAGTATGCTCAGGCCTTCAATGACCTGTGCCAGTATGCCGGATACCACGCAGACACTGGTGAGAAGAAGAGGGACAGGTTCAGGAGGGGGCTCAGCACTAAGCTCCGCAACCATCTCAACACCGTCAGGGCCAACAGTTACAATGAGTTAGTCAACATGACCATTTCTTAGGAGGACTACATCACAGCCCGTCAGGCACAAAAGAAGAGGAAGACCCCTGTGGCAGGATCATCAGCTCAGCCACAACGCTTCAGGATTGTATCTGACACTCAGAACAGGGGACCTCAGCAGCAGTAAGGATGTTGGGTGATCCGACCACAGCAGCAGCAGCAGGCACCCAACCGCTCTCAGCCCCCAGTTCAGAGGAACAATCAGCCACAACAGCAGTACCGTCAGGCAAATGACAACAGATGTTTGACTTGTGGTAACACCGGGCATTATGCTAAGAATTGCCCCAAAAATCAGCAGAGGCAGGGACAGAATTCCAACCAGAACCAAGGCAAGAGGAAGAAGGTGCAAGTGAGGCAAGGCAGGCTGAACTTCACCACCATGGCTGACATTCCAGAGGGAGCACCCGTCATGACTGGTATCTTCTCCGTTTTGAATAATCCTGTAATCATTCTTTTTGATTCTGGTGCATCACACAGTTTTATCAGTACAAAATTTCGTGCCAAATGCCAGTTACCTTTCCATCACACCAATGGGGGTATTACAATTTCTACACCAGGAGGCAGGGTTGCCACCTATCAAATCAACAGGCATGTACCTATAAAGTTTGGTAGTCTGATAGTTAAGACCACCCTCCTCATTTTGGGATTGGATAGTGTGGATATCATATTGGGAACTGACTGGTTAACAAGACATCAGGCAGTAATTGATATTGCCGCTAGGGCCATTGAGGTGCACTCGCCTACTTGTGGTGAAACCACATTTTTTTTGCCCGATCAGGGTTGTACCCGCTCCTGTGCATTCACCATGATAGAATCACCGGTTGAGAGAATCCCCGTAGTCTATGACTACCCATATGTTTTTCCAGATGAATTGCCAGGGATGCCACCTGTCGGTGTTTCGAGACCGGGGGGGTCCCTGGGCCGACGAGTGAAATGTCGCCGCATGCCCCAGCCCAGATGGGTCGACGCGAGGCCGAGCGCGAAGGGGGGAAGTGAGGTGGCCGAAGACAGGCGTGAGAGAGGTGGAAATCCCGCGGCCTTTGTGTTCGTCCCGCGCCCAGGTCGGGTGCGCTTGCAGTAGGGGGTTACAAGCGTCCACGTGGGAGAGGGAGCGAGCGGCCTCACGCGAGCGCCTGTCTCGTCCTCGTCCCCGCGCGGCCAACCTTCTGTAAGAGGGCCCTGGTCCTTCCTTTTATAGGCGTAAGGAGAGGATCCAGGTGTACAATGGGGGGTGTAGCAAAGTGCTACGTGTCTAGCGGAGGAGAGCTAGTGCCCTAAGTACATGCCGTCGTGGCAGCCGGAGAGGTTTTGGCACCCGGTTCGTGTGATGTCGTGGCCGTCGGAGGAGCGCCGGAGCCTGGCGAAAGGACAGCTGTTGGGGCTGTCGAGTCCTTGCTGACGTCCTCTTGCTTCCGTAAGGGGGCGGAGAGCTGCCGTCATCAGGGAGTGTGCGGGGCGCCATCATTGCCTATCTGGCGGAGCGAGCCAGATGGGACACCGGTCTTGTTCCCCGTAGCCTGAGTCAGCTTGGGGTAGGGTAATGATGGCGCCTCCTGTTGACGTGGCCGGCCCGCGCCCTAGGTTGGGCGATGTGGAGGCTCCTCCGAGGTCGAGGTCGAGTCTGTCTTCCGTGGCCGTGGTCGAGTCCGAGCCCCTGGGTCGGGCGAGGCGGAGACCGTCGGCTGAGGCCAGGGCTGAGGCTGAGCCCTGGGGTCGGGCGAAGTGGAGTTTGTCGTCTTCTGGGGCTGAGCCCAAGTCCAAGCCCTGGGTCGGGCGGGGCGGAGTTCGCCGTCTTCTGGGGCTGAGCCCAAGTCCGAGCCCTGGGTCGGGCGGTGCGGAGTTCGCCGTCTTCTAGGGCTTAGCCCGAGTCCGAGCCCTTGGTCGGGCGGAGCGGAGTTCGCCGTCTTCCGGGGCTTAGCCCGAGTCCGAGCCCTGGGTCGGGCGGAGCGGAGTTCGCCGTCTTCCGGGGCTTAGCCCGAGTCCGAGCCCTAGGTCGGGCGGAGCGGAGTTCGCCGTCTTCCGGGGCTTAGCCCGAGTCCGAGCCCTGGGTCGGGCGGAGCAGAGTTCGCCGTCTTCCAGGGCTTAGCCCAAGTCCGAGCCCTGGGTCGGGCGGAGCGGAGTTCGCCGTCTTCCGGGGCTTAGCCCGAGTCTGAGCCCTAGGTCGGGCGGAGCGGAGCTTGCTATGGTGCCTGAGGTCGGGCCTGACTGCCTGTCAGCCTCACTCTGTCAAGTGGCACTGCAGTCGGTGCGACGCAGGCGGCGCTGTCCTTCTGTCAGGTCGATCAGTGGAGCGGCGAAGTGACTGCGGTCACTTCGGCTCTGTCGACTGAAGGGCGCGCGTTAGGATATAGGTGTTAGGCCACCTTTGCATTAAATGCTCCTGCGATTTGGTCGGTCGGCGCGGCGATTTGGTCAGGGTTGCTTCTTGGCAAAGACAGGGCCTCAGGCAAGCCAGAAGTATGCTCGTCGCTGGAGGGGGGCCTCGGGCGAGACGGAGATCCTCCAGGGTCGGTTGCCCTTGCCCGGGGCTAGGCTCGGGCGAGGCGTGATCGAGTCCCTCGAATGGACCGATCCCTGACTTAATCGCACCCATCAGGCCTTTGCAGCTTTGTGCTGATGGAGGTTACCAGCTGAGAATTAGGAGCCTTGAGGGTACCCCTAATTATGGTCCCCGACAGTAGCCCCCGAGCCTCGAAGGGAGTGTTAATCACTCGCTTGGAGGCTTTTGTCGCACCTTTTTGCAAGGGGACCAGCCTTTCTCGATTGCGTTTTGTTCCAGTGGGTGCGCGCGAGCGCACCCGCCGGGTGTAGCCCCCGAGGCCTCGGAGGAGTGGTTTGACTCCTCCGAGGTCTTAATGCCTCGCGCAATGCTTTGGCTGGTCTGGTCGTTCCCTCATGCGAGCTGGCCGTAGCCCGGGTGCACGGTCGGGTCCCAAGTTCTCGGGCTGGTATGTTGACGCTGTCAATGGTTTGGTCGGAGCCGGGTTTGCGAGAGCAGCCCCTGAGCCTCTGCACAGGGCGAGAGGGCGATCAGGGACAGACTCGACTTTTTTACATACGCCCCTGCGTCGCCTTTCCGCAAGGAGGAGGGGGGGAAAGCTCCATGTTGCCCTCGGTGGGCGCCGAACATGGTGTCTCCGGTGAGCTGCTGGCGGGTAATCCGAGCGGACGTCCGTGCCCCATTTGCTAGGGGTCGGCTAGAGGCCTAGAGGCGCGCACAAAAGTACCTGCGGGTGATCTGCCGGACCCGGTCCCCTGTCGACGGGGTCCGAGGGCTCGATGCCTCCCTCTGATGGGATTCCGTTACAAGATCGTTCCCGCTGGTCTCGGAAATGTCCTAGGGTACCTCGGGAGCATAGCCCGAGCCTTGGTTATGTATCGAACGTACCCATGGTCATCCCTCGCTCTGTGTCTGAGGCGACTGTGAACCCTTCGAGGGCCAGCCTATGAACCCCTGATCAGTAGTGGGCGCGGAGCCCGAGTGGCCTGAGGCAGCCGTTGAACCCTTCCGAGTGGCCGGCCTTCGAACCTCTGACTAGTATGGGTGTGGAGCCCACGTGCTCTGAGGCGGCTGTTGAACCCCTCCGAGGGGCCAGCCTTTGAACCTCTGATCAGTAGGGAGGCTCGGAGCCTGGTTCCTTCACGGAGAAGGGTCCTTTTCGGGGTACCCCCCTTTCCCAGTCCCTGTTGTAAGAGAGAGAAAGAGGAAAAGGAAAAGGATACGAAATCAAATGACATGGCGTACCTTTTTTGACGCGGTCATTATGGTGAAGGTGAAGCGTCGCTCGCTTCTCCTACCAGAGGCGTCGCCTATCCCGCCGTGGAGTTAATGCGACGGGGCGAGCGGTTTGCAGGGCGGCCGTTGCGCGTGCGCGAGCCGTTCGAGGAACGGCCGTTTCGCCTTGGGTTTTTGAATCCCGCGGCGGGTCCGGACGAAACGTTGAACGGGTCTCGCCTTAGTCTTTATATACTTGGGGGAGGGCCTGGCGACGGTAGAGATGTCAATGGGGCCCCGAAACCCGATTACCCGTGGGGAATTCCTCTATTAGGGTTAGGGTATGGGTTAAAACAAATCACCATGGGTATAGATTTGGAATAAATTCCTTACCCATCGGGTATGGCGGGTTCGGGTTTGGGAGGGCTAAACCCAAACCCGATTACCCATGGGGAAAATTCCCCGGAACCGGAACAATCTAGCTTCTAGGATTTTTAGTCCATTAATCCAGCGAGCAGCTACTTGTGGCCTGGACGCCTGGTGGGCTACCAACCAAGTATGGCCGTATGGGCCCATGGGAAAGAAGCACCAAACTACAAAGGAAACAACCAACAAAGTAAAAAAGCCTAAACTTCTATGCGCGTGAGCCCCAGGCGGCCAGGCCCCAACCAGCCGCCAGCCCCCACCAGTTGCTCGCTCAAGCAGTGCGCTGTGCGCAGCCGTCGGCCGCCGCTCGCTGGACAGCGCTCGCCCAGACGGCCAGACTGCCGCTCGCCCGGAGCCCCGGACGCAGAGCCCGGACCCCGGAGTCCCACCCTCCCAGGACCACCGCTCGCCCGCAAGCAGAGCCCGTCAGCCGCCGCTTGCTGGACGCTTGGACAGCCGCAGAGCCCGTCAACCGCCGCTCGCCCGGACGTCCGGATGGCATCTTCATCGACGCCGACACCGATGAACACTGCTGAGAAGCAAGGAAGGTGAGAACTGAGATCAGGTCGGGTATGGATACCCATGGGTATTTAGTACCCGGTCGGGGATGGGTATGGGAGGATTTTTGTACCCGTGGTCGGGTTCGGGTTCGGGGATGGGGGCGGGTCTATGTTCATGGGTACGGGTCTGGGGAGTTAATCCCCGCTGGGGAATTCCCCATTGACATCTCTAGGCGACGGTCCTTTACTCCGCTTCTTGCCTCCTTCTTAGGTTTTCGCAACCTGAGAGGTTTAGCCGGAGAAAAGGAGAACCATCCACCCAGTCTTTTCCGCCGCCACCCCTTTCGCTCGGTGATGGCCGACCGGGTGACCATCATCTCGCCGCGCGATCCATGGCCCTTCTCCACAGTCACAGCGGAGGACCTGGAGGATCTTGTTGCCGAGGGTTTACTTCGCTCTCTCTCTGATGAGAGGCAGCCGGAGTGGATTCCTCCCGCGAGCGGAACTGCCCCGTCCCCGCCGCCGGGGTACGTCGTGAGCTTCGTCTCCTTCCACGAGCGAGGGTTCGGCGTGCCGGCAAGCCGCTTTACGCAGACGATCCTGTACAACTATGAGGTGGAGTTGCACAACCTCAGTCCCAACTCCATTTCGCAGGCCACCATCTTCATAGCATTGTGCGAAGGATACTTGGGATCACCCCCACTGGGACTTGTGGACTCATCTCTTCTCCGCGGAGCTTTTTGCTTCACCGACGGGAGAGAGATGGGTCCACGCGGCGGTGCAGGCCGGCGGTTGCATTCTCCAGCTGAGGCAGTCGCGGGCGTCGCTGTACATCCCCGCCATCCTCGCGTCCTCGAACAAAGGATGGCAGCGCCGGTGGTTCTACCTCCGGAACGACGGCGAGATGCTTCCGCCGTTTTCCCAACGAGTGGTCACCGCCGCTGCCGATACCTGGCGCTACGGGACCCCGCACGACAGGTAGAAAAACCTCGAGCCCCTTCTCAAGGCCCTGGAGGTATTGCAGAAAGGAGGACTTACTGCCGCGGGAGTGATTGCCGCCATTCACCGCCGTAGGGTGCTTCCCTTGGCGAAGCGGCGGTTGGCGCTTTGGGAGATGACGCCGGAGGCTGACTTGGAGGGCTCGCGGATGTCCTCGGATCCTCTTCCCGTCGACGTTCTCCACGGGCGGGTGGCCGTCGCGTTGGGGAAACCGGAAGCTAGCGCCCTTTCCCAGCCCTTGATGCGCCCCGACCAAGGGTGCGTGACTCTGGTGAGTGTCCGCTCCTTCCTTCTTCTTGTGTCGGGTTGCCCCTGGTTCTTACGGTCGGGATCTCCATCCGTCCCCAGAAGGTAGGGTGGCACAAGCCTTCCCTGCCGCGAGTCCCAGAGGATGCGGTGGACCGAGCAGCGCGGCGGGTTGCCGCGGAGGAGAAGAAGAAAAAGAAGGACGCGGAGAAGGCCTGGGCCCGCGAGCGGATGCGGGCTCGAGACGCCTTGGAAAAGCTCCGTCGTCGGCAGGAGAGGGAGGGGCTCCCGAGGGAGCCGTCGCCGGAAACGCCTGACGACAACGATGATGATGAAGATGATGACGAGGATGACGGCATGGCTGCCCGCCTCGGCTTCAGCCCGGGCTTGAAGTTAGGCCAGGAGCCATCAAGCCAGCCCCCGGGTGGGCTGGCACCGTTAGTCCCTGGAGTCGGGACGCCGAGGTCCCGGCCCGAAGAGCGGGGGCAGACCGAGAGGGTACTTGACCCCTCGGCCGGGGGAGTTGAGGTGACCCCGGGGAGTCAGGCCGAAGCGTCTGTTCCCCAAGAGCCGTCGCCCATGCCGACAACGCAGGAGAGCGACCCTCAGGTCGCCGTGGCAGTGCCTGGGCAGTCCGTCTCCCGGGCGTCCAAGGCGCCCAAAGCAAGGGTGGTGCCGAAGCTGCCGGCGAGGCGGACCTCGGCGGCGCCTTCGGGGGTCGAGATTCGAGAGACCTCCCCTCCGGCACAGTTGATCATGGCTCGGAGCGGGTAAGTATCTTGGAACGTCTTCGTCCTGGCTTTTCATTCGTATGTCCCGACCGTGACCTTTCTTTCCTCCTCAGCAAGCGAAGCCATGGCCTGACCGATCTGGCTCCCCGAAAGGCCCTTAAGACGGCGTCGGCTTCCGCAGCCGGTGCCGCTTCGGGCCTTGCTATTCAGCTGACCTTCTCGCAAGGCGCTCCACAGCAGGGGGCTCAGGCGGCACCAGTCGCCGCGGAGCGAGTTCTCAAGGCCGGCTCTTCTGCCGAGGCGGCCATCGTGCTAGAGGAGGCGGCTGATGCGGACGTGGCCCCGGCCCCACCGGACGTGCCGGCGGTGTTGGCACCTGTTGCTACTGAAGCCGCTGCCGTCCCAGTCGGGGAGCGACCTGTTGCTGCCGACGCTGAGATGGCCGAGGCGTCGGCGCTTGGTGCCTCGGAGGAGGGGGGCGTGGAGGCGCGATCCGTCCTGCCGAGCGGCAGCCTTGTCGCTGTGCGGCGGAGCTCCGAGGGTCGGCGCCAGTTGCTCCGGTTCCGGACCCGTGAGGCCTCAGATCCCTTCTTCGTGCTTGACGATGAATGGGAGGAGCAGTCTTGGGACGAGCTCTGCGAGTGTGCCGAAGCAACGGTGGGGTCGCTCCAGTCGTCGCTGGAGGTTTTCTGCAGGGACGTCCCCAAAATCCTCCAGGTAACGGTTTCAGGCATACCTTTTTTTTGTGACCAAGGCGTCTTTTGTGATGCCCCGCTTCCTTCCCTCAGGATCTGACGGATCTGAGCGCCGCCAAGTCGTCGTTCATCCGCCACGAGGTCGACGTCTGGGGCTCGCTGCGATCCCTGAGGACCTCGCTCGCCGGGGCTACTGCGCGCCTCTCTCAGCAGGGCGCCGAGGTGGCGGACCTTCGGTTGCTCTGCACCGATCTGAGAGCCGAGGCGGCAGCGGCACGCGCAGAAGTGCGACGACAGCAGTCGGAGTTCGACCAGGTCGTCAATGAGCGGGACCAACCTCAGGGCCGGGCTGGAGCCCTTGCAGCCGACCTAGCCGTAGCCCAGGTCGCAGCCTCGGAGCAGCGTGCCCGAGCCGGAGGTACGCCCTGGCCATTTTCGGTTTTCGTTTCAGCTTGTTTCCTCCGCTTGTGTTTGAGATCTTTCGTTCTGGCTGTTCGCAGAGCTCGAGTCCACCCTTGATGAGTCCGCCAAGGCGCTTGCCGAGGCGCTTGCCGGGGCGGCCGAGCAGAGGGAGGCCGACCACGCGGCCATGTCCGAGGCCGTCTCGGACTTCTGCCGGGTCCTTGGCTTCGGCGACGTCCCCTCGGGAAGCTCCCCTCAAAGTCGCCTGCAGGCCTTGGGCGATCATGTGCGCGGCAGACTCCGCGAGGCGCTACACCACGGCGTCAGGCGGGCCTTCACCGTGCTCGCTTCCCACTACGTCGTGGACCTGGAGCGGGTCAGCGAGGGGTATTGCCTTCCTAACGAAGATGAAGCCGCCCTGGCAGAAATCCAGAGGCTCGACGCGGCCGCCATGGGTCCGAGCGCAGTGCTGGCGACCACCTTCGAGGCAGAGATCCTCCCGCCTGCGCCGTCGTCCGAAGCCGGGATGGACTTTGCCGAAGGCGAGGACGAAGCCGAAGGCGCGGCTCCTTCCCCGGGCGACGCCTAACTCTGTCGGAGCAGTTTCTGTTGGATGCACGTGTGTCTTTCTGCGGCCGCTGAGGCCTGAACACTTTATTACCGTTGCATAAAGTCGTGCTCCTTTCCCTTTCATTTTGCGTGTCCGGCCCCGCCTATCAGTAGCAGGGTGGCTTCCCCAAGTAGGAGTCACTTTTCGTGGTGGGTGACGAGTGAGGTGTCCGTAACCTAGAGGCGTAGGAGTCCCTCGGCTCAGTCAGCCTTGCCACTTACATGCACCCGCGTTCACTCCTTGGGGTCCTGCTTCCGACATAGCCGGGGGAACGCAAAAGCCTTTTCGATTGAAAATTTTGACGCAGAGGGGTTCCCCCCTTTTTAGCCCCCGAGGGAGGGTCGGGCTCTGCCGAGGCAAGGCTGACCCTTCCTTGATGACTAAAACTTGCGTGGGGGCGAGGTATGCGAACAACTTGAAAGCATCTTAAGGGTAGAGGCGACGTAGCTGTTAGACGTTCCAAGTGTTGGTGCAGACCTCGCCTTGACTGTCGGCCAGTTTGTTTGTTCCGGGCTTCAGAACTTTGGTGATGACGAGCGGCCCTTCCCAGGGGTGCGTGTAGCCCCCGGGTGTCTCCAACAAGGGCTCAGGGTGCTGTGCGATGGTCGCAAGCCCCCGAGTGTACCTCTCGTAGGGGCTCCTGGCCTTTGGCGATGGACATGCATCACTGGAGGAAGCATGAGGGGCTGCGGTGGTGGAGCTCCTTCCCATCTCCCAGCAAGACGAACGACTTGGCGCGCCGCGCCAGCCGCCGAGCTTTGGCTCGGTCGAGGGGTAGCTCTCCTCGGTGGAGATATTGCAGGTACGGGGTCTGCCAGTTTCGATTAGGCGTGACCCCGCTTCGCTCCTCCTCGACGTGCAGTGCCTCACCCTTGGGGGCCGAGGGTACCTCGGGCCGAACCGTGGGTACCTCGGACCGAGCCAAGGGTACCTCGGGCTGGGCCAAGGGTGCCTCGAGCTCGGGCGTGTCGTCGATCTTGACGGAGGGTTGATGCAGGTCTCGGGAGAAGGCTTCCAGGGGAACCGTTATTCGCCCCGAGGCGGTACAGAGGCAGGCCTCTTTCGCCGAGGTGCGAGATGGAACGGCTCAGGGCCGCAAGACATCCCATGACTCTCTGTACGCCTTTCAAGTCCTTGATGGGCCCCATGCTGGTGATGGTTGCGATCTTCTCCGGGTTGGCTTCGATGCCCCACTCGGAGACGATGAACCCCAAGAGCATGCCTCGGGGTACCCCGAAGACACACTTTTTGGGATTGAGCTTCACGCCTTTCGCCTTGAGACATCGGAATGTCACTTCAAGGTCAGAAAGGAGGTCGGAGGCTTTCCTCGTCTTGACTACGATGTCATCGACGTAGGCCTCGACCGTCCGGCCAATGTGTTCGCCGAACACATGGTTCATGCACCGCTGGTACGTCGCGCCCGCATTCCTCAAGCCGAACGACATGGTGACATAGCAGTACATGCCGAAGGGTGTGATGAAAGAAGTCGCGAGCTAGTCGGATTCTTTCATCCTGATTTGGTGATACCCTGAGTAGGCATCGAGGAAAGACAGGGTTTCGCACCCAGCAGTGGAATCCACGATTTGATCGATGCGAGGCAGAGGGTAGGGAGCCTTCGGACATGCTTTGTTTAGACCAGTGTAGTCTACACACATCCGCCATTTCCCTCCTTTCTTTCTCACAAGCACAGGGTTGGCAAGCCATTCGGGATGGAATACCTCTTTGACAAACCCTACCGCCATTAGCTTGTGGATCTCCTCGCCTATGGCTCTGCGCTTCTCCTCGTCGAATCGGCGCAGAGGCTGCTTGACGGGTCGGGCTCCGGCTCGGATGTCCAGCGAGTGCTCGGTGACATCCCTCGGTATGTCGGGCATGTCCGAGGGACTCCACGCAAAGACGTCGGCATTCGCGCGGAGAAAGTCGACGAGCACTGCTTCCTATTTGGGATCGAGCTTGGAGCCGATCCGGATCTGCTTGGAGGCGTCGCTGCTGGGGTCGAGGGGGACGGACTTAACCGTCTCTGCTGGCTCGAAGTTGCCGGCATGACGCTTCACGTCTGGCACCTCCTTAGAGAGGCTCTCCAGGTCGGCGATGAGGGCCTCGGACTCGGCGAGGGCCTCGGCGTACTCCACGCAGTCCACGTCGCATTCGAACGCGTGTTTGTACGTGGGGCCGACGGTGATGACCCCGTTGGGGCCCGACATCTTGAGCTTGAGGTAGGTGTAGTTGGGGACGACCATGAACTTCGCGTAGCATGGCCTTCCCAGTACCGCGTGGTAGGTTCCTCGGAACCCGACCACCTCGAACGTAAGGGTCTCCCTTCGGAAGTTAGAGGGCGTTCCGAAGCAGACGGGAAGGTCGAGTTGTCCGAGGGGCTGGACGCGCTTCCCGGGGATGATCCCGTGGAAAGGCGCAGCGCCTGCCTAGACCGAGGACAGATCGACACGTAGGAGCCCGAGGGTCTCGGCGTAGATGATGTTGAGGCTGCTGCCTCCGTCCATGAGGACCTTGGTGAGCCTGACGTCGCCGATGACGGGGTCGACAACGAGCGGGTATTTCCCCGGGCTCGGCACATGGTCGGGGTGGTCGGCTTGGTCGAAGGTGATGGGCTTGTCGGACCAGTCTAGGTAGACTGGCGTCGCCACCTTCACCGAACAGACCTCCCGACGCTCTTGCTTACGGTGCCGAGCCGAGGCGTTCGCCGCTTGCCCACCGTAGATCATGAAGTAGTCGCGGACCTCGGGGAACTCTCTTGCCTGGTGATCTTTCTTCTTGTCGTCGTCGTGAGCCCTGCCACCCTCCGCGGGTGGCCCGGCCCTGTGGAAGTGGCGCCGAAGCATAGCGCACTCCTCAAGGGTGTGCTTGACGGGCCCCTGGTGATAGGGGCACGACTCCTTGAGCATCTTGTCGAAGAGGTTGGCACCTCCGGGGGGTTTCCGAGGGTTCTTGTACTCGGCGGCGGCGACAAGGTCCGCGTCGGCGGCGTCGCGTTTCGCTTGCGACTTCTTCTTGCCCTTCTTCTTGGTGCCGCGCTGAGTTGACTCCTCGGGGGCATCTTCCGGTGGGCGGCCCTGGGGCTGCTTGTCCTTCCAGAAGATAGCCTCGACCGCCTCCTGGCCAGAGGCGAACTTGGTGGCGATGTCCATCAGCTCGCTCGCCCTGGTGGGGGTCTTGCGACCCAGCTTGCTCACCAGGTCACGGCAGGTGGTGCCGGCGAGGAACGCGCCGATGACATCCGAGTCGGTGATGTTGGGCAGCTCGGTGCGCTGCTTCGAGAATCGCCAGATGTAGTCCCGGAGAGACTCTCCCGGCTGCTGTCGGCAGCTTCGGAGGTCCCAGGAATTCCCAGGGCGCACGTACGTGCCCTGGAAATTGCCGGCGAAGGCTTGGACCAGGTCGTCCCAGTTGGAGATCTGCCCTGGAGGCAGGTGCTCCAACCAGGCGCGAGCGGTGTCGGAGAGGAACAGGGGGAGGTTGCGGATGATGAGGTTGTCATCGTCCGTTCCACCCAGTTGGCAGGCCAGCCGGTAGTCCGCGAGCCACAGCTTCGGTCTCGTCTCCCCCGAGTACTTTGTGATAGTAGTCAGGGGTCGGAACCGGGTCAGGAGCGGCGCCCGTCGTATGGCCCGGCTGAAGGCCTGCGGACCGGGTGGTTCGGGCGAGGGACTCCGATCCTTCCCGCTGTCGTAGCGTCCTCCACGCCTGGGGTGGTAGCCTCGGCGCACCCTCTCGTCGAGGTGGGCCCGACGGTCGCGGTGATGGTGCTCGTTGCCGAGGCGACCCGGGGCCGCAGGCGCTGTGTTGCGCGTGCGCCCGTTGTGGACCGAGGCTTCCCGCATGAATCGGGAAGTCGCGGCATGATGTTCCGAGGGGTACCCCTGCCTTCGAGAGGCGGAGCTCTCGGCCCGTCGGACCGCGGCGCCTTCCAGGAGATTCTTGAGCTCTCCCTAGATTCGGCGCCCCTTGGTGGTTGATGGCTCTGGCATCGCACAGAGAAGCATTGCTGCTGCAGCCAGGTTCTGGCCGACCCCACCGAAAGCGGGTGGCGGCCTCATCCTGGCATCGTCAGCGATGCGGTGCTGGAAGCCCTGGGATTGATGACGCATTTCTCCGGCCGGAGGTTGGCCCGCCCATTCCTGCCCGACATCCCGGCGGATCGGCTCAAGCGCTCCTGCTCCCTCGTCGAGCCTGGACTGCATCACGCGGATTTGCTCGAGCTGTGGGTCATGGCCCCCCGCCTGAACGGGGACCACAGCTAGCTCCCGCAGGATGTCAGCGCGAGGCACCGGCCTAGGGAGATCACCGTCCTCTGGCATACCGAGATGGTTGCCTTTAGAGGGACCCCCTAGATCGACGTGGAAACATTCGCGGCTTGGGCCGCAGTCCTCGTCGCCGAGGCTGCGGCTACCATCAGAACAGTCGGAAAGGCAGTAGTCGCATGCGGTCATGAAGTCCCGCATGGCACTAGGGTCGCCAAGTCCAGAGAAATCCCAACAGGAGTCGGGCTCGTCATCTTCCTCGGACCCCGAGGGCCCGTAGGTCGAGACGTCCGTCAGCCGGTCCCAGGGTGACCGCACACGAAACCCTAGAGGGTTTGGACTCGCCTCTACGAGAGCGTCCGCCAAAGCGAAGCCACTTGGCGGGTCGAGGCTGAATCCGAAAGGCGTGAGATGGGAATCGGTCGGTACCTCTTGGTCGACGGGCGGTGATGAAGTCACGTCGGGGACTGACTGCACCGTCGTCCTAGGTACGAGGGTGACGTCCAGCAAGCCTTTCGCGAGCGTGCTGGCGTCGTCCGTTTGCTCGGAATTGGCGTGTCGCGGGGAGACGACGCTCGTCTTCGTCTCAAACGCGAGGTCGATGCCCGACGCGCCCCCCGTTGGGGCGCTGGCGCCGTCGACTCGCTCGACAGCCGACGAGGCGCTGCCTCCTGCTTGGCCTTGGTTGCCCCGCCTCCTCCTCCGTCGGCGGGGGAGAGGACGGGGTGAGCTCGAATGTTGTTCTTCCACCACGCGGGGAAGATGTCGTCGATTCCGCCGCCGGCGGGCGGGCTGTCGGCCGCCATTGTCGCTGTCGCACCGCGGGGGAAGGAGTATCATGTCATAGCTGCCGTCGAGGGACATGAACTCAAGACTCCCGAAACGGAGCACCGTCCCGGGCCGGAGAGGTTGCTAGAGACTGCCCATCTGGAGCTTGACGGGAAGCTGTTCGTCAACACGCAGCAGGCCCCTACCTGGCGCGCCAACTGTCGACGTTTCGAGACCGGGGGGTCCCTGGGCCGACGAGTGAAATGTCGCCGCGTGCCCCAGCCCAGATGGGTCGGCGCGAGGCCGAGCGCGAAGGGGGGAAGTGAGGTGACCGGAGACAGGCGTGAGAGAGGTGGAAATCCCGCGGCCTTCGTGTTCGTCCCGTGCCCAGGTCGGGTGCGCTTGCAGTAGGGGGTTACAAGCGTCCACGCGGGAGAGGGAGCGAGCGGCCTCACGCGAGCGCCTGTCTCGTCCTCGTTCCCGCGCGGCCAACCTTCTGTAAGAGGGCCCTGGTCCTTCCTTTTATAGGCGTAAGGAGAGGATCCAGGTGTACAATGGGGGGTGTAGCAGAGTGCTACGTGTCTAGCGGAGGAGAGCTAGTGCCCTAAGTACATGCCGTCGTGACAGCCGGAGAGGTTTTGGCACGTGGTTCGTGTGATGTCGTGGCCGTCGGAGGAGCGCCGGAGCCTGGCGGAAGGACAGCTGTTGGGGCTGTCGAGTCCTTGCTGACGTCCTCTTGCTTCTGTAAGGGGGCGAAGAGCTGCCGTCGTCAGGGAGTGTGCGGGGCGCCATCATTGCCTATCTGGCGGAGCGAGCCAGATGGGACGCCGGTCTTGTTCCCCGTAGCCTGAGTCAGCTTGGGGTAGGGTAATGATGGCGCCTCTTGTTGACGTGGCCGGCCCGCGCCCTAGGTTGGGCGATGTGGAGGCTCCTCCGAGGTCGAGGTCGAGTCTGTCTTCCGTGGCCGTGGTCGAGTCCGAGCCCCTGGGTCGGGCGAGGCGGAGACCGTTGGCTGAGGCCAGGGAGTCCGAACCCTGGGGTCGGGCGAAGCGGAGTTCGTCGTCTTCTGGGGCTGAGCCCAAGTCCGAGCCCTGGGTCGGGCGGTGCGGAGTTCGCCGTCTTCTGGGGCTGAGCCCAAGTCCGAGCCCTGGGTCGAGCGGTGCGGAGTTCGCCGTCTTCCAGGGCTTAGCCCGAGTCCGAGCCCTGGGTCGGGCGGAGCGGAGTTCGCCGTCTTCCGGGGCTTAGCCCGAGTCCGAGCCCTGGGTCGGGCGGAGCGAAGTTCGCCGTCTTCCGGGGCTTAGCCCGAGTCCGAGCCCTGGGTCGGGCGGAGCGGAGTTCGCCGTCTTCCGGGGCTTAGCCCGAGTCCGAGCCTTGGGTCGGGCGGAGCGGAGTTCACCATCTTCCGGGGCTTAGCCCAAGTCCGAGCCCTGGGTCGGGCGGAGCGGAGTTCGCCGTCTTCCGGGGCTTAGCCCGAGTCTAAGCCCTGGGTCGGGCGGAGCGGAGCTTCGTATGGTGCCTGAGGTCGGGCCTGACTGCCTATCAGCCTCACTCTGTCAAGTGGCACTGCAGTCGGTGCGGCGCAGGCGGCGCTGTCCTTCTGTTAGGTCGGTCAGTGGAGCGGCGAAGTGACTGCGGTCACTTAGGCTCTGTCGACTGAAGGGCGCGTGTCAGGATAAAGGTGTCAGACCACCTTTGCATTAAATGCTCCTGCGATTTGGTCGGTCGGCACGGCGATTTGGTCAGGGTTGCTTCTTGGCGAAGACAGGGCCTCGGGCAAGCCGGAAGTATGTTCGTCGCTGGAGGGGGGCCTCGGGCGAGACGGAGATCCTCCAGGGTCGGCTGCCCTTGCCCGGGGCTAGGCTCGGGCGAGGCGTGATCGAGTCCCTCGAATGGACAGATCCCTAACTTAATCGCACCCATCAGGCCTTTGCAGCTTTGTGCTGATGGGGGTTACCAGCTGAGAATTAGGAGCCTTGAGGGTACCCCTAATTATGGTCCCCGACACCACCCGACAGAGACATAGAGTTCACGATTGAATTACAACCCGGAATTGCCCCTATATCCAAGAGACCCTATAGGATGCCTCCAGCAGAACTGGCGGAATTAAAAAGGCAACTACAAGAATTGTTGGACAAGGGATTCATTCGCCCAAGTACTTCACCATGGGGATGTCCAGCCTTATTTGTGAAGAAGAAAGATGAGAGTCTGAGATTGTGTGTCGATTACCGCCCTCTCAATGCGGTGACCATCAAGAATAAGTATCCATTGCCCCGCATTGATGTATTGTTTGATCATTTGGTGGGAGCCAAAGTATTCTCCAAGATAGACCTTCGCTCGGGCTACCATCAGATCAAGATCAGGGCCAGCGATATTCCCAAGACGACTTTCTCTACCAGATATGGGCTTTATGAGTATTTGGTGATGTCTTTTGGGCTGACCAATGCCCCGGCTTACTTCATGTATTTGATAAACTCAGTATTTATGCTAGAGCTGGACAAGTTTGTGGTGGTTTTCATTGACGACATTCTAGTTTATTCCAAAAATGAAGCTGAGCATGCTGAGCATCTACACATCGTACTTCAGCGACTGCACGATCATCGTCTATATGCTAAGCTGTCCAAATGTGATTTCTGGCTGAAGGAGATAAAATTTCTGGGTCATACCATTTCTCAGGATGGGGTATCAGTTGATCCTGAGAAAGTACAAGAAGTGATGAATTGGAAACCTCCTACCACTGTACGGTAGATTCAGAGTTTTCTGGGATTGGCAGGGTATTATCGGCGATTTATTCCGGATTTCTCCAGGATTTCCAAGCCAATGACTGAATTGTTGAAGAAAGGAGTCAAGTATGAATGGAGCCAGAAATGTGAGGATGCCTTTCATGCACTAAGGCAACATTTGACCACAACACTCGTGTTAGCTCAATCGGACAACACAAAATCTTTCGAGGTTTATTGTGATGCTTCAGGTACTGGATTGGGATGTGTCTTGATGCAAGACAACAGGGTCATTGCTTATGCCTCCCGAGCACTCAGACCCCATGAGCAGAACTACCCCACACATGACCTGGAGTTAGCAGCCGTGGTTCATGCTCTCATGATTTGGAGACATTACTTGATGGGAGCTCACTGTAATATTTACACTGATCATAAGAGTCTCAAATATATCTTCACCCAGGCTGATCTTAACATAAGGCAGAGAAGATGATTATAATTAATCAAGGACTATGATTTGGAGGTGCATTACCATCCTGGCAAAGCCAATGTTGTGGCAGATGCCTTAAGCAGGAAAGCCCAGTGCAATTGTATGAATATGGATGCAAGGATCACCACCCTATGTGATGAATTGTGCAAGCTGAATATAGAAGTCGTTTCCTCCGGTGCTTTAAGTTATATTTCAGTGGAGCCCACCTTACACGAGCAAATAGTCATGGCACAGATTGGTGACAAGGGTGTTCAAGTTATCAAGGAAATGATCGAACAGAAGGCGGAAAAATACAAATGCTTCCGTCAGGACAGCAAATGGATTCTATGGTTTGGAGACCGATTGGTTGTTCCCAAGAACCCCGAGCTTAGAAAGAAAATATTGGATGAAGCTCACTGTTGGGACTATGCTTCGTCGCCGAAGGTCTGGTAGGAAGAAACAGCTTCGGCTAAAGCTGTTCGCATGAGATGACCGAAGGTTCCTCTTCATGGAGCTTCGGAATTGCAAACTGACATAAAAGTAGAATGACCTTTTAGTCCATAAATGTTTGAGTCGCTGTTGTAATCCCTTATGAGGGGCATGATTGTAATTCTTCACAGGCTGTGTCCTGTGCCTATAAATAGTGAATAGTATTCCTTTACTGTTCACGGATTCCTGTAATAGTGATCGCACCATTCGGGAATCAACCTTTTGCCAAGGCAGAGGTATTATTGTACTCAATGCTTAAATATATTAAATAGATATAATATTAAAGTAATGTTGTTCGTTTATAATTTATTCACCTTTGATGCTTCATATTTTATATTACTTTATTCAATCTATTAGAATTCAATTACGAAGATTTAACCTTCGTAATCATATTGACTTTAACCTTCGTCCAAAGTTCATTAATCCTTAAGGGAATAATGCTTCGTTGGACGAAGGGCATTAACATTTAACATTTTATGTTGCCTTGTTCTTGATTCATAGCATTTGAGAACAAGTCCCCAACATTGGCGCCCACCTCCGGTCAACTCACTTCCACTTTTTTGAGCTGATGGCTTCGATTAACGATCAAGTTGGAGCTGCTTCGGCCCCGAGGCTGGTGCTCCCGATAACAGGTGGTTCGTGCTCAGAACCAGCCAACAAAAAGCAGAAGAAAGAGGCGCAGAGAAGGGTACAACATGTTGGAGTGCAGGGACCCTTCATCAAGTCAAGATGGTCCCACATTCCAATCACCTTCTCCCAAGAGGACCTTCAGCTCAAGGATTTTCCTCATAACGATGCTATGGTTATTTCTTGTGTTATCAAAGGGTTTCTGGTCCACAATGTTTTGGTTGATACAGGCAGTGCAGCTGATATTATATTTGCTAAGGCCTTCAGACAAATGCAAGAGCCAGAAGATAAGATTCATGATGCTACGCACCCTCTCTGTGGCTTCGGAGGAAGACAGATTGTAGCACTGGGCAAAATCACCATGCCAGTGACCTTCGGATTCATCAACAACACCAGAACTGAGCAAGTTGTGTTTGACATTGTTGACATGGAATACCCTTACAATGCAATTATTGGTCGTGGCACCCTCAATGCTTTCGAAGCAATTCTTCATCCTGCTTACCTTTGCATGAAGATACCTTTGGATCAAGGACCATTGCTATTCATGGAAGTCAGGAAACTGCCAGAAGGGCCGAGGGAAACTGGACTGACTCAAAAGCAATCCATAATATAGATGGAGCTGAAGCTTGTGAACAGTACAAATTCAGAAGGGAGAAAGCAGCTTCGGCAGATCAGCCGAAGCCCATGCTCTTATGTGAGGACATAGCAGAGCAAAAGGTGCTGTTGGGCTCTCAATTATCCGAAGAACAGGAGAAAACCTTGATAAGGTTTTTGTTCAACAACAAAGATGTTTTTGCATGGTCAGCCAATGATCTTTGCGGAGTTAACAGGGATGTTATTGAACACTCGCTCAATGTTGACCCATCTTTTAGACCCAGAAAGCAGAGGCTTCGGAAAATGTCTGAAGACAAGGCCGAAGGAGCTCGGAACGAAGTTAAAAGACTCCTCAGTGCAGGAGTTATCAGAGAAGTAAAGTACCCAGAGTGGCTAGCTAACACTGTTATGGTAAAAAAGGCCAATGGCGAATGGCGAATGTGTATCGACTTCACGGATCTCAACAAGGCCTGTCCGAAGGATGAATTCCCATTGCCAAGGATAGACTCCTTAGTTGATGCAGCAGCTTCGTCAGAGCTTATGAGTCTTCTAGACTGTTATTCAGGCTATCATCAAATTTGGATGAAGAAGGAGGATGAGCCGAAGACCAGTTTCATAACCCCCAGTGGAACATATTGTTACCTTCGGATGCCCGAGGGGCTCAAGAACGCTGGAGGAAGTTTCAGCCGAATGACTGCGAAGGTTCTTCAGTCTCAGATAGGCAGAAATGTGCTAACTTATGTTGATGATATCATTGTAAAAAGCACGAAACAAGAAAATCACATTGCTGATTTGCAGGAGACCTTCGCCAGTTTTAGACAAGCTGGTCTGAAGCTGAATCCAGAAAAATGTGTCTTTGGAGTGAAGAAGGGGAAATTTCTTGGATGTTTGGTTTCAACAAAGGGAATTGAAGCTAATCCAAGTAAAATTGAAGCTATACTTCGAATGGAGCCACCAAATACAAAAAGGGGGATCAAAGACTGACGGGGAGGCTGGCATCTCTCAATAGATTCATATCCAGATCAGCAGAGAGAAATTTATCATTCTTCGAAGTGCTGAAATCAGCCGAAGTCTTTCAATGGGGACCAAGCCAACAAAAAGCCTTCGAGGAACTGAAGCAATATTTGATAGATTTAACAACATTAACTCCACCAATACCAGGGGCTCCTTTGTTATTATATGTGGCAGCTTCGCACTCAGCGGTAAGTGCATCACTTGTCCAGGAGAAGCTTGATGGCCAAGTCAAGAAGCAGGTCCCAGTATATTTTGTATCTGAGGTTCTTAGTTTATCGAAGAAAAACTATACAGAATTGGAGAAGGTGTTATATGCTGTTTTGATGGCATCCAGGAAGTTTCGACATTACTTTCAAGCATACAATATTGTTGTTCCTTCTTCGCAACCGCTGAAGGATATTATGAGAAATAGAGAAGCTACTGGACGGATTGGAAAATGGGTTGCAGAGCTCAATGAATTTTGCATTGATTATGTGCATAGATCTTCGATCCAGTCTCAAGCGTTGGCAGATTTCATTGCTGACTGGACGCCAGGGGCTCAGGATGAAGAAACAAATAAAGATGCCAAAGTATGGATAGTGTTTTGCGATGGGTCTTGGGGAACCTTCGGAGCAGGAGCAGCCGCTGTGTTGGTCTCACCATCCAAAGTTAAAACTTGTTATGCGGCAAGACTCGATTTTAGTTGTACAAACAATATTACTGAGTACGAAGCCCTGCTTTTGGGACTTCGGAAGTTAAAAGCAATGGGAATCAGAAGGGCCATTCTTAAAACTGATTCCCAGGTTGTTTCGGGTCATATCGACAAGAGTTGTAAGGCTAAAGATCCGAAGCTTGAAAAATATTTAGACACGGTCCGAAGGATTGAAGCTTCCTTCGAAGGATTTTCTGTCAAAAATATCCCTCGAGGACAAAATGAGCATGCTGATTTGCTAGCTAAGTCAGCAGCACAGGGGCTGCCCTTACCTTCGGATGTGTTCTTCGAAACAATAAAGGCACCTTCAGTGGAACTTCTTGAAAGAGCAGTCCTCAATATATCTCCTGTTTTTAGCGAAGACTGGAGAACTGAGATCATCTCTTACCTTCAGGGTAACTTCCTTTCAGATGACGAAACTTATAACAGGAGGATAGAGGCAAGAGCTCGTCCATATGTCATGATAAAAGGGGAGTTGTACAAACATGGAGTTTGTGCTCCATTACTCAAGTGTTTATCTAGAGCCGAAGGCATAGAATTGATGAAAGAAATACATGCAGGCCTGTGTGGATCTCACATTGGGTCTAGGCCGTTACTTGGAAAAGTTTTCCGTCAAGGGTTTTATTGGCCGAAGGCAGCTTCGGATGCAGCGGAATTAGTTCAAAAGTGCGAAGGTTGTCAGAAATGTGCAAGAGATAAAAAACAACCTTCGTCTCTAACTCAGCTGATACAACCCATCTGGCCATTGCAAAGGTGGGGCCTTGACTTGTTAGGTCCATTACCACCGGCCCAAGGAAACTTAAGATATGTTGTAGTGGCTGTGGAATATTTTTCTAAATGGATTGAGGCAAAGCCTTTAGCCACGATAACTTCGGCCACCATTCAAAAGTTTTTCTGGCAGAATATTGTTTGTCATTTCGGGGTACCAAAGGCCATCACTGTAGATAATGGAACACAATTCGACTTCGAAGCTTTCAGAGAATTCTCTGATCAAATTGGCACGAAGATCCATTTTGCATCAGTCAGGCATCCGGAGTCAAATGGATTTGTTGAAAGAGCCAATGGCATCATAATGACAGGAATAATGAAGTTAATCTTCAATCAACCCAGGGGGAAGTGGCCAGATCAATTAACCAAAGTGGTATGGAGCCACAACACAACAACATCAAGGTCAACAGGCTTTACTCCATTCAAATTATTGTTTGGTGACGAAGCAATAACTCCGGAGGAAGCTAAAACTGGATCAATAAGAGTAGTAGCTTCGGCAGAATCAGATTCTGAAGCTGATCATTCTGTGGAAAAAGATGCTATAGAAGGGATCAGGCTTCAAGCTGTGGAGAACATCAATAAATATCAAGCCGAAACAATCAAATGGCGTGATAGAAAGGTTCGGCTAAAGAATATTGAGCCAGGACATTTGGTGCTTCGGAGAGTGGCTAACCCAGATACAGTGGGCAAGTTGTAGTTGAAATGGGAGGGACCTTTTTTGGTAGCATCTTCGTCAAGACCCGGTTCATACAGATTGAAGGATATGGACGACAACGACATTCCTAGATCTTGGAATGCGGATGAGCTTCGGCGATATTATGTATAACTCGATGTAATTTTTTATATTTTTTATTTTTCTTTCATGGCACCCTTTTCCTTTCTGAAGGGGGAGAAAGGTTTTTAATGGGGCCATCACATGTAATTTCCTTTTTAGCTCTATAAGAGCAAAATCCCCCAAAGATGTAAATGTAAAAACTGAGAACGCACCATCGAGTGCCGAAAAGAAACAGGGAAGAAGCTCGAAAGCCGTCCCTAAGGGGATGCGGAGCACGACGAAGCTACTAAAGAAGTCGCTCCAAAAGGAGCGCAATGTAAGTTTTCTGCTCAGAAGTCGTTCCAAAGGGAATGCAGAGCTTACAGCGAAAAGTCAACGCTGATACCGTCGAAAGTAAAAGGCGAAGAAGCTCCTAAGGGAGGCTTACAGCGAAAAGTCAATGCTGATTCCGCCGAAAGTAAAAGGCGAAGAAGCTCCTAAGGGAGGCTTACAGCGAAAAGTCAACGCTGATATGTGATTGTTTCTAAGGAAATAACAGTTGTGATTATGGCTTCGGATATGTGTTTGAACATTCATTTGCACACCACATTACATCATAACATTTGCATTCATAAACATTCATCCAGGCATATGTAGGATAATCATCGTCATAGCATAAGTGGTTGCTTCGGCAAAAAGGAAAAAAACTGTCTTTTGTACTTCGTTGTGTACGAAAAGAAGAGCTTCGGCAAAGAGAAAAAGCTGTTTTTTATGCTTCGCTGTGTACGAAAAGAAGGGAAGGTGTTTTTTCGCCTTCGTCTCAAAAAGATAATTTCGTCCACATCAAAGCACCTCATACATTAATGGAAGGGTAAGAGCATATTACAAGGTATGAACAAAGTTCATTAAGAACTGTTTAGCCATATTTACAAAAGTTATTTCAAAAGTTTCTTGAGTTTTTCTACAGTCTACTCCTACTGATCTTCATGGGGCCTCAGCTTTGGCGTCGTACTCTAAGCATCGGTCTCGGCTTCGTCATCCTACATGAATTAAGTTGTTGAGAGTCAAAACCAAGTTTGAAGGAAAAGGTAAGCACAAGGTATGATTTCTTACTGGTTCAAGATGGCTCCGAGCTTCGTCTCCAGCCTTTTCTCGCCCGCCTTTTGTCCATATCATCTTTACAAATCTATTAGAAATGCTTCGGGCGAGGTCAGGAATATCATCTAAAATTGACGGTGATAGAGTGAAATTGGGCCTATTAACAAATTTTCCATGGTCGCAGCCAGCTTTCAGAAAAGCTGCAGCAGTGCCCCGAGAAGCTACCCAGGCACAGAAGTCACCGTGCCCGGCTATAACTTCGTCAAGCTCATCAATTTCACCCTCAATATGTTCGAAGGTTTTTGGTAAATCTTCAGTTGACGGGGTGAACTTCCCACTGCTAGCCCCGACTGAGTGGAAGATTTTTCTCAGTCGTTGAATACATTTATTGCTAAACTCCAAACATTTGTCTTGAAGGCTTGCCAATAATTTTTTCAAATCTGAATTTTGTTGGACTTCGGCTTCAAGTTTCGCATTAACTTCTTGCTTTTCTTGTTCAAACTGTTCAGACTGGCAGAGAAGCTTCGTATTCAATTCTGCTATTTTAGCTTCGGCTTCTGCCAATAAGCCTTCAGTTGTCTGAAGCTCGAAGTTTTTCTTTTCAATAGTATCTGATTGCTCTTTTAATTTGCTCTCTAAATTTTCAATTATAACCTCGTGTTTTTTGTCTTCCAGATCCTGCTGCATTTTCAAGGCTTTACTCAACAGCATACTCTGCACATAAACAACCTTCGTTAGAAATGTCTTCGTTATTAAAAACAATAAAAGTCAAGGGAAAAATAGTTCACCTTGAAATTGGAATAGAATAAACTACCAACGATATGTTGTCGTCGGTAGCGGCTAATATCCGTTTCTAGCTTCGGAAAACCGATACTCTTTGATAGAGTACCGATAATCTTAGCCCCAGTTTGATCCCGGATACAGTCTAATTTTTCATCGTCAATACCCCCGAAGAGGAGTGCTCCTGGTTTATATCCGCAAGATTTGGCATATTCTTTAAGCTCTTCTATTTCGGTTTTTGACAATTCTTGTCCAACTAAATTTTGAAACATGAAGGCTTCGTCCTCTGAAGTTTCGTCAGAGATTTCCTTTTCTTTCCCAGACACTGCGGCCATGGTCTCCTCGGCGGCAGTCGTAGCTTCTTCTGTGACCATGTTTAGCAGTATTTTGTCGATATGTTCGATTGTGGTTTCCAAGTTCAAATCTTCGGTTGAGGTAGCTTCGGTAGCCGCGATCTCCGAAGGTGCGACTTCAATATTTGTTATTTCCTCAGCCGCTGGTATCTTCCGAGCTGAAGCTCTCGGTGGTGTCTTGTCAATGACTTCTGTCACTGCGATGATTCTTTGTCTCTTTGTTTTAGTTGTTTCCTTCGTTTTTTCGGGCTCCTTTTCCTTCTGAAAAAACTTCGTCAGTTGAGGCCCTAATGGACTTAGCTTCACAGGCAGGGATTCAGTCATTACCTTCAAAATCTCTTCCACGTCAGTGGCAGAGCGTGATGCGGGAGTCTCTTCTTCGTTGGATACTTTTCGCTTCGGAGATGATACTTTTCTCTTCTTCGGAATTTTCTTCTCTTTTGGTGGTTCTTTCTCATCTTCATTTAAAGCTTCGGCTACCCTTTTCCTTTTCCGGCCTTCGACACCTTTATTCAGTTGTTCGTAATCAGGGTATTCAAAACCCAAGGCGTCCAGCACTCGATTCAGTCTTCGCTTCGGACGGGTACCGAAGGCCGCAGTCATCAACTGATCTTCTTTTTTGGAGTAATTACCGAGTATTTCATTGCACATTATTTCAATTGTGTCCAGCCACTCTTGGCAAGGTGTTTTAAAGTATTTCTTAAATTTGTAATAGTAAGGTAACCGCACAAGTTCCCCTTCTTTCTTCTCCCCCTCTAGCTTCGGCATTTCCCATTCTTTTAAAGTAGGAAAAACCCTGAAGGCCAAGAACTCTTGAACCAGGTCTCTTGTGCTGATATGCTCTGAAACAATTTTAAATTCAGCTAGTGCAGCCCAAGTGGGACCTTCTAATGACATTTGGCATCGCGGTCTTGTTTCTCCGAAGATCAATTCAAGAGGGCTTTGTACCAGCTTCTCTTTGTCTTCGTCAACTTTCACATAAAACCATTCCGACTTCCAGCCTGCCGGCCATTTGCTTCGGTAGCTGATTACAGGAAATTTTGTGGTTTTCCGATAAGCAAAATTATAGCAACCAAAGTTATCATGCAATCCATCTTTTCTAGCCTTCGTCTGGTAGTGCAGCTCATGAACTCGACAAAAGCTGTCGGCAAACGGCTCCACCGCTTGGCTTCGGAGGGCCCAGATATAAACACTAAGTCTAACGATAGCGTTAGGAGTCAGCTGATGAAAGTAGATCCCAAACTTCTTCAATACATCTGCAATAATCCTATGAAGGGGGAATCTCAACCCAGCCTTTAGAAAGCTCTTGAAAATGACTATTTCATCCTTCTCCGGCTTCGGAGTAGTTTCTTCCCCCCCGAAGCGAAGTAGCTTCTTCTGACTCTCACTGAAATAACCCGACTTCACCATCTTGGAGAGATCAGCCTTAGAGACAGTCGACTTTCCGAAGTCCAAGTGGCTGGGCTTACTAGGCATGGCAATATGATAATCATCTTCGGAATCAGTTTCCTCAATGTCTCCTTCTTCCGCTTCGGCAGTTGCCTGTTCTGTTTCAGCAGTGGGGATTTCTTCCGGGATTACCAGTCCGGATCGTTGCATCGCTTCGGAGATGGGAACAGTCTCCGATCCTTCAGCCTCGCCTCCCTCACGCTCAACCCTAGCGGTAGAGTGCACTCTAGCCATTTAATTCTGGATTTTTTGGGAATTAAATACTTTTCTTCCGAAGTTTTTCTTCTTCTGACGAAGTAGGCTTCAGGCTGGAGCTTCGTTTGGTTTCAAGAGTCAAGCTTCGGCTATGGTTAAAAATTTTGGCAGCAAAACAGTGCAAATAGCAATGAATGCTGTGGTAACTTCACACCTACCCGTCTGTTTATATAGTGATGCAGGTAAGAAGGTGAGTCGCCAGGATTTTTACACCAGGCGAACAGCTGCTCGCACCCGCTGCGCGGTGGACCGCAGAGACCAAATAGTAACTCTGCAAGGTGGGACCGTTACGCGCTCGGAAACTGAATCGTTTCTCGACAACGAGCTCAGGGAAGGTGTTTTTTGGACCTTCGACTTCCTGAAGCCTAAGATACTTTTTTCACGGATCAAGCTCGTTACGAAAAACGATCTAGCACCGCGAAGGGGCTACTGTTGGGACTATGCTTCGTCGCCGAAGGTCTGGTAGGAAGAAACAGCTTCGGCTAAAGCTGTTCGCATGAGATGACCGAAGGTTCCTCTTCATGGAGCTTCGGAATTGCAAACTGACATAAAAGTAGAATGACCTTTTAGTCCATAAATGTTTGAGTCGCTGTTGTAATCCCTTATGAGGGGCATGATTGTAATTCTTCACAGGCTGTGTCCTGTGCCTATAAATAGTGAATAGTATTACTTTACTGTTCACGGATTCCTGTAATAGTGATCGCACCATTCGGGAATCAACCTTTTGCCAAGGCAGAGGTATTATTGTACTCAATGCTTAAATATATTAAATAGATATAATATTAAAGTAATGTTGTTCGTTTATAATTTATTCACCTTTGATGCTTCATATTTTATATTACTTTATTCAATCTATTAGAATTCAATTACGAAGATTTAACCTTCGTAATCATATTGACTTTAACCTTCGTCCAAAGTTCATTAATCCTTAAGGGAATAATGCTTCGTTGGACGAAGGGCATTAACATTTAACATTTTATGTTGCCTTGTTCTTGATTCATAGCATTTGAGAACAAGTCCCCAACACTCACCTTTCAAAATTCTCCATGCACCCCGGCAGTAACAAGATGTATCATGACCTCAGATCTTTGTACTGGTGGACCAGAATGAAGAGGGAAATTGCTAAGTATATATCTGAATGCGACACTTGCCAAAGAGTCAAGGCCAGTCATTTAAAGGTAGCAGGCACCTTACAGCCCCTTCCCATACCATCCTGGAAATGGGAGGATATTTGCATGGATTTCATTGTGGGATTGCCCAATACCTCCAGACACCACGATTCTATTTGGGTCATTGTGGATAGGTTGACCAAGACAGCTCATTTCTTGCCGGTGCATACCACCCATAGGGCAGATAAATATGTAGAAATCTACATTGACCAGATAGTTCGCTTGCATGGAATACCAAGGACTATCATATCTGACAGAGGAGCACCATTCGTGGCACGTTTCTGGGAGCAATTGCAGGAATCACTTGGGGCCCATGTAATAAGAAGATCAACATACCATCCTCAAACAAATGGTCAGACAGAAAGGGTAAATCAGATTTTGGAAGACATGTTGAGGGCATGTGTGCTACACTATGGAAAGGATTGGGACAAGTGTCTTTCCTTGGCAGAATTTTCTTATAACAACAGCTACCAATCCAGTTTGAAGATGGCACCTTTTGAAGCCTTGTATGGGAGAAGGTGTAGGACACCGCTAAATTGGTCACAAGCTGGAGAAAGGGAAATTTTTGGACCTGACCTGGTTCTTGAAGCCGAGGAGAAAGTCAGAGTTATTAAGAAGAACCTAGAAGCTGCTCAGGCCAGACAAAAGAGCTATCATGACAAGAGAAGGAAACCTTTATAGTTTGAAGTGGGATACCATGTTTATCTTAAGGTATCACCCACCAAAGGTGTTCAGAGATTTGGAATCAAGGGCAAGTTAGCTCCTCGCTACATTGGGCCCTATGAGATCATAGAGATTTGTGGACCCGTGGCATATCAATTGAAGTTGCCACCCCATATGTCAGCAGTTCATGATGTGTTCCACATATCTCAGCTGCGAAAGTGTGTCCGCTTACCCACGGAAGTACTCCCTAAACCAGAAGTGGAGATAGAACCAGACTTATCCAATCAAGAGCACCCCGTCAAGGTATTGGATCAAAAGGAGAGATCAACACGGGCAAGGTCGATCAGGATGTATAAGGTTCAGTGGAGTCATCACTCAGTGGAAGAGGCTACGTGGGAGACTGAGGATTTTCTACGTTCTCGCTTCCCCGACTTTCTGCCCAAAGGAATCGGTACGTAATCCAAAACCTCACCCCCACCTGCCCTTTGAATCTAAATATAAGAGAAACTTAGATGTTAAAGGTATAGTAAGCTTTGAAAATAACTTTAAAAGGACTTCCTTCTGAAGTTGCAAAGAGAATGACAATCGAAGAGCAGTTAAATAGAGGAACTTGACTAAAGGAAAAAGGCAACGTACCAGCACACCTTCTTGGTACCCCTAAAGGATCCCTACCCAAAAATCTCGGGACGAGATTCCTTTAAGGGGGAGGGCTGTAACACCTCAGGTGTTACCAAGGCCATAGTTTCATTTATGCCCTGATGACTTGAGATCATATGTGGTTAAGTGGAGGAGAAGAAGAACCTAAAACCTTGGAAGCATGGGTTAGTTAAGAGGGGTTAATGGCAAAGGCTTCACCCACACATTTGGAACAATGGTCATGTTGAGCCAAGGAGATTAAACCCTAAAGACACCTAAGGGCACTAGACTTCCAAGCAAGGGGTCAGTGAATAAGTTAATCAAAGTACCAAAGCATGATCCTAATCCTTAAACAAGTTTTAGTAACATTGTAACCTACCAAATGCAGGGGAGGAACATTGCAAAAAGACCCCTTAAAGACCCCAATTTCACCCCTTAAGTAGAGAGCACACTAGAGCTCTCTAATTCTCTCTAAGTCAAAATCTAACCCTAATCTAAAGAGCAGACGTGTTCACTTAGTAAATGGCGCCAAAACCACTTGGGTTGAATACCAAAAAGGTGCCAAACCACCTAAGGCACCCACTGGAAAAGTTTGAAACCAAGCAAATTTCGTTTGATAAGATTTGGCATCATTTTTGTCGCGAGGTGGACAGAGGGACAAGCCAGATTTGGCGTCCGCAAATCTCCCTACCTAGGGCATATCTGCCATTGGAACTCACATACAAGAGACAGCCCTAGGTGCTAGGAGGAGGCCTGCGCCGAATTTTTGCCAAGATTCGCACATTTGCGATCTCGGCGAGCTGTTGAACAAGGGCAGAAGAACACTTCCACGTGTTCGACGCGCTCTGAACGCGCCAGAGCACGCTCAGCGCCCGACCCCGTGTGCCCCGCGCTGCGCCAAGCCACGCCCGTGTCTCCTGCCCGCGCCCACGTCTATAAAGCCCGCCGAAGCTTCAGCTGTACTCCCCCACGCGCTCTCGACCTCACCGGAGTAAGAGATCACCGGCGTTTGCCCTGCAGACGGCGTGCCAGTGGCCGCCCGATCCCCCGCCACCGTAGACCGGCCAGTAGAGCCATCCCCAACCCCGTCCAACCCTTGGAATAGATCCTACGTGCCTCGGTGAAGCTCCCAGAGCAAGGAATCGAGCTCTGCCTCACCGGAGACGCCGGATTAAGGTCACCGGACTTCACCCGACCGTCGGCGAACGTGGACTGAGCTCCACGTTGAGTTAGTCTTCGATTCCTTGCACGGGTCGGCTCATTAGCACCCTGTGGATCTCCCCGTGCCCTTGGATTAACCTGTATCGCCGTGGATAGGCCGGAGCACACGCCGCCGACGAGCTCGCCTGCCTGCGCACGTGGACCGGCCGATTCCGACCATCACCACCGTCGAGCCGCACCTCGTTGTGACTGCATGGACCTCCCGAAGCCAACCCCACCCTTTGCCGGACCTTCCTCGCCATCGGTAAGCCGCGCCGCCCTTTTTCCTTTCGCGGGTACTGTTCAAAAGGGGGGAGGGACCTCGGGGAAGAAGGAATAGAAGTCAGGGGTTTTTTTTGAACTGTCAGTGACTCAGGGCAATAGTGGCGCAGGGGTATAAATTAAAGAAATGGTTTAGGAAGAACCCAGGGTCCTCGGTGTAAACTGGTTTTCCAGGAAATCTTTTAATATTTCTAATTTAAATGCAAACAGAGCTTATAAATTTCATAACTTCAGTTTTATTCAACCAAATTTGGTCAAACCAATTTTGCCTGATTCTAAATAATGTGAACTACTTAGAAAAAATACAAAACCTCCTTAGTATTGCAAAAGAATTTAAAGTTTGGATTTAAATATTGATTTGGCTAAAAGTTAAATAATAGAAGGAAAAACAGTTACACTGTTAGACTGAGGTTAAGAAAAATCAGAGAAGTACTTAATCACTCTCTGATCTGTTTAAAAATAGTAAACCCCTCAGTACACCAAATTAAGGTAGGGTTTGCCATTTAAATCATTTTTAGCTTAAAGATAAAGAAAATAGAAAAGGTAATTTAAATTAAGAACCAGGGAGCAGCCACATTTTTGTTAACTCACTTATTTAATGTAGTTCACTGGAAAAATTTATTAGACCCTTGTTTAGTACAAAAGAAATGAGATACCTTTTATGTTATGCAAACAAGGAAAACTTAGGAAAATCTTAGAGAAATAATCCTGAGGTGAAAACACCCCAACCCTTGGGATAAATAATACTTTGTTATTATGAACATAAGAAAAATATGAGTTCTGTTGTTTGATATTTTTCAAATAACAAGTTAGTTATAAGTAACCTTTTGGCATTAAACCTTAGAAAAGCATAACTAAATAACCACTAAGTAACCCTCTGTGATTTTTGGCACAGAGGCATGTTATTACCCATAGATACCAGAAAAATAACTCTTAGTACAAAACCCACACTTAGATAAGAGATGTAGTGCTAAGTGATCCCTCTGCCCTAACTTTTGTTATTTTTGTCCAGGGCATATTCCATTTATTTTTGACCTCAAAATTATAGGATAGACTACAGTGACCAATAGTAACCCCCTGAAATTTTTACAGAATTTTTAGAAATTTTGAAGTCACTGTTGTAGTTCAAACCTACCTTAAGATCCTAAAAAGAGAATAAAAGAAGGAATTAAGTAGTGGAGATAAATGTTACCCTGACCAAAATAGTAAAACCCTTGGGTACCTCTTAAAACCTTCAAGGGGCAACCCAAGTCTTAATCCACTATATTTACCTCTAAGCAAACCTCAAACCTAAATGGATAAGCATAAACCACTAAGAGCCTCTTATAACAAGGAAACCATAAGTTATCAACTAACTTAGTTTTTCTTCACTATGCATAATAGTTACTAAAACTTGCATAGCATAGCATACATATTTCTTATTCATTGCACTCGATAGATTGCAACCTCGCTGACGGAGAGTACATCCTCGTGCCGGAGCAAGGAGTTGCTCAGGAGGTAGCCCCGGATCCAGCACCAGAGCCTGCCTTCGAGGACCTGCCTGCCCCAGCTTTGGAAGGCAAGCCCCGGTTTTATGCATAACCAGTTCTATATATTATTTTACTGCACTTAATGATTGTAGGCTTGAATTGTGCACTTAAGTGTAGGAGTTGCCTGAAACCCTAGTTGCATTAACTCAGGATTCCCTTTTGAGATGGATACTAGTATGCTAGGTTGAGTAGCTGCTTTACTAATTAGGAATCTTGGTAGAAGTCGAGTGATTTTTCTAGCACTCGCGCGAGGTCAGGAATTGGTTGTATCCACTTTCATATCATAATAATGTTGGTCTGTGGACAACAATCCATGGGGATTGGTTGTCTACAAGATGGAAATTGGAATAAGGATTAAGGTGTGGTACCGTGAGGCAAGCGTTTGAACGTACTAAACATATGCCGAGAAATATGGTAAATCGGTAAGCCTAGTACCTGATTGAACCTGGCAGCAGACTTTACCCCTCACGAGACCTGAGATGTGGTCTCCCATTCCGGTTATGGTGGGTACAAGTGCGGTCACTGCATGACGGCAGTCGGGGTCCGTGAGGCATTGTACGCCAAGGCGGTGAGCCCTGATCTGCTGGCGGGGAATCGATGGGGACAGTTGAGGTGTGTGGGGATGGAGTGCCTCGCCACGTCGTGTGTTTAGGTTTACCTTGCAAGGATAAAAACTCGATTCGAATCGTCTGCTTCTCGCAGCTAATGAGACTGCTTGATCCATGCTGCTACATTGAGTAACAAGTGGAAATATGATGATTTGGCAAAAGTTGTTGATTGCTAAATGTTTGATACCATGTATGATTAGATAGGTACACATTTAGTCTTAAGAGAGTCACACTAAAACTGGAAAAAGCTAAAACTTGATTTTTAGACCCAGCTAGTGCTTTTGGCAAGCAAACCCCTTAGCCAAACAGCTGCATGTCTAGAGGTAGAGGAGTAGACTCCTCACACCGGGTAAGTCTAGCTGAGTATTAGTATACTCAGCCTTGCTTGTGGCCTAATTTTTACAGGTTCTCTGGAGGACATGGTTGCTGGACTGACTTGGCCGTCCATCTTGCCACCGGGTTGGACAGTCGAGTGGGACCCTACCTCGGCTGAGGAGGAGCGTGAGGAGTGATGGGACAGGCTTCCCCATCTCTCCGTTTGATTATCGCTAGTTTTATTCCGCTGCAATCCGAACAATGATCTCCACTTTTGCTAAAACCCCGATGTTGATGTAATAATTTGATACTCCTTAATGTATGGTTTTATGCTTTATTGTATTTGCTCTGTGCCTCACCATCGAGTGAGTACGTGGTACTTGATCCTGTTAGTGGCCTCGTCGGACTAGATCCGAGGGACTGACGTGTTATTCCTATTTAAGTGTGGTCTAGCCTCTAAGGCGGGACTTAGGCACTTAAGTTGGAATAATTCGGGCGGTTCCGCCATAGATCTCGTGCACGGTTTCCCTTATTCTCGTCCTGCTTTGGCTTATTCGCCCTCGCCGGAGCTCGGCCGCGCTAGTTCGCCGCGCCCGCGCGGCGATAGGCCAAATTAGCCTCGCCCTGTGCCCCGGTTGTGGTCCATATCGTTTCTCTTAGCTCGCCGAAGCTAGTCCAAGCGTTAGCACGCCCGATTCCCCCTCCTCGCGGCCGGAATTCCTTGCCGGAGTCATCCTGACCCACCCGGAGGACCCCCCTCCGCCCTCTCTCGCCTTCAATCCCGTTTTCGCGTCAGGGTCGTGCCAATGAGTTCGTCGGGCCCTCCTCACCAGTTCCAGCCAACCCCGACAACCCCAGACCCCCCGGTGGCCGTCTGCTCTATCTCCGGCGACATCGCCACCGTGGACAGGAGCGGCGCCGGCCACCATGCCGTTAACCTCTGCACGGTAGATCTTAGCCATCCATCTTTGATCCAGCGGTCCAGATCTCTGGATATCGTTTCGCGCGAGCGCACCCTGGCCCTAGGCCCCATCGGCCAGTCGCCTGCGTCCTCTGGCGTGGGGCCCGACCGGTCAGTCCCCTCCCCTTCCCCGTCACTGACTCCCCTGGCCTGCCTGACAGCGCTCAGTCGCGTGCCCCCGCGCGCGCTCGTGCTCAGATCTAATCGTAACCGTTGATCTGTGATCGAGCGGTCGAGATCGCCCGATACCCGTTCATTTGGAAAACTTGTTAAAAGCCCCTTGGCTTTTTGGAAATCATCCCACTGTCCCTGGTTTTCACGCGCATGCCTGTGAGTTTTTGCAGAGAAGCCCCTAGCCTTTTATTTTATCACAGAAATAAGCCTAATTTTGTATTTTGAATTCCAAAACTTGTTTATTTCATATCTTTTGCATATGAACTCCAAATTGAGTGGTTCAAATTGCAAAATGTTCATAAAATTGTTCTCTACCTGTTTAAATTATAATATTTTATTGTCTGCATGTCCCAATTTTATGTCTAGACTATAGGTTGATTTAAAGTGATGAGTTATTTATTAATAGGAAAATAAAAGGAAAACCCTAATGAATAGTTAGATGGTCAACTTTGTGAATGTAAACTCATGTAATGTATGAACCCATCCTGGTATAATTTTACTAATTCATTAAGATAAATGAAGTTAAGTTATGTGAACTCTGAGGTAGGCAGTACTTAGAGAACCACAAAACCTCTATGTGTAATTGCCCACCCTAGAACCTAGATTTCACTCTTGTGTTTATACTGTTCTTTTGAGCTTGTGTTCACTTGATTGTACATGTTTGGTGTATTGTTTCTTTGTCATTTTCTAAATGTGTTGAATGAATGATTGCTTTACATAGACAACAAGCAGTCCGTGGTTCCTGAGTGTGTTGCCGGAGACTTCCCTGAACAGCAACCTAGTGAAGGGAAGTGTCCTCTGACACATTATGTTCTACTCACTTTATGATTCATTGTCCCGCATTACTTAACAGAAACCTAAGGGTTGACTAGTTTGTTCACCTTGTCCTTGATTACCTTTTGGGTTATTATGGTTAGCTTCATGCTATTGCTCTACTTTAATCAACGAACATGATGAGAATATTTATGAACAATGATGTTATCTTGATTATGTTGTTGAATCTGTGATACTTTAGGGGACTTGGGTTGTTCCCACAATACCTCTCTGTAAGGACTTGTTTGTTGAGAAACCACCCGGGATAACAATACAACCATGAGGGTGGAATGGGACCCCCTTAGCTGATTAATTAGAGAAACTTGAGGTATAGTCGGCTTCGCCGTAGGGTCGTCAATGGGTCCAGGCAAAATACTTGCTCTGCCGAGGCTGGTTGCTGAGGTTCTTTTGATTTAGTTTTGTTAGTCACCCTTCCTATGGGGAGAAGTATTGTGTTTATCAAACTGGAGAAACCTAACGAGTGGCTATGACCTCTAGGAAATATTTGTAAAGGCTACATAGTGAATCCCTGGCCATTCACCTCAGTAGCGAAGATCGGGTCTGTATAACCCAGGCTAGAAAGGGATCACGACTCGTAGGTAAAGTGTGCAACCTCTGCAGAGTGTTAGAAACTGGAATATCAGTCGTGCTCAAGGTTAAGAGCAGCCTTGGGATCCTCTTTGATCAGAATAACCTTTGATACTTTATGATGATGGTAAATGGTGATGATTATAACTATGGTCTCTGAGATTTCCTCTTGGAGGGAGTAGTTTTGGGTAATAACTGGGTTTATTACTAAAACTTTGCTTTCTACTTTCTACTAGTAAAATAAATATCTGACCAACTAAAAGCAACTTCTTTAACCTTAACCCCACATACAACTAGTCCACTTTAGCCAAACGAGACATTTGCTTAGTACATTAATGTGTACTCACTCTTGCTTTAAAAACCACCCAACCCTAGGTTGTTCCCACTGCAATCAGTGCTCAGGAGGGGATGAAGGCAACATGGAGGACTTTGATGAGTTTCCGAACTACGATGCATTCTAGTCGTGTTTAGTGGTGAAAGGGAAATGGGCTTAATCATTTCCTATAATCGATTTTGGTGGTTGACGTTCATCATAAACCACATGGACTAACTAGTTTGCCTAGATGTAATTTATCTCAAGTGCATAAGGTTCAACACAAACCAAGAAAGAAATTAAGTTGGGGACTCAAATAGATTTGGAGCAAAGGACTTGAGAGTGTGCTGCCAGTGGCGCACTAGACAGTGTCCGGTGCAACAGGCTGAGCAGCACTTGAACAGCTCACTCTCAGGTTTCTCTAGGGCGCGCTCCGCAATAATTCACCGGACTGTAAGGTGTGCACCGGACATATCCGGTGAGCCAACGGAACAACGATAACCTGGCACCAACGGTCGACTGCAAAGTGAACAGTGCACGTCAGAGATCAGAGCTGAGAAGTCAGAGCGCACCGGACATGTCCAGTGTGGCACCGGACTATCTGGTGCAACTATAGGACAAGGGTTCCAACAATCGAGACGCTCCAAACCCCAACATGCGTGCTGACGTGGCACACACCGGACAATGAACAGTGGTTGTCCGGTGCGCCACCGGACTATCCGGTGTGCCCATCGCCAGCAAAAACAGCCAACGACTAGGAAGTGGTTGGAGGCTATAAATACCCCCAACCATCTCCTTCAATGGCATCAAAGTTTTCTCCTTCCCATCCTTATTTCTCCTTCAACGGCTAGGATATGTACTCACTCTTGCTTTAAAAACCACCCAACCTCCTTCTGAAGTTCCTATTCAATACAAGAGCAATAGCATTCACTCCAAGACACATTCCAAAGATCAAATCCTCTCCAAGTCTCAAAATCAACTCAACCACTTAGTGACTTGAGAGAGAGATAGAGTTTTTGTGTTCATTTGTTGCTCTTGTTGCTTGGATTGCTTTCTCCTTCCCATCCTTATTTCTCTAAGTGCTTTGTAAAGCTAGCAAGAGACACCTAAGTGTGTGGTGGTCCTTGCGGGGTCTTAGTGACCCAATTGATTAAGGAGAAGGCTCATCCGGTCTAAGTGACCATTTGAGAGAGGGAAAGGGTTGAAATAGACCCGGCCTTTGTGGCCTCCTCAACGGGGACTAGGTTCTTTGGAACCGAACCTCGGTAAAACAAATCACCGTGTTCACTTGCATTGATCTTTGCTTGATTTGTTTGCCCTCTTTCCTCTCTCTAAAGTTTCCTTGCTAACATTGATTTGAGTTTGCTCCCAAACGTCATCCGCATTAATTGAGCAACTCTTAGCAAGAGAAACAATCTTCCACACTCGAATTTAATTCTAACACTAACCCCGGCCTTAGTGTGTGTTTAAGTTTATAAATTTCAGGTTTCGTCTGTTCACCCCCTCTAGGCGACTTTCAATTGGTATCAGAGCTAGTGCTTCATTAAGAGTCTGACAAACTCGAAGTGATGTCTAGAGATCACGCCAAGAGGGAGATCGTCACAGGCGACAAGGCCATGGGCTCGGGAAGGACTCTATCAAGGGAGTCCGGCGACAAATACAATGGGGAATCCTCTTCCTCCATCAAGTCACATAGGAAACATGTCAAGAAGAAAAAGAAAATGAAGAAGGTGGTCTACTACGAGACCGACTCTTCATCACCTTCCACATCCGGCGCCGAGACTACAACTTCGAAGCACCACAAGCTAAGAAGTATAATAAGATGCCACTTCGCTATCCTCGCATTCCTAAATACGCTCCTCTACTTTCAGTACCCCTAGGTAAGCCACCATATTTTGATGGTGAAGATTACTATATGTGGAGTGATAAAATGAGGCACCATCTAACCTCACTCCACGAAAGCATATGGGTTATTGTTGAGTTTGGAGCGCAGGCACCATAAATAGGCGACGAGGACTATGACTCGGACGAGGCCGCCCAAATTAGGTATTTTAACTCCCAAGCAACTTCTATACTCCTCGCCTCCTTGTGTCGAGAGGAGTATAATAAGGTGCAAGGGTTGAAAAATGCCAAAGAGATTTGGGACGTCCTCAAAACGGCGCACGAAGGGGACGAGGTGACCAAGATCACTGAGCGGGAGACGATCGAGGGAGAGCTCGGTTGATTTGTCCTCAATAAAGGAGAAGAGCCGCAAGCGATGTACAATCGGCTCAAGACCATGGTCAATCAAGTGCGCAACCTCAGGAGCACCAAGTGGGATGACCATGAAATTGTCAAGGTTATTCTAAGATCCCTTGTTTTTCGTAATCCCACTCAAGTTTAATTAATTCGTGGGGATCCTAGATATAAACAGATGTCTCCCGAGGAGATGATTGGCAAGTTTGTGAGCTTTGAGCTTATGATCAAAGACTCCAAACACATTGTCAATTTGGAGCAAGGCGTCACCTCTACACTCGAGGTGCAACCCATTGCATTCAAAGCAACAGAAGAAAAGAAGGAAGAGTCTACACCAAGTAGACTTCCAATCGACGCCTCCAAGCTTGACAATGAGGAGATGGCTCTTATTATTAAGAGCTTTCGGCAAATCCTCAAATAATGGAAGGGGAAGGAAAACAAGCCCCGTTCCAAAAGGGTGTGCTACATGTGTGGTAAGTCCGGTCACTTTATAGCTAAATGTCCATATACAAGTGATAGTGACAGGGACGACGACAAGAAGGGGCAGAAAAAGGTGGATAAAAAGAAGTATTGCAAGAAGAAGGGTGGCGAGGCGCACATGGGACGGGAATGGGACTTCGACGAGAGCTCCACCGACTCCTCCTCCGACGAGGACGCCGCCAACATCGCCATCAACAAAGGCCTTCTCTTCCCCAACGTCGGCCACAAGTGTCTCATGGCTAAGGACGACAAGAAGAAGAAGGTACATTCTAAAGATACCCCAAACACACTACATCTGATTATGAGGGTAGCTCTAGTTATAATAATGATGATTTAATTTCTCTCTTTGCCAACCTTACCATGGACCAAAAGAAAAAATTAAATGAATTAATAGAAACCATTAACGAGAAGGATGATATCTTAGAATGCCAAGAGGACTTGCTCGTTAAGGAAAATAAAAAATTTGTTAAGTTGAAAAATGCTTATGCTCTAGAAGTAGAGAAATGTGAAAACTTATCTAAGGAGCTTAGCATTTGCAATGATTCAATTTCTTGTCTTAGAGATGAGAATGCTAGTTTAACTGCTAAGGTAGAAGAATTGAATGTTTGCAATATTCCTACATCTATTGTCGATCATGTCACCATTTGCACTAGATGTAGAGATGTTAACATTGATGCTATAGATGATCACCTTGCTATTATTAAAGAACAAAATGATCACATAGCAAAATTAAATGCTAAAATTATTGATCATGAATTAGACAATGAAAAATTCAAATTTGCTCATAGTATGCTTTATAATGGGAGATGCCCTGGCATTAAGGATGGCATTGGCTTCCAAAAAGGTAGCCAAAGCAGACCAAACTTAATGCCCCCAAGAACAAATTGTCTAATTTTGTTAAGGGTAAGGCTCCCATGGTTCAAGATAGAGAGGGCTACATTTTATATCCTGCAAATTATCCTGAGCATAAGATTAGAAAGATTCATGCTAGAAAACCTCATAATGTTTCTCATCATGCTTTTATGTATAGAAATGAGGCTTCTAACTCTAGGCATTCAACTCATATCAAAATGCCTAAAAAGAAAAATGTAAATGCATCAAATGAGCAAGACATTTCATTTAAGACTTTGGATGCTTCTTATGTGTTAACTAACAAATCAGGCAAAGTAGTTGCCAAATATGTTGGGGGCAAACACAAGAGTCCCAAGACTCATGTTTGGGTACCCAAGGTGCTTGTTTCTAATGTCGAAGGACCCAAGACTGTTTGGGTACCTAAGAACAAGGCATAAAATTGTTTTGTAGGTTTATGCATCCGGTGGATCAAGTTGGATAATCGATAGCGGGTGCACAAACCACATGATAGAGGAGAAAAGGTTGTTCTCCTCATATGAGAAAAATGAAGATCCCCAAAGAGCTATTACATTCAGGGATGAAAATCAAGGTTTGGTCAAAGGTTTGGGTAAAATTGCTATATCTCCTGACCATTCCATTTCCAATGTTTTTCTCGTTGATTCTTTAGACTACAATTTGCTTTCAGTTTCTTAATTATGTAAAATGGGCTACAACTGACTTTTTACTGATATAGGTGTTACTGTCTTTAGAAGAAGTGATGATTCAATAGCATTTAAGGGAGTGTTAGATGGTCAACTATATTTAGTTGATTTTAATAATAACAAGGCTGAACTAGATACTTGCTTAATTGCTAAGACTAATATCGCTAGCTCTGGCATCGCCGACTTGCCCATGTTGGGATGAAGAATCTTCACAAGCTTCTAAAGGGAGAACACATCTTAGGACTAACAAATGTTCATTTTGAGAAATACATGATTTGTAGCACATGTCAAGCAGGGAAGAAAGTTGGAGCTCATCATCCACACAAGAACATCATGACGACCGAGAGGCCGCTTGACCTACTCCACATGGATCTATTTGGACCGGTCGCTTACATAAGCATCGGCGGTAGTAAGTACTGTCTTGTTATTGTGGATGATTATTCTTGCTTCACTTGGGTATTCTTTTTGCAGGAAAAATCTCAAACCCAAGTGACCTTAAAGAGATTCTTAAGACGGGCTCAAAATGAGTTCGGATTAAGAATAAAAAAGATTAGAAGCGACAATGGAACATAGTTCAAGAACTCTCAAATTGAAGGATTTCTTGAGGAGGAGGGCATCAAGCATGAGTTCTCTTCTCCATACACACCTCAACAAAATGGTGTAGTGGAAAGTAAGAATAGAACTCTATTGAACATGGCAAGGACCATGCTTGATGAGTACAAGACACCTGATCGGTTTTGGGCGGAGGCGATTAACACCGCCTGCTACTCCATCAACCAGTTATATCTTCACCGAATCTTCAAGAAAATATCATATGAACTCCTTACCGGTAAAAAGCCCAATGTTTCTTATTTTAGAGTTTTTGGGAGCAAATGCTTTATTCTTATTAAAAGAGGTAGAAATTCCAAATTTGCTCCTAAAGCAGTAGAAGGTTTTTTACTTGGTTATGACTCAAACACAAGGGCATATAGAGTCTTCAACAAGTCCACTGGATTAGTTGAAGTTTCTTGTGACATTGTGTTTGATGAGACCAATGGCTCTCAAGTAGAGTAAGTTGATCTTGATGAATTAGATGATGAAGAGGCTCCGTGCGTCGCGCTAAGGAACATGTCCATTGGGGATGTGTGTCCAAAAGAATCCGAAGAGCCTTCACACCACAAGATCAACCATCATCTTCCATGCAAGCATCTCCACCAACTCAAGATGAGGATAAGGCTCAAGAAGAAGATGAAGATCAAGACGATGAGCCACCTCAAGAGGAGGACATTGATCAAGGGGGAGATGAAGATGATCAAGACAAGGAAGATGATCAAGAGATTCGAGATCAAAGACCGCCACACCCAAGAGTCCACCAAGCAATTCAAAGAGATCAACCCGTCAACTCTATACTTGGTGACATTCACAAGGAGGTAACTACTATATCTCGTGTTGCTCATTTTTGTAAACATTACTCTTTTGTATCTTCTATTGAGCCATACAGGATAGAGGATGCACTAAGAGATCTGGATTGGGTGGTGGCAATGCAAGAGGAGCTCAACAACTTCACAAGGGATGAGGTATGACATTTAGTTCCACGTCCTAACTAAAATGTTGTAGGTACCAAATGGGTATTCCGCAACAAGCAAGATGAGCAATGGTGTGGTGACAAGGAACAAAGCACAACTTGTTGCAAAAGGTTATTCACAAGACGAAGGTTTGGATTTTGATGAAACCTATGCATGCTACTTACCATGGCTTTAAGTTGTATCAAATGGAAGTGAAGAGTGCCTTCCTCCACTACTACAAATCATGTTATATGAGACGGTTAATTTTCAATTATTAAGACGCTTATGAAGTGTCCAAATTTGACGGAGTCGTAAAAGATGTCCCACATTTAAGATGGTTATAAACTGTCTTAAAAGATATTATACAAGACAATTTTTAATTTATAACCGTCTAAAAAGGTATTTGTTTAAGTCATTTTGTCCGATAAACCGTCTTGAATTAGGTTTTTTAAGACACTGCTTCTAAAGAACCGTAGAGAATACAAACATTAAAAGTCATAAAGTATTTATCAAATGTCTCGAATATCCTACAATAATAGACGATTACAATAGGAAAACCATCTTATTTAGGTGACTAATGATGAATGTTTTAGAAACCGTCTTATTTAGGAGTCTGATATTGGACATTTTGGTGACCATCTTATTAAGATTTAAACGAAATGACTTACACGGCAGTACATTCTTCAATTTATAATCATTTTTTCAGATATCACGTTATAATAATTTGAAAGAGAAATATACATACACATATATTGAACAACATTATAATTAATATAATATAAATAAGTACCATTCAATATATCATAAATAAGCATTGTCAAACAACGCATACATAAGTGTACTCTAAATCTAAACTAAAATACAACTGTTTGCACTAATGTTAAGCCTAACTTTATATGAATTCAAGTCTCCACACTTTTGCGGCCACCAAATTTAAATTCCATTCTATGTCTTCTTGTACAACAAATAGGAGAAAACTAGACATAGCATGCAAAAAGCTCCAAGCAGCACGTCGATGACCTCGAAGCTGCCCTTGTGCTTCTCCCAGTTCTTGATCAAGGATGTGAAGAGCAAATCTTCTGGTAACTTTAACTACACTGACAAATATAATCAAACATACCACAAATTCATTTCAGACTTTTACATAGTTTTTTAACAGACTTGGTAAATTTTGAAGGATGTATTGAACGTATATTATTCTTAAATTTAGTCAAACAAATTGGTGGTGCATAACTCAAAGTTAATAACTCATGCAACCAACTCAATTTGTGTATAACAAAACTATATTAATACCTACTTACTTGTAAAACTTAGAGAACATTTAGCGCGTGAGGATACAAGAATACCTGAACAATCCTACAGTAAGTGCAAGTCCAATCCCTAGAAGGCAGTGATGGTTATTAAACAAATTACTGTGTGGCATATAAAAGAATGCCAAAACGAAAATACCATTAAAAAGATAAAGTGCCACTTCTAAGGAAGTTGCCTCAAATAAAAAGGATAACTTCTCAATAGTCAAGCTATACCTGCTGCTTGACCCTGGAGGATAAAGATCCATAACCATCTGTGCCCATGAAGATGTAGGAGTCATCGTGCTAAGTTTCTGTAGTTGAGCACGACTCGTCAGAGAATTTATGTTTCCATTTCTTGAATTTGACTGCCTTTTCTTAACCATCAAAAAGAGAGAAAAAGAAAGCATAAATATCAATGCATGCGTCTATATGTTTTCCTAGCGCTAGAGAGGTCAAATTACTAGGTGCAATGCTAGAGTTCTAAAGACATTACTTTGAAAGAGCAGTAATGTTGATGAAGGTTGCATGCATCATGGAACTAGCTCTCGTTACATCAATAACATACCTGATAACACAGAAGTACACAAAACAGAGTCAGACACTTCCTTGTTTGCATACCAGCATATTATTCCATTAGTGGGGGGCGAGGATAAAATCAGAGACGAAAATAGCAATTACCCTGGAGATGAGCCAGCTGTATAGAAGTATTGTACTAGCGTGAGCAGAACAAGCACTCCATACAACCCTATATACCTGGAATAAAAAGTGATATGTAAGATTAAAGAACATATAAACCCTTGTTCTAAATAAGAATAGGAACACCTACTGATCTACATCATATTTTTTCAAAATTCAGGAATTCATTTCAGACCAAATATAATCAAACATACCACAAATTCATTTCAGACTTTTACATAGTTTTTTAACAGACTTGGTAAATTTTGAAGGATGTATTGAACATATATTATTCTTAAATTTAGTCAAACAAATTGGTGGTGCATAACTCAAAGTTAATAACTCATGTAACCAACTCAATTTGTGTATAACAAAACTGAGAGGCGTTATCCAACGTCCTGTATGGTCATGTTTCGGCATTAGGAGGCCATCCATCGCACTTGGAAATGAGGAGCAGGCATGCCAAATTGCTTTCAACTCCATATGTGCCTACATTGGCACGAGAGATTTAGTTAAAGAGCACATTGCTTATAAAGTGTGGCCTCTTGCAAACAATTTAGAAATGCCGAAGGAAGCCGCTGCTGGCTCCAGCTAGAGTGGTTTGGTCTATCTCAAGTATACTTTTCGGTATAGAAGCCAATTTGATGAGCCAAATGACAATTGGCTGGACGCTATAGAGGCGACAAGTGATGAACTACTTGGGGCGTACTCAAGGGCAGAAGACGAAGCTATGACAGCTGCCTTCGGTGCTCGTGGGAAAAAGAGATTGAATAGGGTATTCAATTGTATTGGGTTTGTTTACCCAAATTATTGCTTTCCCATCCAAAGCAAGGGAGAAAAAGGAAAGTCGTTGCTTCAACATCTTCTGGTGCGTCGAAGGCGAACAAAGTAAAGGTCTTGACATGTAGACCGAAGCCTATCGGGACGACCGATGTGCCGAAGCTAATTGAAAGGGCAAAAATTGCCCCCGTAGCCACAGAGACGGCCTCTGCGATGCCGATTGGAGCTATTGCAAACCCGGCCAAAGTGCCAGAATTGGAGAAGGTAGCAGAGCAGCCGAAGATGCTGGTGGCAACGTGTAACATCCCAAAATTTAATCCCAAGGTTAGAAACCCTAAATCTCCTAACCCCCCTTGATTATCTCCTCATAACCCACCTCATAAGGCATTTCATCATATGCATATACCATGATTTTTAGTAGCACCTCACATAGAATATTTTTGACACCTAAGAAAATATAGCTAAATATTTGTTCAAAAGAAAAAAAGGAGATAAAAGAAATAGAAATAGAAAAGGAAAAGGAAAATCTCCCCCCCTCAGCTGTGCCAAATCCGGCCCAACCTTCTCTCCTCTCCCCCGCGCGCCACGCTCCCCGCCCGGCCCACGCGGCCCATCCCCCGCGCGCCCGCCCGCGTTGGCGCTGCGCCTCCTCCCCCGCTAACCGGTCGGCCCCACTCGTCAGCCGCGCTCTTTCCCTCTCTCGTCGCTCTCTCGCTGACAACCTGGGCCCGCCCGTCAGTCCTTTCGTCCCCGCCCGTGACTTCACCGGCGTGATCCCCACCGATCACCCCCCGCCTCGTCTTCTCGCCATAACTCCTGCGCCAGTGAAGTTAGGCACCGCTCCACCCCTCAGCTCACTGTGCTCGCAGCCTGCCCGAGAGGTCTCGTCCCTAGCGCTGTGTGCCCCATTGCCGTCGTGGCATCCCTCGCCGGCGCCAGCTGGCCTTTGGCCGCTTCCCACCTCGGGCGCCTATAAAAAGAATCGCCTGAGCTCCATCCTTCCTCACACCGGCCTCAGCCACTCCCTCTCCCCTCCCCTGAGCCGAATCGAGCTCCGCGCCGCCGCACCCTTCCTCCGCTCTGGTAAGCTCCCCTTCTTTGCTCTGGTAGCCTAGCGTTCAATTGGTTAAGCTCGCAAGGTTCACCGCTCCCTCACGAACACGACACACCCCTCCCCTTCACCTATTACGCCCGGCAGCCTCACCGGCGATCTCACTGCCACGGACGCCCGGCACCTCGCCGTGGACCGGCCTGTCCCGAGCACCCTCCAACCAAATTAACCCATCCACCATTATCCCCTACCCCCACCCGTGCTTACCCCACCTCCCCGACCACCCAGAACCGGAACCATGGCGGAGAACCGCCGCAGAACCTCGTCGGCGGTCGGTTTTTCCGACCCCGGCCGGTTCGCCCCCCTCCCCCATCCGACCACCCGACGCCATAAGCCTTCCCCTCCCCTTGGCACGTGGGCCCACGCCCACGGCGCCGTCCCCTGTGTGACACCCTAGTGTCACTTAGGGTTCTTCCTTAAGCTAATCCCAACCTATTATCACATGCAATCTCAATGAAGGAATAAACATTAAAAATGAGAACAAAGATTTATGTTGAGTCTTCTTAAACCCTCCTTAAAGTTGTCATGAATCCTAAGGAAGGAAAACTCTCAAACCCTAATTAATCCTAAGTGAACCATTTAAGCATAAAGGGTAAATGGGAGAAAAATACAAATTTTGGAGAAAACCAAATTACAAAGTTTTAGTTCACTAATTAACTAACAAAGCATAGTAAGGAAGTTTTGCCTTTTGAACTGTTTAAAATCCCCAAAACAGCCCCTAAACTAATACACTTGGGGGGAATTCAGAAATTCAGAATCTGAATTTCAGCCCCCTCCCAAAGATCAATCTCGTTCTCTGTTTTTCAAAACTTAAATCAAACAAGTCCAAATATCAAAGTTGTGCCAAATTCCCTTGAACTCGCCCTCGAAAAGTTTGAATTCAAACCAATTCCATTTGACACAGTTTTGGCGCAGTTTACCTCAGGACTCAACCTTGTGACACTGCCACCTTTGTGACACGACAACTCTCTGTATACTGCCCCAAACCGCTCGACTTCCACACACAAACAACAAAGCCCTGTCGGGGGAGCAAATCTTGCGCAGTGATCATACCCAAATTCGTGAAGATCTTCAACCTATGGGCGCTCGAACTCGGGCAGAAGCAAAAAGCCACGTGTTCGATTGCTTGCCTGACCGACCGAGCGCGGACTGGCCACGGCAGCGCGCGCCCCGCGCGTGGTCGCCCCGCCCTGCGCGCCTGTGCCGTGCCCTCGCCTATAAATGCTTCCAGAGACCTTAGCCGTTGGCACTTGCACACCCCAAGCCTCGCCCGAGCCAGAGATCACTGGAATTAGCCGTGAAAAGCGACCACCGCCGCCCGCCATCTCTGCCCAGGCTCGGCCATCGTGGCCAGTCTTTTTTGTTGAACCCCAGCCTCGCCCTAGCCCCTGGATCGCTTCCGAGTTGTAGCATCCCAAAAATTGAAATCCTGAAATTTTCTCAAACTCGCCTTAAATTCAAAATGAATTTCAAGTTTCATTTCAAAATGTTTGTTTGCGAGTTGATATCAACAAATAAAATATAGAGGTCTATATTATCTCCAAAATCATCCGCAAAATATCCTACAAATATTTCCCGAGTGATCCCCCTCAAATTCTTTCTAGAAATAATGCCCAGATATTTCCCTAGTGATCCCCTTCAAGTTCTTTCCAGAAATACTGTCCAAATATTCCACCGATATATCTCCAAGTATTTTCTTCCTAAGAAATACCTTCATAATCATTTTTAAAGTCCCTACAAATATTTTCTTCATAACTTTTCTCATGCTCATACGTATACGTATGCCTCCAGTGTCATACGGTGAGCTCTACAAGCTAATCTCACTTATACAAGACAAATACATGCTAATCTCCCACTAATCCTCTCATCCTCCCACTAATCCTCTCATCCCTCCCCCTAATCCCCCACCATGGCTATAAATAGAGGGGCAAGGGCCTCCTCTCATCCCACCCCAAGCCATTTCATGGCAACTCTCTCCCCCCCACACCCACTCCATGTTCCACACAAGCACACACTAGCACAAGGATCGTTCGATCGTTCTTCGATCGTTCGTCCCCTGTTCTTAGTTTGTTCGTTCGTTCGTCCGATCGTTCGATCATTCGTCCGATCGTTCATGGTTCGTTCGTCCGTTCGTTCGTCCAAATAATCTTTTTCCTACCGTTATGCTGCCGAAATTCCGATCATTAGTTCGTTCGATCATTCGATCGTTCATCGTTCGTTCATAGTTTCTATTCATCGTTCATCGTTCGTTTATAGTCCCTATTCATCGTTCTTGTAGATAATATTTGTCCTGCCGTTATGCTGCCGAAATTCCGATCGTTCGTTCGTCCGTTCGTTCATCCAAATAATCTTTTTCCTGCCGTTATGCTGCCGAAATTCCGATCGTTCGTTCGTTCGATCATTCGTTCGTTCATCGTTCGTTCATAGTTCCTATTCATCGTTCATCATTCGTTCATAGTCCCTATTCATCGTTCTTCCAGATAATCTTTGTACTGCCGTTATGCTGCCGTAATTCCGATCGTTCGTTCGTCCAATCATTCGATCGTTCGTCCGTTCGTTCATAGTTCCTATTCATCGTTCATCGTTCGTTCATAGTTCCTATTCATCGTTCGTTGTTCATTCATACGAAATGTTGACCATCACTATTCACCATTACTATTCACCGACACTATTCACCATCGTTGCTATTCGTTGTTACTATTCATCATCATTACTATTTATCATCGTTACTACTCATCGATGATATCTATAGTAACTTTTTCGTCGTCACTATTCATCATTACTATTCATCGTTACTATTCATCGATTAGCCGATCACCCCAAATTTCAACTACTCATACATCATGCTGTCCAGTCCACCTAAGACCAGCCAGACCCATATTCCAGTCATACAAACTCCGGTGACTGTGATTTTCCTTCCAGTGGGAACTTCCCATCTGGTCACCCATCCCAGGTTTCTCCAAGTTGAGCACGCTTAACTTTGAGATTCCTTTGAACCAGGCTCCCAAACTCAGATTCCAATAATTCTCATTTCTAAATTCTTATCAAACTATTCCCTATCCAACCATGTCATCCCTTAAGCATGGTCCATATTCCAGAAAACTCCCAAAATACTCTTGTCCCATATTCTGCCTATAACTCTCATGTTCATACTAAGTCAGACGATTCATTCATCACTATTCTCACCAACAGTGAACTTCACTGTGCTACACCACATACACCCAGCTATAAATACACCCAGCTACCCTCTCCCTCTCCACACACTCAACACCCTCAGCCAAGGCAAACACCCCACCCACTCAGTTACTCTGCTCTGCCGGCTACACGCATAGTGTCGCTTCGCCTCTAGTCCACCCTCCTGGTAAGCACCTCCGCTCCACCACCAGTAATATCACAACACCACATGACACAGATTCTACTCAGGACTCTACCCATCCATATATCACTATTCTGACCACTATACTAAATATTTGTTGGTATACTTGCTTGTTTGTATGTTTGCTTATTCATGTTGCATAGTTATCGGAGCGTTTGTGCCGTCTCGTGGAGGCCAGATCTGCAAGTCTACACCAGGCGGTGGAGCCACAAGCCAGTTCCGCGAGCTCTCCTTCCCCCTTCGCCGGATAAGCACGGCAAGCTCACTGGATCTCTTTGATGCATAAATTACCTATGACTTTTCAACAACAACCCTCAACCTGTTATTTTATGCATGATATGATTTTGAGACAAGTTATTATGGCCACCCAACCGCTTGCCGCAATCAATCCCTGATATATATGTTCCAAATGATTTGAGAACAGGTGTGAGTTTTCAAAAGGAAATGCTTTTCAAAATGTGTATGATGAAGGGTTTTCACCCTTATCACCTTGTGAGTGGGATAATCAGGGACTCCCTGGTTTAGGGGAGGGCCTAAGGTGTTGGCTCAGCTGGTTTAGGCGTGAGCAGAAGGATTGTCCCCTCATATAAGGACCGGTTTGTCATCTTCACTACCTGTACTCTTTAATAGTACAACCACTCGAGACTGTGTGGGCAGTCACTCAATCTGAACTCATGCGGTCAGACCCCAGGGTTATGAAGGCTGGGGAGCACCGGGAGGATAAGGAGGGGGAAAGTTTTGTCCGGTTTGGACATGGTGGTGGCCTGACTCCTTCCGGATAACCGTTAAGGTTAGGACGTGCGGGGAAAGAAAGAGATTCAGATTTGGGTCTCACTAGCTATGAGATCGCAGAGCCGGACTAGTGGGTAAAGTGTACACCTCTGCGCAGAGTTCAAACCTATTCGAATAGTCTGTGTCCACAGGAATGGACGAGTCTGGTGTGGTATGGCAATTAGTGTTTTGTTTTCAAAAAAAGAGGTGCTTTTGAGAAAAGTGGTTTTTAAAAGGTTCGGCGGTTGAGCCGTGAGCTATGGTGGACGGGAAGTCCAGTAGCTATTTTTGAAAATGAAAACCAGTGGGAAACTGCTGAGATACCTGGATGGTTTAGTCCAGGGGATTTTGTTCTAATATTGAAAAACTTCCTGCTTCTTTTGGAGAGGATGCGCTTTGCAAAATACAAAATGTTTTTAAAAAACAACCCTGCATAAAATATTGTTGTTTCTGCAAATATCCTGAGCTCCACATATTCCATGCATTATATTTGATTTCCCCATTCCCCGGGTGAAGGTGGGCTACTGAGTACGTTTGAACTCACCCTTGCTTATTTGTTGTTTTTCAGAAAAAGGAGATCGGGTAAGAGTTACGACTGTTCCCAACCTTGCCTGTGGCTGTTGGACCGCTGATTTGCTTCGCTGCGTATATCGGGCTGCTTCAGCCCCACTCTGATGATATGTCCCGAGTTGTGGACCAACTCTTAAAGTTGTTCGCCACCTTTATAGGTTTGTATCGTTTAAGCAGATCTGTAATCATCTGATGTATAAATGTGTTTACTAGCCTCCTGGGACTAGTAATTGTATCACATTTGAGTCCCAGAGAATCGAGACGCTTCAGGTGGTATTAAAGCTGTTAAGTTGGCCGCAGGACGTAACCCTTAGCCTGACCCAAAAGTTTTTGAGTCCAAACTATTTTCTTAAAAAAAAATTCTTGCTCTCATCCCTTCATTTCAAAAATGCTTTCCCCCTTTTCTTCTCTCAGAAGTCAGATGGAGGTTCGCTGCCAAACCAACTTTTGCCAGAATGAAGATGGTTTCCCCAAGTTGCTGAGAGCATGCACAGTTCGCCTTGGAATCAGGAGCCAGCCATAGTATGATGGTCGTGAATTCGTCGAGCATGGCACAGAGAAGTGTGTCGTGACTATATACATTGGATCCAGTCCACACCATGTGGAATGGAGTGTCACTGTTGCTGGGCACAGATTCAAAGACACCTGCCAAGTCATCGCCCGCAAGGCATTGAGGGCCCTGTGTCAAATTTATGAAGAAGAAGTGGCCGACACCCTGCTCAGATTCTTTCCGCCCTTTCAGAGAAACCGTCCCGTTTGGATGGCCAGGATGCGTGCATTGGAAGGGCAGTAGTTTCTTGAGGACGACCCAACAGTCCTGTACCTCACTGCATACCTACTCACCCTGGATGCGCAATATGATTTCTTGGCTCGGCACCACCGTCAGATGATTGCCCGAGCAGAAGATGCAGAGAAGCGCAACCGTCAACTCCATGTGGATCTCACCACAGCTCAAGCCCATGTAGCTGCCTTGGAAAGTCGTGAAGTCATTGTTGTGGAAGCCCTGAAGCAAGCTAAGGATGAGCACGTCCAGAAGTTGATGGAGGCCTACTTGGTAACCCATAACCAACGTAGAGCCCTGCAGATCCAAGAGCCCGCTTCATCCAACCCTATTCAACCCATCAGAGCTGAAGACCCCCAGATTCTTGAAGGTCACCCGGTCTCTATCAGAGGAGAGAAGAAGGCTTGGGAACTCCCAGAAGGAGCCATAGTCTTGGAAGGAATTCCAGTCTTCCCTCAGGCTATGAATAAGCAAGAGCACCCCGAGTCCTCCCAAGATTCCCTGCCAGAGTTGTTTGAGCCCCTCACCATGAAGAAGATTCCAGCACCGTCCCGTGAGGTCAAAGAAGAAGCTGCAAGCACCCCGCCAGCACCACCGCCCTCTGAGGAGCTACAAGAGCCAGTCCAGCTTGAAGAAGAGTTCGACCGCGTCTTGCCATCTCAGTCGCCGCCAGAAGAAGTCATCAACATCAGCTCCCTCTTGACCCATCCAGGTGATGTCTCAGATTGAAGTTGTGAGCCAGCCTTGCTAGAAGAGAAGCTGCCTGGTCTGAAGTTAGTTACGCCCAGTCCTCTGCATGCATTGGGTAGTGAAGTTTTTCTTCACTTTGGCTAGAGTCCTGCATGTATGAGAGGTAATCGTGTAGCCTCGTGTTTTGAAAAACTCTAATCGTGTGGCCCCCTAGGGCATTTCAAAATGAATTTCGCTTGATGTTTTCTCCCCTTTTGAGTGTATATGTGATGCTTTAACGTTAGTGCTCATAAGTCGCATTTAGCATAGTTCTCAATTCAGGAACCAAGCAATAGTAGTTATGCTTAGCCCCCGAATCTGAGTAGTCCGTGCTTTGGAAAAACTCTATCCTTCCGTTATTCAAAACATTTGATTTGTTTGTGCTTATCATTGCTAAACTTATGTGTTTTCTTTCTTTTTAAGAAAGGTTTTCTCTAAAAACATAAATCACAAATTAGATCTAATCCTCACCTTATGCTTCCATTCTCATCTTAACCCATCTCAAGAGAAAAGTGCCTTACCCAAGAAGATACTGGGAAGCTTACCCTTGAAGCATGAAATAAGCTACAGAAGAAACCAGTCCAGCCGCTCAGTCAAAAGGACCGACCGTGAGAATCAAAGCACTGCCCCTGAGTCAAAGAAACAGGAAAAGAGGACAGAAGGAGTTATTACCATATAGAGAGGCAAAGATTCTTGGAACCAGAGACCACAAGCATCAGGGTCATTGACCCCACCACTCACTCGTGCCCCCCGCACACGTGCTCGCCTCCATGCGCACTACCACCACCCCACACCCCCTTTGCAGCGCACCCACCACTGCCATTACCGCCAGCAACACCATTTCCCCCTCTATCGCACCTGCTGCCTCGTGTCACCTGCCCCATCACAGCCACTCCGCACCCAAGCACCCCCGCTCGCCTATAAAACTCTCACACCAGCTCCCTCAGTTCCTATTCCGCTGAAAGCAAAACACTCTCGATAAAATACCCTCTGCCAAATCGCAAGCAAATCCATTTTCCACTCCATCGCCCCTAAGATCACAATGTTTGGTGATTCTTGGGTTGAAGACTATTGTACATGGTTCATAGTCTTTGGTTTCCTCCAATGTGTGATGGTAATACTCTTTGATAGAATCCTCCAGTGGGAAGAGCAAAGAGAAAGAAAGGGACAGTGAAAAGTGAAAAGTGAGAAGAGAAAAGAAAATAGCGAAGAGAAGATAAGAAGAAGGTTGTCCCAGAATCAACCCTGTGTCAGTCATTTCTTTGCAGCCTGCTCAAGCAGCAACAACAGAAGAAGACCCCGTAACACCCTTGTTATGAGGTACTTCAAGGAGTTCAAATCCCCCAGATTCAAGAGTACTACCCTCATTCATTTTAAGTGGGGTAGTGTTCCAGTAAGGTTCCTGCTATGGAGAAAAAGAAGGCCTATAGCAAGCTTGTGGAGGACCAGATCACCGAAGCTTATAAGTTTCTGGATGAGAAGTGGTCACCCAAGTTTTGTTGATGAAGCACCAGAAGACTAATCAAGGAAGGAATCCATGTGGGAGTTCGCAAGAGAAAGGTTTGCGTGTTGGCATCGATGCTTCCTCAATAAGCTAGTTGCCAAGCGAAAGCTAGAAGCCTGAAGATGATTTTGAGTAGCCAGAATCAGCGTTTGCAATCAGCAACCGGGTGCTCCTGAAAGGCCAGATTTTGTTGAAGTTCCATCTCCTCGAAGAGTCTGCAAAGTGAAGATATGTAGCTGAAGTAAAGCTATACCCATAACCCTTCTAAGCCGAATCTCGAGGACGAGATTCATTTTAAGTGGGGTAGATTTGTAGCATCCCAAAAATTCAAATCCTGAAATTTTCTCAAACTCGCCCTAAATTCAAAATGAATTTCAAGTTTCATTTCAAAATGTTTGTTTGCGAGTTGATATCAAAAAATAAAATATAGAGGTCTATATTATCTCCAAAATCATCCTCAAAATATCCTACAAATATTTCCCGAATCATCCCCCTTAAATTTTTTCCAGAAATACTGCCCAGATATTTCCCTAGTGATCCCCTTCAAGTTCTTTCCAGAAATACTGTCCAAATATTCCACCGATATATCTCCAAGTATTTTCTTCCTAAGAAATACCTTCATAATCATTTTTCAAGTCCCTACAAATATTTTCTTCATAACTTTTCTCATGCTCATACGTATACGTATGCCTCCAGTGTCATACGGTGAGCTCTACAAGCTAATCTCACTTATACAAGACAAATACATGCTAATCTCCCACTAATCCTCTCATCCTCCCACTAATCCTCTCATCTATCCCCCTAATCCCCCACCATGGCTATAAATAGAGGGGCAAGGGCCTCCTCTCATCCCACCCCAAGCCATTTCATGGCAACTCTCTTCCCCCCCCCACACACACCCACTCCATGTTCCACACAAGCACACACTAGCACAAGGATCGTTCGATCGTTCTTCGATCGTTCGTCCCCTGTTCTTAGTTTGTTCGTTCGTTCGTCCGATCGTTCGATCGTTCGTCCGATCGTTCGATCGTTCGTCCGATCGTTCATGGTTCGTTCGTCCGTTCGTCCGATCATTCGATTGTTCGTCCGTTCGTTCGTCCAAATAATCTTTTTCCTACCGTTATGCTGCCGAAATTCCGATCGTTCGTTCGTTCGATCATTTGATCGTTCATCGTTCGTTCATAGTTTCTATTCATCGTTCATCGTTTGTTCATAGTCCCTATTCATCATTCTTCCAAATAATCTTTGTCCTGCCGTTATGCTGCCGAAATTCCGATCGTTCGTTCGTCCGATCATTCGATCGTTTGTCCGCTCGTTCATCCAAATAATCTTTTTCCTGCCGTTATGCTGCCGAAATTCCGATCGTTCGTTCGTTCGATCATTCGATCGTTCATCGTTCGTTCATAGTTCCTATTCATCGTTCATCATTCGTTCATAGTCCCTATTCATCGTTCTTCCAGATAATCTTTGTACTGTCGTTATGCTGCCGAAATTCCGATCGTTCGTTCGTCCGATCATTCGATCGTTCGTCCGTTCGTTCATAGTTCCTATTCATCGTTCATCGTTCGTTCATAGTTCCTATTCATCGTTCATAGTTCCTATTCATCGTTCATTGTTCGTTCATACGAACTATTCACCATCACTATTCACCATTACTATTCATCGTTACTATTCACCGACTCTATCACCATCGTTTCTATTCGTTGTTACTATTCATCATCGTTACTATTTATCATCGTTACTACTCATCGATGATATCTATAGTAACTTTTTCGTCGTCACTATTCATCATTACTATTCATCGTTACTATTCATCGATTAGCCGATCACCCCAAATTTCAACTACTCATACATCATGCTGTCCAGTCCACCTAAGACAAGCCAGACCCATATTCAAGTCATACGAACTCCGGTGACTGTGATTTTCCTTCCAGTGGGAACTTCCCATCTGGTCACCCATCCCAGGTTTCTCTAAGTTGAGCACGCTTAACTTTGAGATTCCTTCGAACCAGGCTCCCAAACTCAGATTCCAATAATTCTCGTTTCTAAATTCTTATCAAACTATTCCCTATCCAACCATGTCATCCCTTAAGCATGGTCCATATTCCAGAAAACTCCCAAAATACTCTTGTCCCATATTCTGCCTATAACTCTCCTATTCATACTAAGTCAGACGATTCATTCGTCACTATTCTCACCAACAGTGAACTTCACTGTGCTACACCACATACACCCAGCTATAAATACACCCAGCTACCCTCTCCCTCTCCACACACACTCAACACCCTCAGCCAAGGCAAACACCCCACCCACTCAGTTACTCTGCTCTGTCGGCTACACACATAGTGTCGCTTCGCCTCCAGTCCCCCCTCCTGGTAAGCACCTCCGCTCCACCACTAGTAATATCACAACACCACATGACACAGATTCTACTCAAGACTCTACCCATCCATATATCACTATTATGACCACTATACTAAATATTTGTTGGTATACTTGCTTGTTTGTATGTTTGCTTATTCATGTTGCATAGTTATCGGAGCGTTCGTGCCGTCTCGTGGAGGCCAGATCTGCAAGTCTACACCAGGCGGTGGAGCTAGAAGCCAGTTCCGCGAGCTCTCCTTCCCCCTTCGCCGGATAAGTACGGCAAGCTCACTGGATCCCTTTGATGCATAAATTACCTATGATTTTTCAACAACAACCCTCAGCCTGTTATTTTATGCATGATATGATTTTGAGACAAGTTATTATGGCCACCCAGCCGCTTGCCGCAATCAATCCCTGATATATATGTTCCAAATGATTTGAGAACAGGTGTGAGTTTTCAAAAGGAAATGCTTTTCAAAATGTGTATGATGAAGGGTTTTCACCCTTATCACCTTGTGAGTGGGATAATCAGGGACTCCCTGGTTTAGGGGAGGGCCTAAGGTGTTGGCTCAGCTGGTTTAGGCGTGCGCAGAAGGATTGTCCCCTCATATAAGGACCGGTTTGTCATCTTCACTACCTGTACTCTTTAATAGTACAACCACTCGAGACTGTGTGGGCAGTCACTCAATCTGAACTCGTGCGGTCCGACCCCAGGGTTATGAAGGCTGGGGAGCACCGGGAGGATAAGGAGGGGGAAAGTTTTGTCCGGTTTGGACATGGTGGTGGCCTGACTCCTTCCGGATAACCGTTAAGGTTAGGACGTGCGGGGAAAGAAAGAGATTCGGATTCGGGTCTCACTAGCTATGAGATCGCAGAGCCGGACTAGTGGGTAAAGTGTACACCTCTGCGCAGAGTTCAAACCTATTCGAATAGTCTGTGTCCACAGGAATGGACGAGTCTGGTGTGGTATGGCAATTAGTGTTTTGTTTTCAAAAAAAGAGGTGCTTTTGAGAAAAGTGGTTTTTAAAAGGTTCGGCGGTTGAGCCGTGAGCTATGGTGGACGGGAAGTCCAGTAGCTGCTTTTGAAATTGAAAACCAGTGGGAAACTGCTGAGATACCTCGATGGTTTAGTCCAGGGGATTTTGTTCTAATATTGAAAAACTTCCTGCTTCTTTTGGAGAGGATGCTCTTTGCAAAATACAAAATGTTTTTAAAAAACAACCCTGCATAAAATATTGCTGTTTCTGCAAATATCCTGAGCTCCACATATTCCATGCATTATATCTGATTTCCCCATTCCGCGGGTGAAGGTGGGCTGTTGAGTACGTTTGTACTCACCCTTGCTTATTTGTTGTTTTTCAGAAAAAGGAGATCGGGTAAGAGTTACGACTGTTCCCAACCTTGCCTGTGGCTGTTGGACCGCTGATTTGCTTCGCTGCGTATATCGGGCTGCTTTAGCCCCACTCTGATGATATGTCCCGAGTTGTGGACCAACTCTTAAAGTTGTTCGCCACCTTTATAGGTTTGTATCATTTAAGCAGATCTATAATCATCTGATGTATAAATGTGTTTACTAGCCTCCTGGGACTAGTAATTGTATCACATTTGAGTCCCAGAGAATCAGGACGCTTAACTAGTGAAGCCGTGAAGCTTCTCCAAGCTTGAGCCGAGGCATTGCCTCACCGGAGAGGCGGTTTCACCCTCGCCGGACTTCGGTCTTTCGCCGCCGCGCGTGGACCGAGCTAACCAGTGAGTCTTCTTCCAATTCCTTGCACCCACATCTTCCCTAGCATCCCGTGAAGCTCTCTGACCCGTTCAATTGATCTATCGTGCCGTGAGTAGGCCGGATTCCTCGCCGCCGATGAGCATCTCCGCCTGCACACGTGGACCGACCGACTCCAACCATCCCCGACGGCGACCCGCACATCGCCGTGATCCTCGAGACCTCCCCTACGTCCTCGACCACCTCACCGGAGCATCCTCGCCGCCGGTAAGTCCCTCCGCCACTTTCTTCCTCCGCGACCACTGTTCCATTAGGGAAGGACCACAAGTTTGATTTCCAGAAACCCTAGGGGGTTTTCTGCAGAGCCGTAGACTCAGATGAATAGTGCCCCGGGGACCTGTCTGTAATTCCTTTAAAATCTTTCGCCAGGGACCCCAGCGCAAAACTGCTTTTCTTTAAACCATTTTCGATTTAATCTTTTATTATTCAGCAGAAGACTTAGGAAATTCATAACTCGAGAAATACTTAACTAAAATTTATCAAACCAATTTTGTTGAATCCTAAATATTATGGACTATAAATTAAAAATGCTAAACCCCATGCTTCTGTTCTAATTTTTAGAGTTTGGAATTAAATACAGAAACTAACCAAACCTTGTTTAATTAAAGAAAATTAGTTATGCTTCTGTGCTAAACTTAAGAAAATTTGTAGTTGTTCAAACCTCAATTAGACACTGTTTAAAAATAGTGGGAACCCTAGTATTGAAAATTTAAGTAGGGATATCTATTAAAAGCCATTTGTACCCAAAACTTAAGAAAATCAGAAAGGCATTAAAAAATAATGAACAGTAAGTGCAATTATTTTTCCTAGCCTACTTAAGTAACAGAAAAGCTAGAAAAAATAAAAAGACCACTAGTTTAGAACAGAATTAAAGTGAAATGTTTTATTTAGCATTATTCCAACTAGAAAACAATTATTAAAATTATAAAAACAAATCCAATATTGTTAATAAAAATCCAGTGGACTTGTAACCACTAGAACCCCACTACAAAAATGATAAGCACCCCAGCCCATCATTTTAAGTAGGGTAAACAAATAAAACTTGATATTGGGTCCTATTTCAAGTAAATCATGAGCAACCCAAAAATAGTGCAATAATGGGCAAATAAAATTGTACTAAACCAATGATAAGATAAGCCACCAGAGAAAAATGAAAATCCATTTGAAAGATGTAGAAAGATAACTTTTGCCAACACTTCATGAAAAAGGCCATTTAATCCAAATAATTCCTACCCCTTTTCCTTAAGCAAAAAGATGCCAAACTTCCGAATGATTGCTCTTGCACAAAATGGAAACTAGGAAAAATCAAAAATCTGTTGTTTGATATTTTTCAAATATAGTGGTAGTAGAAAGCACCCCTTTGGCTAGAAACTTTGTAAAATCATAAAAAATAACTAGTAAGTATTAAAGGCTAGAAATTTGTGCAAGGACATGTTATAACATCTAGATGCCAGAAAAAATATGTCTTAAGGAATAACCTTCTGTAAAATGGTAGTTGTAGTTGAAACCACCCCTTCTGCCCTAATATTTAATAATTTTATCCAGAAAGAACTACTTACTTGTTAAACCCCAAATTTTGAGACAGAAGATTATACACCAGTAAGAAGCCACTGTAATTTTTGCAGAAGTTTTGGAAATTTATTAATATAACTTATAGTTCAAACCCACCTTAAAAGCATAACGAAAGTAAGAAAAAGAAAAGGAAAATGATAAACCTCGCTCCAATAAGTCTAGAAATCTTATTAAATTCTCACTAAGACATTAAAAGAAAATCAGTGGAACACCAAAATAAACTTACCACTTAATTTAAGTCAGCTTGACCCTAATTTGCTAAGTATACAACAAGAATCTCTTGTAGCAAGATTAAACTCTACCTGATTTAAGTGGATTAGTCTCCATCAAGGTTTAATTACTAAACTGCATATCATATCATGCATATATCTTACTCAGTGCATCCATTAGACTGCAATCTCGCTGACGGAGAGTACGTGCTCATCCCCGAGCAAGGAGTTGTCCACGAGGAAGACCAGGAGCAAGCTCTCGAGACTGTCACTGAGGATCTCCCCGCAGCCCCAGCTATTGAAGGAAAGCCCCGGTTTTATGCATAACCTATTTATATATGCTACTTTACTACAATTAATGTTTGTAGGCTTGTAATGTGCACTTAAGTGTAGGAATTGCTTGAAACCTATAGTTGCATGAACTTAGGATTCCTCTTTGAGATGAATACTAGTATGCTAGGTCGAGTAGCTGCTTGCTAAACAGGATCTCGGTAGAAGTCGAGTGATTTTTCTAGCACTCGTGCGAGGTCAGGAAATTGATTGTATTCATCTTGATAACGGGATCTATGATGGTCTATGGACGGGATCCAGGGAGGATGCCTTGTCCATGAGATGGGAAAATGAATTAAGGATTAATGTGTGGATACTTGAGTCAAGCGTTTGAACATACTAAACACATGTCGAGAAATATGGTAACCGGTAAACCTTGTACCTGAGTGAAGCCGGGCGCGGACTTTTCCCCTCACTCGTCCTGAGACTCAGTCTCCCATGCTAGCTATGGTGGGTACAAGTGCGGCCACTGCACGGCGGCAGCCGGGGTCAGTGGAGCATTGTATGCCAAGGCGGTGAGCCCTAGCCGCGAACGGGGAATCGATGGGGACGGTTGATGTGTGTGGACGGAGTGCCTCGCCACGTCGTGTGTTTAGGTTTACCTTGCAAGGATAAAACTCCATTCGAATCTTCTGCTTCTCGCAGCTAATGAGACAGTTTGACCCCTTGTACTACATTGAGTAAGAAGTGAAATGAGGTTTACATGAGATAACTGTTGTTTGCATTAAATGCTTGTTACCATGTATGCTTAGAAGGAGCAAACTTAGCTAAAGGTAATGATACTAGAATTTGAAAAGCTAAGAATTGATTTTAGAAACAGCTAGTGCTTTTGGCAAACCAAACCCCTCAGCCAAACAGCTGCATGGTCTAGAGGTAGAGGAGTAGATTCCTCACACCGGGTAAGTCTAGCTGAGTATTAGTATACTCAGCCTTGCTTGTGGCATCATTTTTGCAGGTACGCTTCAGGACATGGTTGACGGTGTGACTTGGCCTACCACCCTGCCACCGGGTTGGATGGTCGAGTGGGATGCTGCTCCAGCAGGAGAGGAGCAAGAGGAGTAGTGGGATAGGCTTTGCCCGATTCCTCTCTACCGATGATATCGATTATCCGCTGCATTTTATTTTGTGAACTTTTATTAGCTACTTGAAAAACTCTGATTTATGTAATAACTCCAGTACTTTAAATTGAGGTTTCCTGCTTTATTGTATTTCTTCTGTGACTCACCATCGAGTGGGTTTGTGGTATTTGATCCTAGTTAAGTGGCTTTATCAGACTAGATCTGAGGGACTGACGGGTTATTCCGATTTAAGTGTGTTACGGCCCCCGAGGCGTGACTTAGGCACTTAAGCTGGAATAATTCGAGCGATTCTGCCACAGCTGGTATCGGAGCAAATACCACCATAGAGAAGGACAATAAACCATGAATACCAATTTTCAAAAGCTAAAACTTGCTTAGAAACTGATAAGAATCGTCAAGACTAGACCGCTAGACCTAGGACGAAAGGCCTTAGGAACAGAGGGAGAAATATGTGGCTAAGTAAGTAGGCCCTATGGGCCAGTACTTAGATTTTTAAAGGATGACCTAGGAGCACCCTTTGATTCGGAGATGAGACGTTATTTTTAGCATGCATGCATGATAAAATTAAAGGGGTTAAGAACTAAAGAAGTAAAATTTGAGCTAACCCGTTTTCTTTTAAAACCGTCTGGGCTCTTTTATTTTTCTTCCTTCCACCATAATCTTTACATCTGATGCCCTTCCGCAGATGAATTCACCCACCCCTGCTAGCGGAGGAGACACTCGTTTCAGCACTGACTTCCTCTCTCACGATGGCTTATCTTCCATCTTGTGGGAAGTGCTTAACTTCGCCGGTTATCCCACGCCCCCTTTGTACACTGTGCAATTGTATGAGGAGCATCGGGTACCTCGTTGTCGGGGTCTGGCTGACTTTGGAGGCTCATCCCCTTCAGCCGGGTTGGCGTTCGCTTGACTCCGAGACGATTGGATTTAGGACGGACGACACCACTGAAGCGGCGGCCATGAAGACCCTGACGATGTTCTGTGGCTACCATCCCCTGGAGATGGTGATGCACCCCTTAGGACTCTTCCCTGCTGAGAAGAAGGATGACCCCATGTGGTGTAACCGCGTGAGCCATGTGAAAGATGTGTAGGCAATGTATCCTGACTTGGTTGGGAGGGTTACTGTTCAGTGCATGAGTGCGTTGTACCGCCTCTAGGCCCTATAGAGCGACGCTATGACACATCTTGCTAACATCGCCCAAACCACCAAGCTCACCCTCGACAGTCGAGAAGATTTTGTGGTCGACTTGTCCTCCAAGTTGGTGGAGAAGGATCTACAGGTGGAAAGGCTGAGCCAGCGCATTACCACCTTGGAGCAGCAGGTGGAGATTCGAGACAACACTATTGATGTCTTGGAGAACCAGCTCCATGATGTGCAGAGGGAACTCGAAGAAGCCAATGACCACTTTGACATGCACCACTTGGAGATGGAGGCCAATGAGGCCGGAAGCAAGGGAGAAGAGGCTCCTGAGGAGTTAGGACCAGCCCCTGGTGCCAATGGGACTACCTCCGTGATGCCCCCTTCACCCGCATCCAGTGTCGCTTCCACCGCTCAGGGTTGATCAGTCGCTTTGACGTTTTAGGCGGATAGAAACCTACGTGAGCTTAGTAATGACAGATTTTGGACTAGGCTTACGGGTACTTTCCCCTAATTGTTGTAAACCTTGAGAACTTTTGAAATCTGTGGGATGTTTGTAACCATGTTATCTTCATTTCGAACTTAATATTATGATTATGGCAATTTTCTTCCATATGAAGTAATAGCATGTCGTTCGAACTAGTGAATTGAGATAACACTGGCGACAATCTCTGTTTTAAGATGGCAGCTAGGCAACGTCGTGGGCATAACGAGCAGGTTCCCCCGCCACCTCCTCCAGCTCCCACAGTGCAGGAGCTTATGGCCCAGCAGAATGAGATTCTGCGACAGCTCTTGCAGCGCCCGCCCCACCCCCAGCAGCATGGTGGAGGCCAGCAGCAGCGACCTCCAGCAGCGGCAACCTACCAGGAATTCCTGAGTATGCAGCCACCCCTGTTCACCAAGGCAGAGGATCCGTTGGACGCCGACGTGTGGCTCCGCGTCATTGAGTCCAAGTTTCCCCTCCTCACGGGAGACTGCCCTGATGATGCCAAGGCTCGCTTCGCCGCACAGCAGCTTCGTGGCCCTGCTCGGACTTGGTGGGACCACTTCTGTGCTATGCTACCCGCTGATCGTGAAGTGTCTTGGGAGGAATTCAAGACTGCTTTCAGAGGGCACCATATCCTAGCTGGAATTCTTGATCGAAAGTTGAATGAATTTCTGGCACTCAATCAAGGAACCCGCACGATATTGCAGTACGCTTAGGCCTTCAATGACCTGTGCTAGTATGCAGGATATCATGCTGATTCTGACGAGAAGAAGAGAGACCGCTTCCGCAGGGGTCTCAACACCAAGCTGCGAGAACGTCTCAACACTGTCCGGGCTGATAGCTTCAATGAGTTGGTCAACCTGGCCATCTCCCAGGAGGACTGTATTGTAGCTCACCGGGCAGAGAAGAAGAGGAAGGCACCAATGGCAGCACCATCCGCTCAGGCCCAGAGGTTCAGGATTGTTTCTCACAATCAGAGCAGGGGATTTCAGCAGCAGGCAGGCACATGGGTGGTCAGGCCACCTCAGCAGCAGCTGGCACCCAACCGCTTTCCAGCTCCCGCCCCAAGGAACAATCAGCCTCAGCAGCAGTAGTTCCACCAGGGCAATGGGAACAAGTGTTTCACTTGTGGCAATGTGGGCCACTATGCCAAGAACTGCCCCAAAAATCAGCAAAGGCAGATGCCAGCGCCAAATCAAGACAAGGGAAAAAAGCAGAAGGTGCAAGTCAGACAAGGGAAGCTCAACTTCACTGCTCTAGAAGAGTTACCTAAGGGAGCCCCCATCATGACTGGTACCTTTTCAGTTTTAAATCAAGCTGTTTTAATTCTGTTTGATTCTGGTGCATCTCATAGTTTCATTAGCCAGAAGTTCAGTGCTAAATGTCAACTGCCCTTCTGTCATACAAAAGAGCCCTTCATGATAACCACACCTGGGGGTAAAATTTCAACCAACCAATTAATCCGAAGTGTGCCTATCTCCATGGGAAGTAAAATCTTCAAAACCGCACTCCTAATTCTGGGATTAGAGGGTATGGACATCATTCTGGGAGCCGACTGGATGACTCATCATCAAGTAGTGATGGATGTAGCTGCCAGAGCTCTGGAGATTCGTTCCACTACCTCTGAAGACCTAGTGTTATATCTACCTAGCCAAGATTCGACCCGATCATGTGCTTTTGCTATGATGGAGTCACTTGTGAAGAAGATTCTCATGGTCTGTGAGTATGCAGATGTTTTTCCTGATGAATTGCTAGGAATGCCACCCGACCGGGACATTGAATTTGCCATCGAGTTGCAACCGGGAACAACACCCATTTCCAAGAGGACTTACCGAATGCCACCCGCCGAGTTGGAAGAATTGAAGAAGCAATTGCAAGAGTTGCTGGACAAGGGATTTATTTGCCCAAGTACTTCGCCTTGGGGATGTCCAGCCCTGTTTGTGAAGAAGAAGGATGAAAGCTTGAGGCTGTGTATAGATTACCGTCCTCTTAATGCGGTGACTATTAAGAACAAATATCCTTTGCCTCGTATTGATGTTCTATTTGACCAGTTGGTCGGAGCCAAAGTGTTTTCCAAGATAGACCTTCGCTCCGGCTACCATCAGATCAAGATACGAGCAAGCGATATTCCGAAGACGGCTTTCTCAACCAGATATGGGCTATATGAATTTTTGGTGATGTCTTTCGGGCTGACTAATGCACCAGCATATTTTATGTATCTGATGAATTCTGTTTTCATGCCTAAATTGGACAAATTCGTAGTGGTTTTCATCAATGATATCTTGGTGTACTCAAAGAACAAAGAAGAACATGTCGGGCATTTGCATGTAGTGCTTCAACGTCTACGAGAGCACCACCTTTATGCCAAGTTGTCAAAATGTGATTTTTGGCTAAAGGAGATCAAATTCTTGGGTCACACTATTTCTCAGGCAGGCATAGCTGTTGATCCTGATAAAGTGCAAGAGGTGATGAACTGGAAGCCACCAACGACGGTCCGTCAGATTCGGAGTTTTCTGGGATTAGCCGGTTACTACCGAAGATTCATTCCGGATTTCTCTCGAATTGCGAAGCCCATAACTGAGCTGTTGAAGAAAGAAGCCAAGTTTGTTTGGGGTCAGAAGTGTGAAGATGCCTTTCACGCATTGAGGCAACATCTGACCACAGCACCAGTGCTAGCGCAACCCGACAACAGCAAGCCATTCGATGTGTACTGTGATGCCTCGGGCACTGGACTGGGTTGTGTCTTGATGCAAGACAACCGAGTCATTGCTTATGCATCAAGAGCACTCAGGCCTCATGGCCAAAATTATCCTACTCATGACCTACAGTTGGCAGCAGTGGTTCATGCATTAAAAATGTGGAGGCACTATTTGATGGGAACCCACTGCAACATCTTCACTGATCATAAGAGCCTTAAGTATATCTTTACTCAGGCTGATCTCAACATGAGGTAGAGAAGATGGCTAGAGCTGATCAAGGATTATGACCTAGAGGTACATTATCACCCAGGAAAGGCCAATGTGGTAGCAGATGCCTTGAGTCGGAAGTTGTAGTGCAATTGTGTTCTGATGGATTCTCGTATTGACACCTTGTGTGATGAGTTGTGCAAAATGCAGATTGAAGTGATTACTTCTGGTGCTTTGTCTCACCTTTCCGTTGAGCTAGCTTTGCAAGACCAGATCATCATGGCACAACTCAGTGACAAGGGAGTGCAGATTATCAAGGAGAACCTCCATCAGAAGGTCGAGAAGTATAAATGTTTCTGCCAAGATGGAAAGGGTATATTGTGGTTTGAAAGCAGATTGGTGGTTCCTAAAAATGGGGATCTAAAGAAGAAAATCTTGGATGAGGCCCATCTCTCCAAATTTTCCATGCATCCAGGGAGCACCAAAATGTACCATGATCTGAAGCCCTTGTATTGGTGGACCAGGATTGTTGGGGACTTGTTCTCAAATGCTTCGAATTAAGAACAAGGCAACACAGAAAATGTTAAGTGTTAAAGTCCTTCGTCCTCCACCACATTATATCCCTTCGGGATATAAAGCATTTCGGACGAAGGTTACGAAGGACGTACCTTCGTAAGCATAATAATGAAGGACGAAGTATTCATATAAATCATAAGATATGAAATAAACATATAAATGTCATCATAGAATCATCTTCATTTTTATTATCATGAACAAATATAAATGACTTCAAATTACAAATGTACCTTCGATCCTGAAGAAGGCAAAAACACAAGTGTGATGCGAAGGCAAATGACAGGTTCGCGTGAACAGTACAAGGGTACTGTTCATCTATTTATAGACACAGGACGCAGCCTGTGACGAATTACAATTATGCCCCTTACAAAAGTTTACAACATTAACTCAGACCTCTATGGATAAAAAGGTCATTCTATCTTTACGTCGGTTTGTAACGCCGAAGCTTCATAAAAAGGAACCTTCGGCCATCTCCTGGGGGCAATTTCAGCCGAAGCTGCTTCTTCGCGTAAGACCTTCGGCGCAACGAAGCATGGCCCCAACAGTAGCCCCTTTCGCGGCGCTAGATCGTTTTTCGTAACGAGCTTGATCCGTGAAAAAATCCTCTCAAGCTTCGGGAAGCCGAAGGTCCAAAAAACACCTTCCCTGAGCTCGTTGCCGAGAAACGATTCAACTCCCGAGCTCGTGTCGGTCCCACCTTGCAGAGTTACTGTTTGATCTTTGCGGTCCACTGCTCAGCGAGTACAAGTGACTGCCCGCCTGGTGTAAAAATCCTGCCGCTTCGCCTTCTTACCTGCAGCACTATATAAACAGACGAGTAGGTGCGAAGTTACCACAGCATTCATTGCTATTTGCACTGTTTCGCTGCCAAAATTTTTAACCATAGCCGAAGCTTGATTCTCAGAATCTAACGAAGGTCCATCTCGAAGTCTGCTTCGTCAAAGAGGAAAGCTTCGGAAAAAAGGAAAAAGAAAAAAGTGTTTTAACTTCCCCAAACTTAGAATCAAATGGCCAGGGTACGATCTACTGCCAGAGTTGCACGTGATGGAGACGAAGCCGAAGGTTCGAATACTGTGCCCATCTCCGAAGCGATGCAGCGTTCCGGACTGGTGACTGCGGAAGAAATGCCTGCTGCCGAAGCAAACCCGACAACTGCCGAAGGAGAAGGGAACATTGAAGAAACCGACTCCGAAGATGACTACCGCATTGCCATGCCCAGCAAACCCAGCCACCTAGACTTCGGAAAATCGACTGTTTCAAATGTTGATCTCGCCAAGATGGTGAAAGCAGGTTTTTTCAGTGAAGATCAGAAGAAGCTACTTCGCTTCGGGGGAGAAGAGATCACCCCGAAGCCAGAGAAGGACGAGATTGTCATCTTCAAGAGCTTTTTAAAGGCTGGGCTAAGATTCCCTGTTCACGAGATTGTTGCGGAGATATTGAAGAGGTTTGGTATCTACTTTCACCAGTTAACTCCTAACGCTATCGTTAGGCTTAGCGTTTATATTTGGGCCCTCCGAAGCCAAGCAGTGGAGCCATTTGCCGACAGTTTCTGTCGAGTTCATGAGTTGCATTATCAAACAAAGGCCAGAAAAGATGGGCTTCATGAAAACTTCGGTTGCTACAATTTTGCCTACCGGAAAACTGCAAAGTTTCCTGTAATCAGCTACCGAAGCAAATGGCCGGCCGGCTGGAAATCAGAATGGTTCTATGTCAAGGTTGATGAGGACAAGGAGAAGCTTGTGCAAAGTCCACTCGAGCTGATCTTCGGAGAAACCCGACCCCACTGCAACATGACACCAGAGGGTCAAACTCAACAGGCAATGGATGAATTCAGAATTATTGCAGAGCATATTGGTACCAGGGATCTGGTTCAAGAATTCTTGGCATTCAGAGTCTTCCCTACTCTGAAAGAATGGGAAATGCCAAAGTTAAAGGGGGAGAAGAAGGAGGGGGAACTTGTCCGGCTTCCTTATCACTTCAAATTCAAGAAATACTTTAAGAAGCCCTGCCAAGAGTGGCTGGACACAGTTGAGGTGATGTGTAATGAAATTCTTGGAAATTATTCGAAAAAAGAAGATCAACTGATGACAGCGGCCTTCGGCACCCGTCCGAAGCGAAGGCTGAACCGAGTGCTTGATGCCCTGGGCTTCGAGTATCCTGACTATGCACAGCTGAACAAGGGTGCTGAGGGCCAGAAAAGAAAAAGAACGGCCGAAGCTTTAAAAAAGGATGAAGAAAAACCCCCAAAAGAGAAGAAGATTCCCAAGAGAAAAATATCAACTCCAAAGCGAAAACTATCCGATGAAGAAGGGACCCCCACACCACCTTCTACCAGCGATGTGGAGGAAATTCTAAAGGTAATGACTGAACCCATGCCCACGAAGCTAAGTCCATTAGGGCCTCGACTGACGAAGCTTTTTCAAAAGGTGGCAGAGCCGGAAAAAACGAAGATAACCAAAGCAAAAAGGCAAAGAATTATTGCCGTAACAGAAGTTATTGACAAAACGCCACCGAGAGCATCAATTCAGAAAACAGCAGCTGCTGAAGACACAACAAACGTCGAAGTCGCACCTTCGGAGGTCGCGGCTACCGAAGCCGCTACAGCCGAAGATGTGAACTTAGAGACTACCATTGAGAACATCGACAAAATTTTGGAAGACATGGCTGCAGAAGAAGCTGCCGCTGCTGCTGAAAAAGCCATGGCCGCAGTGCCTGAGAAGGGGAAAGAAATAGCCAAAGAGGCTTCGGACGACGAAGCCTACACATTTCAAAATTTAATTGGGCAAAAACTTTCGAAGGACGAAATAGAAGAGCTTAAAGACTATGCCAAATCTTGCGGATACAGGCCAGGAGCTCTTCTATTCGGAGGTGTGGACGATGAAAAATTAGGCTGCATTCGAGACCAAACCGGAGCTAAGGTCATCGGTACTCTATCAAAGAGTATCGGTTTTCCGAAGCTAGAGACAGATATCAGCCGCTACCGACGACAACATATCGTCGGCAGCTTATTTTATTCCAATTTCAAGGTAAACAACCTTTTCTCTGGTCTTTATTGCTTTGAATAATGAAAATGTTACTAACGAAAGTTGTTTTTGTGCAGAGCATGCTACTGAGCAAAGCTCTGAAGATGCAGCAGGATTTGGAGGACAAAAAACACGAAGCTATAATTGGAAATTTAGAGAGCAAGATAAAAGAACAATCAGCTATTATTGAAAAGAAAGACTTCGAGCTTCAATCAACCGAAGGCTTGTTGGCAGAGACCGAAGCTAAAATATCAGAATTGAATTCGAAGCTTATTGGTCAATCAAAACAGTTTGAACAAGAAAAGCTAGAGCTTAATTCTAAACTTGAAGCCAAAGTCCAAGCCAACTCAAATTTGAAGAAATCATTAACAAGCCTTCAGGATAAATGTTTGAAATTTAGCAACAATTGTATCCAACAATTAAAGAAGATCTTTTACTCAGTTGGAGCCAGCAGCGGGAAGTTTACCCCTTCGGATGAAAATTTACCAAAAGCCTTCGATCATATCGAAGCTGAAATTGAAGAACTTGACGAAGTTATAGCCGGGCACGGTGACTTCTGTGCCTGGGTAGCCTCTCGGGGTACCGCTGCAGCATTCCTGAAGGCTGGCTGCGAACATGGAAAGATTATCAACAGGCCCAACTTCACCCTGTCTCCATCAATCCTGGACGATATACCTGACCTCGCCCGAAGCATCTCAAATAGATTTATAAAAATGATATGGACAAAAGGCGGGCGGGAGAAGGCTGGAGACGAAGCTCGAAGTCATCTTGAACCAGTAAGAAATCATACTTTGTACTTACCTTCTCCTTCACACTTGATTTTTACTCTGGATACCTGGATTCATGTAGGATGACGAAGCTGAAGGTGATTAAAGAATATGCCGCCGAAGCGGAAGCCTGAAGAAGTTTAGTAGGAGTAGGCTAGGAAATACTCAGGAAAATTTGTAACAACTTTTTGTAAATACAATTAAACCGTTCTCAAGGAACTTTGTACATACCTTGTAATATATTCTTACCCCTTTATTGAGACGCTTTGATGTGGACGAAATCAGTTTTTTGAGCCGAAGGCGAAAAAACACCTTCCCTTCTTTTCGTACACAACGAAGCATAAAAGACCGCTTCTTCTTTTTGCCGAAGCTTTGCTTTTTTGTACATAACAAAACATAAAAGACTACTTCTTCTTTCTGCCGAAGCTTTTCTTTTTTGTACATAACAAAACATAAAAGACTACTTCTTCTTTCTGCCGAAGCTTTTCTTTTTTGTACACCCCAAAACATAAAAAACCACTTCTTCCTTTTGCCGAAGCAACCACTTAAGAACACAGATGCTATGAATGAATGCTTATGAATGCAAATGCTATGATGTAATGTGTTGTGCGAATGAATGTCCAAAACATATAACCGAAGCCACACTCAACCATTATTTCCTTAGAATCAACCACACATCAGCTCTGCATTCCCTTAGGAACGACTTTGGAGCTTCTTCGTCTTTTACTTAGACGGTATAAACTCTGCATTCCCTTAGGAACGTCTTTGGAGTTTCTTCGCCTTTTACTTAGGCGGTATAAGCTCTGCATTCCCTTAGGAACGTCTTTGGAGCTTCTTCGCCTTTTACTTTCGGCGGAACCAGCGTTGACTTTTCGCTGTGAGCTCTGCATCCCCTTAGGGACGTCTTTGGAGCTTCTTCTCTTCTTTTTTTTTAGTTTCGGCACTCGATGGTGCGTTCTCAGCTGTTACATTTACATTCTTTGGGGGATTTTGCTCTTATAAGACTAAAAAGGAAATTACAGATGATGGCCCCATTAAAAACCTTTCTCCCCCTTTAGAAAGGAAAAGGGTGCCATGAAAAAGAAAAGAAAAAACATAAAAAATTACATCAAGTTATACATAGTATCGCCGAAGCTCATCCGCATTCCAAGATCTTGGAATTTCGTTGCCATCCATGTCCTTCAACCTGTACGATCCAGGCCTTGACGAAGATACTACTAAGAATGGTCCCTCCCATTTCAACTGTAGCTTGCCCACTGTATCTGGGTTAGCCACTCTCCGAAGCACCAAGTGTCCCGGCTCAATATTTTTTAGCCGGACCTTTCTATCTCGCCATTTAACTGTTTCAGCCTGGTATTTATTGATATTCTCCACGGCCTGAAGCCTGATCCCTTCTAAAGCATCTTTTTCCACAAGGCAAGCATCTTCGGGATCTGATTCTGCCGAAGCTACTACTCTTATTGATCCAGCTTTGGCTTCTTCCGGAGTTATTGCTTCGTCACCGAATAATAACTTGAATGGGGTAAAGCCTGTAGACCTTGATGCTGTTGTATTGTGGCCCCACACCACTTTGGTTAACTGGTCTGGCCACTTTCCCCTGGGTTGATTGAAGATTAACTTCATTATTCCTGTCATTATAATGCCGTTGGCCCTTTCAACAAGCCCATTCGACTCCGGATGCCTGACTGATGCAAAATGGATCTTCGTTCCAATTTGATCACAGAAATTCCTGAAAGCTTCGGAGTCGAACTGCGTTCCATTATCTACAGTGATGACCTTCGGTACTCCGAAGCGACAGACAATGTTCTGCCAGAAAAACTTTTGGACAGTGGCCGAAGTTATTGTGGCTAATGGCTTCGCCTCAATCCATTTGGAAAAATACTCCACAGCTACTATAACATATTTTAGATTCCCTTGGGCCGGTGGTAATGGACCCAACAAGTCAAGGCCCCACCTTTGCAATGGCCAGATGGGTTGTATCAGCTGTGTCAAAGACGAAGGTTGCTTTTGATCTCTTGCGCATTTTTGACAACCTTCGCACTTTTGAACTAACTCCGCTGCATCCGAAGCTGCCTTCGGCCAATAAAATCCTTGGCGGAACACTTTTCCAAGTAACGGCCTGGATCCGATGTGGGATCCACACAGGCCTGCATGTATCTCTTTCATCAACTCTATACCTTCGGCTCTAGATAAGCACTTGAGCAGCGGAGCGCAAACTCCATGTTTGTATAATTCCCCTTCTATCATGACATACGGACGAGCTCTTGCCTCTATTCTTTTATTGTAAGCTTCGTCATCTGAAAGGAACTTACCCTGAAGGTAAGAGATTATTTCAGTTCTCCAATCTTCGCTGTAAACAGGAGATATGTTGAGGACTGCTCTTTCAAGGAGCTCCACTGAAGGTGCCTTTATTGTTTCGAAGAACACATCCGAAGGTAACGGCAGCCCCTGTGCTGCAGACTTGGCTAGCAAATCAGCATGCTCATTTTGTCCTCGAGGGATATTCTTGACAGAGAATCCTTCGAAGGAGGCTTCGATCCTTCGGACCGTATCTAGATATTTTTCAAGCTTCGGATCTTTAGCCTTGCAACTTTTGTCAACATGACCCGAAACCACCTGGGAATCAGTTTTAAGAATTGCCCTTCTGATTCCCATTGCCTTTAATTTCCGAAGGCCCAGAAGCAGGGCTTCGTACTCAGCAATATTGTTTGTACAGCTGAAATCAAGTCTTGCTGCATAACAGGTTTTGACCTTGGATGGTGAAACCAACACAGCAGCTGCACCTGCTCCGAAGATTCCCCAAGAGCCATCACAAAACACTATCCACACTTCGGCATCTTTATTTGCTTCTTCATCCTGAGCCCCTGGCGTCCAGTCGGCAATGAAATCTGCCAATGCTTGAGACTGGATCGAGGATCTATGCACATAATCAATGTAAAATTCGTTGAGCTCTGCAGCCCATTTCCAAATCTGTCCAGTAGCTTCTCTATTTCTCATTATATCCTTCAACGGCTGCGAAGAAGGAACAATAATATTGTATGCCTGGAAATAATGCCGAAGCTTCCTGGATGCCATTAAAACGGCATATAATACCTTCTCCAGCTCTGTATAATTTTTCTTTGAGACACTAAGGACCTCAGATACAAAATACACTGGAACTTGCTTCTTGAGTTGGCCATCAAGCTTCTCCTGGACAAGTGCCGCACTCACTGCTGAGTGCGAAGCTGCCACATATAACAACAGAGGAGCCCCTGGCGTTGGTGGAGTTAATGTTGTGAGATCTATGAAGTATTGCTTCAGCTCTTCGAAGGCTTTTTGTTGACTTGGGCCCCATTGAAAGACTTCGGCTGACTTCAGCACCTCGAAAAATGGTAAGTTTCTTTCTGCCGATCTGGATATAAATCTGTTGAGAGATGCCAGCCTTCCTGTCAATCTTTGGGCCCCCTTTCTTGTAGTTGGTGGCTCCATTCGAAGTATAGCTTCGATTTTACTTGGATTAGCTTCGATTCCCTTTGTTGAAACCAAACATCCAAGAAATTTACCCTTCTTTACTCCGAAGACACATTTTTCTGGATTCAGCTTCAGACCAGCTTGTCTGAAGCTGGCGAAGGTCTCCTGCAGATCAGCAATATGATTTTCCTGCTTCGTGCTTTTGACGATAATGTCATCAACATAGGTCAACACATTTCTGCCTATTTGAGACTGGAGAACCTTCGCAGTCATTCTGCTGAAACTTCCTCCAGCATTTTTGAGCCCCTCAGGCATCCGAAGATAGCAATATGTACCACTTGGAGTTATGAAGCTAGTCTTCGGCTCATCTTCCTTTTTCATCCAGATTTGATGATATCCTGAGTAGCAGTCCAGGAGACTCATGAGCTCTGAAGAAGCTGCTGCATCGACTAGAGAGTCTATCCTTGGCAGCGGGAATTCGTCCTTCGGACAAGCCTTGTTGAGATCTGTGAAATCGATACACATTCTCCACTTGCCATTGGCCTTCTTCACCATAACAGTGTTAGCTAGCCACTCTGGATACTTTACTTCTCTGATAACTCCCGCACTGAGGAGTCTTTTTACTTCATTGCGAGCCCCTTCGGCCTTGTCATCCGACATCTTCCGAAGCCTCTGCTTTCGGGGTCTGAAGGATGGGTCAACATTGAGCGAATGTTCAATAACATCCCGATTCACTCCACAGAGATCATTAGCCGACCATGCAAAAACATCTTTGTTGTTGAATAAAAACCTTATCAAGGTTTTCTCCTGGTCTTCAGATAATTGTGAGCCCAACAGCACCTTTTGCTCTGCTATGTCCTCACACAATAGCATGGGCTTCGGCTGATCTGCTGAAGCTGCCTTCTCCCTTCTGAATTTGTACTGTTCACAAGCTTCAGTTCCATCTACATTATGGATTGCCTTGGAGTCGGTCCAGCTTCCTTCGGCCCTTCTAGCAGCTTCCTGGCTTCCATGAATAGCGATAGGCCCTTGGTCCGAAGGTATCTTCATGCAGAGATAAGCTGGGTGGAGAATTGCTTCGAAGGCATTAAGAGTACCACGGCCAATGATAGCATTGTAAGGATACTCCATGTCAACAATATCAAACACAATTTGCTCAGTCCTTGTGTTGTTAACAAATCCGTCGGTTACCGGCATGGTAATCTTCCCAAGTGCTACGATCTGCCGCCCTCCGAAGCCACAAAGAGGGTGCGTGGCATCATGAATCTTGTCTTCGGGCTCTTGCATTTGTCTGAAGGCTTTAGCAAATATAATGTCAGCTGCACTACCTGTATCAACTAGGACATTGTGGACCAGAAATCCTTTGATCACGCAAGAGATAACCATGGCATCATTGTGAGGATAATCCTTAAGCTGAAGGTCTTCCTGAGAGAAAGTAATTGGAATGTGGGACCATTTGGACTTGATGAAGGGTCCCTGCACTCCAACATGCTGCACCCTTCTCTGAGCCTCCTTCTTCTGCTTCTTGTTAGCCGGTTCTGAGCAAGAACCGCCTGTTATCGGGAGCACCAGCTTCGAAGCCGAAGCAACTCCAGCTTGATTGTTGAACGAAGCCATCAGCTCAGAAAAGTGGAAGTGAGTTCACCGGAGGTGGGCGCCAATGTTGGGGACTTGTTCTCAAATGCTTCGAATTAAGAACAAGGCAACACAGAAAATGTTAAGTGTTAAAGTCCTTCGTCCTCCACCACATTATATCCCTTCGGGATATAAAGCATTTCGGACGAAGGTTACGAAGGACGTACCTTCGTAAGCATAATAATGAAGGACGAAGTATTCATATAAATCATAAGATATGAAATAAACATATAAATGTCATCATAGAATCATCTTCATTTTTATTATCATGAACAAATATAAATGACTTCAAATTACAAATGTACCTTCGATCCTGAAGAAGGCACGAATACAAGTGTGATGCGAAGGCAAATGACAGGTTCGCGTGAACAGTACAAGGGTACTGTTCATCTATTTATAGACACAGGACGCAGCCTGTGACGAATTACAATTATGCCCCTTACAAAAGTTTACAACATTAACTCAGACCTCTATGGATAAAAAGGTCATTCTATCTTTACGTCGGTTTGTAACGCCGAAGCTTCATAAAAAGGAACCTTCGGCCATCTCCTGGGGGCAATTTCAGCCGAAGCTGCTTCTTCGCGTAAGACCTTCGGCGCAACGAAGCATGGCCCCAACAAGGATGAAAAGGGAGATAGCCTGATATGTATCGGAATGTGACACATGCCAGAGGATAAAGGCAAGCCACTTGAAATCAGCTGGAGCTTTGCAACCTCTGTCTATACCTTCGTGGAAATGGGAGGACATCAGCATGGATTTCATTGTGGGTCTGCCCAACACCTCCCGTCATCATGATTCAATTTGGGTTATTGTGGACCGGCTAACGAAAGTGGCACATTTTCTCCCAGTGCACACCACTGATAAGGCTCAAAAGTATGCAGAGTTGTACATTGACCGGATCGTGTGTTTGCACAGATTGCCCCGGACCATTGTTTCTGACTGAGGAGCCCCATTTGTTGCCAGATTCTGGGAACAACTGCAAGAGTCCCTGGGAACCAAGCTAATCAGAAGTTCGTCTTACCACCCTCAGACTGATGGTCAGACCGAGAGGGTAAACCAAATTCTTGAAGATATGTTGAGGGCTTGTGCAATCGATTGTGGCAAGAACTTGGATAAGAACCTCTCTTTGGTAGAGTTTGCTTATAACAACAGTTATCAATCCAGCCTAAAGATGGCACCCTTTGAAGCTCTCTATGGGAGAAGATGCAGAACACCACTCAATTGGTCTCAGCCTGGAGAAAGAGAAGTTTTCGGACCTGACTTAGTGACTGAAGCCGAAAGGAAGGTCAAACTAATCATGAAGAATCTAGAAGCTGTTTAGGCCAGGCAAAAGAGTTACCATGATAAAAGAAGGAAACCTCTCCAGTTCGAGGTGGGAGATTTCGTCTATTTGAAGGTATCACCCACCAAGGGAGTGCAGAGGTTTGGAATCAAGGGCAAGTTAGCCCCTCGCTACATTGGACCTTATGAGATCATAGGGGCATGTGGACCCGTGGCATACAAGTTGAAGTTACCTCCAAAAATGCCTGCCATCCACAGTGTGTTCCATGTATCTCAGCTAAAGAAGTGTGTTCGATTGCCGACCGAGATCATAGCAGAACCAGAATTGGAGATAGAGCCAGATCTATCATACCAAGAGTACCCTTCCAAGATTCTGGATTTCAAAGAAAGATCAACTCGGGCTAAATCGATCAAGATGTATAAGGTCCAGTGGAGCAATCACTCAGAGGAAGAGGCTACTTAGGAGACTGAGGAATTCTTGCGATCCAACTTCCCCGATTGCCTACCTAAGGAAATTGGTACGTATTCATGCCCAACCCCTCCTCCTGCCCTTCGAATCTAAATTTAGGTAATATAATCTTGAATTGGAAAGAATAAGCTATAAAACAAAATTCAAAAGGGCTTCCTTCTTAAGTTGCAAAGAGAATGACATTCGAAGAGCAGTTTGCCTTAATAATTAAAGCATCCACTTCAAGTAAGTCTCACCCTTCGCTTCACCCCGGTAGGACTCCGACCCGAATCTCAGGACGAGATTCCTTAAGGGGGAAGGCTGTGACACCCCAATGTCACTTAGGGTTCTTCCTTAAGCTAACCCCAACCTATTATCACATGCAATCTCAATGAAGGAATAAACATTAAAAATGAGAACAAATATTTATGTTGAGTCTTCTTAAACCCTCCTTAAGTTGTCATGAATCCTAAGGAAGGAAAACTCTCAAACCCTAATTAATCCTAAGTGAACCATTTAAGCATAAAAGGTAAATGGGAGAAAAATACAAATTTTGGAGAAAACAAAATTACAAAGTTTTAGTTCACTAATTAACTAACAAAGCATAGTAAGGAAGTTTTGCCTTTTGAACTTTTTAAAATCCCCAAAACAGCCCCTAAACTAATACACTTGGGGAAAATTCAGAAATTCAGAAATCTGAATTTCAGCCCCCTCCCAAAGATCAATCTCGTTCTCTGTTTTTCAAAACTCAAATCAAACAAGTCCAGATATCAAAGTTGTGCCAAATTCTCTTGAACACGCCCTGGAAAAGTTTGAATTCAATCCAATTCCATTTGACACAGTTTTGGCGCAGTTTTACCTCGGGACTCAACCTTGTGACACTGCCACCTTTGTGACACGACAACTCTCTGTACACTGCCCCAAACCGCTCGACTTCCACACACAAACAACAAAGCTCTGTCGGGGGAGCAAATCTTGCGCAGTGATCATGCTCAAATTCATGAAGATCTTCAACCTATGGGCGCTTGAACTCGGGCAGAAGCAAAAAACCACGTGTTCGATCGCTTGCCTGACCGACCGAGCGCGAACTGGTCGTGGCAGCGCGCGCCCCGCGCGTGGTCGCCCCGCCCTGTGCGCTTGTGCCGTGCCCTTGCCTATAAATGCTTCCAGAGACCTTAGCCGTTGGCACTTGCACACCCCGAGCCAGAGATCGTCGGAATTCGCCGTGAAAAGCGAGCACCGCCGCCCGCCATCTCTGCCCAGACTCGGCCGTCGTGGCCAGTCTTTTCTGTTGAACCCCAGTCTCGCCCTAGCCCCTGGATCGCTTCCCAGTGAAGCCGTGAAGCTTCTCCAAGCTTGAGCCGAGGCATTGCCTCACCGGAGAGGCGGTTTCACCCTCGCCGGACTTCGGTCTTCCGCCACCGCGCGTGGACCGAGCTAACCAGTGAGTCTTCTTCTAATTCCTTGCACCCACATCTTCCCTAGCATCTTGTAAAGCTCTCTTACCCGTTCAATTGATCTATCGCGTCGTGAGTAGGCCAGATTCCTCGCCGCCGACGAGCATCTCCGCCTGCACACGTGGACCGGCTGACTCCGACCATCCCCGATGGCGACCCACACATCGCCGTGATCCTCGAGACCTCCCCTACGTCCTCGACCACCTCACCGGAGCATCCTCGCCGCCGGTAAGCCCCTCCGCCCCTTTCTTCCTCCACGGCCACTGTTCCATTAGGGAAGGACCGCGGATTTGATTTCCAGAAACCCTAGGGGTTTTTCTGCAGAGCCGTAGACTCAGATGAATAATGCCCCGGGGACCTATATGTAATTCCTTTAAAATCTTTTGTTAGGGACCCCAGCGCAAAACTGCTTTTCTTTAAACCATTTTCGATTTAATCTTTTATTATTCAGTAGAAGACTTAGGAAATTCATAACTTGAGAAATACTTAACTAAAATTTGTCAAACTAATTTTGTTGAATACTAAATATTATGGATTATCAATTAAAAATGCTAAACCCCATGCTTTCTGTTCTAATTTTTAGAGTTTGGAATTAAATACAGAAACTGACCAAACCTTGTTTAATTAAAGAAAATTAGTTATGCTTTTGTGCTGAACTTAAGAAAATTTGTAGTTGTTCAAACTTCAATTAGACACTGTTTAAAAATAGTGGGAACCCCAGTATTGAAAATTTAATTAGGGATATCTATTAAAAGCCATTTGTACCCAAAACTTAAGAAAATCAGAAAGGCATTAAAAGATAATGAACAGTAAGAGCAATTATTTTTCCTAGCCTACTTAAGTAACAGAGAAGCCAGAAAAAAATAAAAAGACCACTAGTCTAGAACAGAATTAAAGTGAAATGTTTTATTTAGCATTATTCCAAATAGAAAACAATTATTAAAATTATAAAAACAAATCTAATATTGTTAATAAAAATCCAGTGGACTTGTAACCACTAGAACCCCACTACAAAAATGATAAGCACCCCAGCCCATCATTTTAAGTAGGGTAAATAAATAAAACTTGATATTGGGTCCTATTTCAAGTAAATCATGAGCAACCCAAAAATAGTACAATAATGGGCAAATGAAATTTTACTAAACCAATGATAAGATAAGCCACCAGAGAAAAATGCAAATCCATTTGAAAGATGTAGAAAGATAACTTTTGCCAACACTTCATGAAAAAGGCCATTTAATCCAAATAATTCCTACCCCTTTTTCTTAAGCAAAAAGATGCTAAACTTCAGAATGATTGCTCTTGCACAAAATAGAAACTAGGAAAAATAAAAAATATGTTGTTTGATATTTTTCAAATATAGTGGTAGTAGAAAGCACCCCTTTGGCTAGAAACTTTGTAAAATCATAATAAAATAACTGGTAAGTATTAATGGCTAGAAATTTGTGCAAAGACATGTTATAACATCTAGATGCCAGCAAAAATATGTCTTAAGGAATAACCTTCTGTAAAATGGTAGTTGTAGTTCAAACCACCCCTTCTGCCCTAATATTTAATAATTTTATCCAGAAAGAACTACTTACTTGTTAAACCCCAAATTTTGCGACAGAGGATTATACACCAGTAAGAAGCCACTATAATTTTTGTAGAAGTTTTGCAAATTTATTAATATAACTTGTAGTTCAAACCCACCTTGAAAGCATAACAGAAGTAAGAAAAAGAAAAGGAAAATGATAAACCTCGCTCCAATAAGTTTAACTACAAATCTTATTAAATTCTCACTAAGACATTAAAAGGAAATCAGTGGAACACCAAAATAAACTTACCACTTAATTTAACTCAGCTTGACCCTAATTTGCTAAGTATACCACAAGAATCTCTTGTAGCAAGATTAAACTCTACCTGATTTAAGTGGATTAGTCACCATCAAGGTTTAATTACTAAACTGCATATCATATCATGCATATATCTTACTCAATGCATTCATTAGACTGCAATCTCGCTGACGGAGAGTACGTGCTCATCCCCGAGCAAGGAGTTGTCCACGAGGAAGACCAGGAGCAAGCTCCCGAGACTGTCACTGAGGATATCCCCGCAGCCCCAGCTATTGAAGGTAAGCCTCGGTTTTATGCATAACCTATTTATGTATGCTATTTTACTACACTTAATGTTTGTAGGCTTGTAATGTGCACTTAAGTGTAGGAATTTCTTGAAACCTGTAGTTGCATGAACTTAGGATTCCTTTTTGAGATGAATACTAGTATGCTAGGTCGAGTAGCTGCTTGCTAAACAGGATCTCGGTAGAAGTCGAGTGATTTTTCTAGCACTCGTGCGAAGTCAGGAAATTGATTGTATTCATCTTGATAACGGGATCTATGATGGTCTATGGACGGGATCCAGGGAGGATGCCTTGTCCATGAGACGGGAAAAGGAATTAAGGATTAATGTGTGGATACCTGAGTCAAGCGTTTGAACGTACTAAACACATGTCGGGAAATATGGTAACCGGTAAACCTAGTACCTGAGTGAAGCCGGGCGCGGACTTTTCCCCTCACTGTCTTGAGACTAGGTCTCCCATGCTAGCTATGGTAGGTACAAGTGTGGTCACTGCACGGCGGCAGCCGGGGTCAGTGGAGCATTGTATGCCAAGGCGGTGAGCCCTGGCCGCGAACGGGGAATCGATGGGGACGGTTGATGTGTGTGGGACGGAGTGCCTCGCCACGTCGTGTGTTTAGGTTTACCTTGCAAGGATAAAACTCGATTCGAATCGTCTACTTCTTGCAGCTAATGAGACAATTTGACCCCTTGTACTACATTGAGTAAGAAGTGAAATGAGGTTTACATGAGATAACTGTTGTTTGCATTAAATGCTTGTTACCATGTATGCTTAGAAGGAGCAAACTTAGCTAAAGGTAATGATACTAGAATTTGAAAAGCTAAGAATTGATTTTAGAAACAGCTAGTGCTTTTGGCAAACCAAACCCCTCAACCAAACAGCTGCATGGTCTAGAGGTAGAGGAGTAGATTCCTCACACCGGGTAAGTCTAGCTGAGTATTAGTATACTCAGCCTTGCTTGTGGCATCATTTTTGCAGGTACGCTTCAGGACATGGTTGACGGTGTGACTTGGGCACTTGGCCTACCACCCTGCCACCGGGTTGGACGGTCAAGTGGGATGCTGCTCCAGCAGGAGAGGAGCAAGAGGAGTAGTGGGCTAGGCCTTGCCCGATTCCTCTCTACTGACGATATCGATTATCCGCTGCATTTTATTTTGTGAACTTTTATTAGCTACTTGAAAAACTCGGATTTATGTAATAACTCCAGTACTTTAAATTGAGGTTTCCTGCTTTATTGTATTTCTTCTGTGACTCACCATCGAGTGAGTTTGTGGTATTTGATCCTGGTTAAGTGGCTTTATCAGACTAGATCTTAGGGACTGACGGGTTATTCCGATTTAAGTGTGTTACGGCCCCCGAGGCGTGACTTAAGCACTTAAGCTGGAATAATTCGGGCGGTTCTGCCACACCCTGCTGGCGGGCCAAGCTGGGCCGCCTGCCCGCGCGACCGCGCGCTCGTTCCCCTGCTGGGCCGAATTCCGCCCGGGGCCAGCTAACCGAAAACTCTTTATCTTTTTTTCTTTTCTCCTTTTCTTTTCCTATTTTTTTCGTATATATGTTTATATATTGATATTTTATGCACCAAAAATAGTCTAAATAAATTATAGGACACAAAATAATAATATATGTTGGGTACTTGTTCTCAAATGCTATGAGTTAAGAACAAGACAACACAAAGAATGTTAAACGTTAAAGTCCTTCGCCCTATGAAGCATCATATCCCTTTGAGAGATAATGATCTTTGAATGAAGATTGCGAAGGACGTACCTTCGTCAAAGCAACACATAAACGAGGAAAGAAACATATGGGATGTAAAAGACAATACCAACAATTATTTATTATCATCAAATCATTTTTATTTTATTATTAAGGAAAAATAATAACAAGTTACAAAAATACCTTCGGCTTGAAAGAAGGTAAAAGTACAAGCGTGACGCAAAAACAAATTTCCAGTCAGCGTGAACAGTACGAGAGTACTGTTCATCTATTTATAGGCACGGGACGCAGCCTATGTAAAATTACATCCAGGCCCTTTACATTTGCTAATAACTCCATAGTAATTCATCGGGGTCTAGATAGCCTTTTCCCCTTTAAGTCGGTTTCCTTTTTTCTGTCATCATGCCAAAGCTCCCTTGCGCACAGCTTCGGCTCTGTTCCATCCTTCGTTTCCCTTGTGCTTCTTCACATTGTGATTTTGACTCAAGTCCGAAGGGTCCAAGTCCGAAGGTATCTGTTCATGTATTATACTCCAGAAACATCGTTAAATCACGTTTTTGAGGACCTTCGGAAGTCGAAGGCCCCCAACAATATCTAAAACTTGTCACACTCCACTAAGCCACCATGGTTGATGTATTGTTCATTACTTATATTTTGCTAGGGGAAGAGGGATCTGATCCTCCAGAAATTATAGCTCCGGAAGAAGGGCAGGAACCCGACCTCGCTGAAATAGATCTTTCGTGCCAGGAGAACTTCGACGAAGGCAAGTCCATTCTTCCCTTGATGCATAAATTACCTACTCTTTCTACCACTACCTAAGCTGGGAATAAGGGATGTGTCTTTTGCATTGTGAGAAGAGAGATAGCTCGCATTAAAGAATATCTTTTGAGTACAAAATGTGGGATGGGAAAAGGGCAATGTACAACCACCCGAGACTGTATGAGCAGTCACTCAATCTGAACTCGTACGGTCCGAACCCCAGGGTTATGATGGCTGGAGAGCACCGGGAGGATAAGCAGGGGGAATGTTTTGTCCGGTTTGGACATGGCGGTGGCCTGACTCCTTCCGGTATAACCGTTAAGGTAAGGACATGCGAGGAAAGAAAGAGATTCGGATTCGGGTCTCATTGGCCATGAGACCGCAAAGCCGGACTAGTGGGTAAAGTGTACCTCTCTGTGCAGAGTTCAAACCTATTCGAATAGTCCGTGTCCACTAGTATGGACGAGTCTGGTGTGGTATGACAATTAGTGTTTATAACCTCCTGTAAGTGCAATCAACCCTAATTGAGGGTTTTGGTGATTAAATGACAAAACAAACAGAGATTCTAACAAGTTTGCTCCTAGCATGTACACAGTAATTCTACAGACAGGAGAAGCATAGATCTTACGAGCATAAAAATAGAAAGCACAGCGGACTTAAAATTCCACATCAAATGGCGTGCTCCAAGTGCTTAGAAACATCAGCGGTGCTCAATTTATAATTCTTGAGTCATAGGAATCGCCGTACAATTAAGAGGGATCCGCGATGGTTAAGTAAGTTGTGCAATGAGCAAAGTTCAAAATCCCTTGAAAACATCTTCGAGAACATTTTTCCAGATCATGAATGCCCTTGAGAAAAACAAATTTTACTTCCCACAAAAACTCCACTTTTGTTCTCTTCAAAATACTCAAAATTTTGTTTCAGCCCTGAAAACCGGTTCAACCGGTCCTGAAACCGGTTCAACCAGTTTTTGGACTGCTTCTCTGCCATCCCTGCTCTGACCTGTCTGACAGTCAGAGTTGTCAGAAAAGTCGCTACAGATCTTTTGGGAAAACCGGTTGAACCGGATTTTTCTCCTACTCAACCGGTTTTGATTCCGGTCGAGTCTCCGGCTGAGTAGGTTAGTGAACCGAGATCTCCCTGGTAGAAACCGGTTCAACCGGTCTGAAAATCGGTGCAACCGGTTTTTACTCTTTTTCTCCCAACGGCTGCCAGCTTTTGGGGGATCCTTTATATACCCCCTCACACTCTCTCTCTCATTTACTTCTGCCTCTCCCACGAAATCTTGGCTGATCAAACTCCCAACAAGTGCATTCATTTCACCTTTCACACCCGCAATCGCATCTCCTTCAATCATTTGAAGGACCCTTGGTGTGAGGTGAACTCGATCGAACACGCTGTTAATTTCATCTCGATTCTCCTATTCTCTTTGTTCTTGAGCTCATTGCAAACTTAACCTTGTGCGGATTTGTTACTCTTGGAACCTCGTGTTCCTTGACGGTAAGAGGTTGCTTGGGAGTCTCCAAATTTGTGGACGACCTCAAGAAGTTTGTATCACCCGCTCTTTGAGCTTATTTGAGAAGAGATTGCCTTGACCTTTGTGGTCGGCTTGTGGAGGATTAGGGTTGGAAAAGACCCGGCCCTTTGTGGGCTCCTCAACGACGAGTAGGACACCTTTGTGGTGGTTGCCGAACCTCGGGTTATATTGCGTGTTCTTGTGTGTTGTTGTTAAGCGCTTTAAATTCGTTGGTTGGTTCATATTACCCATTCGAGTAGATTTTGTGTAGGGCAAGTATTTAGCTATATCCTTCACTACTTCGTATTTGTTTAACAGATTATCTAATCTAAGTTGAGCAGGTTCAAACTTGTTCAGTTGTAATTAAAATCAACTGAACCGGTTTGCACCAGTGCAACTTTAATTTAACCTATCTCGAAGTTTTTAGTGAAAATTTTCAGGTGTAGCCTATTCACCCCCTCTAGGCTACTTTCAATTGGTATCAGAGCTTCGTACCTCGTTTTACGCTTAACCGCGTGAGGAAACGATCATGTCTACTCAACGGGACCATGTGGATCCTCTCCTCGAGGAAATCCCCATCACATCTTCCGGTGAGGAAGTGGACCCCAAGGTCCTCGACCTCGCCATGAAGATTGTCGAGAAGATGTTCCTCAAAATGAAAGAGGAAGATGCTAAGAAAAAGGCCGAAGAAGAAGAATCAAAAAGAAAGGCCGAAAAAGATAAAGGTAAAGGAAAATTTGATTACAATGACGATCTAGTGGATCTTTTGGTGTCAAAGGTGTTGAGCAAGGTAAGTCTCAACACCGAGGGATCATCTACCAAAAGAAAAGGTAACGAATTTAGTAAAGTTCAATTCGATTACTCTAGAAATTTTATCCCCAACTTCTCTTCTGCCCCACTTGGAAAGTTACCAACTCTTAGTGAGTTGAACTATGACGAGTGGGCCGACAAGATGAAGTCGTATTTAATCGGTGTGCATCCTAGTCTTTGGGAGATTGTTAATGTAGGTATGTATAAGCCCGCCCAAGGAGAAGAAATGACTCCGGAAATGATGCAAGAGGTTCATCGCAATGCTCAAGCAGTGAGCATAATTAAAGGAAGTCTTTGTCCGGAAGAATACCGGAAAGTTCAAGGAAGAGAAGATGCCCATGACATTTGGAATATTCTTAAAATGTCACATGAAGGAGATCCCAAAGCTAAGAGACATAGAGTTGAAGCTTTGGAGAGTGAGCTTGCAAGATATGATTGGACAAAGGGTGAGTCGCTTCAATCACTCTTTGATCGGTTGATGGTGTTAGTAAACAAAATAAGAGTACTTGGGAGTGAAGATTGGAGTGACTCCAAGGTCACAAGATTATTCATGAGAGCATATAAAGAAAAGGATAAGAGTCTTGCAAGGATGATAAGGGATCGTGATGACTATGAGGATATGACGCCTCATCAATTATTTGCAAAGATTCAACAACACAAGTCTGAAGAAGCCCCTATCAAGACAAGAGACTCTCATGCCTTGATCACTAATGAACAAGACACCCCCAAGAAGAACAAAGACCACAAAGCAAAGAAAGTGGTCGAGACCTCAAGTGATGAAGATAGCTCAAGTGATGAAGACACAGCTATGTTCATCAAAACATTCAAGAAATTTGTAAGGAAAAATGACAAGTTCCAAAGGAAAGGAAAGAAGAGGGCATGCTATGAATGTGGCCAAACCGGTCATTTCATAGCGGATTGTCCTAACAAGAAGGAATACAAAAAGGACAAGTTCAAAAAGAGAGGCAAGACCAAGGGACACTTCAAGAAGAAGAAATATGGTCAAGCCCATATTGGTGAAGAATGGAACTCCGATGAAGAGAGTTCTAGCTCCGAGGAAGAGGAAGTGGTGGTAAACGTGGCCATCCAATCTACATCAAGCTCGCAACTCTTCACCAACCTACAAGACGACTCCTACACTCCAACTTGCCTCATGGCTAAAGGAGATAAGGTAACCTTATTTAGTAATGATTTTCCAAATGATGATGATAATGAACAAATTGCCATGAAAAATAAAATGATTAAAGAATTTGGCTTGAATGGATACAATGTTATCACCAAATTAATGGAGAAGCTAGATAAAAGAAAAGCAACTCTTGATGCTCAAGAAGACTTGCTTATCCTTGAAAAGGAAAGAAACCTAAAGCTTCAAGAATTGCTTCACAATAAAGATGAAATGCTAGATGTCTTGACTAAGGAAGTATCGTTAGTCAAGATAACTATAGAGAATAAAGATAAATAAGTAATTAATATGAAAACCTCTATAGCTAATCTTGCAAATGAAAAGAATGCACTTGAAACAAGCATGTTAAGCTTGAATGTTCAAAATCAAGAACTTCAAGTGCAACTTGAAAATTGCAAGAACATCAATGCCTCATCTTTAGTGATTGAATCTAAGTCTAGCTCCTTAAATGATAATTTTTGCAAACATTGTGCCAAATATCATGCTTCTTGTTGTCTAACTAACCATGCAAGGAAGAATAGCCCACAGGTGAAGGTCAAAGGAATATTGAAAAGATGCTCTAGCAATGATGGGTTAAAGAAAGTTGAACCTAAGTACAAGTCCCTAAAGCCCAACAATGGAAGAAGGGGGCTTGGGTTCAACTCATCCAAGGAAAACCCTAGCACAGTGCATAAGGGGTGGAGATCCCCCAAGTTCATAGAGGGAACCACCCTATATGATGCCTTGGGGAGGATTCACTCCTCAAATGACAAGTCACCTCAAGTAAAGGTAAACTTGAGTTCCACAAAGAGTAAGATGAAGGAAGTGGGGTCCTCAAGTGGACAACAATTTAATGCTCCCATTTCTCACTCTTATCTTTGTGATTATATGTTGACTTGGGATTTAGGGAAATTGGTTGTCAAATATGTGGGTGCCTACACTAAAAGAAAATTCATGAAAAGAAGTGTGTGGGTACCCAAGGCTATAACTAACACTGTAGGACCCAATTCAATTTGGGTACCTAAAAGCATAGCCTAAACTTGTTTTGCAGGTCTACTCCTCTGGTGGGTCAAGTTGGGTGCTTGACAGTGGATGTACAAATCACATGACCGGTGTCGGTGTTTCGACCCCGGGGGGTCCCTGGACCGACGAGTAAATTGTCGCCGCGTGCCCCAGCCTAGATGGGTCGGCGCGAGACGGAGCGCGAAGGGGGGAAAAAGCCGGAGGGAGGCAGGCGTAAAAGGGGAAACCCGAGGCCTTCGTGTTTGTCCCGCGCCCAGGTCGGGTGCGCTTGCAGTAGGGGGTTACAAGCGTCCGCGTGGGAGGGAGCGAGAGGCTTACGCGCTCGCCGTCTCGTCCTTCTCCGCGCGGCCAACCCTCGTAAGAGGGCCCTGGACCTTCCTTTTATAGACGTAAGGAGAGGATCCAGGTGTACAATGGGAGGTGTAGCAGTGTGCTAACGTGTCTAGCAGAGAAGAGCTAGTGCCCTAAGTACATGCCGTCATGGCACCCGGAGAGGTTTTGGCACCCGGTTCGTGTGGTGTCGTGGCCGTCGGAGGAGCGCTGGAGCCTGGCGGAAGGACAGCTGTCGGGGCTGTCGAGTCCTTGCTGACGTCTCCTTGCTTCCGTAAGGGGGCTGAGAGCCGCCGTCGTCATGGAGCATGCGGGGCGCCATCATTACTTGTTTACCGGGGCGAGCCAGATGGGACGCCGGTCTTGTTCCCCGTAGCCTAAGTTAGCTTGGGGTAGGGTAATGATGGCGCCTCCTGTGACGTGGTCGGTCCGAGCCTTGGGTTGGGCGAGGTGGAGGCTCCTCCGAGGTCGAGGTCGAGTCTGCCTTCCGAGGCCGAGGTCGAGTCCGAGCCCTTGGGTCGGGCGAGGCGGAGACCGTCGGCTGAGGCCAGGGCTGAGTCCGAGCCCTGGGGTCGGGCGAGGCGGAGTTCGTCGTCTTCCAGGGCTGAGCCTGAGTTCGAGCCCTGGGGTCGGGCGGTGCGGAGTTCGTCGTCTTCCAGGGCTGAGCCCGAGTCCGAGCCCTGGGGTCGGGCGAGGCGGAGTTCGTCGTCTTCCAGGGCCGAGCCCGAGTCCGAGCCCTAGGGTCGGGCGAGGCGGAGTTCGTCGCCTTCCGGGACCGATTCCGAGTCCAAGCCCTGGGGTCAGGCGAGGCGGAGTTCGTCGTCTTCCGGGGTTGAGCCCGACTCCGAGCCCTGGGGTCGGGCGGTGCGAAGTTCGTCGTCTTCCGGGGCTGAGCCCGAGTCCGAGCCCTAGGGTCGGGCGATGCGGAGTTTCCTATGGCGCCTGAGGCCGGACTTGGCTGCTGTCAGCCTCACTCTGTCGAGTGGCACAGCAGTCAGAGCGGCGCAGGCGGCGCTGTCCCCTTTTCAGGCCGGTCAGTGGAGCGGTGAAGTGACTACGGTCACTTCGGCTCTATCGACTGAAGGGCGCGTGTCAGGATAAGGTGTCAGGCCATCTTTGCATTAAATGCTCCTGCGATACGGTTGGTCGGCGTGGCGACTTGGCCAAGGTTGCTTCTTGGCGAAGACTGGGCCTCGGGCGAGCCGAAGGTGTGTCCGTTGCTGGAGGGGGTCCTCGGGCGAGACGTAAATCCTCCGGGGTCGGCTGCCCTTGCCCGAGGCTGGGCTCGGGCGAGGCGAGATCGTGTCCCTTGAGTGGACCGAGCCTTGACTTAATCGCACCCATCAGGCCTTTGCAGCTTTGTGCTGATGGGGGTTACCAGCTGAGATTAGGAGTCTTGGGGGTACCCCTAATTATGGTCCCCGACAGTAGCCCCCGAGCCTCGAAGGGAGTGTTAATACTCGCTTGGAGGCTTTTATCGCATTTTTTTGCAAGGGGACCGGCCTTTCTCGGTTGCGTTTTGTTCCGCTGGGTGCGCGCGAGCGCACCCGCCGGGTGTAGCCCCCGAGGCCTCGGAGGAGTGGTTTGACTCCTTCGAGGTCTTAATGCGTTTCGCGATGCTTCGGTCGGTCTGGTTGTTCCCTCATGCGAGCTGGCCGTAGCCCGAGTGCACGGTCGGGTCCCAAGTTCTCGGGCTGGTATGTTGACGCTGTCAACGGTTTGGCCGGAGCCGGGTTTGCGAGAGCAGCCCCTGAGCCTCCACACAGAGCAAGAGGACGGTCAAGGACAGACTCGACTTTTTTACATACGCCCCTGCGTCACCTTTCCGCAAGGAGGAGGGGGGAAAAGCGCCATGTTGCCCTCGGAGGGCGCCGAACATGGTGTCTCCAGTGAGCTGCTAACGGGTAATCCGAGTGGACACCCGTGCCCCATTTGTTAGGGGTCGGCTAGAGGCCCGGAGGCGCGCTCCAAAAGTACCTGCGGGTGACTTGCCGGACCCGATCCCCTTTTGACGGGGTTCGAGGGCTCGATGCCTCCCTCTGATGGGATTCCGTTACAAAATCGTTCCCGTTGGTCTCGGAAATGTCCTAGGGTACCTCGGGAGCGTAGCCCGAGCCTTGGTTATGTATCGAACGTACCCAGGGTCATCCCTCGCTTTGCGTCTGAGGCGGCTATGAACCCTTCGAGGGCCAGCCTACGAACCCCTGATCAGTAGTGGGCGCGGAGCCCGAGTGGCCTGAGGCGGCCATTGAACCCTTCCGAGGGGCCGGCTGTGGGGGATAGATATCCCCCAGGTCCACTAAAGAGTAAAAGACCTCACGAAAGGCCCAAGGGCCCAATAAATCATAAGGTCATTCTTTCGTGGGCCTGGGGAGGAACAATCAGCAAAGCAGTTTGACACAAGGCCGGATTGGTGCAAACCCGGACGGCCCACAACGTCGAGCGAGCGACCACAACAGAGATCCGGCTTTCCCGCGCTGGAGCCTCCATGCAGCGGAGCCATGCGAGGATAGGTCGGCAAAACTACAGGGAGATAAACTCAAACAGTTCACTATCTTTTAGCTACACATAGTTATCATATCCACATGTATCGCCCCACGGTCGAGTATATAAGGCCTAGGGGGCACCCCTTCAGAACGATTGACCCTATTACTTAGCCACCCACGTCAACTCTCTGTATTCTCAATCCAGAGAGCTCTCTTGTAACCACATTCACCAAGCATACTCACCAGGACGTAGGGTGTTACGCATCTCTAAGCGGCCCGAACCTGTAAACCCTGTCTACTGTTCCTCGTGCAATCGGCACGAACCATTTTGCTACAGTTGTCGACACCGTCCTACTCCTAAAAACACCTTGAGGGGCAACCCCAGGTGTGCGGTCGGACCCAAAACACCGACAGTTGGCGCGCCAGGTAGGGGGTGTGTCGGCGATCCAAGCTAGCTCAATGGCCGTCACCTTCTACAGCTAGATCACCCTTCGTCCCGGATCCGTATTCTGCTTCGGAACAATCTCATCCATAGCATATGAAGAGGGAACTTTACACCGCATTGCGGATCCGCCGGAAAAGAAGTCTCCTCCAACAAACTCCGAAAATGCCGGAGAAGCGCAACCTCCAGCTCTCCGGAAAAAGATCGTCTCCGGAAAGTCGGGGGCCGAGGGCCCGCTGACCCGGAGAACTCCACTGTCTACTTCCCCGACAAGAGAATGGACACAGATCGCGAGGAAGAAGGAAACCAAGGGGAAGCAAGTTGTTCTTTCCGTTCCTCCGCCCTCAAAGGAGAACGGAAAGAAGGTCGCCATGACAGCAGCACCATTCTATCTCGACGTCCTCTTCATCGGGAGAGCGGAGTCGCCCACCATCTCCGACGGCGAGCCAACCGCACCTGGAGAAGAACCGCCTCAACGAGAATCCCGCCGACGGAGGAATCGGCGCAGGAACGTTCGACGACATCACGCGGCCGGAGAACGGGATCCAGAGCAGCCTGTCTTGCGAGACAAGGTCTCGGAGATAGGAGAAACTCCAGAAGAACGCGTCTTCAGAGAACGAAGGAACTCCCGACGACGTGATCGCCGACGGGCTCAGGAACAAGCTGAGCAAGATGCAAGGCCACGCCAGGAGAATCCATTCTTCGGGCACAACCTGAATCCCGACTTCGCCCGAGCTATGAACACGCCGAGCGAAGTTGGAGGGGTACTAGCTCGGATAGCTGATGGACTTCCTCGGACTCCCGACGCTGAGGGCTACCGACGACTGTTCACCCAGGCGGCCAACCATCTTATACCGCTTGCTCACCCGCCGAACGATCTACGACACGCCATCAACAGCCGCCGAGATGCGTGAAGCTCCATCAATGCTTCGCGCGAACGGCGGCATGAGAACGAGATTCGCCGCCGGGAGGAGTACGACAGGGATCATGGCATCCCGGCTCAGAGCCAGGCCACCAGAACTGAGTCGGCAACAGCCTCAACTGGCGGTACCACCCGGGGACGGTCGAGGAACCACAACCGCAACTCCCCTCCCCAGGACAGACATCATCCCCGACGACAGGAGGACACGTGCAGAGTGTCCGCTCTCACTCCACGCCTTAGGTCCATCCAATGGCCTCCCAACTTCAAGGTATCCAATGTCGACAAATATGAACCTAAGCAGGATCCAGAGGGTTGGCTACCTGTCTACACCACCGCTGCTCGAGCTGCCGGGGCGTCCGAAGACGTGATGACCGCGTATTTACCCATCGTCCTTGGGCAAGACGCGCTGCAATGGCTGCGACATCTACCCCGACACTGCATCGACGATTGGGGGGACTTCAGTCGACGCTTCACCGCCAACTTCCAGTCCCTCTCCGACAAGCCGGCGCAACCGTGGGACCTCAAATCCATCAAGCGCCGGGGGGATGAGACTCTCCGGTCGTACCTCAAAAGGTTCCAGACCATGAGAAATCGTATCCCCGAGGTCACGGAGGCGGCCGTGATCGAGGACTTCTATAGAGGATCCAACGACTCGGCTTTCGTCCGAGCCAAACTACAGAAGGCGCCGACTACCTCCGAGGAGCTGTTCCGGGAAGCCGACCTCTACATCACCGCCGACGAGCGGGCCCAGGACCTCATCGAAGGGACAAAGCCCGCACCGGCAACCCCACGACGCGACGCGAACCAGCAACCCGACAAACGATGGGAGAAGAGGCCTCGCGAAGAAGTACACGCCGCCGGACCACCTGCCTCTCGCGCCCGAGGAGGACCTCGTGGAGGCGAACGCACGCTGGACGACATCCTCGATGCCCAGTGCCCGTACCACAAGGACATGCGCCACACTCTTCGTAACTGCCGGGACTTCAAGCATTCCGTCGGACACGGCCGACCCTTCCAACCTCTACCTCCTCCTCCGCCGAGGGGAGGACCAGATGAACCACGACAACCCCATCGGCAGGAGGAGGGAGGAGGAGGAGCTTTCCCGCACGTGGATAGAGAGGTCAACGTCATCTTCGGCGGACACGGAACGCAGGAGAACAAACGACAACAAAAGCTCAACGACCGCCAGATACTGGTGGCGACCATCGGTCCTCCCGCCCCATACCGGTGGTCGGAGCACCCGATCACTTTCGCTCGGGAGGATCAATGGCTCAACTTCGACCATCCAGGCAAATACCCGCTCCTCGTCGATCCGGTGATCCGAGAGAGCCGGGTGAAGAAGGTGCTAGTGGACGGGGGGAGCAGCATCAACGTCACCTTCCCCCGGACACTCAAAGGCTTGGGAGTTCACCTCAAAGAGCTCCACGAGTCGGACACTCCCTTCTTCGGCATCGTGCCGACTGAAGGGGAATACCCGCTGGGCCACATCTACATGCCTGTCTCCTTCGGAACTCCGGAGAACTACAGAACCGAGTTCCTGAGGTTTGAAGTGGCGAACTTCGACTGCGGGTACAACGCCATCATCGGAAGGCCGGGATTGGCCAAATTCATGGCCATTCTGCATTACACATACATGATACTGAAGATGCCAGGACCGCAAGGAATCATAACTGTGCGCGCCGACTTCCAAGGCGCCGCAGAGTGTTTCCGAGTGGCCATCCAGGCAACCCTCACCACCAAGCCGTCGACGGTTCCTTCTACACTGGCGAACTCTAAGCCTGAGGAGGACCTTGCAGTACCGGCAAACGAAGCTCAGGCCGCGACCTCTATGCGGCCGACTGAAGAAACCAAGAGAATCAACCTGGGGTTCGCTGATGAGCGCAAGACGGCTATCATCAGCTCCAGCTTGGACGACAAATAGGAAAGCGCGCTCGTCCAGTTTCTGCAAGATAACCGAGATGTATTCGCATGGCAACCTGCGGATATGCCGGGAGTCCCAAGAGAACTGGCCGAGCACAAACTGAAGGTCTATCCCCAGGCGAGACCAATTCGGCAAAAGCTACGTCGTTTCACGCCCGACAAGAGAGAAGCCATTCGCGTCGAGTTAGCTCGCTTGGTCGCGGCTGGATTTATTAGAGAAGTATTACACCCCGAGTGGTTAGCCAACCCTGTTCTTGTACTCAAAAAGAATAAAGTGGATTGGCGCATGTGCGTCGACTATACTGATCTCAACAAACACTGTCCGAAGGATCCCTTCGGGCTCCCAAGGATAGATCAGGTGGTGGACTCCACCGCTGGATGTTCTGTGCTGTCTTTCTTAGATTGCTATTCCGGGTATCATCATATTAGTTTGGCAACGGAAGACGAGGAAAAAAACGGCGTTCATCACTCCGTTTGGTGCTTTCTGTTATACCTCCATGTCGTTCGGCCTCAAAAACGCTGGAGCAACTTATCAGAGAGCCATTCAAACATGCTTAGCCGATCACTGGGGCAAGCGTGTGGAGGCCTACGTAGATGATGTGGTTATCAAAACGGAGAATTCGGAAAACTTCATCGAAGACTTACAGCTGGTTTTCAACAGCCTGAGACGATATAGATGGAAGCTTAATCCCGAAAAATGTGTTTTCGGGGTACCAGCAGGAAAGTTGCTCGGGTTTATCGTCAGCCACCAAGGAATTGAGGCTAATCCAGATAAGATTGAAGCTATCATGAAGATGGAAGCCCCTCGATCACAAAAGAAGGTTCAGCGACTTACTGGATGTATGGCAGCTCTGAGCAGATTTATATCCAGGCTGGGAGAAAAAGGTTTGCCATTTTACAAGCTACTCAAGAAGGTGGATAAGTTTCAATGGACTTTAGAAGCACAAGAAGCTCTAGATGCACTGAAAAAATTCTTGACAACACCACCAGTACTGAAGCCACCCCGGCGAGCTACGTCAACTCAACCGGCTAAAGATTTGCTACTGTATATCTCTTGCACGACTCACGTGGTAAGCACCGCGTTGGTAGTCGAGCGAGTAGAAGAAGGACATGCCTATCCAGTACAACATCATGTTTACTTCATCAGTGAAGTTCTAGGCCCCTCAAAGAAAAAGTATCCTCAAGTTCAGAAGCTATTATACGCAGTACTTCTAACTGCCTGCAAGCTGCGTCACTACTTTGATGACCACAAAGTCATGGTAGTAACTGGTTTTCCAATAGGGGATATTCTTCACAACAAGGAAGCCATTGGCCGAATAGCCAAGTGGGCTTGCGAGCTGGGATCTCATGACATCGAGTTCCGACCTCGCACTGCCATCAAAACTCAAGCACTGGTTGATTTCGTATCAGAGTGGACTGAACAGCAAGTACCAGATAACCCAGAGACTGCAGAAGTATGGCGAATGTATTTTGATGGCTCGCTGAAGCTGCAGGGAGCAGGAGCAGGGATTCTCTTCACCGCACCTGCAGGCGAACACCTCAAGTACGCCCTCCAGTTGCTATTTCCGGCCTCCAACAATGCAGCCGAGTATGAAGCTCTGATCCATGGATTGAACATCGCCATATCATTGGGCGTCAAGAGATTGATGGTATACGGAGATTCTCTGGTAGTCATCAGCCAGATAAACAAGGAGTGGGACTGTTCAAGCGATTCAATGGGAAAATACTGCGCTGCCGTCCGAAAGCTGGAAGATAAATTCGAAGGTCTGGAATTTCATCATGTAGAAAGAGATCGGAACACAGCAGCCGATGTACTATCCAAGCTAGGGTCCAGTCGAACTCAGGTCCCACCGGGAGTCTTCGTGCAAGAAATCCTACAGCCGAGTATCTCAATGGATCAAACAGAAGAATGTAACATCATAGATCAACCCGAGTCAGACTCTGATGACTGGAGAAGGCCGATCATTAAGTATATAAAGAATGAAGAAGAACCAGACGACAAGAACTCGGCAGAGCGCATTGCCAGACAGTTGGCTCACTATACACTCATTGGGGAGACATTATACAGAAGGGGTGCATCAGGCGTCCTCATGAAGTGCATTCTCCCGTCCACTGGGAAGCAACTTCTGGAGGAGGTCCATGCTGGGCAATGTGGAATACACGCAGCCTCCAGAACGCTAGTCGGGAAGGTCTTCAGATCAGGATTCTATTGGCCAACAGCGAAGAACGATGCAGCCGAGTTAGTTCAGAGGTGCGAAGCTTGCCAATACTTGTCGAAGCAACAACACATGCCAGTACAGCAACTGCAGACCATACCAGTGACTTGGCCTTTTGCATGCTGGGGACTGGATATGATTGGACCTTTCAAGAAAGCTCAAGGGGGATACACTCATGTATTGGTGGCGATTGACAAATTCACTAAATGGATAGAGTTCAAGCCCATTGCTTCTTTAACCTCTGCTAAGGCCGTGGAATTCATACAAGACATAATATTCAGATTCGGGATACCAAACAGCATCATAACTGACTTAGGATCCAACTTCACAAGTTCAGAGTTCTTCGACTTCTGCGAGCAAAAGAACATTCAGATCAAGTATGCATCCGTAGCACATCCACGAGCCAACGGGCAGGTTGAGCGAGCCAACGGGATGATACTGGAAGCACTCAGGAAAAAGGTCTTTGATAAGAATGAAAAATTCACAGGAAAGTGGATAAGGGAATTGCCCTATGTCGTTTGGAGCCTAAGAACCCAACCTAGCCGAGCCCTGCATGGAAACACTCCTTTCTTCATGGTCTATGGGTCGGAGGCAGTGCTACCCGCTGATCTCAAGTTTGGGGCGCCAAGGTTGATCTTCGAAAGCATAGCAGAAGCTGAGGCCACCAGGCTGGAGGACATTGATGTACTTGAAGAAGAACGGCTTAACGCAGTGATCCAATCTGCACGATACCAGCAGACTCTAAGGCGCTATCACGACAAGGCTGTGCGACAACGATCCTTCTCAGTAGGAGATCTCGTCCTCCGCCGAATTCTAACGGGGGAGGGACGGCACAAGTTATCGCCCTTATGGGAAGGACCCTTCATGGTAGCAGAAGTCACTCGGCCCGGATCGTATCGTCTCACTCAGATGGATGGCACAGAAGTTGGGAACTCCTGGAACATAGAACACCTCAGAAAGTTTTATCCCTAGCTGTATTTCAAAAACTGCTAGGACAACGATGTATTCTGTAAAGTGGAAATATGTCATCAATAAAAAAGAGGTTTCAAAGATACTCAGTTCGTTTACGATTGACTTGCATTCTTACTTAACTCGGGGTGACCACTATGCCCTACTAACGGAGCAATCGACTTAAGTCGGCAACGACTTAAGGCGGTGCAACATGCTCACGCTTACTTAACTCGGGGTGACCACTATGCCCTACCAACGGAGCAATCGACTTAAGTCGGCAACGACTTAAGGCGGTGCAACATGCTCACGCTTACTTAACTCGGGGTGACCACTATGCCCTACTAACGGAGCAATCGACTTAAGTCGGCAACGACTTAAGGCGGTGCAACATGCTCACGCTTACTTAACTCGGGGTGACCACTATGCCCTACCAACGGAGCAATCGACTTAAGTTGGCAACGACTTAAGGCGGTGCAACATGCTCACGCTTACTTAACTCGGGGTGACCACTATGCCCTACCAACGGAGCAATCGACTTAAGTCGGCAACGACTTAAGGCGGTGCAACATGCTCACGCTTACTTAACTTGGGGTGACCACTATGCCCTACTAACGGAGCAATCGGCTAAAGTCAGTGGCGACTTAAGCCGGTGCAACATGCTCATGCCTATGCAATTCAGGGTGACCACTACGCCCTATTAACAAAAATGATCGACTTAAGTCAGCAGCGACTTCAGGCGATCTGACGTAATTATGATTACTCATACAGGGATGACTTCTATATCCACAAACAAACTTCATAATCATCGCACGTCATTTCACTGCTGCAAATTTACGAACTGATGAATTCCAAAACAATAAGAGAGTAATTATATCATTCGAATGCTGAACTAATGTCCTCTAACTAATACTCGATCATGCTAACCGCGCGCTCAAAAGCACGCAAAATGTTTCTTTATTTCGCAATGTCTCTCTCAGGAGCGACCGACGAAGAAGGGCGACTCGAGGAATCAGGGGCAGCATTCACATCAGCCCTTATGTCTTCAGGAACAACCACGCCGGGTCTCCTCATCAAGATTTGCCCCGCCCGAATAGCCTTGTCCATGGCTCTGTTGCGCTGGGCTCTGAGAGTAACAGAAGTCTCTTCGGCAACCTTAGCAGCCAGTCGAGCAGTTTCTAACTCCTGGACAATGGATTTCTTGGAAGCTCGGAGTTCTTTGATGGTAGCATCCTTTGCTGATATCAACTGCTTCAGGCGGGTCACTTCATCCGCGGATTCTTGCAGCTTACAGCGTTGATTGTCCAATTCCTCCATTGTAAAGCGGTGACTCCTCTCCAAGATGGTCAGCGAGTTGCTAGAATCGCGATACAATCTGTCGAGACTGTCTCGAGAAGCAGCAAGGATACGCTTTTCTTCCTGCGAGCAAAAATCAACTCCTTCAAAAATCAAGCAAGTAATAGGAACACAGCAAGGCAAAGCACAGTTTTGTAAATTACCTTTTCAGAATTGAGCTGAGCATGAAGAGAAGAACTCAATGCATTGGCGTCATCCAAAGCAGCAGAGACTTGACCCAGTTCAGTTTGGCTCTGAGAGTACTTCTCCTCGAAGTCAGCACACCGCTGGACCAATTCAGCCTGATCTCGGGAATGTTTTTCCTCAAGAATTGAAATCTGCCGAGTCATTCCTAGCAAGAGATAATCAAACAAAACGGGGTCAGAAGGTAAAACAGTCCACAGCAAAGGCAAAGAGAAGCAAAAAGGGCACTAACCAGCGTTGGTTGCCTCCAATTCAGAGACACGATGTTGAAGTGACACTGGATTCCAACATGCAAGAGACGAAGCCACTTCTGGGATGGAAGCGCCCTGCAATCTCAGCTGGCTGGCCATCCCATCCACCAAAGCCTGATGAGGAGAACAGATGAGTGTAATGACAGCAGTTCATGCAATGTAAAAATCAAGCTAAAATACATCACAGTACCTAGAGGTTGGAAAAGAACGAAGGAATCCCCAAATCAGGGGAGATCAGTTGATAAGCAGGCGTAAGGCCACCACCCGAAGCAGCTTGCAACGAACCAGCAGAGATCAGCTCAGCACCTTCAACAGAGCCCAACACTCGGTCAGCACGGACGCTGCCCTCTAAAGCGACTCCCTGATCCAAAGTTTGGGCTACCACCATACAGCCAGAGTGTGGAGGAGATCCAGCATGAATGTCCATGGATGTACAGGAGGGAGACCCCACTCGGGCACCCTCGGGGGCTGGGTCATAGTTTGCACTGCCCACCTGAGCCGGATCATCCCCGGCAGCACCCTCGGGGGCTGGGCAGTGGCTTACACTTCCCACCCGAGTCAAGTCATCCCCGGCGACATCCTCGGGGGCTGGGCATGTGTCAGCATCATCCTTGAGGTCCAAGTTCTCTGCAGTAGCCACTTCTAAGGTTGACGGGCCCTCAGCTATTTCCATGGGATCAGGACGACCCAAGTCAGTCTCCCGACCCTCGAGATCGCGCTCTAAGGTCGACGAGGCGCGGGATGACCTTAACCCAGCATCAGGCACGTCAGCGCAAACCTCTATTACACCATCATCCACTGGCTCTGATAACAAGTCCTCTGGGACCATATCCTCGAGAGTTTGATCAAAGTTGGCTAAGGACAGTTCTTGCAGACCAATGAGGGCAGACAAAGCAGGAGAGGGAATTCCACTACTTTCACCGCTGGCGAGGAACTGCCGACTGTTTTTCCAAGTCAAAGGAACCTCATTTTCTTCCTCCTCGTCATCCACATTGGCAACACAGGCAGCACCCCCATTGGGATCAGCAACAGATGGAGCACCCACATTGGGATCAGCAGCGGATTGGGTACACCCATTGGGGTCAGCGTCAGTAAATCCAGTCGCAGGCACTTCTTCAATAGCAGGAACCGAGGTACCAGCGTCCTGATCAAAACTGGATACTCGCCAGAGGCGTCTTCTTTTCTTCTTCTGCTCATCAACAGAAGGATCAGGCTGATTGGTTCGGCAAGGGCGCCTCGGGCGAGCACTGACAGGCTTCTGAACATCCAAAGTCGTATCAGCCTCTGGGAGGGGCGCCACTACCAACGTCCCAGCAGGAGCAGCATCGGATGAATCCTCAGCTAGCAAATCAAGCATAGCGCTTATCTCTGCATCACTAGGGTTCAGGGGCACCTCAAAATGGACCTGCCGCTCGTCATCAGGAATCTCCCCAAGCAAGGCAACCAAAGCACTAACCTCTTCAGCAGAGGGTCGCACTCTAAGGCCCAAACTGCCATCAGTGATAGGTGGATTCGACACAAAAAGGGTGAAGGCTTTGGGGGGAGGCAGGTTCCAGGCCGAGTATGCCACTGGAGCACCAACATTTGACACTTTGCCTCTCAGGATCATCTCAAGTCGGCTCACCAAGTCTGTAGAGGGAATTCTCCCGTTAGTAACCCGAGTTGAGTCGGCTAGCCCTCGATATAGATAAGCTGGGTAGGCCCTGTCTTTCAATGGCTGAATATTCTTGAAAACAAAGTCAGTAACCACAGCTTCAGTAGTCAGACCCCTCTCTTTCAGCAGTCCAACCTCAGCTAGCAGCACACCCGCCTCAACTACCTCCTGATCCGTGGGAGACTCGGTCCAGCTTGGGGTGCGAACGTCCGGCTGTCTTCCCGACCTAGAAGGGAGAGAATTCCCATAATTCTCAACTATGAACCACTCTAGGCGCCATCCCTTAATACTGTCCTTGAGGGGGATCTCGAGATATTCAGTTTTTCTCCCGCGGCGCATCTCCAAGCTGGCACCCCCGACCAACTGATGTTGTCCCATGGCCATCCCATGGCGACAATGATACAAGTGTTTCCACAAACCGAAATGTGGCAGCACGCCAAGAAAGGCCTCGCATAAATGAACAAAAATGGTGATTTGCAGAATTGAATTGGGGTTCAAATGGGTCAAGTTAATATGGTAGAAATCAAGGAGGCCACGGAAAAAGGGAGAGATGGGAAGGCCAAGGCCGCGGAGAAGGAAAGGGGCGTAAACAACGGACTCATGGGTATCCTCTGTCGGAACAGTAAACCCATGGCAAATCCGCCAAGAACAGAGTTCTCGCGGAGGAAGAACCCCGATAGATACGAGGTGGAGAAGTTCAGTTTCAGAAATGACGGACATATGGTTACCTGCGAAAGGCAACTGGCTGTTGGGGTCGATTGGAGGAATCACCACAGCAGACGAGCTCGAGGTCTTCCTCTTGGGTGCCATCTCGATTCTACCAGCGAGCGAAGTGGGAGGCGAATGGCAGAGAGGATTCGGAAGCGAGAAAGCAAGAACTAGGGCACGGAAAGCAAAGGCGGCTAAAAGCGCAGCACTTATGGGATATTCTCGAGCCAGATACCGTTTCAAAAAGTGCCCAGTCATCACCGGGCGGTTATTTCCAAAACCCCAGCGTGCCACGTGGAAACTCGGCAGTTATCTCCAGAACACCGGTGCGCCACCTCATCACTCGGCCATCATCCTCAAAGTGGCTCGCGCGGCCTGCTATCACTCGGCATTGCCTCCAAGACGCCGATTTCGTGTTCAGTCGCTCGACATTACCTCTAAAATGCCGACGTCGCCCTCCTATCACTCGGCATTGCCTCCCAGACGCCGATTTCGTGTTCAGTCGCTCGACATTACCTCTAAAATGCCGACGTCGCCCTCCTATCACTCGGCATTGCCTCCAAGACGCCGATTTCGTGTTCAGTCGCTCGGCATTACCTCTAAAATGCCGACGTCGCCCTCCAATCACTCGGCATTGCCTCCAAGACGCCGATTTCGTGTTCAGTCGCTCGGCATTACCTCTAAAATGCCGACGTCGCCCTCCTATCACTCGGCATTGCCTCCAAGACGCCGATTTCGTGTTCAGTCGCTCGGCATTACCTCTAAAATGCCGACGTCGCCCTCCAGTCAGTCGGCGCTGCCTCCAAAACGCCGATTTCGTGTTCAGTTGCTCGGCGTTGCCTCTAAAACGCCGACGTCGCCCTCCAGTCACTCGACGTTACCTCTAAAACGCTGATATCGTATTCAGTCGCTCGGTGTTACCTCTAAAAATGCTGACGTCGCCCTCTGACATCGTCTCAAGTCGCTCGGCAGTTATCTCTAAAACTCCGACATTGTGTTCAGTCACTCGGCAGTTACCTCTAAAGCGCCGACACCATCTACAAGTTACTCGGCGGCTATTCCTAAAAGCATCAGTTTGATGCCCGAGTTATTCATTTACTGTCTCAAAGGAATCAGCTTCACAAACGAGCAAGACAAGTCATAAAGGAAAAGCCAACATCATTCTTTCATTAGAAGGGAAGATAACACACTTACAAATCAACTCTTTACGAGTTGATACTTCCCTACTACTACTACATTACATTACTGCTACTACTACTATACTACGCTATACTACTCTACATTACTACTACATTATTCTAACTATGCTATACTAATATCTAAAAGACCAGTGGCATCTAGCCACTGGCCCTGTTGCTGCCGCCACCGCTGCCGCCCCTGGTGCTGCCCCTGCTGCTGCCGCCCCGGTTGCTGCCCCTGCTGCCACCGCCGTCACCGTCCTTGCTGCCGCCGCCGCTGCCCCTGCCGCTGCCGCTGCCGTCACCGTCACCGTCGCCATCGTCGTCGCCGTCGCCGTCGTCATCGTCGTCGTCGTCCTCGTCCTCGCCGCCGCCGTCTGAGTCCTCCTCATCCGAGGAGTACTCCGACTCATCCGAGCCCTCGAGCCCGGAGCGCTCGACGGCCCGGATGTACGTCCAGACCTCCGCCGCGAGCCCCTGGGAGTCGTCTGAGTCGTCAGACGACTCACGCAGGGGGACGGGAGCCGGAGACCCCTCAGACTTAGAGGAGAACTCCTCCTCTGAGTACTCCGAGTCACCAAACTCCTCCGATGGAGGAGTTGGCTCACGCTTGCGCTTGTTGTTCTTGCCCATGGTGGAAGCAGAAGGGAGAGAAGAGAGGGAAGCAGCAGAGAACAACGAAGAGATGTGAAAAAGCCAGAGAGACAACGGCGTTATTTATAGAAGGAGAAGGCAACCGCTCACCTCCAACCGTGGTCACTGAACAGTCGCAAAGCATTCAATAAGCACTTCAACCCGTCTGAAGACACGTCAGGTGGCTGACGCCGTTTCACGCAACACAACACCCATTGGGACTCCAGTCAACAGCGCGGGGGATATGATTACACTCGCCGTCACATCACATTACTACTCAGAAGCAGTCGGCTAAAACACTCAACGTACCAAGCCGTCCCTTGCCCACACCCATTGGGGGGGGACGCCCAGAAATTATCAGTATATTTTTCAAAACGGTCACATCTGTGCAGGGCACGCAGTGAATACCTCAAGACAAAAATGAGATATCAGTAAGGATCAGAGGAAAGCCAAATATAGCCAGCGAAGTACAAAATATGGCCGACAGAAGCGACGTGAAGACTAGACAGAGAACGGCCATCAAACGTCCAATCAGTCGCAGAGCAAATAAATTGCATCACCTAGCAAGATATGGATGGATTGCGAACTCGTCTGCTAAAGACAAAATATATGCTGACCTCTGAAGCAAAATATTGATGACATAATGCTGACCTCCAAAGCATAATGTGAATAGCTTCGTGCCAATTTCTACAAACAGAAAGGATAATTTTCAGCAAGGAGACACGAAAGGAAGACCTTCGAATGGATTATCCTCAAAAATCCATTTGAAGGTCGGAGGCTACACCCATTGGGTGCACCTCCGGTGCACCCCATGGATTATCATTCCAAGCCAAGATAGTGCCAACTTCTAAGGCGTGGGACAAGATTAAAAGGCCAACCCTCAACCAAAACGCAGGAGCACAAATGGAGATAACTTCTGGGGAAGACCTTCGAGCAGATTATTTTCTAAAATCTACTCGAAGCTCGGGGGCTACACCCATTGGGTGCACCTCCGGTGCACCCAATGAAGTTCAGAATCCTGCAAATGGAAATGCCGACCTCTAAGGCACAAGCACGAAACTAAGCTTCGGTCAACGAGTGATCAAAGCAGGAGAAGGCAACAGGAAGTCATTTTCTTCAAATCATCTGCAAGCTGGACCTGGGAACTTTGGGATGATTACCTCTAAATTAACCCAAAGATCGGGGGCGCGCTTGTGGGGGATAGATATCCCCCGGGTCCACAAAAGAGTAAAAGACCTCACGAAAGGCCCAAGGGCCCAATAAATCATAAGGTCATTCTTTCGTGGGCCTGGGGAGGAACAATCAGCAAAGCAGTTTGACACAAGGCCGGATTGGTGCAAACCCGGACGGCCCACAACGTCGAGCGAGCGACCACAACAGAGATCCAGCTTTCCCGCGCTGGAGCCCCCATGCAGCGGAGCCATGCGAGGATAGGTCGGCAGAACTACAGGGAGATAAACTCAAACAGTTCACTATCTTTTAGCTACACATAGTTATCATATCCACATGTATCGCCCCACGGTCGAGTATATAAGGCCTAGGGGGCACCCCTTCAGAACGATTGACCCTATTACTTAGCCACCCACGTCAACTCTCTGTATTCTCAATCCAGAGAGCTCTCTTGTAACCACATTCACCAAGCATACTCACCAGGACGTAGGGTGTTACGCATCTCTAAGCGGCCCAAACCTGTAAACCCTGTCTACTGTTCCTCGTGCAATCGGCACGAACCATTTTGCTAGAGTTGTCGACACCGTCCTACTCCTAAAAACACCTTGAGGGGCAACCCCGGGTGTGCGGTCGGACCCAAAACACCGACACCGGCCTTCGAACCTCTGACCAGTAGCGGGCGCGGAGCCCGAGCACTCTGAGGTTAAAATTGAGGGGTTATGCAACTATCAGATGGTTAAGGTAGTTGCATATAGCCAAGTAGTTGTATATGGTCAAGTTAGTCTATGGCACCAATTTAGGTTAACACATTTTTTTTTATAGGGGTAAGGTCTTAATCTATTTTACTAGTATTATCTAACATATTTGATATGTCACTTTAGATTAGATCATATTAGGTTAGATGAGATCTAAATTAGATTGGTATGACTAGTTTAACTAGACAAGATCTAATTAATTTGCATTAGATCATGGTTGATAAACTAGGGTGGATAAGTATGCTTATTAGGATAAGATGGATCCATAAAGATAAGATAGAATCTTTTGTGACCAGTTAGATCTATTAGGATGAGATACAATCTTTTCAAGACAGGATGAGTATCTTTTTAAGATGAGATGGATCTTATTAAGATAAGGGGAAATCTTTTAAGATAAGATGAATTGGTTAGAATGAGATCTTTTAGGATAAGATGGATCTCTTAAGCTAGATAGGTTCCAATGGGGATAATCTAGTTTGTCTAGTTAACTTTATAAATATATTTTTATACCTTTGTGTATATGCAGATGCAATTGTGGACATTCCTCCACAACTCATCACACTCAAACAAAGATCCAAATCAGACAGATATCATAAGAACAAGCATTCAAACACATAGACACTTATAAAAATAGTTTTGTTTTTGTTCCTAGGATTAGGTCTCCTATTCCTAAAATCACTTTAGGCACAGGATTTCAAAGTGTGAAATCCACATTTGTCTTTGGAAGCAGAAAGGTAAGAGTAATCAGAGTAAAGCGGAATTAGATGAGAAAAGATTAAGATAAGTTTAGAAAAGAATCAGAGTAGCAGAGGTAAGTAAGTATTGGTTGTCCAGTTCTATCTATGTTTCGTCCTACAGTCAACATTGCTCTGATACCACTTCTGTAACACCCGGATTTTAGGGGTCCAAAACCCGGGGTTAACATAAACACCAGGTATGCTGGGACCAAGTCTCAAACATATGATGTATAGTGGCACAGGATCGAATGTCACAACTTTATATATAACAGGAGTTCTATACAAAATAAATAATTACATTATAAGGAGACAACGGTCCAGCAACCCAAAGTTGACTGGGAGACGACGACCTAGACCTCTCACGAACTCATCGCAGCATCCTCCATGAGCATCATCCTGCAGTACCTGGTCTTGACCTGTGGTGTATGTGAGATAGCAAGAGTGAGCTCACATACGTTCATCGCTCAACAAGTTGTGGGGAATAATGTGCATGAACTCACCAAAGGTGGGAGCTCATAAAGTGTAAGGCTTACCAAAGAAGATGGTTAGAGCTGAGCATTGCTTTTAAAGTTGGTCAAAATTTTATTAGCAGTTACTAAGTATAAGTAAATACCAACCCAATTAAATAGTAGAATAGAAGTAATAACAACATCACCTGCAATGCAATGCATATGTCAAATTGAATTTAGTTCCATAAATTAATCATGTGAGGGTCCGAGCTGCTCATGACCGTGAGCACGGCTAGTATACCAGTTTTACACTCTGCAGAGGTTGCGCATCTTTACCCACAAGTCGTGTTACCCATCTGCCAAGGGGTCATGAATCCCATACACCTCTACCAAGGAAGTGAGGCAGGGTAGCACTACGAGGCCTTTACAAAGTTCCACTAGCTTCCGAAAACCCGCTACAGTTTATAGGAAGATCCAGTACAGGAATCCCTTGCAGGACCGCCATCGCAGCAAAATCCTCCCGAGGGCCTCCCCGCACTGACCTCTCCCCTACTGCCCTTGCCCCTTTCGGGTAAGGTAGTCTTCCACTAGCTTTCCTAATTAATCAGCCAAGGGCATCCCATACTACCCTTGTGGTAGCACTGTTTTCCCGGGTGGTCGCTCCATGTTCCAATTAACATAATGATCTTAACATGAACCATAAATAACAACTGATAACAAAAGTATAATCATGAATAGTGTAATCTCCATACCCAAAACCACATATAGCACTAGCAAGTACTACCCAGAAAGATCAGTGGTAAACAAGGTATAAAGATAATCAAACTAGGTAACCTGTTGGGTCCCATCAAAATTAACCTATGCAGATCATTATGATTAATCAGAACATGGCTGGGTAAAAAGAAGTGATCAAGGGCACAACTTGCCTGGGCCTTGAGAATCCAGGTACCAGGATGATTCTTCAGATCCTCGTGACCTCACTGCTAGTCGTAGCAATACAAACATACATAGTATAGGCAAATTTAACATTACACCAAACATAAGAACAAAATATACAGTAATAATCTACACATTAAAATAAAACCACAGGAACTGGAATCACTAAATTTGGAGTTGTAGATTTTAAGTTATGATTTTCCTAAGGTTTAATGTGATTAAAATATGATTAAATGATAAATAAATTTTCTGGCAGAGGTCATGTCAAAACAGAGACACTAAATGATAGAGAATATTATTACAAAAATTTAGAAAGTGGAATGGATCAATTTGGACTAAAAATGGATTTTCTATGAATTATCTAAGTTCTAGCAATTATTTTCCTATTAAAAATCCTTTTATAATTTAATTTCCCCGATTTTATTATGTTCTGGACTGGGCCTCAATAACTAAAAAGCATAAGGGGCTCGGTGCAAGAAACCCGAGACACAGGCTACACCCGCACAGGACGGCGGGTAGATTCTGTGAAAGTACAGGGTCTCTTTTATAAAACTTACCCGCGAAGGGGTATCCATGAATCTCGGCCGTCCGATCAAATATCGAAGGCTAGGATTAGATCGACATTAAGTCGAACCCGCACGTGATTCAGACCATCGGATTGCCGATCAACGGTACATATTTTAAACTAGCGCGGACTATTCTCGGGCGCCCGATGGAGATCCAACGGACCAAATACACCCAGCGAAAGGGTATGCTCCATTCTAATCTGAGCCGCACATAACACATCCAACGACCATCGGTCATCGTCCCACCACCGATGCCCCGACACGGCGGAGCTACCCACCCGCGGTGGAGCTCGCCCGCGAGCGGCAATTCCGCCGCCACCGAGCCCTAAACCAAAATTAAACGGTGCTGCGCGTAGAGAAGGCGAAGGTGAACACAAAGGAAGACCTTATACCGGCGATTATGGCGCGGAGGCACACGGCCACGGTGGAGGGCGGATTCACGGCGGAGCTGCCACACCGGCGAGCAATACCTTGCGTCACGGTGGCGCCCAACCCGAATTGGAGGCGCGGACAGCTTCCCCAGGCGAAGACGATACTCCCCGACTCGATTCCAAGAGCGGAGACCTCCCCGACGTCGGCTATCCTCGGCGGCGGTGCTCCTCTCCGGTTCTCTCTCTGCGTTCTCGGCGATGGTGGCTGGCAGTGGGGAGATGAAGGGAGGGAGGCGAGCTCGGTACGAATTTATAGCTAGGGGAGTCCGCGCCCGAGGAATCCGGTCGGTGTAGCGCGCGATGCGCACGGCGGTCGTTGCGGCGAGCTCGGCGAAGCTGTTGAAGACGCCCCGACGTGCGGGCCCCGCGGATCAGCGAAAGAAGCGGAGTGAGCGCGGGCGTGGGAGAGACTGAGCAGGGGCCCCGCGCGTCAGTGAGAGGCGAGAGCGCGTGAGAGGGGGAGTGGCTGGCTCGTGGACCCGGGATGTCGGCGCGTGCGGGAGAGGCTGGGCAGGGGGCCCCACCTGTCGGCGCCGAGTGGAGATGGCAATGGGCTGCGCGGTGAAGTTTCTTAGATGGGCCGAAATCAGGTATTCCAGCCCAGTTAGGTTAGAATTCCTTTTTCTTTTTCTTTTCTATTTTCTTTTCTCCATTTTCAAATCCAATTTGAATTTCAAGTTTGAGTTCAAACTTTGTGTGGATCTTCATTTATAAACTCATCTTTTTTTGAAATTAAAAATGCTAAACCTGAAGATATTTGGTTATTCATTTTATGTATATTTTCATATCTCTTCTCTTTTCTCCCTTTCCCATTTATTTTCTATTTTCTATTTTTCCTTTTCCATTTGAATTTCAAATCAACACAAGTTTAAAGTTCAAACACTCAATTTGGATACACATATAGAACTTTAGCATAATGCACAAAAACCTATTTTATGTATTTCTTTATTTATTTTAGTTCTTTTAGACAAGCTTTTAATCATATAATAGAATAATCCCTACCTTATTACTTCTAGGGAAATCAAATTTATATTGTAGACTATATATATTAAGAAATAGTTTAATCCTAATTCTTTTATATATCCTAACCCAAAGGCAATTTAGATTATCTAAGTATCTTTTAATTATGTGTTTTTAACATATTCATGAGTGGAAACTTCTAAATTATGATTATCTTTAAGGAAAGGTGTTTTGATTTAAAATCTTTGAGAATTTTTTTCCTTGTCTTCACAAGATTGAACTTTAGGGTGTTACAAATCCTACCCCCCTTAAAAATAATCTCGTCCCCGAGATTTGTAAGAAAGGGGATGTATACTCATATTGATTCAACACATATGCATAAACAAAATCTCGGCATGATGCATACCTTATTAGCAAAACACAGGGTCAAATGGACCTTATTATTATTACTAAAATAGTATCTTATCAACTACTAACTAAAGTAGCATCTAGATCTTACAAATCATCATAATTTATATCTATGTAGCTTGGTGAAGCTGGTGGTGGTGGTGGAGGTTGTTGTTGTTGTCTTTCCAATCGTGCTTGCCTTATTTCTTGACGGGCCTGACGTATTTCCTCGCGTTGTTGTCTTATCTGATTTTGCATCTCGGTCACCAGGTCTGTTAATTGCTGTATTACCAGTCTTTGGGTAGCAACTACTTGATCGATTTCAACAGGTGGAGGATTTGGAGGACTCATTACGTGATAATCTTTCCTTTCCTGGTATTGACCATGAAAGTTAGAAGCATATGGTAATAGTTTTGCAAAGGAAATTGTTCACTAAGCGGAATGAATAAGCTAGTAGTTGGTCATAATCTATAGGTTCTTTGGTAGGGCTTAATTTTTTTTTTTTTTGTTTTATGTCCAGATTGGGGTAACCAATCATATAAGGTGAATATCTAAGGGCAGGATGGAATCTGTCAAGATGAAAGATATATATGGGTGAGATAGACTACAGGATGTAGGTTAAAAGTTTGTTTGTTATTAGGTGGGAATAGAAAGGTTATACCATTCATCATGGTTCTATGGGTTGGGTTAGCTCATGGTTGAATTGATCCAAAGTGCTAAGATAAGTTACATGGCTAGTGGGGTCTAGTCTCTTCTACTAGTGTCATTAATCTGTTTAAGTGGACCACATTAAGTTAGATAACATTAGACCACACTAGATCAGGTTACATTAGGTAGGATAAGATCTAGATTAAATTGGATATGACTAGATTAGACTAGTTTAGATTAGATAGGTCCAACAGGGTAGGATATGTATTATTAAGATATGTTAGGATGTTTTAAGATTAATTGGATATGTTATGATAAGATAGAATCTCTTGCTAGGTTAAAATTGAGGGGTTATGCAACTATCAGATGGTTAAGGTAGTTGCATATAGCCAAGTAGTTGTATATGGTCAAGTTAGTCTATGGCACCAATTTAGGTTAACACATTTTTTTTTATAGGGGTAAGGTCTTAATCTATTTTACTAGTATTATCTAACATATTTGATATGTCACTTTAGATTAGATCATATTAGGTTAGATGAGATCTAAATTAGATTGGTATGACTAGTTTAACTAGACAAGATCTAATTAATTTGCATTAGATCATGGTTGATAAACTAGGGTGGATAAGTATGCTTATTAGGATAAGATGGATCCATAAAGATAAGATAGAATCTTTTGTGACCAGTTAGATCTATTAGGATGAGATACAATCTTTTCAAGACAGGATGAGTATCTTTTTAAGATGAGATGGATCTTATTAAGATAAGGGGAAATCTTTTAAGATAAGATGAATTGGTTAGAATGAGATCTTTTAGGATAAGATGGATCTCTTAAGCTAGATAGGTTCCAATGGGGATAATCTAGTTTGTCTAGTTAACTTTATAAATATATTTTTATACCTTTGTGTATATGCAGATGCAATTGTGGACATTCCTCCACAACTCATCACACTCAAACAAAGATCCAAATCAGACAGATATCATAAGAACAAGCATTCAAACACATAGACACTTATAAAAATAGTTTTGTTTTTGTTCCTAGGATTAGGTCTCCTATTCCTAAAATCACTTTAGGCACAGGATTTCAAAGTGTGAAATCCACATTTGTCTTTGGAAGCAGAAAGGTAAGAGTAATCAGAGTAAAGCGGAATTAGATGAGAAAAGATTAAGATAAGTTTAGAAAAGAATCAGAGTAGCAGAGGTAAGTAAGTATTGGTTGTCCAGTTCTATCTATGTTTCGTCCTACAGTCAACATTGCTCTGATACCACTTCTGTAACACCCGGATTTTAGGGGTCCAAAACCCGGGGTTAACATAAACACCAGGTATGCTGGGACCAAGTCTCAAACATATGATGTATAGTGGCACAGGATCGAATGTCACAACTTTATATATAACAGGAGTTCTATACAAAATAAATAATTACATTATAAGGAGACAACGGTCCAGCAACCCAAAGTTGACTGGGAGACGACGACCTAGACCTCTCACGAACTCATCGCAGCATCCTCCATGAGCATCATCCTGCAGTACCTGGTCTTGACCTGTGGTGTATGTGAGACAGCAAGAGTGAGCTCACATACGTTCATCGCTCAACAAGTTGTGGGGAATAATGTGCATGAACTCACCAAAGGTGGGAGCTCATAAAGTGTAAGGCTTACCAAAGAAGATGGTTAGAGCTGAGCATTGCTTTTAAAGTTGGTCAAAATTTTATTAGCAGTTACTAAGTATAAGTAAATACCAACCCAATTAAATAGTAGAATAGAAGTAATAACAACATCACCTGCAATGCAATGCATATGTCAAATTGAATTTAGTTCCATAAATTAATCATGTGAGGGTCCGAGCTGCTCATGACCGTGAGCACGGCTAGTATACCAGTTTTACACTCTGCAGAGGTTGCGCATCTTTACCCACAAGTCGTGTTACCCATCTGCCAAGGGGTCATGAATCCCATACACCTCTACCAAGGAAGTGAGGCAGGGTAGCACTACGAGGCCTTTACAAAGTTCCACTAGCTTCCGAAAACCCGCTACAGTTTATAGGAAGATCCAGTACAGGAATCCCTTGCAGGACCGCCATCGCAGCAAAATCCTCCCGAGGGCCTCCCCGCACTGACCTCTCCCCTACTGCCCTTGCCCCTTTCGGGTAAGGTAGTCTTCCACTAGCTTTCCTAATTAATCAGCCAAGGGCATCCCATACTACCCTTGTGGTAGCACTGTTTTCCCGGGTGGTCGCTCCATGTTCCAATTAACATAATGATCTTAACATGAACCATAAATAACAACTGATAACAAAAGTATAATCATGAATAGTGTAATCTCCATACCCAAAACCACATATAGCACTAGCAAGTACTACCCAGAAAGATCAGTGGTAAACAAGGTATAAAGATAATCAAACTAGGTAACCTGTTGGGTCCCATCAAAATTAACCTATGCAGATCATTATGATTAATCAGAACATGGCTGGGTAAAAAGAAGTGATCAAGGGCACAACTTGCCTGGGCCTTGAGAATCCAGGTACCAGGATGATTCTTCAGATCCTCGTGACCTCACTGCTAGTCGTAGCAATACAAACATACATAGTATAGGCAAATTTAACATTACACCAAACATAAGAACAAAATATACAGTAATAATCTACACATTAAAATAAAACCACAGGAACTGGAATCACTAAATTTGGAGTTGTAGATTTTAAGTTATGATTTTCCTAAGGTTTAATGTGATTAAAATATGATTAAATGATAAATAAATTTTCTGGCAGAGGTCATGTCAAAACAGAGACACTAAATGATAGAGAATATTATTACAAAAATTTAGAAAGTGGAATGGATCAATTTGGACTAAAAATGGATTTTCTATGAATTATCTAAGTTCTAGCAATTATTTTCCTATTAAAAATCCTTTTATAATTTAATTTCCCCGATTTTATTATGTTCTGGACTGGGCCTCAATAACTAAAAAGCATAAGGGGCTCGGTGCAAGAAACCCGAGACACAGGCTACACCCGCACAGGACGGCGGGTAGATTCTGTGAAAGTACAGGGTCTCTTTTATAAAACTTACCCGCGAAGGGGTATCCATGAATCTCGGCCGTCCGATCAAATATCGAAGGCTAGGATTAGATCGACATTAAGTCGAACCCGCACGTGATTCAGACCATCGGATTGCCGATCAACGGTACATATTTTAAACTAGCGCGGACTATTCTCGGGCGCCCGATGGAGATCCAACGGACCAAATACACCCAGCGAAAGGGTATGCTCCATTCTAATCTGAGCCGCACATAACACATCCAACGACCATCGGTCATCGTCCCACCACCGATGCCCCGACACGGCGGAGCTACCCACCCGCGGTGGAGCTCGCCCGCGAGCGGCAATTCCGCCGCCACCGAGCCCTAAACCAAAATTAAACGGTGCTGCGCGTAGAGAAGGCGAAGGTGAACACAAAGGAAGACCTTATACCGGCGATTATGGCGCGGAGGCACACGGCCACGGTGGAGGGCGGATTCACGGCGGAGCTGCCACACCGGCGAGCAATACCTTGCGTCACGGTGGCGCCCAACCCGAATTGGAGGCGCGGACAGCTTCCCCAGGCGAAGACGATACTCCCCGACTCGATTCCAAGAGCGGAGACCTCCCCGACGTCGGCTATCCTCGGCGGCGGTGCTCCTCTCCGGTTCTCTCTCTGCGTTCTCGGCGATGGTGGCTGGCAGTGGGGAGATGAAGGGAGGGAGGCGAGCTCGGTACGAATTTATAGCTAGGGGAGTCCGCGCCCGAGGAATCCGGTCGGTGTAGCGCGCGATGCGCACGGCGGTCGTTGCGGCGAGCTCGGCGAAGCTGTTGAAGACGCCCCGACGTGCGGGCCCCGCGGATCAGCGAAAGAAGCGGAGTGAGCGCGGGCGTGGGAGAGACTGAGCAGGGGCCCCGCGCGTCAGTGAGAGGCGAGAGCGCGTGAGAGGGGGAGTGGCTGGCTCGTGGACCCGGGATGTCGGCGCGTGCGGGAGAGGCTGGGCAGGGGGCCCCACCTGTCGGCGCCGAGTGGAGATGGCAATGGGCTGCGCGGTGAAGTTTCTTAGATGGGCCGAAATCAGGTATTCCAGCCCAGTTAGGTTAGAATTCCTTTTTCTTTTTCTTTTCTATTTTCTTTTCTCCATTTTCAAATCCAATTTGAATTTCAAGTTTGAGTTCAAACTTTGTGTGGATCTTCATTTATAAACTCATCTTTTTTTGAAATTAAAAATGCTAAACCTGAAGATATTTGGTTATTCATTTTATGTATATTTTCATATCTCTTCTCTTTTCTCCCTTTCCCATTTATTTTCTATTTTCTATTTTTCCTTTTCCATTTGAATTTCAAATCAACACAAGTTTAAAGTTCAAACACTCAATTTGGATACACATATAGAACTTTAGCATAATGCACAAAAACCTATTTTATGTATTTCTTTATTTATTTTAGTTCTTTTAGACAAGCTTTTAATCATATAATAGAATAATCCCTACCTTATTACTTCTAGGGAAATCAAATTTATATTGTAGACTATATATATTAAGAAATAGTTTAATCCTAATTCTTTTATATATCCTAACCCAAAGGCAATTTAGATTATCTAAGTATCTTTTAATTATGTGTTTTTAACATATTCATGAGTGGAAACTTCTAAATTATGATTATCTTTAAGGAAAGGTGTTTTGATTTAAAATCTTTGAGAATTTTTTTCCTTGTCTTCACAAGATTGAACTTTAGGGTGTTACAGCATGTCCCGCCGCAGAGTTAATGCGACGGGACGAGTGGTTCGCGGGGCAGCTGTTGCGCGTGCGCGAGCCGTTCGAGGAACGGAACACGGGCGCGCCGTCTTCACGCCGTGGGAGAGGGTTCTCTCGCTGTCCCAGGAGGGGACGTGAGCTTGGCTGACGACGTGACCACTGCTTTCGCCCGCCTACCATCGCCATTACTGCCGGCCCATTTCTGGCCGTATCGACCGTCGCGCCTTCTCCCGTGGCTGACTGACCCATGACCGATGTGCCTGGCTGGCACTGTTGGGTCATACGCAGGGTTGCCTCGAGTCGCGGTACTGGTTCCGCAGTCGAGGAGGCACGATAGTGGTGCGAGTGGCGGTGCAGTTCCTTGTACGTAGTAACCGGCGCGCCGGTTGCATGACGTGTGGGCCTGGGCCCCCATGATGGGCGCGTTGGAGTCGAAAGGGTGCGCCCACTTGGTGTGGTTGCATGCCGCCTGCATGGCAGTTTGCCCTTTCACCCGCTGGTCTAGGCGAAAGTGGAGGAATGCTTGTAACCGCTGGGCAGTTGCGCGCGCCGCGTGCGGCGGTTTGGCTTATTCTGCCCTGGGCCAGCTTGCATGACGCGTGGGACCCAGCCCCCGTGTCGTAGGGGGAGGACCTTGGAGCGTGTTGGAGAAGACTCAGCCCGCGATGGCTGAGGATGCAAGTGGGGAGAGTCGCCTTTAAAAGGAGGGTGACCCCCTTGAAAGGCAACCATGTCTTCGCGCTCCCCTCATGCATCGTGTCTTTCCGCCTTCTGAGCCCCCGGATGGGGGACACTTCGCAGTTCTTCTGCCTTGTCGTTGGAGGAACACAACTTCGCGGAAGTTGGTACCTTTCAGCCATCGTTCGTCTTCAAGGATTTTCATCAGGCAGCCCGACCGCATCCTCTCGCCGGCGGTCAACCAAGACGGTGACCACCAGCCCCTGGGTGGGGAGAAGCAAGACGGGCTGCGGCCTCTGCCCCTCCCTCAGCTTCAAGGATGTTCATCGTCAGTGCTTGGGAGGGGAGTGCGCCGAGTTGGGGTCGATCTCTGCGCGGGCAGTGGCCCGCACCTTCCCTCAGCGATCAGGGGGAAGGGCGTTCACCGTTCGTGGCGCTGGCAGCTGCCGCGTGTCCGGCTCTCCGGCCTGAGCGGCTTCGGCACCGCTTCCGGTGCCACCTTCCGCCACGGCAGCCGGAAGAGGTTTCTCCGCCGACGAGATAGCCGGTGCCGCCCACGGATTGACCTCCAACTCTACGGCCTTCTGCTCGTCCTCGCCCCTCGAGTGGGGACATGGGCGAGGGCCTTATGGCAGCAACATCCGCCTTGAGGTCATCGTTGCTGCTGTTCAGCCGCTCGGAGCAGAAGTCGTTGTCGCTGCTGCTGAAGCGGGCGGCGGCGAGCCGTCCATCGGCCTTCTGTTGCTCCGCAGGCCCTCCAACCGTGGGGGGTTGTTCGTACCTGCGTAGGTGGAACCGGAGTTCCGTTTGTAATGGCACCTTGAGTGCCGGTGTCTTGTTCATTGTGGCTGTCGGGGCCTGAACATGTATGTATTTTCGGCACGGAGCCGTGTTTTCCCCTCATTTCGAGCACTAGGACTCGCCTGTCGGCTAACTGAACCGCTTAACCAAGTGTGAGTGGCCTCGTGCGAAGGTGACGAGTGAGGTATCCGTATCCCGGAGGCGTAGGAGTCCCTCGGCTCGGTCGGCCTTGCCGCCCGAGGCTTCTCTTGCTTAGTTAACGGAAATCCTCGGCTGCTCTTCGATGAGCCGAAGCCGGAGGCAGCGGTGTCAGCATGGACAGAGGCAGAGTTGGCTCGAAAAGAAGATTTGGTCGGCCGGAGCCTGGCTGGGCCGTCCACTGGCGGGACCGACGCCGGAGTCGAGTTGCCGAGGCCACGAGCCGGGCTGATGTCCTCGGGGGACAGCTGGCTGAGGCTTCGGGGTGGCTGGCCGAGCTGTCTGCCCGAGCCGGATTCCTGGATGAGACCCTGGCGGCGATGGCCCGGGCGCGGTGCTGATGTCGTCCTTCGGAGTGGAGATCCTCCGACCACGTTGCCGTCTGAGGCTAGGTCAGACTTCGCCGAAGGTGTAGTTGACGCCGAGGGTGCTGCTGCTCCCTTTAACTGTCAAGGTCCGAGCCTGCAGGATCGGGTTATCTTGTAGTTTGCGTATGTTTTCTGCAGCCGCCGAGGCCCAAACATACTGTCGTCGTGTTGTAAAGCTGTGTTCCTTTTCCTCTTGTTTCGAGTATCTGGACTTATTTGTCGGTAACAGAATTGTTTGTCCGAGCGAGAGTTACTTTTCACGGAAGGTGATGAGTGAGGTATCCGTATCCCGGAGGCGTAGGAGTCCCTCAGCTCGGTCGGCCTTGCCGCTTACGTGTACTCTTACTCGTCCGTAGGACTCTGCTATCGATATAGTCGAGAAGGCCCGAAAAATCGTTTCGGCAGAAGAGTTTTCGAGCGTGAAGACTTGTTCGGTCCGCGGAGTCACCTATCCGAGCGTGAGTTACTTATTGCAGAAGGTGATGAGTGAGGTATCCGTATCCCGGAGGCATAGGAGTCCCTCGGCTCGGTCAGCCTTGGCTGCTTACGTGTACTCCGTCGTTTTCAGGATCCCACTTTCGAAGTAGTCGAAAAGCACGAAAGACGTTCTGGCAGAAAAGATCTTTTTCGAGGAAAATTTTGACGCGGAGGGGGTTCCCCCCTTCTAGCCCCCGAGGGAGGGTCGGGCTTTGCCGAGGCAAGGCTGACCCTTCCTTGATGGTTAGACTTTGTGTGTGAACGAGGTGTACGAACGACTTGAAAGCATCTTAAGGGTAGAAGCGACGTAGCTGTCGGATGTTCCAAGCGTTGCTGTAGACCTCGCCTTGACTCTTGGCCAGCTTGTACGTCCTGGGCTTCAGAACCTTGGCGATGACGAACGGCCCTTCCCAGGGAGGCGTGAGCTTGTGCCGCCCTCGGGCGTCTTGTCGCAGCCAAAGCACCAAGTCGCCCACCTGGAGGTCTCGGGACCGAACCCCTCGGGCGTGGTAGCGTCGCAGGGACTGCTCGTACCGCGCCGAGTGTAGTAAGGCCATGTCCCGAGCCTCTTCCAGCTGGTCCAGCGAGTCTTCTCGGTTAGCTCGATTGCTTTGGTCGTAGTAGGCCCTCGTCCTCGGGGAACCGTATTCTAAGTCTGTGGGCAAGATGGCCTCGACCCCATAGACTAGAAAGAACGGTGTGAAGCCCGTGGCTCGGCTCGGCGTTGTCCTTAGACTCCAGACCACAGAGGGGAGCTCCTTCATCCATCGCTTGCCAAACTTGTTGAGGTCGTTGTAGATCCGCGGCTTGAGCCCTTGTAGAATCATGCCGTTGGCACGCTCTACTTGCCCATTCGTCATGGGGTGAGCCACGACAGCCCAGTCCACCCGGATGTGGTGATCCTCGCAGAAGTCCAGGAACTTTCTATCGGTGAACTGGGTGCCGTTGTCGGTGATGATGGAGTTCGGTACCCCAAAACGATGGATGATATTGGTGAAGAACGCCACTGCCTGTTCGGACCTGATGCTGTTTAGGGGTCGGACCTCGATCCACTTGGAGAATTTGTCGACGGCGACCAGCAGGTGCGTGTAGCCCCCGGGTGCCTTCTGCAAGGGGCCGACGAGGTCCAGCCCCCACACAACAAACGACCAGGTGATAGGTATCGTCTGCAGGGCCTGAGCGGGCAAGTGCGTCTGCCTCGCATAGAATTGACACCCTTCGCAGGTGCGGACAATTCTAGTGGTGTCGGCCACCGCAGTCGGCCAGTAGAAACCTTGTCGGAAGGCGTTTCCAACAAGGGCTCGAGGCGCTGCGTGATGGCCGCAAGCCCCGGAGTGTATTTCTTGTAAGAGCTCCTGGCCTTCGGCGATGGATATGCATCACTGGAGGATGCCTGAGGGGCTGCGGTGGTAGAGCTCCTTCCTGTCCCCCAGCAAGACGAACGACTTGGCGCGCCGCGCCAACCGCCGAGCTTCGGCTCGGTCGAGGGGTAGCTCTCCTCGGTAGAGATATTGCAGGTACGGGGTCTGCCAGTTTCGATTAGGCGTGACCCCGCTCCGCTCCTCCTCGATGCGCAGTGCCTCACCCTCGGGGGCCGAGGGTGCCTCGGGCTGAGCCGAGGCTTTCTCGGGTTCGGGCGCGTCGTCGGTCTTGATGGAGGGTTGATGCAGGTCTCGGGAGAAGACGTCCGGGGGAACCGTTGTCCGCCCCGAGGCTATCTTAGCCAGCTCGTCCGCAGTCTCGTTGTAGCGTCGGGTGATGTGGTTGAGCTCGAGCCCGTAGAATTTGTCTTCCAGGCGCCGAACCTCATCGCAGTAGGCTTCCATCTTCGGGTCGCGGCAGTGGGAGTTCTTCATGACTTGGTCGATGACGAGCTGCGAGTCACCGCGAGCGTCGAGGCGTCGGACCCCTAGCTCGATGGCGATGCGCAACCCGTTGACCAGAGCCTCGTACTCGGCCACATTGTTGGACGCCAGGAAGTGGAGGCGTAGCACGTAGCGTAGGTGTTTCCCGAGGGGCGAGATGAAGAGCAGGCCCGCGCCTGCCCCTGTCTTCATCAGCGACCCGTCGAAAAACATGGTCCAGAGTTCCGGTTGGATCGCAGCTGTTGGGAGTTGGGTATCGACCCATTCAGCCACAAAGTCCGCTAAGACTAGGGACTTGATGGCCTTCCGAGGGGCGAACGAGATCGTCTCGCCCATGATTTCCACCGCCCACTTTGCAATCCTACCCGAGGCCTCTCGGCACTGGATGATCTCCCCTAGGGGGAAGGATGACACCACAGTCACCGAATGAGACTCGAAGTAGTGTCGCAACTTCCGCCGCGTCAGGATCACCGCGTACAACAGCTTCTGAATTTGTGGGTAGCGGATCTTGGTCTCGGACAGTACCTCACTGATGAAGTAGACTGGCCTCTGGACGAGCAATGCATGCCCCTCTTCTCGTCTCTCAACCACGATCGCGGCGCTGACCACCTGAGTGGTAGCGGCGACGTATATCAAGAGGGCTTCTCCGGCCATGGGGGGCACCAAGATGGGCGTGTTCGTGAGGAGCGCCTTCAGGTTCCCGAGGGCTTCCTCGGCCTCAGGGGTCCAAGTGAAGCACTCGGCCTTTCTTAAGAGGCGGTACAGAGGCAGGCCTCTTTCGCCGAGGCGCAAGATGAAACGGCTCAGAGCCGCAAGGCATCCTGTGACCCTCTGTACGCCTTTCAAGTCCTTGATGGGCCCCATGTCGGTGATGGCCGCGATTTTCTCTGGGTTGGCCTCGATGCCCCGCTCGGAGACGATGAACCCCAAGAGCATGCCTCGGGGGACCCCGAAGACGCACTTCTCGGGATTGAGCTTTACGCCTTTCGCCTTGAGACACCGGAATGTCGTTTCAAGGTCGGAAAGGAGGTCGGAGGCTTTCCTCATCTTGACTACGATGTCATCGACGTAGGCCTCGACCGTTCGACCAATGTGTTCGCCGAACACGTGGTTCATGCACCGTTGGTATGTCGCACCCACATTCTTCAAACCGAACGACATGGTAACATAGCAGTACATGCCGAAAGGTGTGATGAAAGAAGTCGCGAGCTGGTCGGACTCTTTCATCCTGATTTGCTGATACCCTGAGTAGGCGTCGAGGAAAGACAGGGTTTCGCACCCAGCAGTGGAATCCACGATTTGATCGATGCGAGGCAGAGGGTAGGGAACTTTTGGACATGCTTTGTTTAGACCAGTGTAGTCTACACACATCCGCCATTTCCCTCCTTTCTTTCTCACAAGCACAGGGTTGGCAAGCCATTCGGGATGGAATACCTCTTTGATGAACCCCGCCGCCATTAGCTTGTGGATCTCCTCGCCTATGGCTCTGCGCTTTTCTTCGTCGAATCGGCGCAGAGGCTGCTTCACGGGTCGGGCTCCAGCTCGGATATCCAGCGAGTGCTCGGCGAGATCCCTCGGTATGCCGGGCATGTCCGAGGGACTCCACGCGAAAACGTCGGTGTTTGCGCGGAGAAAGTCGACGAGCACTGCTTCCTATTTGGGGTCGAGCTCGGAGTCGATCTGGATCTGCTTGGAGGCGTCGTCGCTGGGGTCGAGAGGGACAGACTTAACCGTCTCCGCTGGCTCGAAGTTGCCGGCGTGGCGCTTCACGTCTGGCGCCTCCTTGGAGATGCTCTCCAGGTCGGCGATGAGGGCCTCAGCGTACTCCACGCACTCCACGTCGCATTCGTGCGCGTGTCGGTATGTGGGGCCGACGGTGATGACCCCGTTGGGGCCCGACATCTTGAGCTTGAGGTAGGTGTAGTTGGGGACGGCCATGAACTTGGCGTAGCATGGCCTCCCCAACACTGCGTGGTAGGTTCCTCGGAACCCGACCACCTTGAACGTGAGGGTTTCCCTTCGGAAGTTGGAGGGAGTCCCAAAGCAGACGGGTAGATCGAGTTGTCCGAGGGGCTGGACGCGTTTTCCGGGGATGATCCCATGAAAAGGCGCAGCGCCTGCCCGGACCGAGGACAGATCGATCCGCAGGAGCCCGAGGGTCTCGGCGTAGATGATGTTGAGGCTGCTGCCTCCGTCCATGAGGACCTTGGTGAGCCTGACGTTGCCGATGACAGGGTCGACAATGAGCGGGTATTTCCCTAGGCTCGGCACGCGGTCGGGATGGTCGCCCTGGTCGAAGGTGATGGGCTTGTCGAACCAGTCTAGGTAGACTGGCGCCGCCACCTTTACCGACCAGACCTCCCGACGCTCTTGCTTGCGATGCCGCCGAGGCGTTTGCCACTTGCCCACCGTAGATCATGAAGTAGTCGTGGACCTCGGGGAACTCTCCTGCCTTGTGATCCTCCTTCTTATCGTCGTCGCGGGCCCTGCCACCTTCCGCCGGTGGCCCGGCCTTGTGAAAGTGGCGCCGAAGCATGGCGCACTCCTCAAGGGTGTCCTTGATGGGCCCCTGATGATAGGGGCACGGCTCCTTGAGCATCTTGTCGAAGAGATTGGCGCCTCTGGGAGGTTTCCGAGGGTTCTTGTACTCGGCGGCGGCGACAAGGTCCGTGTCGACGGCATCGCGTTTCGCTTGCGACTTCTTCTTGCCTTTCTTCTTGGTGCCGCGCTGAGTGGACGCCTCGGGGACATCCTCCGGCTGGCGGCCCTGGGGCTGCTTATCCTTCCGGAAGATGGCCTCAACCGCCTCCTGGCCAGAGGCGAACTTGGTGGCGATGTCCATCAGCTCGCTCGCCCTGGTGGGGGTCTTGCGACCCAACTTGCTCACCAGGTCGCGGCAGGTGGTGCCGGCGAGGAACGCGCCGATGACATCCGAGTCGGTGACATTGGGCAGCTCGGTGCGCTGCTTCGAGAATCGTCGGATGTAGTCCCGGAGAGACTCTCCCGGCTGCTGGCGGCAGCTTCGAAGATCCCAGGAGTTCCCAGGGCGCACGTACGTGCCTTGGAAGTTGCCGGCGAAGGCTTGGACCAGATCGTCCCAGTTGGAGATCTGCCCCGGAGGCAGGTGCTCCAGCCAGGCTCGAGCGGTGTCGGAGAGGAACAGGGGGAGGTTGCGGATGATGAGGTTGTCATCGTCCGTTCCACCCAGGTGGCAGGCCAGCCGGTAGTCCGTGAGCCACAGTTCCAGTCTCGTCTCCCCCGAGTACTTTGTGATAGTAGTTGGGGTTCGGAACCAGGTCGGGAACGGCGCCCGTCGTATGGCCCGGCTGAAAGCCTGCGGACCAGGTGGTTCGGGCGAGGGACTCCGATCCTCCCCGCTGTCGTAGCGTCCCCCACGCCTGGGGTGGTAGCCTCGGCGCACCTTCTCGTCGAGGTGGGCTCGACGGTTGCGGTGATGGTGTTCGTTGCCGAGGCGACCTGGGGCCGCAGGCGCTGTGTTGCGCGTGTGCCTGGTATGGACCGAGGCTTCCCGCATGAATCGAGAAGTCGTGGCGCGATGCTCCGAGGGGTACCCCTGCCTTCAGGAGGCAGAGCTTTCGGCCTGTCGGACCGCGGCGTCCTCCAGGAGATTCTTGAGCTCTCCCTGGATACGCCGCCCCTCGGTGGTTGATGGCTCCAGCATCGCGCGCAGAAGTATTGCCGCTGCAGCCAGGTTCTGGCCAACCCCACTGGAAGCCGGTGGCGGCCTTGCCCTGACATCGTCGGCGATGCGGTGCTGGATGCCCTGGGGTAGATGACGCGCTTCTCCGGCCGGAGGTTGGCCTGCCCATTCCTGCCTGATGTCCCGGCGGAACGGCTCAAGTGTTCCTGCTCCCTCGTCGAGCCTGGCCTGCATCTCGCGGATTTGCTCAAGCTGTGAGTCCTGACCCCCCGCAGGGACTGGGACCACAGCTAGCTCCCGTAGGATGTCAACGCTAGGCGCGGGCATAGGGGGATCACCGTTCTCCGGTATACCAAGATGGTTGCCTTCACCGGGACCCCCTAGATCGACGTGGAAACATTCACGACTTGGACCGCAGTCCTCGTCGCCGAAGCTGCGGCTACCGTCGGAACAGTCGGAAAGGCAGTAATCGCATGCGGTCATGAAGTCCCGCATGGAACTGGGGTTACCAAGTCCGGAGAAATCCCAACAAAAGTCGGGCTCGTCATCTTCCTCGGAACCCGAGGGCCCGTAGGTCGAGACGGCTGTCAGCCGGTCCCAGGGTGACTGCATACCGTACCCCGGAGGGTTTGGACTCGCCTCTATGAAAATGTCCACTAAAGCGAAGTCGCTTGGTGGGTCGAGGCTGAATCCAAAAGGCATGAGATGGGAATCGGTCGGTACCTCTTGGTCGATGGGCGGTGACGAAGTCACGTCAAGGGCAGACTGCATCGTCGTCTCAGGTACGAGGGTGACGCCCAGCAAGTCTTTTGCAGGCGTGCTGGCGTCGTCCGTCCGCTTGGAGTTGGTGTGTTGCAGGGAAACGACGCTCGTCTTCGTCTCAGACGCGAGGTCGATGCCCGACACGTCCCCCGTTGGGGCGCCGGCACCGTCGACTCGCTCGACAGCCGACGAGGTGCCGCCTCCTACTTGGCCTTGGTTGCCTCGCCTCCTCCTCCGTCGGCGGGGGAGGTGGCGGGACAAATCCAAATGTTGTTCTTCCGCCACGTGGGGAAGACGTTGTCGATTCTGCCGCCAGCGGGCGGGTTGTCGGCCGCCATTATCGCTGTCGCGCGGCGGGGGAAGGAGTATCATGTCATAGCTGCCGTCGAGGGACATGAACTCAAGACTCCCAAAACGGAGCACCATCCCAGGCTGGAAAGGTTGCTGGAGACTGCCCATCTGGAGCTTGACGGGAAGCTATTCGTCAACACGTAGCAGGCCCCTACCTGGCGCGCCAACTGTCGGCGTTTCGACCCCGGGGGGTCCCTGGACCGACGAGTAAATTGTCGCTGTGTGCCCCGGCCCAGATGGGTCGGCGCGAGACGGAGCGCGAAGGGGGGAAAAAGCCGGAGGGAGGCAGACGTAAAAGGGGAAACCTGCGGCCTTCGTGTTTGTCCCGCGCCTAGGTCGGGTGCGCTAGCAATAGGGGGTTACAAGCGTCCGCGTGGGAGGGAGCGAGAGGCTTACGCGCTCGCCGTCCCGTCCTTCTCCGCGCGGCCAACCCTCGTAAGAGGGCCCTGGACCTTCCTTTTATAGACGTAAGGAGAGGATCCAGGTGTACAATGGGAGGTGTAGTAGTGTGCTAACGTGTCTAGCAGAGAAGAGCTAGTGCCCTAAGTACATGCCGTCGTGGCAACCGGAGAGGTTTTGGCACCCGGTTCGTGTGGTGTCGTGGCCGTCGGAGGAGCGCTGGAGCCTGGCGAAAGGACAGCCGTTGGGGCTGTCGAGTCCTTGCTGACGTCTCCTTGCTTTCGTAAGGGGGCTAAGAGCCACCGTCGTCATGGAGCATGCGGGGCGCCATCATTACTTGTTTACCGGGGCAAGCTAGATGGGACGTCGGTCTTGTTCCTCGTAGCCTAAGTTAGCTTGGGGTAGGATAATGATGGCGCCTCCTGTGACGTGGTCGGTCTGAGCCTTGGGTTGGGCGAGGTGGAGGCTCCTCCGAGGTCGAGGTCGAGTCTGTCTTCCGAGGCCAAGGTCGAGTCCGAGCCCCTGGGTCGGGCGAGGCGGAGACCGTCGGCTGAGGCCAGGGCTGAGTCCGAGCCCTTGGGTCGGGCGAGGCGGAGTTCGTCGTCTTCCGGGGCTGAGCCCGAGTCCGAGCCCTGGGGTCGGGCGAGGCGGAGTTCGTCGTCTTCCGGGGCCGAGCCCGAGTCTGAGCCCTGGGGTCGGGCGAGGCGGAGTTCGTCGCCTTCCGGGACCGAGCCCGAGTCCGAGCCCTGGGGTCGGGCGAGGCGGAGTTCGTCGTCTTCCGGGGTTGAGCCCGAGTCCGAGCCCTGGGGTCGGGCGGTGCGGAGTTCGTTGTCTTCCGGGGCTGAGCCCGAGTCCGAGTCCTGGGGTCGGGCGATGCGGAGTTTCCTATGGCGCCTGAGGCCGGACTTGGCTGCTGTCAGCCTCACTCTGTCGAGTGGCAGTACAGCAGTCGGAGCGGCGCAGGTGGCGCTGTCCCCTTGTCAGGCCGGTCAGTGGAGCGGTGAAGTGACTGCGGTCACTTCGGCTCTATCGACTGAAGGGCGCGCGTCAGGATAAGGTGTCAGGCCATCTTTGCATTAAATGCTCTTGCGATACGGTCGGTCGGCGTGGCGACTTGGCCAAGGTTGCTTCTTGGCGAAGACTAGGCCTCGGGCGAGCTGAAGGTGTGTCCGTTGCTGGAGGGGGTCCTCGGGCGAGACGTAAATCCTCCGGGGTCGGCTGCCCTTGCCCGAGGCTGGGCTCGGGCGAGGCGAGATCGTGTCCCTTGAGTGGACCGAGCCTTGACTTAATCGCACCCATCAGGCCTTTGTAGCTTTGTGCTGATGGGGGTTACCAGCTGAGATTAGGAGTCTTGGGGGTACCCCCTAATTATGGTCCCCGACAACCGGGGAGGAAGACATGTTTCATTCCTTGCAACTAACTCAAGAAGCACAAGAAATTATGTTTGGAGATAGTGGCAAGAGTAAGGTGATTGGTATTGGTAAAATTCCTTCTCTGACCAACAATCACTTTCAAATGTTTTATTGGTAGATTCTTTAAGCTACAATTTGTTGTCCGTTTCACAACTTTGTGGAATGGGTTATAATTGTTTATTTTCTGACGTGGATGTGAAGATCCTTAGAAGGGAGGATTCCTCAGTTGCCTTTACGGGTCGCTTTAAGGGCAAGCTTTATCTTGTTGATTTCACAACAAGTAAAGTGACGCCTGAGACTTGTTTAGTGGCAAAGTCCGACAAGGGTTGGCTATGGCATCGCTGGCTAGCTCATGTCGGTATGAGGAATTTGGCCAAACTTCAAAAGGATAATCACATCATTGGACTAACAAATGTTGTATTTGAGAAAGATCGGGTTTGTGGCGCATGCCAAGCAGGAAAGCAACATGGAGTCCCACATCAATCAAAGAATGTGGTCACAACAAAGAGGCCATTGGAGCTTCTTCACATGGACCTCTTCGGACCTGTGGCTTACATTAGCATTGGTGGTAGTAAGTATGGTTTAGTCATTGTTGATGATTTTTCTCGATTTACCTGGGTTTTCTTTTTGAGTGATAAAGGTGAAACTCAAGAAATATTGAAGAAATTCATGAGAAGAGCTCAAAATGAGTTTGAGCTTAAAATCAAGAAAGTGAGAAGTGATAATGGGACGAAATTCAAGAACACAGGTGTCGAAGAATTCTTAGGCAAAGAAGGAATCAAACATGAGTTCTCGGTTCCTTACACTCCACAACAAAATGGTGTTGTGGAAAGAAAGAACCGAACTTTAATTGAAGCAGCTAGAACCATGTTGGATGAGTACAAGACACCTGACAACTTTTGGGTAGAGGCGGTCAACACCGCCTGTCATGCAATCAACCGTCTCTATCTTCACAAGATGTACAAAAAGACTGCTTATGAGCTTCTCACTGGTAACAAACCTAAAGTTGATTATTTTAGAGTATTTGGTTGTAAGTGTTTTATTCTTAACAAGAAAGTCAAGAGCTCAAAGTTTGCTCCTAGAGTGGACGAGGGCTTCTTGCTTGGTTATGCATCAAATGCGCATGGATATCGTGTTTTCAACAATACCACCGGTCTTGTTGAAATAGCGATAGACGTGACATTTGATGAGTCTAATGGCTCGCAAGGGCATGTTTCTAATGACACTGCAGGAAATGAAGAACTACCTTGTGAGGCCATAAAGAAACTTGCAATAGGTGAAGTGAGACCTCAAGAAAAGGATGATGAGGAAGGAACTTTATGGATAACCAATGAGGTTGTTGATGTGGGTGTAAAGGTGGTGGGTGACAAATTCTCCACCTAAGCTAACCCATCAACCTCAAGTCATCCAAGTCTTGAAGAAAATCATCAATCCCAAAGGATGCCAACTGTGGTAGAAGATGAACACGAAAGTGTTGATGGTGAAGTGCCTCTTGATCAAGTGAATGATGAGGAGGAGCAAATACAAAGACAACCATCAGTGCCTCATCCTAGAGTCCATCATACCATTCAAAGGGATCATCCGGTGGACAACATCCTGGGTAGCATCAGGAGAGGGGTAACAACTCGATCTCGTTTAACTAATTTTTGTGAATTTTACTCGTTTGTTTCCTCTCTTGAGCCACTTAAGGTTGAAGAAGCATTGGGTGATCCGGATTGGATAATTGCCATGCAAGAGGAGTTGAACAACTTCACCCGGAATGAAGTTTGGTCCTTAGTCCAAAGACCCAAACAAAATGTGATTGGGACACAATGGGTCTTTAGGAACAAACAAGATGAAATGGCGTGGTTACAAGAAACAAAGCACGGTTGGTTGCCCAAGGCTACACTCAAGTGGAAGGACTTGATTTTGGTGAAACATATGCATCGGTAGCAAGGTTAGAGTCAATTAAAATATTAATTGCCTATGCTACTAACCATGATTTCAAGCTATATCAAATGGATGTCAAGAGCGCATTTCTAAATGGACCACTACAAGAAAGGGTCTATGTGGAGCAACCACCGGGCTTTGAAGATCCAAAGAAGCCAAACCATGTTTATCTACTTCACAAGGCACTCTATGGGCTTAAACAAGCCCCTAGAGCTTGGTATGACTGCCTTAAAGATTTTTTAATTAAGAATGGGTTTACAATAGGAAAAGCTGACTCTACATTATTTACTCGCAAAGTTGACAATGAATTATTTGTGTGCCAAATATATGTCGATGACATTATATTTGGTAGTACTAATGAAAAATTTTGTGAAGAGTTTAGCAAAGTAATGACGAACAGGTTTGAGATGTCTATGATGGGCGAGCTTAAATACTTCCTGGGATTTCAAGTCAAACAGCTCAAGGAAGGTACTTTTCTATGCCAAACCAAATATACACAAGATATGCTCAAGAAGTTTGGCATGGAAAAGGCAAAACACGCCAAGACTCCAATGTCATCAAATGGACATCTCGACCTAAATGAGGAAGGTAAACCTGTAGATCAAAATTTATATAGATCAATGATAGGGTCACTGCTTTACTTATGTGCATCTAGACCTGATATCATGTTGAGTGTTTGCATGTGTGCACGCTTTCAAGCAAACCCTAAAGATTGCCATCTTGTAGCCGTTAAGAGAATTCTAAGATACCTAGTCCACACCCAAAACCTAGGATTATGGTATCCCAAAGGCTTCCTTTTCGATTTACTTGGCTACTCTGACTCAGATTATGCCGGTTGCAAAGTAGATCGAAAAAGCACTACTGGGACTTGCCAATTCCTTGGGCGGTCCTTAGTGTCATGGAGTTCCAAGAAACAAAATTGTGTTGCACTTTCCACTGCAGAAGCTGAGTACATAGCAGTTGGGGCATGTTGTGCACAGTTGTTATGGATGAAGCAAACCCTTAGAGATTTTGGTTGTGAGTTTAACAAGATTCCACTTTTGTGTGACAATGAGAGTGCCATAAAACTTGCAAACAATCCGGTGCAACACTCTAGAACTAAACATATTGACATTAGACACCATTTCTTGAGAGACCACGAAGCCAAAGGAGATATCGAATTGCTTCATGTGAGCACCGAAAATCAACTAGCCGATATCTTCACAAAACCCCTCGATGAGACTAGATTTTGCTTTCTTAGGAGTGAGCTAAATATCTTGGATTCTCGAAACGTGTCTTAATAACTAAAATTTTGATCAAGTTTGATGGATGTAAATTGATTGTTTGCGCAATATGTCATGAGAAATACTATTTTTTCATTAAAATCACTCATGTCATATTTGCTAAGTGCTATTATAGCCCTTCCGGGCAATATCTGGAAACAGGTTGAGTGAATCGGCTGAGTAGGTCACTCAACCGGTTTTCCCCTGGTGGAAACCGGTTGAACTGGTATAAAAACCGGTTGAACCGGTTTTGACCACCTCCGCGTCCGTGCTGTCAGTCAGCGCCGCAGTCTGCGCCGTCAGTCTCGCAGACTGCACTGTTAGTCTGCCAGAAAATCCGTGCAGTCAATGCCTTTTTCTGCGCGCTTTTACTGCACAGTCTGACCAGAAACCGGTTGAACCGGTTTTATAACCGGTTGAACCGGTTGAACCGGTTTTCTGTCTTTTGACCGGCCGACGCCTCCCCTATTTCTCTCCCCTTCCTCTCTTCTCTTCTTCTCAGTTTCTCTTTCTAGCCGACGCCGCCCACTCTTTTTCCTCTCTCTCCACACTTTCTCCACTCTAAAACCCACTTGTGCCATCTCATCTTTGGAAGATTTGTTGGAGATCCGTTCATCTCGGCGTTCTCCATCATCTCCCTCGATCTTGTTGGGATTTCTTGATTCAAACTCCGGATCGAGGTATTGCCCTATTTCATTTCTTTTTACTCGATCTCACTTGTTTTTGATTATCTCGTGTATCATTCGTTGGGTACATTTTAGTTTAAGTGCTTGCAACACTTAGATTATCTTCATTTGTCACGAACATTGTAAGAGTTTAGCAGTTTGATATTGTTCGTTGTAGTTGAACCACTCATATGAACGGTTGAAGTGCATGCTCAATATCATACGCGTCTCTACTCAAACGTGTTTGATCCTTGCTCATCATAGGTTCTATCTTCTCTTTTTTAAGGATGGTGCGTTGGAGGAATCCTTCTGTGGTTGAATCCGACTCCTCTGACGACCAAGAGATTCATGGAGATACTCCCCCACGCTCCAGATCCAAGCGTGGGCGAGGAAGTGGCAATGTCATGCAAGGTGGTGAGGCCTCCGGGTCTCAATGAGCTCGCGGTCGGACAACCCGGAATCCCTCCGGTCGGTCCCGACCCGCGAGTAATCCGCAGGCGTGGGAAGCAACAAGTGATGATGAGGGCGGGAAAGATGATGAAATTGATCTCCCCCCTGCCCACACCCCTGTTATTCGAGGGTTGGTCCTCCACCGGGCGGAGGCTCAGCGTGCTGGCAATGAGCCAGTGACTGATTTCACTGCCAGTGGAGGTTCTGCTCTCCTTCAGGATCTCCGTTTCCAGAATCCTGCATTGCGCATTCGTGATGCCAGGATTGATGGGAACCGTTTTTGGACGCTCCAGCATGTGGATTTTTACAACTCAGTGATCCTCCCCAAGAAACATCAACCCATACTACATCAACGCTATATCAACTGGGAAGGATGTGAGGCTATTGGGGACCCAGAGATGACACAGGCATTGAGGGCCTGTGAAAGAAAGAGGATGAAGAATATAATGACATTCCAATATGATTGGAATGATGAAGTCATTGCCCAGTTTTACTCAACTCTGTGGATCAAGCCAGTTGATGAGGAAAGTCCATACAACTATCCTTATCTGAACTTCTACATTGAAGGCAGCTGGTACAAGGTGAGCTACCGTCGGTTTGCTCACATTCTTGGATTCACTAACAATGATATTTCTGGTGATAAGATCAAGATCCATGATTTCCGCCAACCTACCAGAGATGAAGCCAGAGATCTTCATCTCTCTGAGTCTGGGAAATATTGGGAGTCCACCAACATGCACAAGTATTATAGATACATCAACTCCCTTAGCAGGATGACCCTCATTCCTAAAGGGGGTAATCAGATGAATATTCTTGGAGAGAGCAAGGTTTTGCTCTCATTCATGAAGCCCAGCAGCTCAGAGAGTATAAATGTCTTTGATATGATCTGGCAAGAAATCATCCATGCTGCCTGCTTTCCACTGAAGGGATGTCTTCATGCACATTTTATCATGAAGATGATTGAAGTTGTGACACAGTTTTGATATGATAAAGGTACAAGACATCAATCCTATACCCCTTTCTGGATTGATCCCAACAATCCAGCAGGGCGCTTAAGGAAAGCCCCTTCCAGCTCCCGTGCTCATACCTCTGCTGGTCCGTCTGCTGGTCCTGCTGCTGCTGCCGGTGCCTCGCGTCCCTCCCCTGGCCGCGGATCTCCCACACCACGTGGTCGTGGTCGTGGTCGAGCTCGTGGCCAAGGGATGGGTGCCCGCTTGGCCCACGGGATTGCGGCATTTTTCTCTATGTGCCGGAACATTTCTGCTGATGTACATGAGCTGGCAAGGCGTCAGCGGGAGACTGACGACAACCTTCGTCGTCAAGCTTCCACTATGGGTATGCCCCTTCGCCCCTCGCTCGCCTGACATGCCTCTCCATCCTCCTCCCCCGGAGATCAATGAGTGGCACCAGTAGGCCTACAGGGTGCCATTTATGTCAGTAGACAAAGAAGAAGAAGAAGAAGAAGAAGAAGCCTATTTTGATGATCGCGAGCAGTTTGCCCCGCCTCCCTACCATGGGGATCCGGGTCAATCATCCTCTCACCCTCCGCCCCAGGATCCTTCTGGCAGTGCTCCTCCCCCGGATCAGTCTAGGGAAGAACACTTTGCCTCTCACCTGGCGCACCACTTCTTTGCTCCTCATCAGCCTCCTCCTAACTAGTGATCTTTGGATTGGCGGCTCTCTCTTTTTGGTTCTTGTTGCCAAAAAGGGGGAGAAGGTTTCTTAGCCTGGCAGTACCTTCTATTTATGTAACGAACATCGGTTTGTAATAATTATTGGTCTATCGTATGATGCATGCATGGCTCTAAAGCCATAAACTTTTTTATTGATGTGATGAGATGTGACATTATTAATGTAATAGCAGTAGTAACTTTTCATATCATATGTTATGCAATAATGAGCTTGTATGTGTAATTTTACTCTTTCTATCATCACTCTATAATTGTGTTTCATCCCTCATTGTTTTGTGTATGGTGTTGATTGTTCTCTCTCTCTAAATATGTTGCAAATTGACATATCAAGTCAATGTTAATATCACAAAACTCATGCACATATTTAGGGGGAGCTACACGTACACAAATGCTTTTATCTCACAATTACTCGTAATTTTTAATTGTTATCTCTACTCCAGTTTGTTTTGGCATCAATCACCAAAAAGTGGGAGATTGTAAGTGCAATCAACCCTAATTGAGGGTTTTGGTGATTAAATGACAAAACAAACAGAGATTCTAACAAGTTTGCTCCTAGCATGTACACAGTAATTCTACAGACAGGAGAAGCACAGATCTTACGAGCATAAAAATAGAAAGCACAGCGGACTTAAAATTCCACATCAAATGGTGTGCTCCAAGTGCTTAGAAACATCGGCGGTGCTCAATTTATAATTCTTGAGTCATAGGAATCGCCGTACAATTAAGAGGGATCCGCGATGGTTAAGTAAATTGAGCAATGAGCTAAGTTCAAAATCCCTTGAAAACATCTTCGAGAACATTTTTTCAGATCATGAATGCCCTTGAGAAAAACAAATTTTACTTCCCACAAAAAACTCCACTTTTGTTCTCTTCAAAATACTCAAAATTTGGTTTCAGCCCTTAAAACCGGTTTAACCGGTCCTGAAACCGGTTCAACCGGTTTTGGGACTGCTTCTCTGCCAACCCTGCTCTGACCTGTCTGACAGTCAGAGTTGTCAGAAAAGTCGCTGCAGATCTTTTGGGAAAACCGGTTGAACCGGATTTTTCTCCTACTCAACCGGTTTTGATTCCGGTCGAGTCTCCGGCTGAGTAGGTTAGTGAACCGGGATCTCCCTCGTAGAAACCGGTTCAATCGGTCTGAAAACCGGTTCAACCGGTTTTTAATCTTTTTCTCCCAACCACTACCAGCTTTTGGGGGATCCTTTATATACCCCCTCACACTCTCTCTCTCATTTACTTCTGCCTCTCCCACGAAATCTTGGCTGACCAAACTCCCAACAAGTGCATTCATTTCACCTTTCACACCCGCAATCGCATCTCCTTTAATCATTTGAAGGACCCTTGGTGTGAGGTGAACTCGATCGAACACGCTGTTAATTTCATCTCGATTCTCCTATTCTCTTTGTTCTTGAGCTCATTGCAAACTTAACCTTGTGCGGATTTGTTACTCTTGGAACCTCGTGTTCCTTGACGGTTAGAGGTTGCTTGGGAGTCTCCAAATTTGTGGACGACCTCAAGAAGTTTGTATCACCCGCTCTTTGAGCTTATTTGAGAAGAGATTGCCTTGACCTTTATGGTCGGCTTGTGGAGGATTAGGGTTGGAAAAGACCCGGCCCTTTGTGGGCTCCTCAACGAGGAGTAGGACACCTTTATGGTGGTTGCCGAACCTCGGGTTATATTGTGTGTTCTTTTGTGTTGTTGTTAAGCGCTTTAAATTCGTTGGTTGGTTCATATTATCCATTCGAGTAGATTTTGTGTAGGGCAAGTCTTTAGCTATATTCTTCACTACTTCGTATTTGTTTAACAGATTATCTAATCTAAGTTGAGCAGGTTCAAACTTGTTCAGTTGTAATTAAAATCAGCTGAACCATTTTGCATTAGTGCAACTTTAATTTAACCTATCTCGAAGTTTTTAGTGAAAATTTTCAGGTGTAGCCTATTCACCCCCCTCTAGGCTATTTTCACCTCCGCGAATAGGGAAATGTGTGAGTGGGTGTGTTTTTGGAAATCAAAACAATGCCACGGGAGCAGGAAGCTCAGTGGTGGTTGAGTGTGAAAATGTGCGACTTCCAACTTTGGGGAAAACCATCAAAGTATTGCCTTTCTTTGGAAAAGAAGAGCGACTTCAACTCCACCATATAAAGCATGTATTATATAGGTCCCTCTCTCTTTACAGGCGGGATGGGCTTGTGGAATACCTAGTGTATTCACCCAGATTTGTTTATGTTTTTCAGCAGCTGAAGACTTCTTTTCTGCTATGCTCGACTAGAAGGGGGCTGTGTCTGCACCCAGTTCTGCCTGTGGCTTGGGCTAGTTGCATCTTCCACTGTGTTCTGTATTTTAGGCTCAATAGAGCTTGTACTCTGCTATTGTAATAGCTTTTATTTCGAACTCTGTACTATTTGAAGTAAGGAATGTGGTTACTAGCCTCATGGGACTAGTAATTGTATCACATTTGAGTTCCAGAGGATTGGGGCGCTTCAGGTGGTATCAGAGCCATAGGACTGGCCGTAGATTGCAGCCCCGACCTTAAAAGTTTGCCTTAAAAAGAAAAGACCTCTTATCTCTAAGAAGAATCTTCTCTCCTTTCCCCGATATTAACAAACCCTTCTTTTCTTCTACCAGATTGAAGGCTCCCTTATCATTAGGACATCCTACTGCTCAGAGGTGGAAGGATTCCCTCATCTTTTACAAAGTTGTTCGCTTCGCATGGGGATCCTTGTCACACCCGGATTTAAAGGACAAAGCCGGGTGCATCTCATACATGCGCCAAAGAAGACAACATATATAATAACAGAGTGTATAGAGATAAATGTCATAATAATCAGAGTATTTATTACATAGCAGAAGACTTACAAAAATAAAAGATAAATATCGCAGGATCTAAAATCTATCCTTGGCGCCAGAAAGCTGACTGGGAGACGCCACCTAGATCAAGTCGAATGCCTCAGAATTAGGCGGCTCCTCTTCGATCACCTGTTCTTCTCCTGTGGGGGGTGTGTGAGACAGCAAGAGTGAGCTCACATACGTTCATAGCTCAACAAGTCGTGGGGAATAATGTGGCATCAACTCACCAAAGGTGGGAGTTCATGTAGTGTAAGGCTAATCAATGAAGTAAAGGCTGAGGCTGAGCATTGCTTTTACAAGTTGGTCAAAATTTTATTAGCAATTACTAAGTGTAAGTAAATACCAAACCTTAATAATAATAAAGAAAAGTAATAGTAAAATAATCCCAAATGCAATGCAAATGTCCAATTGAATTTAAGTTCCATAAATTAATCATGTGAGGGTCCGAGCCGCTCATGACCGTGAGCACGGCTAGTATACTAGTTTTACACTCTACAGAGGTTGCGCATCTTTACCCACAAGTCATGTTACCCATCTGCCAAGAGATGGCCAATCCCATATACCTCTACCGAGGAGGCGAGGCAGGGTAACACTACGAGGCCTTTACAAAGTTCCACTAGCTTCAGAAATCCCGCTACAGTTTATAGGAAGCTCCAATGCAGGGTTCTTGCCTGACCGCCATCGCAGCAAAATCAACCCAAGGACCTCCCTACACTGACCACTCCCCTACTGCCCTTGCCCCTTTCGGGTAAGGAAGACCTCCACTAGCTTTCCTAGTTAATCAGCCAAGGGCGTCCCATTATACCCTTGTGGTAGCACTGTTTTCCCGGGTGGTCGCTCCATGTTCCCATTAATTTAATGATCTTAACATGAACAGTAATAATAACAAGATAATAACAGAATAATCATGAATAGTGTATCTTCATACCCAAATCCACATAAAGCAATAGCAGGTACTACCCAAAAATATTTCAGGGGTGAACAAGGTATAAAGATAACCAAAACTGGGGTAACCTAAAGGATCCCATCAAAATTAACCTATGCAGATCATTAAAATTAATAAGAACATGGCTCGGAAAAGTAAGTGATCAAGGGCACAACTTGCCTTTAATGAGCTCCTACTCAGCTACTTCTACTTGTTGAACCTCAGAATCCACAGTGGCTTGCTCGCCTACTCGCATCAACACAATACATACATAGTATAGCATAAATTAACATCACATCAAACATGCAAATAAAATATACAGTAAAAATCTATACATTAAAATAAGTTCATTGGAACTGGAATCATTAAATTTGGAGTTATAGATTTCAAGTTATGAATTTCCTAAGATTTAATGTGCTTGAAATGGGATTAAATGATAAATTAATTTTCTAACTGTTTTCATGTCAAAACAGAGACACTAAATGGTAGAGAATATTATTACAAAATTTTAGAAATTGGAATGGTTCAATTTGGACCAAAAATGGAATTTCTATGAATTTTACAAGTTTCTAGATTTGTTTTTGTATTAAAAATGAATTTCTAATATTATTTCTCTGTTTTTAAACATCTCTGGACTGGGCCTCATTTTTCAGAAAGTCCAGGGGCTAGCGCAGAACATTCCCTAGACTCAGTCTACTGTTAATGAGGACGGCGGGTTGGTTTCTGGAAAGCAGAGGGGCTCTTTAGCAATGTTGACCCGCGAAGGGGTACGGTGGGGTTTGGAACATCCGATCACACGCGGATGGTGAGGATTTGATCCGCGCGGTCGCGAAGCGGTATGCGCAGGAAACCGTTGGATGTAAAAATGACGGGTAGGATTTTATTACTCTAGATTTGTTTCCACCCGCCCGATCCAGATGAACGGACCAAATCAACTCAACGTGAGAGGGTAAACATGGACTAATCCTAGCCGTCCGGAAGAAGATCAACGGCCCACATGATTTCCCCCAATCACCCTACGAGCGACGGCGGCGCCGCCCGGAACCACGGTGGTTCGCCACCGGAATCCGGCCAAGTCCGCACCCAGAGCGCCAATCCCGCGTTCCTACAGGCACTATGCATAGCCCTATCGACTACGAACCCGATGACGGCTCTTCCTTCCCTGGATTCCAAACACAGAGCCCCGCCCGCGCTAAGGTTACGGCGACGCCATTGCCGGCGATGTGAATCCTCAACAAAGGTGCACCAATCCTCAAATCAAACAGTTCTACTCGTTGCGGACACGCAGGCGAACAAGGGCAAGGGATCCATACCGTGAATCGTGCGCGTAGGTGTGCAGTCCATGGCGAAGCGCGGTCCGCGGCGGTGGTGATAACAACGGTGAAAAATCTCCGCCGTTCCGCAGCTTCTCACGCCCGATTACGCCCTTGCGCACAATCAACACTTGCTTTAGGACCCCAGGGATCGCTTCGCGGGCGTTGGGAGACGACGATGGTGACGAACAACTACGGAGGGTCTCACGGCTCGAAGTGGGTCCTGGTGGTGGCGCCCCAGGTATGCTCAACAGAGGCCGAGAGGGGTTTTATATGCGTGGTCCGAGTCTCCTCCTGTCCGCCCATAGCGCCGGTCCGATAGGGAGGTAGTTGCGCCCTCCAGGGAGGTGCGGTGAGCTAACGCCGCGAGAGACGGGGAGAAGAGGAACAGTGGTTCCGGTCCCACCCGCCAGGTTCGCGCGCGCGCTCATCCATTAGACCGTGCGGCTGCCAGGTAGGTCCGAGATGGCAGTGTAACGGTGCGGATGCGGGTTTCAGCTGTCAAACGGACCCCGCACATCAGCGACTGGGGTGGCTGCCCGCGGGCCCGGCCTGTTGGCGCGCACACGGGCACTGGCCGCGCGGTGGATTTCGGGGGTGGGCCGAATTGACGCGGAAACGGCCCATGAACCCTTTCATTGTTTTCTTTTTATGCTTCTAATTTCTTTTCTCTATTTCTAAGTTAAATTTGAACTTCGAATTTTGAATTCAAACTTGTGCCACATTAATCTCTATTACTTCCGTGAAGTTAAAATACCAATTTTAAAGATATAATTATATTATTTTTATTTTTATATCATTTCTCTTCTTCTCATTTTCAAAAGCCCTAACTTTAATTTACGGTTTAATCAAACCTTTAGGATTATTATCTCATTGTTATTATCCTTATTATTTTATTTAATGCACAAACATATAAAACTCCACAAGATGCCCTTTCTTTTATTTTAGTGTCATTTGTTTAATTTAATCACTCTTAATTTTATGTATGTTTTTTTCATGATGCAAATAAGGCACCCAAAACGAGAAGACCTCTCTATATTCCTTGTATACAATTTTGGGTATTACAAATCCTACCCCCCTTACAAATAATCTCGTCCTCGAGATTTAGGAAGGTCTAGGGAAAAGATGGGGAAAATCTATGCGAAGCGCTTCTTTTCTCTCCCAAGTAGCTTCATCTTCTCCGTGGTGACTGCATTGCACTGTGCACATCTTTATAACTTTATTTCTCGTGACACGAGTCAGTGTATCAAGAATCTTGATGGGATACTCAGCATAAGTCAGATCATCTTGAACACTAAGGTCCTCCATTGGTAGCTGCTCCTCAGGTACCCTGAGACATTTCTTCAGCTGAGATACATGAAAAACATCATGTACATCCACCAGATGATCAGGTAATTCGAGTTGATAGGCCACCTCTCTAACTCGCCTAAAAACTCTAAATGGTCCAATAAAACGTGGGGACAATTTGCCCTTGACTTTAAATCTCTTCATTCCATGAAGTGGTGACACCTTGAGGTACACATGATTTCTTTCCTCAAATTCCAGTGGTCTTCCTCTATTATCCGCATAGCTCTTTTGTCTGGTCTGAGCTACCCTCAAATTCTCTCGAATTATACGAACTTGTTCTTCTGCCTCTTGAAAAAGTTCAGGTCTAAAGATCTGTTTTCCTCTAGTCTGATCCAATATAGAGGAGTCCTGCATTTCCTGCCATATAGAGTCTCAAATGGTGCTATCTTCAGACTGGCCTAGTAACATGAGAACTCAGCATAAGGTAGACTCTTGTCCCAACTACTACCATGCTGAAGGGCACAAGCTCTCAACATGTCTTCCCATACTTGATTAGGTCCTTTCAGTCTGAGGTAGGCCGAACTAAAATTCAACTTCGCATCCATATTCTCACAAAAACTTTTCCAAAATCTGGGGGTAAATTGTGATCCTCTATCCAAAATGATCTTCTTTGGTACACCGTGTTGAGACACAATCCAAGCCATATATAACTATGCCAATTGAGAACCTTTATAAGTAGTCTTGACAGGAATAAAGTGGGTTACTTTAGTCAGTCTATCCACAATAACCCATATAGAATCATATCCTTTCGAGGTGCGAGGCAATCCAGTAATGAAGTCCATACCAATGTCTTCCCACTTCCACTCGGGTATCTTTAGTGGGTGTAATAGTCCAGTTGGTCTCTCGTGTTCAGCCTTAACTCTTTGACACACATCGCACATAGCCACATGTGCAGCTACATCTCTCTTCAATCCATATCACCAGTACTTCTGCTTCAAATCCTGATACATCTTGATAATCCCAGGATGAATAGAATAATCTGAGTCATGTGCCTCCTTTAAAATAGTCTCACAAAGGCTTTCAATATCAGGAACACATATTCTGTCCTTGAACCATATGGTGCCTTGCTCATCCTCTGTGAATTCCGGGCCTCTACCCTCTGTTATCAGATCCTTGATCTCCTGAATCTTAGCATCACCAACCTGACCTTGACGAATTTCTTGCTCTAAGGTAGGTTCCAATTCAATGGTAACTCCTTCCGTATGTGTAACAATCCCCAGGTTGAGCCTCTCAAAATCTTTTACCAACTCATCGGGTAGCTGGACCACGAAAGCGGAGTGAACATGCTCCTTCCGACTCAAGGCATCTGCAACCAAATTTGCCTTGCCTAGGTGATAGTGAATCTCCAAATCATAATCCTTAATAAGCTCCAACCAATGGCGTTGCCTAAGGTTGAGATCCTTTTGAGTGAATATGTACTTCAAGCTCTTATGATCCGTGTATACTTGGCACTTAGTTCCCATAACGTAGTGTCTCCAAATCTTAAGTGCATGCACAACGGCAGCCAGCTCCAAGTCATGAGTGGGGTAGTTCAATTCATGCTTCCGCAACTGACGAGACGCATAGGCGATGACATGTCCTTCTTGCATAAGCACACATCCCAATCCTTGGCCACATGCATCACAATAAATATCAAATCCCTTCTGCAGATCTGGCATAATCAGTACTGGTGGTGACATCAATCTCTCCTTCAATTGATCAAAGCTCTCTTGGCATTTCTCATCCCACTTAAACTCTTTTCCCTTCTCCATAAGTGAGGTCATAGGCTTGGCAATCTTAGAAAATCCTTCAATAAATCTCCGATAATAACCTACAAGCCCCAAGAAACTCCGAATCTCAGTAACGGTAGTGGGTATGCTCCACACCACTATCTCCTTGACTTTAGCAGGATCCGCTGATATCCCTCCATTAGAAATGATATGTCCAAGGAATGGCACCTCGCCAATCCAAAACTCGCATTTGCTATACTTGGCGTAGAGTTGATTATCTCGTAGCTTCTATTGCACTAACCTTAGATGTTCCTCATGATCACTTTCACTCTTAGAATAGATAAGAATATCGTTGATAAATACTACAACGAATCTGTCCAAATACTCCATGAACACCTTATTCATCAAATTCATAAAATAAGTTGGTGCATTAGTTAATCCAAACGACATAACTGTGAACTCATATAATCCATATCGGTTTGGGAAATCCGTCTTGAGAATATCCGATGGCCAAATCTTCATTTGATGGTAACCTGATCGGAGATCGATCTTCGAGAATACCCTTGCATCTCTCATCTAATCAAATAAATCCACAATGAGGGGTAATGGATACTTGTTCTTCACAGTGACATCGTTAAGGGACCTATAATCCACGCACATCCCTTGCGATCCTTCTTTCTTCTGTACAAATAGAACCGGTGCTCCATAAGGTGAAGAATTCGAACGAATGTACCCAACCTCTTGCAACTCCGTTACGTGCTTCTTGAGTTCTTTTACCTCTTCTACAGACATCCTATATGTCTATTTAGAAATAGGAGTAGTTCCAGGTAAGAGATCTATGACAAACTCAACTTCCGTATCTGGTGGCATCCCTGGTAACTCCTCTGGAAAGACATCCGAAAAATCCTTAACCACACGGATGTTGTCACCAACAAACTTCCCATCGACTAAGAATGCCACTAGTCTGGTGGCGGTAGTTACTGCAATTCCAACTTCAAATCTTTCTTCTTTGGAACTGGTGAGTTCTATGGTTCCCTTAGCACAGTGTATAGACTGCCTTTGCCTTTCTTAACCATGACATACCAAGGATCACGTCTATACTGCTCTCTTCTAACAGTATAGGGGTAGCTCATCTGGGTTAGAAGTACAAGGTAAGAAAGGAAGAATTGTAGACAAGGCGAGTAATTACGAAGCATGTTACTTTCGGGAATTTATTAGCTAAGTGTGTCACCTACTAAAGCAAATACATTACCTTATGGTGGTACATGCTAAGATGCCTGTCTATACTATTTCAATCAATCAAAGAAGCAAATCAGGCATTTGATCATCAGAACAATCAACCAACATTTTTAAATATAGAAAATAGTTGTAATTTTGTCTTAGGCCTCCTATCTCTTAAAAATGTCATAGGGTAGGATTCCAAGGTGTGAAATCCATCTTGTCTTAGAGTAGAAAATATAAGAATGATCAGAGTAGAACAGTAGAAGGTGAGACACGATCAAGATAAGTATAGAAAGAATCAGAGTAAGGTAAGTATAGAATGAATCAGAATGAGATAAGTAGGTAAGGGTTTTATCCATTTCTATCTAGGTTTCGTCCTACAGTCAACATTTCCTCTGATACCACTTCTGTCACACCCGGATTTAAAGGACAAAGCCGGGTGCATCTCATACATGCGCCAAAGAAGACAACATATATAATAACAGAGTGTATAGAGATAAATGTCATAATAATCAGAGTATTTATTACATAGCGGAAGACTTACAAAAATAAAAGATAAATATCGCAGGATCTAAAATCTATCCTTGGCGCCAGAAAGCTGACTGGGAGACGCCACCTAGATCAAGTCGAATGCCTCAGAATTAGGCGGCTCCTCTTCGATCACCTGTTCTTCTCCTGTGGGGGGTGTGTGAGACAGCAAGAGTGAGCTCACATACGTTCATAGCTCAACAAGTAATGGGGAATAATGTGGCATGAACTCACCAAAGGTGGGAGTTCATGTAGTGTAAGGCTAATCAATGAAGTAAAGGCTGAGGCTGAGCATTGCTTTTACAAGTTGGTCAAAATTTTATTAGCAATTACTAAGTGTAAGTAAATACCAAACCTTAATAATAATAAAGAAAAGTAATAGTAAAATAATCCCAAATGCAATGCAAATGTCAAATTGAATTTAAGTTCCGTAAATTAATCATGTGAGGGTCCGAGCCGCTCATGACCGTGAGCACGGCTAGTATACTAGTTTTACACTCTGCAGAGGTTGCGCATCTTTACCCACAAGTCATGTTACCCATCTGCCAAGAGATGGCCAATCCCATACACCTCTACCGAGGAGGCGAGGCAGGGTAACACTACGAGGCCTTTACAAAGTTCCACTAGCTTCAGAAATCCCGCTACAGTTTATAGGAAGCTCCAATGCAGGGTTCTTGCCTGACCGCCATCGCAGCAAAATCAACCCAAGGACCTCCCTACACTGACCACTCCCCTACTGCCCTTGCCCCTTTCGGGTAAGGAAGACCTCCACTAGCTTTCCTAGTTAATCAGCCAAGGGCGTCCCATTATACCCTTGTGGTAGCACTGTTTTCCCGGGTGGTCGCTCCATGTTCCCATTAATTTAATGATCTTAACATGAACAGTAATAATAACAAGATAATAACAGAATAATCATGAATAGTGTATCTTCATACCCAAATCCACATAAAGCAATAGCAGGTACTACCCAAAAATATTTCAGGGGTGAACAAGGTATAAAGATAACCAAAACTGGGGTAACCTAAAGGATCCCATCAAAATTAACCTATGCAGATCATTAAAATTAATAAGAACATGGCTGGGAAAAGTAAGTGATCAAGGGCACAACTTGCCTTCAATGAGCTCCTGCTCAGCTACTTCTACTTGCTGAACCTCAGAATCCACAGTGGCTTGCTCGCCTACTCGCATCAACACAATACATACATAGTATAGCATAAATTAACATCACATCAAACATGCAAATAAAATATACAGTAAAAATCTATACATTAAAATAAGTTCATTGGAACTGGAATCATTAAATTTGGAGTTATAGATTTCAAGTTATGAATTTCCTAAGATTTAATGTGCTTGAAATGGGATTAAATGATAAATTAATTTTCTAACTGTTTTCATGTCAAAACAGAGACACTAAATGGTAGAGAATATTATTACAAAATTTTAGAAATTGGAATGGTTCAATTTGGACCAAAAATGGAATTTCTATGAATTTTACAAGTTTCTAGATTTGTTTTTGTATTAAAAATGAATTTCTAATATTATTTCTCTGTTTTTAAACATCTCTGGACTGGGCCTCATTTTTCAGAAAGTCTAGGGGCTAGCGCAGAACATTCCCTAGACTCAGTCTACTGTTAATGAGGACGGCGGGTTGGTTTCTGGAAAGCAGAGGGGCTCTTTAGCAATGTTGACCCGCGAAGGGGTACGGTGGGGTTTGGACCATCCGATCACATGCGGATGGTGAGGATTTGATCTGCGCGGTCGCGAAGCGGTATGCGCAGGGAACCGTTGGATGTAAAAACGACGGGTAGGATTTTATTACTCTAGATTTGTTTCCACCCGCCCGATCCAGATGAACGGACCAAATCAACTCAACATGAGAGGGTAAACAGGGACTAATCCTAGCCGTCCGGAAGAAGATCAACGGCCCACATGATTTCCCCCAATCACCCTACGAGCGACGGCGGCGCCGCCCGGAACCACGGTGGTTCTCCACCGGAATCCGGCCAAGTCCGCACCCAGAGCGCCAATCCCGCGTTCCTACAGGCACTATGCATAGCCCTATCGACTACGAACCCGATGACGGCTCTTCCTTCCCTGGATTCCAAACACAGAGCCCCGCCCGCGCTAAGGTTACGGCGACGCCATTGCCGGCGATGTGAATCCTCAACAAAGGTGCACCAATCCTCAAATCAAACAGTTCTACTCGTTGCGGACACGCAGGCGAACAAGGGCAAGGGATCCATACCGTGAATCGTGCGCGTAGGTGTGCAGTCCACGGCGAAGCGCGGTCCGCGGCGGCGGTGATAACAACGGTGAAAAATCTCCGCCGTTCCGCAGCTTCTCACGCCCGATTACGCCCTTGCGCACAATCAACACTTGCTTTAGGACCCTAGGGATCGCTTCGCGGGCGTTGGGAGACGACGATGGTGACGAACGACTACGGCGGGTCTCACAGCTCGAAGTGGGTCCTGGTGGTGGCGCCCCAGGTATGCTCAACAGAGGCCGAGAGGGGTTTTATATGCGTGGTCCGAGTCTCCTCCTGTCCGCCCATAGCGCCGGTCCGATAGGGAGGTAGTTGCGCCCTCCAGGGAGGTGCGGTGAGCTAACGCCGCGAGAGACGGGGAGAAGAGGAACAGTGGTTCCGGTCCCACCCGCCAAGTTCGCGCGCGCGCTCATCCATTAGACCGTGCGGCTGCCAGGTAGGTCCGAGATGGCAGTGTAACGGTGCAGATGCGGGTTTCAGCTGTCAAACGGACCCCGCACATCAGCGACTGGGGTGGCTGCCCGCGGGCCCGGCCTGTCGGCGCGCACACGGGCACTGGCCGCGCGGTGGATTTCGGGGGTGGGCCGAATTGACGCGGAAACGGCCCATGAACCCTTTCATTGTTTTCTTTTTATGCTTCTAATTTCTTTTCTCTATTTCTAAGTTAAATTTGAACTTCGAATTTTGAATTCAAACTTGTGCCACATTAATCTCTATTACTTCCGTGAAGTTAAAATACCAATTTTAAAGATATAATTATATTATTTTTATTTTTATATCATTTCTCTTCTTCTCATTTTCAAAAGCCCTAACTTTAATTTAGGGTTTAATCAAACCTTTAGGATTATTATCTCATTGTTATTATCCTTATTATTTTATTTAATGCACAAACATATAAAACTCCACAAGATGCCCTTTCTTTTATTTTAGTGTCATTTGTTTAATTTAATCACTCTTAATTTTATGTAAGTTTTTTTCATGATGCAAATAAGGCACCCAAAACGAGAAGACCTCTCTATATTCCTTGTATACAATTTTGGGTATTACAATCCTGTAACACCCCAGGCTTTAAGGGACAAAGCCGGGTGCATCTCATACATGCGCCAAAGAAGACAACATATATAATCACAGAGTGTATAGAGATAAATGTCACAATAATCAGAGTACTTATTACATAGCGGAAGTCTTACAAAATAAAAGATAAATATAGCAGGATCTAAAATCCATCCTTGGCACCAGAAAGTCAACTGAGAGACGCCACCTAGATCGAATCGAACTCCTCGATATGCGGCTCCTCTTGAACCACCTGTTCTTCTCCTATGGGGGGGTGTGAGACAGCAAGGGTGAGCTCACACATGTTCATCGCTCAACAAGTTGTGGGGAATAATGTGGCATGAACTCACCAAAGGTGGGAGTTCATGAAGTGTAAGGCTTACCAAAGAGAATGGTTAAAGCTGAGCATTGCTTTTAAAGTTGGTCAAAATTTTATTAGCAATTACTAGGTGTAAGTAAATACCAAACCATAATAAATAATAGAACAAAATTAATAAGAAATCCCATGCAATGCAAATGACAAACTGAATTTAAGTTCCATAGTTTAATCATGTGAGGGTCCGAGCCGCTCATGACCGTGAGCACGGCTAGTATACTAGTTTTACACTCTGCAGAGGTTGCGCATCTTTACCCATAAGTCGTGTTACCCATCTGCCAAGGGGTCATGAATCCCATACACCTCTACCAAGGAAGCGAGGCAGGGTAACACTACGAGGCCTTTACAAAGTTCCACTAGCTTCAAAAAACTCACTACAGTTTATAGGAAGCTCCAGTGCAGGAATCCCTCGCCTGACCGTCATCGCAGCAAAATCAACCCAAGGACCTCCCTACACTGACCACTCCCCTACTGCCCTTGCCCCTTTCGGGTAAGGTAGTCATCCACTAGCTTTCCTAATTAATCAGCCAAGGGCGTCCCATTAAACCCTTGTGGTAGCACTGTTTTCCCGGGTGGTCGCTCCATGTTCCAATTAAAATAATGATCTTATCACGAACATAAATAAAATAACAGAATAATTGGAACATGGATATAATGAAATATTAACCCGAAACCACATAATGCAATAGCATAACTACCCAAGTGAATCACGGGTAAACAAGGTAAACAGGATAAACAGACTAGGGTGACCTATTGGGTCCCATCAAAATTAAACCTATGCATGAATAGTGATAATAAAGAATATTATTGGGTAACAAAAGTGGATCAAGGGCACAACTTGCCTGGCACTTGAGATTTCAATTACCAGGATAATTCTTCAGATCCTCGAAACCTCGCGCTAGTCGTAGCAATACAAACAAAACATGGTATGGACAAAATTAACATCACACCAAACATATGAACAAACTCATAATAATGATCTACACGTCGCTACGAGATCGTGGGATCGAGAACTGCTAACATCGGAGTTACGATTACTGAGATGTGATTTATGGGCAATCTATGTGATGGAGCAATTAAAACTAGGTTTTGAGTTGATGAAATAATCAATTCAACTTTAATCTTTATTATAACTTTACTAAATATTATATTTTAATTAACTTATAATTATAATATCAGAATATTATATTAACACTAGAAAAGTTAATCCAATAGACCTAGATCAACCCAATTATAAAAGTACGAGATATCATATAATAAATATTGCTATTGTGTAGTAGACATTTGTACGAAGCTAACGCAACTGGAACGAGTCAAATCGGATTTAAAACGGAGGAGTTACGAATTTTCTAAGGTTTTATGTATTAATTAGGAAATAATTTTAAAGTGGCTTTCATGTCAAATCAGTGGCACTATTTGATAAACAATAATATTATAAAATTACAGGAACTGAAATGGACTCATTTGGACTTAATATGAATTAAACAAGTCCTAGTATTTATTTTTAAATTAGAAATTCATTTCCTAATTACTTTTCTGGATTTTTCTAATTCACAGGGCCGGGCGCCAATTAAACAGAGACACAGGGGCTAATCTACTAAAGTTCCCGAGACTCAGGTTTCTGTATACTGGACGGCGGGTTATTTTCTAGAAAACAAAGGGGCTCTTTAAGAAAAGTGCACAGCGAAGGGGTAAGATCTATTTTGAGCCGTTGGATTAGACACCAAGGACCTAGATGAAATGCTCACTTTACCAAACCGGTATGCCATCAGGGCCCTTGGATCTCGGATCTACGGTCTAGCTTCCATCGTCCAAAAGGGGATCTGCGATTTGATCGTGGCCGTTCGGATCGCATCCTATGGCCCTGCCTACGTTTCCCATCCTAACCAATCGTGGTCGTTGATTATGGATCAAACGGCCACGCCCTTCTCTTCTCCACGCTTTCGAGCAGAACAGCGGCGCGACAGCTCCCCTGTTCAACCACATGGCGGCACTTGCTGGTGGATGATGCACCCGACGCCGCAAAGGCCTAACTCTATCGTTGCTTAGCTCAACACAATGAGTGGGGCAGAGCGAACGCGGTAGCCGGGAACTCACCAGTGCGAATGGCGTGTCGGGGTTGGTCCGCGGTGCAAATCGGGATGGCTGCGGTGGTGAGAAATCATCGACGATTAGGTGCCTCCGCCCACGAATTGATGATTCGTATGCCTTCTACATACACCGGTGACACTCCTAGTGCACCGAATTGGAGTTAAGCATTGTCGGTGTTCCGAGACCGGGGGGTCCCTGAGCCGACGAGTGAATGTCGCCGCGTGCCCAGCCCAGATGGGTCGAGCGTGAGGGCGAGCGCGAAGGGGGGAAAGCGAGGCGGCCGGAGACCGGCGTGAGAGGTGGGAATCCCGCGGCCTTCGTGTTCGTCCCGCGCCCAGGTCGGGTGCGCTTGCAGTAGGGGGTTACAAGCGTCCACGCGGGAGAGGGAGCGAGCGGCTTCAAGCGAGCGCCTGTCTCGTCCTCGTCCCCGTGCGGCCAACCTTCTCTAAGAGGGCCCTGGTCCTTCCTTTTATAGGCGTAAGGAGAGGATCCAGGTGTACAATGGGGGGTGTAGCAGAGTGCTACGTGTCTAGCGGAGGAGAGCTAGTGCCCTAAGTACATGCCGTTGTGGCAACCGGAGAGATTTTGGCGCCCAGCTGGTGTGATGTCGTGGCCGTCGGAGGAGCGACGGAGCCTGGCGGAGGGACAGCTGTCGGAGCAGTTGAGTCCTTGCTGACGTCCTCTTGCTTCCGTAAGGGGGCTGAGAGCCGCCGTCGTCACAGAGTATGCGGGGTGCCATCATTGCCTGTCTGGCGGAGCGAGCCAGATGGGACGCCGATCTTGTTCCCTGCGGCCCGAGTCAGCTCGGGGTAGGGTGATGATGGCACCTCCTGTTGACGTGGCTGGTCTGCGCCCTAGGTTGGGCGATGTGGAAGCTCCTCCGAAGCCGAGGTCGAGTCTGTCTTCCGTGGCCGAGGTCGAGTCCGAGCCCCTGGGTCGGGCGAGGCGGAGGCCGCCGGCTGAGGCCAGGGCGGAGTCCGAGCCCTGGGGTCGGGCGGAGCGGAGTTCGCCGTCTTCTGGGGCTGAGCCCAAGTCCGAGCCCTGGGTCAGGCGGAGCGGAGTTCGCCGTCTTCTGGGACTTAGCCCGAGTCCGAGCCCTGGGTCGGGCGGAGCGGAGTTCGCCGTCTTCCGGGGCTTAGCCCGAGTCCGAGCCCCGGGTCGGGCGGAGCGGAGTTCGCCATCTTCCGGGACTTAGCCCGAGTCCGAGCCCTGGGTCGGGCGGAGCGGAGTTCGCCGTCTTCCAGGACTTAGCCCGAGTCCGAGCCCTGGGTCGGGCGGAGCGGAGCTTCCTATGGTGCCTTCGGCCGAGCCTGACTGCCTGTCAGTCTCACTCTGTCAAGTGGCACCGCAGTCGGAGTGGCGCAGGCGGCGCTGTCCTTCGAGGTCTTAATGCCTCGCGTAATGCTTCGGCTGGTCTGGTCGTTCCCTCATGCGAGCTGGCCGTAGCCCGGGTGTACGGTCGGGTCCCAAGTTCTCGGGCTGGTATGCTGACGCTGTCAACGGTTCGGCCGGAGCCGGGTTTGCGAGAGCAGCCCCCGAGCCTCTGCACAGGGCGAGAGGGCGATCAGGGACAGACTCGGCTTTTTTACATACGCCCCTGCGTCGCCTTTCCGCAAGGAGGAGGGGGGAAAAGCGCCATGTTGCCCTCGATGGGCGCTGAACATGGTGTCTCCGGTGAGCTGCAAGCGGGTAATCCGAGTGGACGTTCGTGCCCCGTTCGTTAGGGGTCGGCTAGGGGCCCGGAGGCACGTCCAAAAGTACCTGCGGGTGATCTGCCGAACCCGGTCCCCAGGCGACGGGGTCCGAGGGCTCGATGCCTCCCTCCGATGGGATTCCGTTACAAGATCGTTCCCGCTGGTCTCGGAAATGTCCTAGGGTACCTCAGGAGCGCAGCCCAGGCCTTGGTTATGTATCGAACGTACCCATGGTCATCCCTCGCTCGGCGTCTGAGGCGGCTGTGAACCCTTCGGGGGCCAGCCTTCGAACCCCTGATCAGTAATGGGCGCGGAGCCCGAGTAGCCTGAGGCGGCCGTGGAACCCTTCTGAGGGGCCGGCCTTCGAACCTCTGACCAGTAGTGGGTGTAGGGCCCACGCGATCTGAGGTGGCTGTCGAACCCTTCCGGGGGGCCAGCCTTCGAACCTCTGATCAGTAGGGAGGCTCGGAGCCTGGTTCCTTCACGTGGAAGGATCCTTTTCGGGGTATCCCCCTTTCCCGGTCCCTGTTGCAAGAGAGAGAAAGAGGAAAAAAGGAAAAGGATACGAAATCGAACGACGCGGCGTACCTTTTTTGACGCGGTCATTATGGCGAAGGCGAAGCGTCGCCCACTTCTCCTGCCAGAGGCGCCGCCTGTCCCGCCGCGGAGTTAATGCGACGGGGCGAGTGGTTGGCGGGGCGGCCGTTGCGCGTGCGCGAGCCGTTCGAGGAACGGAGCACGGGCGCGTTGTCTTCACGCCGTGAGAGAGGGTTCTCTTGCTGCCCCCGGATGGGACATGAGCTTGGCGGACGACGGGGCCGCTGCTCCTGCCCGCCTACCACCGCCATTACTGCCGGCCCATTTTTGGCCGCATTGATCATCGCGCCAGGCTGGCGCTGCTGGGTCGCGCGCCGGGTCGCCTCGAGTCGCGGTATTGGTTCCACAGTCGAGGAGGCGCGGTAGTGGCGCAAGTGGCGGTGCAGTTGCATGCACGAAGCATTTGGCGCGCCGGTTGCATGACGCGTGGGCCTGGGCCCCCATGCCGGGCGTGTTGGGAGTCGGAGAAATGCGCCCACTTGGCGCGGTTGCATGCCGCCTGCATGTCTGCCCGCCCTTTCGCCCGCTGGTCTGGGCAAAAGTGGAGGGTCGTTTGTAACCGCTGGGCGGTTGTGTGCACCGCGCACGGCGGTTTGGCTTCTTCTGCTCTGAGCTGGTTGCATGACGTGTGGGACCCAGCCCCCGCGCCGCAGGGGAGGACCTTGGAGTGTGTTGGAGAAGACTCAGCCCGCGACGGCTGGGGGCGCAAGTAGGGAGAGTCGCCTTTAAAAGAAGGGTGACCCCCTTTGGAAGGCGACCATGTCTTCGCGCTCCCTTATGCATCGTGTCTTTCCACCTTCCAAGCCCCGGGATGGGGGATACCCGCCGTCTTTCCGCCTCATCGTTGGAGGAACGCAACTCCGTGGGAGTTGGTACCTTTCAGCCATCGTTCGGCTTCAAGGATTTTCATCAGCCAGCCCGGCTGTACCCCCCCCCCCCCCGCCAGCGGTCACCCAAGACGGTGACCACCAGCCCCTGGTTGGGGAGAAGCAAGCCGGGCTGCGATCTTGGTCCCACCCTCAGCTTCAAGGATGTTCATCATCCTCGCTGGGGTGGAGGCCGGGCTGAGCCGGAGCTCTACCTCCCGCGCGGGTTCGTGGGTCACCCTCTCCTGCGGCGTTCGAGGGAGAGGGCGCTCACTGGCCCTGCGGGCGGGTCGGACTTCAACAACGCGGGGCTAGTCGACGGCGGGCGTCGCCAGCCTCAGCGTGTCGAGCTCGTCGGCTTGGCTCCCGGTGCCCCCTCCTGCCGGAAGGCGGCTACCGCGCCGTGTGCACGGGAGGACCGCCCAAGATGTCGCGCGCTGCTAGGGCGGCGTTCGTGTTCTGGGGCGGTCCTGCCTTTGCACCGGTATGGCGCCTCCGCGCGGTGGTCGGTGCCCCACTCGTCCGGGAGGATCTGAGTGGGGATCTGCCGGAGGGCTGACGGCCCCTGTCGTCGGTGCCGAGGTGGAGGCGGCTCGAGAAGTCCCCGTTGCCGACGGGATCACCGCCACCATCCGCGCTTCGGGCCTCCAGCTCTTTGTACTTGTCCTCGCCCCTCGAGCGTCGGCATGGGCGAGGGCAAGATTGCAGCAGCACCCGCCCTGAGGCCTACGCTGCTGCAGTTCGGCCACCCGGAGCGGGGGTCGTTGTTGTTGCTGTCAGAGCGGGCGGCGGCGAGCCGCCCGTCAGTCTTCTGTTGCTCCGCAGGCCCCCCCATCGAGTGGGGTTGTTCGTGCCTGCGGAGGTGGAACCGGAGTTCCGTTTGTAATGGCACTTTGAATGCCAGTGTTTTTGTTCATTGTGGCTGTCGAGGCCTGAACATGTATGTAATTTTGGCACGGAGCCGTGTTTTTTCCTCATTTTCGAGCACTAAGACTCGCCTGTTGGTTGTCTGAACCGCTTCACCAAGCGTGTGTCGCCCCGTGTAAAGGTGACGAGTGAGGTATCCGTATCCCGGAGGCGTAGGAGTCCCTCGGCTCGGTCGGCCTTGTTGTCCGAGGCTTCTCTAGCTTAGTTAAATACCCCTCGGCCGCTCTCCGATGAGCCGAGGCCAGGGGTAGCGGTGTCAGCATGAACAGTGGCAGAGTTGGCTCGAAAAGAAAACCTGGTTGGCCGGAGCCTGGCCGGGTCGTCCGTTAGCGGGACCGACGCCGGAATTGACCAGCCGAGGCCTCGGGTCGGGCTGACGTCCTTGGAGGACAACTGGCCGAGGCCCCGGGGTGACCGGCCGAGCCGCCTGCTCGGGCCGGATTCCCGGAGAAGACCCTAGCAGCGATGGCCCGGGCGTGGCGATGACGTCGTCCTTTGGAGTGGAGATCTTCGGACCGCGTCGCCGTCCGAGGCTAGGTCGGACCTCGCCGAAAGTGTTGTCGATGCCGAGGGTGCTGATGCTCCCTTCCAGCGTCAAGACCCGAGCCTGCAGGATCGGATTGTCTTGTAGCGTGTGTTTCCTGCGGCCGTCGAGGCCAAAACACACCCTCGCCGTGCTGTAAAGCTGCGTCTCTTTTCCTCTTGTTTCGAGTATCTGGACTTTTTTGTCGGTAACAGAAATGTTTGTGCGAGCGAGAGTTGCTTCTTGCGGAAGGTTATGAGTGAGGTATCTGTATCCCGGAGGCGTAGGAGTCCCTCGGCTCGGTCGGCCTTGCCGCTTACGCGCACTCTTACCCGTCCATGGGGCTCTGTCACCGACGCAGTCGAGAAGGCTCGAAGGATCGCTTCGGCAGAAGAGCTTCCGAACGTGAAGACTTGTTCGGTCCGCGGAATCACTTATCCGAATGTGAGTTACTTATCGCAGAAGGTGATGAGTGAGGTATCCGTATCCCGGAGGCGTAGGAGTCCCTCGGCTCGGTCAGCCTTGGCTGCTTACGTGTACTCCGTCGTTTTCAGGATCCACTTTCAAAGTAGTCAAAAAGCACGAAAGACATTCTGGCAGAAAAGATCTTTTTTCGAGGAAAATTTCGACGCAGAGGGGGTTCCCCCCCTTTTAGCCCCCGAGGGAGGGTCGGGCTTTGCCGAGGCGAGGCCGACCCTTCCTTGATGACTAAACTTTGCGTGGGTGCGAGGTATATGATCAACTTGAAAACATCTTAAGGGTAGAAGCGACGTAGCTGTTGGATGTTCCAAGCGTTGCCGTAGACCTCGCCTTGACTGTTGGCCAGCTTGTACGTTCCGGGCTTTAGAACATTGGCGATGACGAACGGCCCCTCCTAGGGGGGCGTGAGCTTGTGCCGCCCTCGGGCGTCTTGTCACAGCCGAAGCACCAGGTCGCCCACCTGGAGGTCTCGGGACCGGACCCCTCGGGCGTGGTAGCGTCGCAGGGACTGCTGGTACCACGCCGAGTGTAGTAAGGCCTTGTCCTGAGCCTCCTCCAGCTGGTCCAGCGAGTCTTCTCGGCTAGCTTGGTTGCTTTGGTCGGTGTAGGCCCTCGTCCTCGGGGAACCGTATTCTAAGTCTGTGGGCAAGATGGCTTCGGCCCCATAGACTAGAAAGAACGGCGTGAAGCCCGTGGCTCGGCTCGGCGTTGTCCTCAGACTCCAGACCACCGAGGGGAGTTCCTTCATCCACCGCTTGCCGAACTTGTTGAGGTCGTTGTAGATCCGAGGCTTGAGCCCTTGTAGAATCATGCCGTTGGCACGCTCTACCTGCCCATTCGTCATGAGATGAGCCACGGCGGCCCAGTCCACCTGGATGTGGTGATCCTCGCAGAAGTCCAGGAACTTTCTGCCGGTGAACTGGGTGCCGTTGTCGGTGATGATGGAGTTCGGGACCCCGAAGCGATGGATGATGTTGGTGAAGAACGCCACCGCCTGCTCGGACCTGATGCTGTTCAGGGGTCGGGCCTCGATCCACTTGGAGAATTTGTCGATGGCGACCAGCAGGTGCGTGTAGCCCCGGGTGCCTTCTGCAAGGGGCCGACGAGATCCAGACCCCACACAGCAAAAGGCCAGGTGATGGGTATCGTCTGCAGAGCCTGAGCGGGCAGGTGGGTCTGCGTCGCGTAGAATTGACACCCTTCGCAGGTGCGGACAATTCTGGTAGCGTCGGCCACCGCCGTAGGCCAGTAGAAGCCTTGTCGGAAAGCATTCCCGACAAGGGCTCGAGGCGCTGCGTGATGGCCGCAAGCCCCCGAGTGTATCTCTCGCAGGAGTTCCTGACCTTCGGCGATGGAGATGCATCGCTGGAGGATGCCAGAGGGGCTGCAGTGGTAGAGCTCCTTCTCATCGCCCAGCAAGACGAACGACTTGGCGCGTCGCGCCACCCGCCGAGCCTCGGCTCGGTCGAGGGGTAGCTCTCCTCGATGGAGATATTGCAGGTACGGGGTCTGCCAATTTTGATCAGGCGTGACCCCGCTTTGCTCCCCCTCGACGTGCAGCGTCTCGCCCTCAGGGGCCGAGGGTACCTCGGGCTGAACCGAGGGCGCCTCGGGCCGAGCCGAGGGTGCCTCGGGCTGTGCCGAGGGTGCCTCAGGCTCGGGCGTGTCGTCGATCTTGACGGAGGGTTGATGCAGATCCCGGGAGAAGACGTCCGGGGGAACCGTTGTTCGCCCCGAGGCTACTTTAGCCAGCTCGTCCGCAGTCTCGTTGTAGCGCCGAGCGATGTGGTTGAGCTCGAGCCCGTAGAACTTGTCTTCCAGGCGCCGAACCTCATCGCAGTAGGCCTCCATCTTCGGGTCGCGGTAGTGGGAGTTCTTCATAACTTGGTCGATGACGAGCTGCGAGTCACCGCAAGCATCGAGGCGTCGGACCCCTAGCTCGATGGCGATCCGCAATCCGTTGACCAGAGCTTCGTACTCAGCCACATTGTTGGATGTCGGGAAATGGAGGTGTAGCACATAGCGTATGTGCTTCCTGAGGGGCGAGATGAAGAGTAGGCCTGCGCCGGCTCCCGTCTTCATCAACGACCCGTCGAAAAACATGGTCCAGAGCTCCGGTTGGATCGGAGCCGTCGGTAGCTGGGTGTCGACCCATTCGGCCACGAAGTCCGCCAAGACCTGGGACTTGATGGCCTTCCGAGGGGCGAACGAGATTGTCTCACCCATGATTTCCACCGCCCACTTTGCAATCCTACCCGAGGCCTCTCGGCACTGGATGATCTCCCCCAGGGGGGAGGATGACACCACAGTTACCGGATGAGACTCGAAGTAGTGTCGCAACTTCCGCCGTGTCAGGATCACCGCATACAGAAGCTTCTGAACTTGTGGGTAGCGGATCTTGGTTTCGGACAGTACCTCGCTGACGAAGTAAACTGGCCTCTGAATGGGCAATGCATGCCCCTCTTCTTGCCTCTCGACCACAATCGCGGCGCTAACCACCTGAGTGGTCGCGGCGACGTAGACCAAGAGGGCTTCTCCGGCAGCTGGGGGCACCAAGATAGGCACCTTTGTGAGGAGCGCCTTCAGGTTCCCGAGGGCTTCCTCGGCCTCAGGGGTCCAAGTGAAGCACTCGACCTTCCTCAAGAGGCGGTACAGAGGTAGACCTCTTTCGCCGAGGCGTGAGATGAAGCGGCTCAGAGCCGCGAGACATCCCATGACCCTCTGTACGCCTTTCAAGTCCTTGATGGGCCCCATGCTGGTGATGGCTGCGATCTTCTCCGGGTTGGCTTCGATGCCCCGCTCGGAGACGATGAACCCCAAGAGCATGCCTCGGGGCACCACGAAGACACACTTCTCGGGATTGAGCTTGACGCCTTTCGCCTTGAGACATCGGAATGTCACTTCAAGGTCGGAAAGGAGGTCGGAAGCTTTCCTCGTCTTGACTACGATGTCATCGACGTAGGCCTCGACCGTGCGGCCAATGTGTTCGCCGAACACATGGTTCATGCACCGCTGGTACGTCGCGCCCGCATTCCTCAAGCCGAACGGCATGGTGACATAGCAGTACATGCCGAAGGGTGTGATGAAAGAAGTCGCGAGCTGTTTGGACTCTTTCATCCTGATTTGATGATACCCTGAGTAGGCATCGAGGAAAGACAGGGTTTCGCACCCAGCAGTGGAATCCGCGATTTGATCTATGTGAGGCAGAGGGTAGGGAACCTTCGGACATGCTTTGTTGAGACCAGTGTAGTCTACACACATCCGCCATTTCCCCCCTTTCTTTCTCACAAACACAGGGTTGGCAAGCCATTCGGGATGGAATACCTCTTTGATGAACCCTGCCGCCATTAGCTTGTGGATCTCCTCGCCTATGGCTCTGCGCTTCTCCTCGTCGAATCGGCGCAGAGGCTGCTTGACGGGTCGGGCTCCGGCTCGAATGTCCAGCGAGTGCTCGGCGACATCCCTCGGTATGCCGGGCATGTCCGAGGGACTCCACTTGAAGACGTTGGCGTTCGCGCGGAGAAAGTCGACGAGCACTGCTTCCTATTTGGGATCGAGCCCGGAGCCGATCCGGATCTGCTTGGAGGCGTCGCCGCTGGGGTCGAGGGGGACGGACTTAACCGTCTTCGCTGGCTCAAAGTTGCCGGCATGACGCTTCACGTCTGGCACCTCCTTCGAGAGGCTCTCCAGGTCGGCGATGAGGGCCTCGGACTCGGCGAGGGCCTCGGCGTACTCCACGCACTCCACGTCGCATTCGAATGCGTGTTTGTACGTGGGGCCGACGGTGATGACCCCGTTGGGGCCTGGCATCTTGAGCTTCAGGTAGGTGTAGTTGGGGACGGCCATGAACTTCGCGTAGCATGGTCTTCCTAGTACCGCGTGGTAGGTTCCTCGGAACCCGACCACCTCGAACGTCAGGGTCTCCCTTCGGAAGTTGGAGGGTGTTCCGAAGCAGACGGGAAAGTCGAGTTGTCCGAGGGGCTGGACGCACTTCCCGGGAATGATCCCATGGAAGGGCGCAGCGCCTGCTCGGACGGAGGACAGATCGACCCGCAGGAGCCCGAGGTCTCGGCGTAGATGATGTTGAGGCTGCTGCCTCCGTCCATGAGGACCTTGGTGAGCCTGACGTCGCCGATGACGGGGTCGACGACGAGCGGGTATTTCCTCGGGCTCAGCACATGGTCGGGGTGATCGGCTCGGTCGAAGGTGATGGGCTTGTCGGACCAGTCTAGATAGACTGGCGTCGCCGCCCTCACCAAGTAGACCTCCCGGCGCTCTTGCTTGCGGTGCCGAGCCGAGGCATTCGCCGCTTGCCCACCATAGATCATGAAGCAGTCGCGGACCTCGGGGAACTCTCCTGCTTGGTGACCTTCCTTCTTATCGTCGTCGCGGGCCCTGCCACCCTCCGCGGGTGGCCCGGCCCTGTGGAAGTGGCGCCGAAGCATGACACACTCCTCAAGGGTGTGCTTGACGGGCCCCTGGTGATAGGGGCATGGCTCCTTGAGCATCTTGTCAAAGAGGTTGGCACCTCCAGGGGGTTTCCGAGGGTTCTTGTACTCGGCGGCGGCGACAAGGTCCGCGTCGGCGGCGTCGCGTTTCGCTTGCGACTTCTTCTTGCCCTTCTTCTTGGCGCCGCGCTGAGTTGACGCCTCGGGAGCATCTTCCGATGGGCGGCCCTGGGGCTGCTTGTCCTTTTGGAAGATAGCCTCGACCGCCTCCTGGCCGGAGGCGAACTTGGTGGCGATGTCCATCAGCTCGCTCGCCCTGGTGGGGGTCTTGCGACCCAGCTTGCTCACCAGGTCGCGGCAGGTGGTGCCGGCGAGGAACGCGCCGATGACATCCGAGTCGGTGATGTTGGGCAGCTCGGTGCGCTGCTTCAAGAATCACCGGATGTAGTCCCGGAGAGACTCTCCCGGCTGCTGCCGGCAGCTTCGGAGGTCCCAGGAATTCCTGGGGCGCACGTACGTGCCCTGGAAATTGCCGGCGAAAGCTTGGACTAGGTCATCCCAGTTGGAGATCTGCCCCGGAGGCAGGTGCTCCAACCAGGCGCGAGCGGTGTCGGAGAGGAACAGGGGGAGGTTGCGGAGGATGAGGTTGTCATCGTCCGTTCCACCCAGTTGGCAGGCCAGACGGTAGTCCGCGAGCCACAGTTCCGGTCTCGTCTCCCCCGAGTACTTTGTGATAGTAGTCGGGGGTCGGAACCGGGTCGGGAACGGCGCCCGTCGGATGGTCCGGCTGAAGGCCTGCGGACCGGGTGGTTCGGGCGAGGGACTCCGATCCTCCCCGCTGTCGTAGCGTCCCCCACGCCTGGGGTGGTAGCCTCGGCGCACCCTCTCGTCGAGGTGGGCCCGACGGTCGCGGTGATGGTGCTCGTTGCCGAGGCGACCCGGGGCCGCAGGCGCGGTGTTGCGCGTGCGCCCGGTGTAGACCGAGGCTTCCCGCATGAATCGGGAAGTCACGGCATGAGGTTCCGAGGGGTACCCCTGCCTTCGGGAGGCAGAGCTTTCGGCCCATTGGATCGCGGCGCCTTCTAGGAGATTCTTGAGCTCCCCCTGGATTCGCCGCCCCTCGGTGGTTGATGGCTCCGGCATCGCGCGGAGAAGCATCGCTGCTGCAGCCAGGTTCTGGCCGACCCCACTAGATGTGGGTGGTGGCTTGACCCTGACGTCGTCGGCGACGCGGTGCTGGAAGCCCTGGGGTAGATGACGTATTTCTCCGGCCGGGGGTTGGCCCGCCCATGCCTGCCCGACGTCCCGGCGGATCAGCTCAAGCGCTCCTGCTCCCTCGTTGAGCCTGGCCTGCACCCCGCGGATTTGCTCGAGCTGTGGGTCATGGCCCCCCGCCTGAACGGGGACCACAGCTAGCTCCCGTGGGATGTCAACGCGAGGCACCGGCCTAGGGAGATCACCGTCCTCCGGCATGCCGAGATGGTTGCCTTCGGAGGGACCCCCTAGATCGACGTGGAAGCATTCGCGACTTGGGCCGCAGTCCTCGTCGCCGAGGCTACGGCTACCGTCGGAACAGTCGGAGAGGCAGTAGTCACATGCGGTCATGAAGTCCCGCATGGCACTGGGGTTGCCATGTCCAGAGAAATCCCAACAGAAGCTGGGCTCGTCGTCTTCCTCGGACCCGGAGGGCCCGTAGGTCGAGACGTCCGTCAGCCGGTCCCAAGGTGACCGCATACGAAACCCCAGTGGGTTTGGACTCGCCTCTACGAGAGCGCCCGCCAAAGCGGGGTCGCTAGGCGGGTTGAGGCTGAATCCAAATGACGTGGGATGGGAATCGGTCGGTACCTCTTGGTCGACGAGCGGCGATAAAGTCACGTCGGGGACTGACTGCACCGTCGTCTCAGGTACGGGGGTGACGTCCAGCAAGCTTTTCGCGAGCGTGCTGGCGTCGTCCGCTTGCTCGGGATTGGCGTGTCGCGGGGAGACAGCGCTCGTCTTCGTCTCAAGCGCGAAGTCGATACCCGGTGCGCCCCCCGTTGGGGTGCCGGCGCTGTCGACTCGCTCGACAGCCGACGAGGCGCTGCCTCCTGCTTGGCCTTGGTTGCCCTGCCTTCCCCTCCGTCGGCGGGGAAGAGGGCGGGATGAGCTCGAAGGTTGTTCTTCCACCACGCGGGGAAGACGTCGTCGATTCCGCCACCGGCGGGCGAGCTGTCGGCCGCCATTGTCGTTGTCGCGCGACGGTGGAAGGAGTATCATGTCGTAGCTGCCGTCGAGGGACATGAACTCAAGACTCCCGAAACGGAGCACTGTCCCGGGTTGGAGAGGTTGCTGGAGACTGCCCATCTGGAGCTTGACGGGAAGCTGTTCGTCAACACGCAGCAGGCCCCTACCTGGCGCGCCAACTGTCGGCGTTCCGAGACCGGGGGGTCCCTGAGCCGACGAGTGAATGTCGCCGCGTGCCCCAGCCCAGATGGGTCGAGCGCGAGGGCGAGCGCGAAGGGGGGAAAGCGAGGCGACCGGAGACCGGCGTGAGAGAGGTGGGAATCCCGCGGCCTTCGTGTTCGTCCCGCGCCCAGGTCGGGTGCGCTTGCAGTAGGGGGTTACAAGCGTCCACGCAGGAGAGGGAGCGAGCGGCTTCAAGCGAGCACCTGTCTCGTCCTCGTCCCCGCGCGGCCAACCTTCTCTAAGAGGGCCCTGCTCCTTCCTTTTATAGGCGTAAGGAGAGGATCCAGGTGTACAATGGGGGGTGTAGCAGAGTGCTACGTGTCTAGCGGAGGAGAGCTAGCGCCCTAAGTACATGTCGTTGTGGCAGCTGGAGAGATTTTGGCGCCCAGCTGGTGTGATGTCGTGGCCGTCGGAGGAGCGACGGAGCCTGGCGGAGGGACAGCTGTCAGAGCGGTTGAGTCCTTGCTGACGTCCTCTTGCTTCCGTAAGGGGGCTGAGAGCCACCGTCGTCACAGAGTATGCGGGGCGCCATCATTTCCTATCTGGCGGAGCGAGCCAGATGGGACGCCGGTCTTGTTCCCTGCGGCCCGAGTCAGCTCGGGGTAGGGTGATGATGGCACCTCCTGTTGACGTGGCTGGTCTGCGCCCTAGGTTGGGCGATGTGGAAGCTCCTCCGAAGCCGAGGTCGAGTCTGTCTTCCGTGGCCGAGGTCGAGTCCGAGCCTCTGGGTCGGGCGAGGCGGAGGCCACCGGCTGAGGCCAGGGCGGAGTCCGTGCCCTGGGGTCGGGCGGAGCGGAGTTCGCCGTCTTTTGGGGCTGAGCCCAAGTCCGAGCCCTGGGTCGGGCGGAGCGGAGTTCGCCGTCTTCCGGGACTTAGCCCGAGTCTGAGCCCTGGGTCGGGCGGAGCGGAGTTCACCGTCTTCCGGGGCTTAGCCCGAGTCCGAGCCCTGGGTCGGCCGGAGCGGAGTTCACCGTCTTCCGGGACTTAGCCCGAGTCCGAGCCCTGGGTCGGGCGGAGCGGAGTTCGCCGTCTTCCGGGACTTAGCCCGAGTCCGAGCCTTGGGTCGGGCGGAGCGGAGTTCGCCGTCTTCCGGGACTTAGCCCGAGTCCGAGCCCTGGGTCGGGCGGAGCAGAGTTCGCCGTCTTCCGGGACTTAGCCCGAGTCCGAGCCCTGGGTCGGGCGGAGCGGAGCTTCCTATGGTGCCTTCGGCCGGGCCTGACTGCCTGTCAGTCTCACTCTGTCAAGTGGCACCGCAGTCGGAGTGGCGCAGGCGGCGCTGTCCTTCTGTCAGGCCGGTCAGTGGAGCGGCGAAGTGACGGCGGTCACTTCGGCTCTGCCGGCTGGGGGGCGCGTGCCAGGATAAAGGTGTCAGGCCACCTTTGCATTAAATGCTCCTGCGATTTGGTCGGTCGGTGCGGCGATTTGGTCAGGGTTGCTTCTTGGCGAAGACAGGGCCTCGGGCGAGCCGGAAATATGTTCGCCGCTGGAGGGGGGCCTCGGGCGAGACGGAAATCCTCCAGGGTCGGCTGCCCTTGTCCGAGGCTAGGCTCGAGCGAGGCGTGATCGAGTCCCTCGAATGGACTGATCCCTGACTTAATCGTACCCATCAGGCCTTTGCAGCTTTGTGCTGATGGGGGTTACCAGCTGAGAATTAGGAGCCTTGATGGTACCCCTAATTATGGTCCCCGACAAGCACCGACAACGAGGACTGGTCACGGTATCTGGCCCGGCGGTGACGCAGGTCATCGCGGCGGGGCACCTTCTATCTCCTCACTGTTCTGGTTCACGCCGATAATGGTGAGTTCATGGGATTTGGGCAAGGAAAAGGGTCACGGCGGCCCGAGCATGGTCCGACAATGCCAACAGTCACCAGCCCACAGCGGATGCAGCTCGAATCAATGGCGGCGGCTGGAGCTGCTTCCTCTCTCTCTCGTTCAACCACTGCGAGCGCGGCTTACGGCTTCTGGACGTCTTGCGGCTGGATGAGGGCACGGGGGATGGGCGCTGTCTATCATATAATAGGAGCCCGAAGTCGCCATGCACGTTCGTAATGCACGGCCGGAGATACGGAGATCATTGAGAGGTGGGCGAGATGCAGGAGGGCCGCTGACCCCGCGCCGCGAGCGGAAATCAGTTGCACGGGAGAAGACCTGACGCGCTGGGTCCACACGCTAGTGGGACAGATGCAAGACGCGGTGTTGGTGACCGCCCGCTGGGCCCATAAGTCGACGTTGTTCTTCCGCTGGGCTTCATGCGCGAGATTCACTAACGGGCCAAAACGTGGAAAAGCCGACCCAGGTGAGTTCTTCACTGTTTTCTTTTCTTTTCTATATTCTTTTCTCATTTCTAATTCCTTATTTTAAATTCAATTCAAATTCAACTCATTTTTTGAGCTTCAAAATCTCCAAGTGTCTAAAATATTCCTAATGAATATAAAATCTACTGTTTATACTATTGTTCTTTATTTATTTATTTTTCCTATTATTCATTTGTGGAGAGAATAAATGACTTCATTAAAATTCTCATTCCCATTTTCTGTTTATAATTCGAGGTCAAATTTAAGTTATGACTCCTTAATCTTGACAAAATGCATTGCAACAAAATTATCGACACGCGATGCACGATTCTTTATTTATCTATGGATTTCCTGGCGAATTTAATATTATTAATTGAACATGAGGGAGAGCCTGATAGATTTTCAAAGGGTTTTAAAAAAATCAAAATCCTATCGAAAATGTATTTATTTCTTTTATTATTATTATTATTTACTTTTCTTTTACCGATCTTAGGGCTTTACAGATCCGCAAGAAGCCGGAGTACGTCTGGAAAGAATACCACGAGAATGGAACTGAGAAATGCTCTATGGCAGTCTACCTGGGAGAAAGCCAAAATTACCCAAATCACCCTCCTTTCCAAGTCACCTTCGCTGGACACCGCTTCCCAGACACTTGCCAAAATGTTGCCCGAAAAGCCCTCCACCAGCTATGCCAAAACTACAACAGGGAAGTCTTTGAGACACACCTTCGTTACTTTCCACCTTGCAACAAAAATACCCCTACCTGGAGGAAAAGACTTCAGGCCCTATCAGGAAGAGATCCTACTGAAGATGACCCCACCATAGTCTACATGGCCGGCTATCTCCACACCCTTGACAACCACTATGACGACCTTTTCTCCCACTACACCCACCTAAACTCCTGGGTGGAGAGCCTAGATCAACAAATCAAGAAATTAAAAGAGGAGAAGGCGTCCTTCCAAGAAAGTCTCGAAATAGCAAAAGGTGAAGAGGCCAACACTCATGAAGCCTACTGGACCCTGAAGATGGATTATGATAAGAAGTTAAAGAAGCTTGCCCCCACTAAGAAGATCCGGAAGCGGACCAAGAGCCAAGGATGCCAGACAGAACGAAAAAAGGAAACCCCACCAACACTGCCTCCCTCTAGGATAGAAAACTTGTCAGACGTTGAAGATATGTCCCTAGCTAGCCTTGATGACCTTCTCAGGGAATTTGGGGACACCTTAGAAAGGGAGTTTGGAAGCACCTTAGAAAGCACTCGAGTGTAGTGTGATTTGTGGTAACTGTATGCTTGTAATGAACTTGTGTGATGAATAAAATAACGTGTTTGAAATTTTTTTGGCATGTGCATAGTAGTAATTCTCTCCCCCTGGCAGATGGCTTTGGATAAAACCACGCCTACCGCCTCCGGGATTGGAGCAAGGTCCCCCCTAGGAGCTGAAGGAGAAGTCGGTGGAGAAGGGAGTGAGATCCACCTCCCCGCACCTCCGGAGCTGCCATTAGACTTAGCCCAAGTTCTGGCCAACCAAACCTGACTCATCAAGGTCCTCACCAGAAGTCTTGAGAACCAGCGCCCGAATGGTGGAAGGCCTCAGGACAGGATGGGAGATTTTCTAAGGCTCAAGCCTCCCACATTCGCTGGATCCAGCAATCCGCTCGACGCTGATGATTGGCTGCACACAATAAAAAGAAAGTTAGAAGCCATCGGATGCCCCGAGAACCAGCGTGTTCATCTGGCTGCTCATCAACTTTCTGGGATGGCCCTATCCTGGTGGGATACCTTCAGCATTGTCGTCACAGATGCTACCTAGGCAGAATTTGAAGCCGCATTCCGAGAACATCATGTGCCCCAAGGGATCGTTCAACTCAAGGAAGATGAATTTCGGGAATTAACTCAAGGAGGAAGATCTGTCAATGAGTACGTACACAAATTCACAGAATTGGCTCGTTATGCACCTGACGATGTCAGCACAGAAGCCAAGAAGATGGCCCGTTTCTTGAAAGGGCTAAGACCAGAACTCAAGACTATCCTTGCCAGCCAAGATTTCCTCAGCTTCTCGCACCTTTCAAACAAGGCCATACAAGTGGAAAGGGCAAGGGAAGAAGAAAAAGGTCATCTCAAGAGGAAGTTCCAAGTCCTCCAAACTCAGCAGCAGGACAGGCACCAGAGAATTCGATCATTAGGGTTTCCACCCAAGGGACCAAGCTTCAACAAGCTAGCTGGACCCACTCCGTCATGTTTCAGGCAGCAGGGTCAAAGCTCCTTTCAGGCCCCCTCCGTTGCAAGCAACCAACCTCCAGCTAATGCATGTTGGCACTGCGGAGACCACAGTCACTACAAGAATAATTACCCCCAGTTGAGGGCATTCGGGCCTACTTACTCCAACTCGGTGAATGGCCCCAAGAATGCCCCAGCAACCGCCACTAAGGCACCCTCCTCCAACAGCCAGCACAGCAAGAGCCAGTATCATGGCAGGGCACGAGTAAATCACGTCGACGCTCAAGAGGCTCAACAAGCCCCAGGAGTCGTGCTCGGTGAGTTCCTAGTTGAATTTACTGCCGCTACTGTACTTTTTGATTCCGGAGCATCTCACTCATTCATAGCCACTAGTTTTGTGGAAAATCATGGCATTCCCACTACACACCTAGAAACTCCTTTGGTCACCCGAACCCCAGGGTCAGACCTTCTATGCCATCTCAAATGCTCTCAAGTCAGGATTCTTTTAAGTGGGGTAGTGTTCTTGGCAGACTTAGCTGTCTTGCCATCCTAAGGGATTGATGTGATCTTAGGAATGGATTGGTTAACCAAGCACAAGGGCATCATAAGTTGCGCAGATAAGACCGTTCTTCTCACTGACCACCAAGGAAGGTCAGTTTCATGTCAGGCTCAACCACCCTCCCAAGATCCAATGGTGTTTAATCTTGCAGCAGAAAGCATATCTGTAGTAGAAGAATTCATGCATGTATTCCCAGAAGAATTGCCAGGAATGCCGCCAGAAAGAGAAGTAGAGTCCTACATTGATCTAATCCCCGGCACTGCACCCATCGCAAAGAGACCATACCGCATGGCTCCCACTGAATTAGCAGAACTAAAACTCCAGATTGTAGAACTCCAACAGAAAGGGTACATTCGTCCCAGCTCATCTCCTTAGGAAGCACCAGTCCTATTCGTCACCAAAAAGGATGGAAGTATGAGGATGTGTATTGATTACCGATCCTTGAATGAGGTTACAATCAAAAACAAGTACCCACTACCTCGGATCGATGACCTCTTCGACCAGCTTCAAGGAGCCAAGTATTTCTCCAAGATAGACCTGAGGTCAGGATATCACCAGCTAAGAATCAAGGAAGCAGACATTCAGAAGACTGCATTTGTCACCCCGTACAGACAGTATGAGTTCACAGTAATGCCCTTCGGACTAACCAACGCACCCGCCTTTTTCATGAATCTCATGAATAAGGTATTTATGGAAGAGTTGGATGAGTTTGTCGTAGTCTTCATTGACGACATCCTTATCTGCTCCAAGAGTCGTGAAGATCATGAGCATCACCTCCGGATTGTCCTCGGAAGACTCAAAGCGCATCAACTCTATGCTAAGCTCACCAAATGTGAATTCTGGTTAGAAAAGATAGCCTTCCTCGAGCATATCTTAACTACAGAAGGAATAGAAGTGGACCCGTCCAAAGTAGAAGCAGTATCCAAATGGAAGCAGCCATCCAACGTTAGTGAAGTTCGAAGCTTTTTGGGAATGGCAGGATATTGCCACCATTTTATCAAAGGGTTCTCCATCATAGCAAGATCTATGACCGAGCTCCTCAAGAAAGACAATAAATTCGTGTGGATCCCAAAGTGTGAGGAAAGCTTCCAGATCATAAAGCAGAAGCTCACAACTGCCCCAGTTTTGACACTACCAGATGTCCACCAGGATTTCGCCATCTTCTGTGATGCTTCAAGGCAAGGTTTAGGATGTGTGCTTATGCAAAATGAGAAAGTCATCGCCTATGCTTCACGTCTACTCAAGCCACATGAGCAGAATTATCCAGCACATGATTTAGAATTGGCAGCCATAGTGCATGCCCTAAAAATATGGAGGCACTATCTGATTGGGAACAAATGTCACATCTTCACAGATCACAAGAGCCTGAAGTACATTTTCATTCAGCCAGACCTCAATCTCCGTCAACGAAGATGGCTAGAATTGATCAAAGATTATGACATTGAGATCCACTACCACCCCGGGAAGGCCAACGTGGTAGCATACGCCCTCAGTCGAAAACCTTTCGGGATGAAAGAAACCAACTTCTTGGAAGATTGGAAGAAAGAATCAGCTCAACTGAATACTTGTCTAGAAGACAATGGCAGCTTAGAAGTCAAGCCAATGCTAGAAGACCTCATACGCAAGGCTTAGCGCCTAGACACTGAGACGACAAGTCTTGTGGAGAGAACACGCCAAGAACAACTCCCGGACCTCAGGACAGATGAAGAATGAATCCTTTGGTTCAGAAACCGTCTATGTGTACCAAAAGGAGAGGCACAAGAAGTTCTGCTTGACGAAGCTCACAACTCAGCCTACTCTATCCACCTAGGGACCACCAAGATGTACCTAGACCTCAAGACCAGATACTGGTGGAGAGGAATGAAAAGGGTGATAGCACATTATGTGGCCCGGTGTGACACTTGCCAGCGAACTAAGGCAGAGCATCAGAAGCCTGCAGGTCTACTACAACCCCTCCCAGTACCCAAATGGAAGTGGGAAGAAATAGACATGGATTTCGTAACCGGACTACCTCGGACCCAAAAAGGGAACGATTCTATCTGGGTTATAATCGACCGTCTTACCAAGGTAGCTCATTTCATCCCAGTAAAAACTACCTTCGGAGGAGCTACCCTTGCCCGGATATATCTTAAAGAAATAGTCAAACTCCATGGTATTCCACGGAAGATAGTGTCAGACAGGGGAACACAGTTCACATCAAAATTCTGGATGAGCCTTCAGCAAGATATGGGCACCAAGCTAGACTTTAGCACCGCCTATCACCCTCAGTCAGATGGTCAGACAGAAAGGGTCAATAAAGTCCTCGAGGATTTGTTGAGAGCCTGTGTGTTAACTTTTGACAGGAATTGGGAGTCCAGTTTGTCTTATGCAGAGTTCTCGTATAACAACATCTACCAGGCCAGTATCAAGATGTCACCGTTTGAAGCCTTGTATGGACGAAAGTGTCAGACCCCTCTAATGTGGTCCAATGTAGGGGAAAAGACACTGGAAGGGCCTGCCTTCATTAAGGAGGCAGAAGAGAAAGTTGCCCTAATCCGCACAAGATTACTCGAAGCTCAGAGTCGGCAGAAGAGTTACGCAGACAACAGGCGGAGAGAACTCCGGTTCGAGGAAGGAGACTTTGTCTACCTCAAGGTCTCCCCATTCCCCAATGCACGGAGTCAAAAGATTTCAAGTGAAAGGGAAGCTAG